>CM077015.1:117422618-118022618 GCA_039090855.1 Macrothele yani
TGGAATGTTGATATGATACTGTTTATTTTAGTGGTAAGTACACATTATTTTCTTGTAACTTGTTTTCTATAAGTTCAATAGATTTATCAGTTAATGTATTAGGATACAGGGATATCCTAATACACTAACGAAGTATAATATAACATTATGTGAAAAAATCATATTGATTTTAGAACTTCTCTGTTTGGGAAAATATAAGATATGAGCCATACTAAGCATTTTAAGAGCGATTCAAGATGCTGGCTGAAACAATGAACAAAAAACCAGGATCCACTTTGTAGGCTTGACTTTGAAGGCGATGTCGAATAATCGCTCTGAAACTTAAGGAAGTACAGAAGCAGTGCACGCCACTTTTTCCTAGAGACACACATTTGTTTTGGTTGGTGGCCAGGCTTATTCGGCTGTAGTTAATGGATGTTCTTCAGTTATAGTAGCTCCCCTCATTTGCATGCGCTCAGTTTGTTACAAATTAATTATACTTGAGTTCCGTGTAAATGTACTGCATGCTAAAAAATGCTACCTAATTCTCTTGAGTGATAAACTGTATTCCCTTACTGCAACTAGAATCGAGTAGTACAAATACAAAGGCATTAAAGGAAAGTAAGGCTGAAAGGTGAATGAGAACAATAGTGTAACAGAAGTGGGTCAAGCTTCGCTTGAGTTTCCTTGGTTGTTTAAATGGTAAACCTAAGGTGTTTTTTTATAATAAATAATAATAGAGAATACATACTAGTAAGTAAGAGGAATCACACACATCCGTGGAGTCTTCAGTGTACTCTCTATCGAGAGAAAGAAGAGGAGAAATGTATAATAAGCAATCATCAAGCCTCGGTTAATCGTCATTGCTTATGACCGTCAGCCTTTCTCCGTCGGTTATCGGGGAACATTTGACAATGTATTATTGAAACTCGTTCATTCCTGTGTTCACGTAACTCCACAGCTTACTGCAAAATCAACGTTCAAACACATAAAGGAAAACGTTATGCACTCACGGAAGGAAGGAAATGATTTCTAGCCAAATAACTTAATTTCATACATTTGCTTCAACATTTTATATTTCGCAGTGTTTATTTAATTTGTCTGAAATTATTTGTGTTTTTATCGACTGCGTAGAGCAAAAAGCTTGACATAAAATACTTCTGCATGGTCCATAACCAATAATTCTAATACATTTTTGGAAAATAATATCTGAAGAGAAGGAACATTTCATTGATTACCAAGAAATAACGGGTACCATTGAACTCCTTGTTCAACCGTTTAGTCGCCAAGAAAGCTCACATTAAAGCGGCCCTCTTTTTAGGCTTCTGGTAATGTACAAAAATGTTCAAGTCATATTTCCCAAAGTGTTAGGTATTTGTCTCTTTTTTTTAATTGCGCTTTTCGCTTATCCTTTCATATACGAGAAACGGAGGCAAAATAATGTAGACATCAGAGGAAAGCTTTGCGATAATTGTACTAATGCAGAGCGTCTTGCTTCCAAACAAAGTTAAAATTTGGCAAACAATTGAGTTACTTTAATATTAGATGTTACTATAAGTAAACCTTTGATCAAAAACCTTGGAAAGCCTGATAAAAGGTGATTTTGTATGCGATTTGCAAACTAGAGAGTTTTTTCAAGGAACATTTAAAACCAACGTATATCTTTTTCTTCAGATACTTTTCTAAGAGCTTCAATCAATTCCTAAGCATTATGTGTACAGAAACATGATGGCATATCAATTTCTGAATGACTAGTATTATCATTGAAGGGAAGGTATTCATATTTTGTATTTTATCGATAAAAGACATGATGGGGAAAAATAGGCACATATGCCAGAAAAACTATAATACATGATGCATTTAGTATGAAACGGAGTAATACATGCGGAATTTTGGTGCAATAAATGACTGTGCAAAATATCTAATGTGACTGCGTGAGTGAGCTCGGTAATTAGTTAACAGAGAGTTGGAGCCTTACAAGGGAAACTATCTGACCTCCCTACGACAATCGTCACGGAAAGTTCCTGTGGTGGACACGCATGACACCAAAATAACAGGTGTGAAGTAAGGCATTTCGTAATCACCCGCAACCCCCTAGAACATGGCTTATAAAGGCGGGACGCCCGCCTGTAATGTATGCAGCCATAAATGTCAAACAACATTTACCTTTTTAGATATGAGTCACCTAAATGTCGAGAGAGACCACGTACAACACCATTAAGTTGCAAATGTCATTTCCACATACCTCGCATCGCATCATGGTAAGTTGTTCAGAGAAAGCGGTGCTGCAAGCAAAGGTACGATCTCGCACCACGAGCAGATAATGACGGCACTGGAATCACTGTCAGGAGCTTTGCCCTTGTCACGCACAGCAGCAAATTTGATGTCCAACACATTATGGAACGGAAGAGGCGTTTGGTGTGGCAAGTATCGAGACGCCTTCCACGCATAGCGCAGCATAGGTTGGTACTGTGGTGTACACAACTGGTTGATTATAAATGAATGCAACTTGAAAATGAGACTGTGTCATGAAAGTTGACGTCATACACCTCATCAGAACGTCTGGCACTCTTCCATGCGTCGTGCAAACAGGTTGTATTGTCGAAAGAAATACACATCAAGGGGCTGGCAGTATTTGGGTGGCTTTCGGTGGTATACTTTTTATGTGCAAATTGACGTCCCTGTTACCGAAGGCTTTGGCTAACAAACTAGTGTCGGTTTGACCGTACCACGAACCCAGTAAGAGAAGGGAAGGTCCTGTTATTTCTGGTTCCAGTACCTTGCGCATCCAGGACAGAACGAGAGATGTAGACATCTTACCACTGGTGCTGCAGTCACATTCTATATTTGGAGACTGAAAGTTTACGTCGTACTGTTTTGGAAACACGTTTGCCGACTTACCACCCGCTTCTTAAAAGCAGATGTACAGTTTATTTGCAAGGCGTGCTGATGTGAACATAAGCACCTGAATGGTTTAGAAGTGGGTAAACGATGCAACGGATTGCACAACAGCTTCAGTTGTCTTCTCCCCAATCAGTGAGAGCGTCCTGTTTGATGAGATTTCGTATTCAAATCGAGTTTGGTCTGAGTTGAACAGCATGTCTGTACCAATTGCATTGGCAGTAATGTATTCCGTAACACCTCGTACAAACTCAAATGGCCGCCCCGGTGGCGCCGTGGTCTAAGGCGCTGGCCTCTGATAATTCGTCCGTAAGGGGTCTGGGGTTCGAATCCCGGTCAGGCATGGATGTTGTGTTTGTCTTACGGCACTGGCTCTCTCCCTTCCCTGGAACCAGTGACCCTAAATTAGGGACGGGCGACTGCTTATAGGCCATTGAGTTGCTCACGGCGGTCGTTAAACCTCCAATCAAAAAAAAAAAAAAACTCCCTAATGCGCTGTTCCTTTCGGCTGTGTCAAGGATAAATTCCCGCCTGTCAACGAACCTAGTGAAGTTGCGTGATCAGAATTTGTAGCGGTGTTTCAATTTGTGCAGGAAATATGATCTGGTTTAAAACTGGAGATACCCATTGCGTTAGCTGCTTCCTTCGCCCATGTCTTTAAATGGCAGTAGTGAATTCAGAGTTCCATGTTACGCGCATCTTGGAATTTGGTGTACATATGCTGGCGAATGCGTGCGGTTTTGTGTTCCATCGTACCACCACCTCAACAGCTGTTACTATTTGCCACACTGTTTCTGGTGATATCCTGTATTTACGGGCAGTTGCTGCAACGGTTTTCTTTGCGACTTTCACATTGTCGAAGACACTCTGCACGGTTTGACCGGAAAACTGTTCGTGAACGTTCTTCCGTTTCACTTGCGGGGGGGGGGGTGTGCTCGAAATGCTTGTCACGTTGTGCGCTGGAGTACCCGGTGTATCGCTATGTTCACATAACGTGTCCGACGTTTCATCACTATCACGCCACAATGTCTGTCCTTCATACATGTCATCGCCTCCGATGACGTGTTGCTCCAAAATGCTATACAACTGCCTTGCAATTCGCCTGTCGATGTATGTTGGAGCTGTGTCGCCCGCTTTGTATTTCTGCGTCCCGTCGTTCACCAGTATCTGTGCTACAGCATAAGGGTTAAAAGCCATTTTCTTCAAACCCACAACACAATATTGTATGCGTACGAACAGGCCCGTGCGCTGGCTCACACTACTCACGTTTAACAAACACTGACGTACACAACGCAGGACGACACCTTCCAGGCATGCGCGATTTCACCCAATCACATCACACCCACATAAACATATTGTTTGACACTTTGCGGACTGCATTCATTACAGGCGGGCGTCCCACTTTTACAAGCCATGTTCTAGTGGTTGCGGGCGATTGCGAAATGCCGTGCTTCACACCTGTTACTTTGGTGTCATGCTTGTCCACCACAGAACGTTCTGTGACGACTGTCATCGGGAGGTCAAATAATTTCCCTTGTTAGTACCTTTCGCCAGTGCTTTGTACATAGGAAAGAAAAAGATCATTGAAAATACTATTGGTGTGAATGTTTCGTATGGCATTTCTAGACTGAGAACTATCCGGCAGCCGAAAACGTTTGGGAATTACTTCATACTGATGTTTATGTTGTCGCACGAACCTCTTGTAGAAAATTTTATGAAAGGCAAATGCCGATATCCAACTTTCTTCATTCTGTCTCATACCTGAAAAGTACATTTTATTTCTTTACAACAATTTCTTCTTGTACATAACGGATGTGGGCTTTCAAGTACTGTAATTGAAATAATGTCTAACGAAATAGATTCAAATTGAATGCATTCTATTCTTATTTGTTTAATGTACGTCAAAATAATTACAGAGAGTTCCTCTGGTGTCAGAATTTGGTGAGAAACAAGAGTTGATGGTTTACAATCCGAAAAAATGAACGTTTCCAAAAATTTTGTCGTGGTACAGTTGTCGGACAAAAAAACAAAAAAAAACACTTAAGATATTATTAACCGGAACCTTGGTAAATCGGAGTTGCACTAAACTTTTCTTGCCATATTGCGGAATTGTTGTCCTTCTTTTTTGGAGTCATTGAGAAATACTTTCTGAGCAGTTTCCAATCGAAACAAAATTCAAACCACGAGATCGGTTGATTCCGAATGTTCATGGGTGAAATGTACAAATTATGACACAAAATAAGTGCATTCCTACTGTATCCAATTTATATTCTTTCCTATTTCCTACTTTCGGGAGAAAATATTTGCTTTTTTGGTAAGTCTTGCGGCGTTTTCAGTTTGAAAAAAAAAACGAGTTATTCATTACAGAATCTGTAGAATTCGCTATTTAATACTTTTTTCAAAATCTAACGATACTCATATTTGCTTCACTACCGATTCATGCATTCTTTTGAAAAGTGGCAGCATAATATATTTCTGCACAGCATCCTAGCAATGTGCGAAAAGAAAGAAAAGTGCGTAAATCATTTTTAACACGTAGCAGCCGCAGCTTATAATTTATTAATTTACGTTCTTCTGATTTTAAATGGTTCATCGAGAGACGTATGTTCAGAAAACACAATGTTTTTTCAATCTTTTAACTCGTAACGTGTGTTAGATTTTTATTTATTTTTATACTAAAAAATTAAAATAAAATTTTCACCTTTTACTTTCCTCGTTTGAATAACGTAAGAGAAAAAAAAGCCTCAGATTAATTCTGTATGCGCGTAATGTGACTAGACAAAAATGAATTTTCTATTATTTCCCTCCGTACGTTAAGGAAATACACTATCTATAACAAGTAATTGGACACCCTTGCAATCGACGATATCTGCGGTCCTGATACACGTCACGGCCGCCGCCGCCGTTAAATATCGTGTGGGAAATAACAACGCAACCAGTCGCATGCAAGATGCCACGCAGTTCGGAGCTCTCTGACTTCGAGAAAGGTGTAATCCTCGGGTATCACAGAAATGGCCGATCCATACGTGACATATCCAGCAAGTTGAAGTACCCAAAATCGACAGTGGGCTACGTGATTGGCAAGTGGAAGATGAGAGGTGACTGTCGGAATGTGCCTCGATTCGGTAGACCAACAGAACAGGAGTTAGAGACCGACGCTTGCTGGTTAGTAAAAGTCGGAAGAACCGCACCAAATCAATGGGCCACATCCGAGAGGAGTTTCAACAGGCATCCGGGAGGGTTATTTTTGAAGAAAACCATCCGTAAGGAAGCCCATCTGCTCGGTTATCATGGACGTGCTGCCGCTTACAAGCCTTTGATCACCAAGTCCAATAGCGCTGCTTGGCTAACGTGGTATAAAGAACGTCGACAGTGGACCGTTGAACAGTGGAAACAGGTTCTTTGGAGCGACGAATCAAGGTTCACCCTCTACGGTTTGTATGGCAGGGTCTGGGTTAGGCGTCTGCCTGGAGAACGCCTCCTGCCAGGAATGTATTGTGTCAACTGTGAAGTTCGGTGGCGGTGGAATTATGCTATGGGGGTGTTTCTCCTTGTATGGCACGGGACCCTTGGTTGCAATTCGTGGTAGACTGAACGCCGGAAGACCTACTGCGCCATTTTGAACGACTATGCGCTGCTTACGGCGGTAGCAATTTTACGGGGTGGACCTATATATGTCACTTTCAGGATGACAATGGTACCTGACATGTTGCGGCGAGGTCCACCATGGCTTGGTATGGTGACAATGGGGTTAATAGAAAAGGACTGATCTGCGCAGAGCCCAGACCTTAACCCTATTGATCACCCACTCTGGGTTGAGTTGGAGCGTCGACTTAAGGGGTGCCCCTACTGCATCCAAAATCGGCGAAGAGACTGACCTGTCTTCTCCAAGCCAAGTGGAAGAAAATACCGCTAGCCGTCGTGCAACGCCTGGTTGAGAGTATGCCCTGGAGGGTCGCAACTGCAATCGCCGCTCGTGGAGGCTCCAGCAACTATTGTGAAGAGGTGAATAAACTTCGTTTTTCTTGCTTTCACAGGTGTCAAATTACTTGTTGGTAGATAGTGTACATCTGTCTTTCTGTTCCATGCTCTGTTTCTACAGGGCGTGCACTGTAAAATAACTGTTAACTTGGAAAAGAATATGAAAAGTCTTACTCACGAGTATCTAGAACATACTACAAAAATTCATTTTGTCAACAAACAAAAAAAAACCGCGAATACACATGCAACACTTTTATTGCAACAACCAATTTTAATTGAAGAATTTAACCTAAATAAATATAGGTGCTGAATCAGTATTTATCAACAAGGCGTTATTTTGCTGATTAAGTACATACTATGTAATACTTGCAGTTTTTACTGCTTCATTGAAACACAGGAATTTCGTTTTTAGAGAATTTGAGGTTAGAAAATAAAGAAATGATCACTTGCTTAGAAATAAATATTTTGATGACAACATTCAAAATGTAAATTTATGATTTAAAAATACTACAAAACTTTCCTTATGCTTCAGTTTCTCACTATTTTTCTCACAGTGTTCATGTGAGTGTTAAAGAAATGCAAAAAGCAAATGTTTTTCCAACTCTAAGCGTATTTCTGTCTTTTACGTTGTCTAACGCACTTTTCAGTTCCATTATTCATAAAATTATTTATGTATATCAGGTCATATAAATGATTTTGCTTGCAACAAATGATATGGTAAATTTCGTAGAACGCATGTGAATATGCTGTATAGTAGATAAAAGTATGTTTAGGAAAGATGATAAAATGGTCATTTAGTCCAGATTAATATTAAACACAATTTATAAACCATTCGTTGCAGGATCCCATGTGGCACTTTCAAGGTTACAGCTGCTTTTCGAAAGCTGATCCGAAAGATCTCGAGCTCTTTTCAAACATTCACCTTTTATACGAGCCGGCTCTTGAACAATTCAGGCACACCGGTGAAATGATTAACATTTCCGTATCATTCCAGTTCTTAGGTTTCTGCAGTTTTTCCTATCTGGCTGCAGAGTGTGTACTAACGTAAGGGTTCACAATATTTCATTTTCGACTTTCTTCTTTTATTGGAAATAATTTTACTGCTAATTCGGACAGGAGGAACAAAACGCGCGACCACTTTCTTGTGCGTGTGTGTTGCCGTAATAGCTGATTGAATATATCATTCAAGTCCCCGTACGGGAACAAATCGCGATTCAGGGTGAAAAGATTTTCTTTTGTAAACAAATCGTTCAACAATGTGGCGTACACAGGTCTTAACATTATGCAGTAATTTATTCAAATCATATGTTAAAAAAATATTAAATCTTTGAAACGTTCCTCATATTGAATTTGCAGATATGAAGCCTGCTATGTGTAACTTCGTTGAAGGTTTGATAAATGGGTATACGTATGAAAAATTATTTTGCTTCACAGCCTGCAAAAGATATTCTTATTATTAATTAGTAAGCGCATATTTAGCACATCGGGTTCATCTTTTTTCAGGTAAAAATGACCCGCTAATTTTTTCAGCTTTAAAATCGTTTGTTAAAAATGATACATGTCACTTTTTCTTTACCTATGAAACGTACTAGCAGGGTGAGGTTTTTAAAACTTTAAAATCCTTTCTAGAAAAATGCAAATTTTTGTTGAATATATTATTACATAGGATTTCAGATATATGTCTTGCCAACACTGAATTTACTCAATTTTATATTTCGTTTATATGTATTACACGGTTTTCATATTTTTCAAAATATGACCCAGGAGCATAATGACGATAGTAAAAAGTGAGATTAAAAGTGTTCTTTTAGAACACATAATTGATGCACAATGCTTTTTCAGGAAATAAAGATTTAGCGATTCATTGGAAAAAATCAAGAAGAAACCATTACCTACATTTGCTTCGACAACTTATACAAGAAAATTGCGCCACACTAACGAAGAAACAGGACTCATATCGTTAATCAAAAAATGGTAAAGAAAACGAAACATGAAACAGCGTTTGTTAATAAAATTTATGAAAAGAGAAATGCAATGTGAAAAGTGCTGCACTTCAAGTCTGATTGAAAAACGAAATAAAAAAGCACCGAGCATATTGTATTCTGTGTAAACCACATTTTGTTTATGCTCCCAGTATCCATGTGCTATTCCCTACTGGATTATCGAAGTTAACTGCGTTAGGAAATCATAATATACCAGTAGCGAACAAAAGTACACTGCTGGCCACGCAAAATGCAGCACCAAGAAGGACACGAGATAGCAAAGCCAGATTTACGGGACACTTAACAACAGACACAAAGATGTAACGATTGAGCTCACAGGCCCTGTACGACTTGCAGGAACTCACCAGACATCAATAGTTCGTGTGGCCTCCATGGCTGGCAATAACGGCTGCTACACGCCGCGGCATCGAACGAAAGGAGACTTTGGATGTGGGCTTGGGATATGTCGGTCCCGGCTGCTTCCACACGTTTCCACAGTTCATCAGGCGTAGCCGCGGGTGGTGCTTGTCAGGGCCAGTCGGTTGCCGATCAGCGACCAGACGTGTTCGATGGGCGACATATCGGGAGAACAGGCGGGCCACGGCGGCGGTGACACCTAGTGTGCCATGAAGAATTGTTGTACGATGCGGAGCATTGCGGGCCACGTGCGGGCGCGCATTGTCCTATCGACAACGTAGCCGCTGGTAGGTCCTGCAATTAAGGGAGGACTACAGGCTCCAAAATGTCGCAGATGTAGCGGTGGCTGTTGAGTGTACCGGAGATGCGTACCAGAGGGGTGCGGGTGTCATATCCAATTGCACCCCAAACCATAACGCTAGGCGACGGACCGGTATGGCGATGCATAATGCGGGCGTCATACAGTCTCTGACCGCGGTGTCGCCATACGCGGATCCGACCATCGTAAATGCGGTGCTGGCGAAGAGAGTGCTGCGGTAAGCCTAACACACCGCTACCGCGACGACGCCAAGGTTGCTCCGCTGAAAGAAAGATTCGCTGCGCCGTTTAATTCATGCACGGATTATTACGGTGCAACAGTGTACGTTCTTGTGAGGGGAGCGATGCATCATGTACTAATACGCTGCAGAATATTGTTCGTTCATGTTTTGTGATTGTTTTTGAAACAGATGTTCAGACATTTTTCGTTCTTTCACATATGATTCCTTGATCTGAAATAGAAAGAACTAATATGCTTTTCTGCATTTACAGAAAACTGGGGAACTAATACTTTCGGTTCTGGTTTGAACAGCTTCCTTTCGTAGCTGATTTGCTGTGTCACTGTACTTTTGTTCTCCTGTTAATAGCTTGTTCGCATGTCAGTTTCTATCTTACGCATAGGTATCTTTTGTAGATCTGAGAGGTTTTATCCGATTTTTCCTGCCAACAAAGTACGGGACACCACAAAATAAAGGGTGGATGATGTGGATATATTTTCTGTAGCCTATCCCTACAACATTTAGCGCTCTACTGCCAACTGCTTGTAAATACTTCCTCTTGCTTGTACTCTTCCACCCGTCATTTCGGCACAGCAACGAACCTTCCTTTTAACGGACCAAAGTTTCACATCTTCGCCGGAGCGATGCGTTAGGCCAACCGCAGCTTTTCTTCACAGCGTCAGACTCACATATCAATATTACGATAAAAAATCTTTAAAAAACATTTAAAATATGAAAGTTCTGCACCAGTTGCCATTAATTTCCATACTCTAAAACCTGTACGTCTCACCTTTTCCAGGTTGCAACATTTTTCTGACGAAATAATTTAGGACGCTAATCTACACATTTACCATTAAATTTTTTGCTTAATAATTAATAAAAATTATCCGCTCGTAATTATCGGAAGTAGAAATGTGCGTAACCAAAATATCACAATTTGCGAAGTCCTCTTAATAACGGAAGATACAATAAGCAAAGGACTTTTTAAAGGGAACAGTTCGGAAGCAAAGAATAACGAAAGAAACTGTATGCCACGTAGGAGAAAATTGAATTTATTTGAAGACAAAATTAGAGCATACATACCTCAGAGAGAAGGACCATGCGAAAAGTGCCAAACATGTGGATCTGTGAGTCGAAATTGCCGAATTCTTTGTTATGGCTGATCGGTCCGTTGCAGATGTTTCTACGAAGTTCTGTTATTTGCATACCACGAGGAGGCAAAATATTATGATCTGCGCTTGTTTATGCAAATCGAAGGAACTGCAGATTTCATGACGCCGCGTCTGAATGTCATGAAACTTTACCAAACACTACGTAACACTGAACTCGGCTAAATAGTATTATTCTTTTTTTTTCAGACAAAGAAGCCTCGGACCAATGTATTCCCATACCTCTTGATGTTTCACAAAATAAAATTTTAAATATGCTTACTCTCGCCTTAACGGCTCCTACTTTCACCGCAATAAATGGAAATATTATTTTAAGTTAAAATTCTTTTCGTACTTACCGTAAGATAAAAAACAGCATTTTGTAGCCACCTTAACTGGAGATATTTCATTGCATTTTTAAAAGAGAATCATTCATTATTTCCAAACTACAGTTGGGATTTTTGTACAGTGAAATTTTACATTTTAACAGTTTGACATTTCCTCGTGAATCTTCCGCATGAGCGCATGGGTGGGAGTGAAACAGTTTGACTCGACGTGGAAACGATATGCTGTGGAGAACTCCACGATACCTAAGATGATGTTGTTATTACAAAGCTGTACTACCTATGTAAAAGAACGCCATGGAGGAATAGTGTAATTGGAACTTTCGATACAGTTTAGGAGAAATCCGTTGAAAATAACAGCTCAGTAGGTTTCCATAATGGTGCCTTGTAATCGTATTTGAGCTTTCAATGGCTGATTTGTCTGAGTTTCCCGATTACATGACATATTGTATTGCACTAGATTGTAGTTCTCAGCTTACACACACATAATTGAAAAAAAATCTGTTTGCTTTGACGAATTTTTAGTATTATTCGGGCTTTTTTCCCTGAAATGTCTTCCTACAATCTCATACCCTGAAACAAATAGAAGTGTTAAGTTAATGTTTTGTCCTGAGAATTAGGAACGAATATCCCTTTGGCCGTGCCACTAGCTTTTCGTACAAAATTTTCATGCACTTTTCCCAACTTTAGTGATGTGCTTTCGCAGTGAAATAAGAAAGAGAATCCAGTTTCCGTAATATGCACTTCTTGCTTCTTGGATTTTAGTATTCCAATTTTCCTTTGCTGTTATGTCTTTAATTACAGAAATTCTCCTTTGAGCAATGCTATAATGAGCGCTCAGCCAGCGTGTAATATTAAGGAAAGCTTACCTACTCATGCTGTACACTTTGGGATTGTAAGTTCCAATTTGTGTAACTTAGCCAATTCAACCACGCTTGAGTTTTTTGATCAACTTTTTTGAATTGGCACTTTCGTGGTTTCATACAGTGGTACCTATTGACGTACCTGCTTGCAGGACGCACACGACATAAAGTGAGATAGGAATCAGAACAAATGTCTGCGTAGCTCAGTTGATAGAGCGGCTACGATTGTTCCGGAATAAGCGGCCTCGGGTTCGAATCCCGGCGTAGACCAAAAATGACAGAGAAATTAACTTCGTTATAGTACGTTTTCGGTAATTATTGCTGGATTTACGTAATATTATCACTATCGAATGGATTTGTAACAGTTGAAGAACAGAACACCATTTCTTTGTATTTTGCGAATAATTTCCAAAAACATTTAACTAAACACAGAAAAATGTTGTTAAAATATATATATATATATATATTTGCCAGAAATAAAGAAATAATTAATAGAAATAAAAATAAAACAATCCCCCCCCCCCGAAAAAAGAAACACCAATATTTGTTAAAAATAAAACACAAAGGATTTGCTAAAAATAAAAATACATTTTCTTCAACGACAGTGTTACTACTCTAGTTATTTTCTATGATAAAAGGATAACGTTAATACTCGCTTATTATTCGGAGCCATATATTTGATCGAAAAACTTCAGGAATTACCATGGACACCATTGAGTTTATTCTTAACTTATTTTCGTTGTAGCCGATCTCCCATAAATCCTAGTTTTGATAGAACTTTGTAACTTTTGTTGGGCTTCGGATTCGAAGGATCTTTTTTCTCTCTCCAAGAAATGAAGACGCCAGCTCTTTGGAAAAAAAAAGAAATATATCCATGCTTCATCTGAGTTCCGAATCAGAGTCCATTTCAGACGATTAGAAAAAAACCTCGCCTGGCGAATAGGTCAGAGGCTCACGGATGTTTTTGTTGTACTGGAAAGTGACAATCACTTTTGAAACCGCAGACGATGTTGCTATCTCGTTCAGAATTTCGAGTCAAAATAATCATGGTTTTGATATGCTGAAACATTGTGCTATATAAAAGTACTTCTCAGAGGCAGCTGTAATTTTACGCAGATTGAAGAATAATACATCACAACACGTTCTAAAGCACTACTATCCATAGTAGACATCATACTACTCTGGATTACACGCATAACAAATGAGTTCGATTCGTCATCCTCATTTAAATCTGAAGTGAGTGCACCATGTAAACGCCAGCCTCAAATACACGGGAGTTCAACCAAAAAGTACCTGCCTGGTAAACAATGGTCAGATAATCTACTAAATCTCAGCATGTATTTTTGCATTGCAGGTATCCAAACACGAGATTAAAGTTAGATCATTATTATTTCTTGTGTTGACATTTCTTTTGGTAGAAATGTCTTTGAACAGTTAATGTCCGTACTCACTTTCTAAATAGTTAAAGAAAGCGAAAAGTATAAAGAACATTATTTTTCAATACAATATAAAAATCCCTTGGCCTACATTAATTAGAATGTCTATAAAACAGATTGTATCGCATTTGGAATTCTTCTGAGAAGAAAAAGGACGAATACATTTAACAAATAAATTAAATTAAATAGGACTTTATTACGTGTTCAGTAATAAAATAAAAAAAAGATATACGTATATTCAAAAGTAAGTTTTCTTAAGTTGGGTAAGGCCGCGGGTGGCCGAGTGGGCAACGTGCGTGACTGCCACGGGAGGGGCCACAGGTTCGATCCCAGGCAGGTACGAACGCTCGATCCACTAAATACCCGCCGTGCGTCGGATGGGCACGTTAAGCCGTCCGGACCACGGGTAGAACCCCACCGGTAATAAATAAGGGCATCTTGCTCCCACTTTCTGCTTCAGCTTCCGTGTGCTTTCCTACCAGGCGCTCTAGCCCAAATCTCCTAGTTTCCTATTTGTAAGGGTTGTTTAAGACCTGGAGATGGTCAGACACTCCCTTTCTAAAATCCTCTACATATGATCATCATCTTCGTTGGATAAAAGGCCTTTCTAAGTTGTATATTAACTTCAGTTCATTAGATCCGGCGTACTAAGAACACAAGCGATGTCTTTTCCGTTGTACACTTAAGCCGTTACATCACGAAATGTTAGGCATCATGAGGTCGGAAGGGTTTGTAGAAAGTATCACGCCTACTATGTAAGAGTGTTATTATTTCTAAAAGCTATTGCAGTGGAGTGTCGTTAGAATGAAATCAGATATAACGACGCTTCAATGCGAATCCCACTCCCAAAATGTCCTAGTAGTAATGTAATTTCGATTTCATTATATCGAAATTATTGTTTACAACCGTTCGTTACAACGAATACGGGCCAACGGTATGTGGATGAGATCCTACGGTCCCGGTAACACATTCCTCGACAGGATTCCAAAGTGCGCTATGCCAGCAGGATAATGCCCGCCCGCACACGGGTAGGGTTGCACAGGACTGCCTACTTCATGTTCAGACACTTCCATGGCCTGCTCCGTCCCGCGGACATGTCCCTTATCGAGCATGTGGGGGACCGGACAAAACGCCAGCTGCCGCCGTGACGCGCTATCCGGGTTTTGGAGCACACCGTCCAACAAGTGTGGGCTAGGCTACCGCAAGGACAACATCCAGCGTCTGTTTGCCTGCACGCAGGACCGTATTGCCGGTATGTATCGCCGCACGAGACGGTGCGACGCGCTATTGAAGATGACGGGACTGCGATGCCACGTATCCGTCTGTAATTTTCCTGCAGTTCCGTTTTTGCTATCATGTGTATCATTCATCTGTATCATTACGTCCATAAAATTTCAGTTCAATTCAATGCTTCCTTCTTGAAGCGCAAATTTCATTCTCCGTTAGTGTATTTTAGCAAACCTGGAAATAACAAGGTTTTTTATTCATTATGAAATAGTAGACATGGCCAAAAAGAATATTTTTTTTTGCTGTCACTCCACAGTAACCAGTCTATCTTCACTTCAAATTTGTTGTTTGAGCATTTGGCATACAAGTGATGATTATTGTTTTTTTTATTTAGCATGTCAGAAAACTGTTCGACTGTCCGAAGGTCAAATTTTTGGAGCGCCTTTCCTCACAATCCTTTCTCTATCACTGTTATTTAATGGATATGGCCACTTGGGAGTCGCTTGGATTCCTGAGAAATAAAGAAAACGAACGGTTGTAAACAATAACACTCATCAAATTTTTGCTTGCTTACCATCTTCTGCCTCAGTAGAAAACAAGCTACATCTGCGGCTTTGGGTTGCTTTTTCAGTAGAAGTTTCTGCACTTTTGTAGAAGACGTGGGTGTTGACGGCAAACTTTCACAACATTCTGAACTATCTTTAGAGGAAAAGTAGCTACTTATTGTTTTTTGTTTTTTTCTCATGTTCTTTCTTGAATTTTTCATCACGTTTCCTTTTTTCTGACCGTTTTTGTGCACCTGACTTATGTGCACAACCGGACATTAACTCTAACCTCTAACAATATAAACACTGACACTGTCTCTAATCAAAATAAAACGATAAACAACACTGTTGGTCTATTTTTTGCACATGAAGAATACTTTGAAATAACAGATTAAAATATTGATGCAAATCGGATATATTAACCAAATCAAACATATTCAACAATCACTGCAGTAGCGCTGAAGCGTGATGGGTCTTCAGCGACGTGGAGCGATCGCGGAAGCAGGATTTTATTCGTGCGCCTGACAGCCGCTGCTCCACGAACGCGAAGCGGAAGTGATGTCATGCTCCCGATATCTCTTCGCGGCGCTGAACACACCCCACGCTCCCCTCAACTACCTGCGGCTCATGTGGTTTGAAGAATTAAAAAAAAAGGGAAATCTACCCGATTTTTTTAAAACTGCGTCACATCAGAGCTAAAGGCTTTAGTATGTCTCAGCACAAGCAATGAAAGCATATAATACAAATACGATAAAGAAATAAATGCCCTATACCCTGAAGTGCCAGAAAAACTGGTACACCAGTCCCTAATGTAGTAGGTCCCCCACGGGAGCGGCGCGGGACTGGAGAAATACGACGGGGCATGGACTGCACTAGGTTCTGGAGAGCGCTGCTGTAGGCAATGCACACCATACTTCCTGCAGAGCGCTCCACAATTCGGGTGTATTCCGAGGTCTCAGATTCCTGTGTTCAATAGCGCGTTGCATGGCATCCCAAATGTGTTCTGTCACGTTCAGGTCTGGGGACTTGGGTGGGGTTGGCAACACCCCAAACTCATATGAATGATCCTCTGACCGTAATGTGGCGTCCAGACACTTGTGTAGAGGTGCATTGTCCTATTAGAACAGGCCCAACCGCTCAGCATGAATGCAGGACATCAACGGGTGTACCTCGTGAGAAAGGATGAGCACATAGCATTGGCCTGTCATAAACGTTTGTAGACGTATGAGGGGTCCCAGTGAAGTCCAGTTAAACACACCCCAGCCATTACGGACCTTCCACCAGCCGGTACAAGTTCCCTGTTGACAGGCGGGATTCATGGCTTCATTGGGTTTGTGGCACACACGAAACCTTCCATCTGCCCGATACAGTTGGAAACGCGACTCGTGGACCAGGCTACTTGTTTCCAGTCATCAATGTCCAGTGGCGGTGTTGCCGTGCCCAAGCGAGGCGCATAGTTTTGAGTCGTGCACCCATCATGGGACTCGAGTTGGGCGTCGGCTCGCAAATCCCATATCGTGCAGCGTACGTTGCACAGTCCGGACCCTGTTGCTTGTTGAGGCTCCTGCATTGAATTCCCATGATACCTGCGAGATAGTGGCACGCCTATCGCGTGAAACGATTCTTGACAGCCGACGATGGTCACGTTCACCTAATGTTTTTTAACGGCCACTCTGGAATCGCAGGTTGGTGCCGGAATCCTTCTAGTCACGGTACACCGTTGCAATGGTCGTACGTGAAAATCCAAACTTCTTTTCACTACTGCTTCCAAATACTATTGCCCATCTCACGAGCGCCAACTATGACACCGCGTTGAAAATCGCTTAAATCGTTATTGCTTATCATTCTCATGCCGAAAACGAGCTCGGACAGCTCGCAAGGACAACACGCGTTCTGTACTTCGTTCAGGAGGACAACTCGCGTTCTGTATTTCGAACATGTCAGAGTCTGGTGCTGCAAATACAGCTTCTCCTTCTGTTGCTTCTCCCGGTGGAGAGTTTTCGTTATCGGACTGCGGCGTTGGTGCTTATCGTCCGCTTGCCTTTGCGGACTTGGCTGTCGAGGCGTTTAGGTTCGACTTCGAATTTTTTGCGGTGTTCCCGACAACTTTTGGTGCTGATTCATGCATTAAAACGTTAGTGTTTCCCTGTGTTCTTGCATTTACCTCTACATCTGCCTAAGTTTTTCTTAATCTTGGCATTCATCAGTTCAGTGTTTATCTACCTTACTCATCAGTGTTTAGTGCATTTTATAGCGAAATACTGTGTGTGTGTGTTTTTTCTTCATTTCAGTGAGCAACACATTGCAAAGTTCTCAACCATTTCGAACGTTTTGTAGGGTGTGTAAAATAGCATTTTTCAACCGCAGTGTTCTGGATCACTAGGATTACCTTTGAAGTGGGTAAGTACTTTTCCTACTCACTATTCAGTACGATAGATCTGGCGGAAATGCATGTTTTCCAATAATACTGAAATTGTGAATAAAAATAAAACAGATAGAAAAAGTACATATCTGATTTACCAATATAAAGAATAGGTTAGAGATTTGATTACAGTGTTTCTATTGGATTTTCTATATAGAAAAAGAGTGTATTTTAAAACTTCAATTTTTTAACAAACTAGAAACATCGTTAAACTTATGGTTTTTTATTAGAAAAAAATATATATATAGAAATTCAAGAGGACATAACGGTAAAATACGTTCTCATTAGCGGATTGCCTGAGATTTAGGTGAGAATGCCATCGTAATATTAACATAATTTGCTTATAATAGAGTGCAGTGAAATAGCTAGGTTTCTTGTATTACAGTATTGAAAATTATTGATTAATCTGTGTCAATTTAAATCTTTTTTCAAGGGGTTTTGACGAGCTGAATTTTGTCATTGATTCTATGAATATTTTTTTACATATTAATATGTGACCACACAGTGCAATTTGTATAACAATTGTGTAACAATGACTACCATGAATAATCCACAGCTCCGTCACTTGTGAAGTTTTTGTTGAATACAATTCACCATAAGATACAAGAATTTTAAACCATTCAACAGAAATTTTTAAAAGCAATTACCAAAATGGTAAAGTATGATAAGCCTTTCACCGCCTTAGAAGAAATCTCTGCATCCAAACAGCTGCTCATTTCCTTAACAAGACAAGCTGACTTTCCTCAAGATCTTATAAAATTGCAAACACTCACTTTGGAGGATGGATCAACAGTCGCTTTGGGTCCCTTTAGCAGATACAAGAATTTCCCCATCCTTCTAAGACATTCCCCTGTGTGTTCCGGAGAAGGAAATCATCTCCTATTTCACTGAATTTGGTGAAAACATATCAGTAAAATTAACTGGGTGGTAAACATGACAGGATCGGAACAGACCAGAGTTTCTTGGGCTCCCCATTGGGAAAACTCGAGTTCTCCTTTTAAACATAAAGAAAAACATCCCCTCTTATGTTTCGCATCATAGGTTTTGATATGTTTGTGACGTACTGAATTCCAAAAGAAAACATGTAAGTTATGCGACCTCAGACGAGCACCATGTCACCAAGTGCCCGAGCTCGTATTGTCGCAATTGCAATATGTTTGGTCACCTAAGTTATGTGTGTCCACTAACGTGCCAAAAGTGTGGCGCCTCTAACCATTAAACCTTTGAGTGCGTTGGTACAGGCACTCGATATGCTGCTGCTGTCAATCCAGAAATCCCTTTCTCTGCAGGGAAATCCTGTTCAACGTGGGGACTTCTTTCGGCTGATGAACTTTGTTCTGCAGAATCCGCATCGTCTCCTAAGCATTCGGTAGTCCTTTCTGAAAAAGCCTCTCCTGTGAGGAGGTTCTACTTCCAACTATCTTCATCTTCACATGTTACAAGGAATTTCTTCACAAATCCGTTTATGGATGAGAAGTTGCAGTGCCCCACAGTAACACAGCTACTTCTTGGGATTTAAACAATGCCAATCCTTAGATCTTCAAGGCTAAAAATTAGATGTATTTTTCAGAATTTCCACCCCCTGGGTGACAATCCGCAATCTTCAATTTCCTCCTCTGGTTTTAAAGATCTGCTGTCCCATCTTCACATGCTTCGTTGAATAAAGATGGACATCTCTTGCTGCTTATACTTCAAAGTTTATAGCTTGTTTCCCAACGTTCATGATTCTCCGGAGTCTCCAAATCCTTTTTGGAGAATCCCCTCGTTAGTTTAAACGGAAGATTCATTTTCCTGTCAGTGGCTTCCCAAAAGTAGAAAGGTGTTTTTTGGCTCCCATTCAAGTGCGGAAGTCTCCAGCCCTACAGATCCTCGCTTCCCTACTTCTACTCCTTGAAGAAGAATAAAAATAAAGAACAGTTGCAATTTTTAGCTTCCTTCAAAAAAGTCTTCCAGAAGAAACAAAAAAAATTATCTTAAAGACTGTTAATATATATTCTTATTGGATATTTACTATTGGTTTTTTAATTGTTGCTAAAATACAGGTCCAAAACTTTTTGAAAATACATCAGCGGTTTTTTTGCCGTTACGTGATTTAGGAATAATATCCAATTTCCTAAGAAATAGTAAAATTGAATATTAGCACCTTCGTTGCTCCCTCCTTCAGATTTACCGTTATTGCACTAGTGCTCGGTAAATTCTCGGAAAAAAAAAATATAAACATTAATTCTGTTTATATTTTTTTGTCAACCAATCTACCGCTTAGTAATAAGACTTCTTCTACATACGATCCCTTAAAAATTGCCACTTGAAATGTCCAAGGTTTTAAAAACAAAATAATCGAAGTTAAAAGTTATTTCTAAATTCAAACCTCGGGATATCCTTTGTTTACAAGAAACTCATTTTGGTAAAATATAATGAAATTTTATCGTTTCGTAAAAGAATTAAAATTCCTAGAGTTGGCATTCTCTAGGAACAGAAAGAACAGCTGGTGTGAGTGTTATTATTAGTCCGAAGTTGAACTGCGCTATGCAGTTTAAAAATTTTGAAACTGATTTGGATGGAAGATATTTAAGAATAGAATTGTAAATTCAAGGGAAAAAATATAAACATACATAACATATATGCTCCTCGTCCAACCGCATACAGACGCTGTTTTTTTCAGTTAATTATCAAAATATTTGTAACAAACACAACTCTTATCATAGAACCTCTTGTGATTTTAACACCACCTTACCATTGTGATAATTTTTTTACCTGCTCGAACTTCTCAAGAATCTACTCATAAAACGTTACAAAAATCTTTCTTAATTTCCCATGATTTATTTCTTAAGTTACCAACTTGGTCTTATCGAGAACCGACCGAGAATGGAATCACCCTCATTGGTAGCGGCTGTAAATCCAGACTAGACTTATATTTTTTGCCCAGATTCATTAAAATCGCACACAGACATTAAAAAAACAATTTCTAAATCTCCCAAATCATGTTTCCCGGACTATGCACTCGTTCAAATTGAAATACAGATGAATTTAAAAAAAATTAAACCAATATACTGGAAATTTTCAAATGCACTACTGGAAGATTTAGATTCGACTTCAGAAATTCACGAATATTTATTCAAAGTTTTGAATACAGAATATATTTTGGAGAGTTGGGACGGAAAGTAAGCTACAAATTAAAAAATAAAGCCATAAGTGTAAGGGGAAAACTAATTAAGAAAAAGACTTTACAAATAATTATTAAGTATCAGAATTTGATAAAATAACAGTTAAAAGAACAAAATGGGAAATAGACCCTTTGTCACAAAGTCTTTCCTTAATGTATACAAATGAATAAGACTCAGCTTTGCAAGACAGAGCTAGAGATGTCATGATTGAAGTTTTTGATTCAGAAAGATTGGGCGAAACTGGATATTAATTTCTTGTTAAAACATGAGAGGAATGTCAAGAATCCTATTGTAGACCCATCCTTTGGATCTCCTTCCTCCCAGAAAAGTAAAATCCTCGGGAAATATGTTTCCTAACATTTAATGAGGTCTTCAATCCACCTTTACTTTAGGCTCTGGAGATGTAAATTTGAATCAACTGCCAAATTGAAAGTGAAGACACCATAGAATTTTGTCAACCAATAACCAATACTTGAAATCAGAGAAGCAAGCTTTTCTCTCTCCCTAATAGTTCCTCACCTGGTATGGATGAATTGTCAACTGAATTTTACAAAAAATATGAGAAAATCTTAACACCTAAGTTTAAAATTATATACAATGACTCTATTAAATGGAAAGAATTGTTCCTCCCTCCTTCCAGGTGGAGGACTTACTAAACTAATTTTCAAAGGTGGAAATTTGTCATCTCCTACTGACTGGAGACACATTGGCGATTTTTTGAAATGTTGATTATAAAATTTATACAAAAATCTTAATCAATAGACCAAAAAAAGCTGCTGCTCTTGTGTTGGATCATGGTCAAATGTGTTCCGCCTCAAGGTGGGGACATCCAGTTTAACATCTTAGCACTTAAAGATTTATTTGAAATATTTAGGGATAATAGGAAAATTAAATTGGCTGTAATTTCTTTGGACTAAAAAAAGGCTTTCGATTTGGTTAACAGCCAAACAATTGAATAAATTACTTATTTCTGTATGGCATTCCTGAATCCTTTGTAGAAATTTTTAAAAATGTATATTCTGATAATACCTACACAAAATTTATTTTCCCAAAGGGACTTTCACGTAAAGTTAAGGTTTCACTTAGAGTGAGACAAGGATGTCCGCTTTTCCCAATTTTATATTCATTATTTATTAACTATTTTTTGATATCACTTAAAGACAACTCCAGGAATCAAAGGGTTTTGCAGGTGTACCTGGACAAAACGACTCATTAAAAGTTTTGTCATATCCGGACGACCTAAAAGTGCTATTTGCTAATAACGAAAATTCTATTTTACAGATAGAAAAAGCGTATTGAAATTTTAGTAACATATTTGGATCAGAATTTAAACACAAAAAAAGCAAAGCGTTTTCCATTCGGTAGATGGAAAAATATTAATGAAAATCTATTTAAAATAAAAAAATCTGAATGTTAAAATTCTCGGAATTCTCTTTGCGAAATACATGCCCAGATTTAACTGTCAAATGGTCGGACTGCATCACCACAAAAATGGAGAAATATAATGAGAGCTTTTAGCATTAAAAACTTCTCTTTTTTTACAAAGCGCCAAAATACTTAACTCATTGCATTTTGCAAGTTTTTTTTACTATGCTAAATCATTTTCAAAATTCCCAAAAACGTCATGTAAAAAAGCGGAGAACAGCCAGCGTTTCGTTTTATATGGGAGGGAACGGGTGATAAGAGGATTAACAGAAATTTTACAATACAGAGTATGGTGGGTTGGCCATTGTCCAGCTTACTTTGAAAAGCAATCTGCTTCGTTTTACGACAAAGGAAATTATTTCTACAATGAAAAGCATCCTGCCTCAAAATTGCTTAGATTTCAAGTCGGTAGAGATTTACAGTACTTTTGCTCTGCCAGGACTCCAGAGACCATTTGTTTTTTTTAAAGGGAAGAAATTTGCTACAATGAAAAAAAAATATGGCAGGATATAAGAAAGAAAATTTTATTTTGAAAGACATCACTCAAGATAATAAGCTAAATAAGATTTATTTGGCACTTAATGCCAAACACCCAACAAGAAAAGATAATTTATTTCAGCCTAATCTAGTTATTAATCTCTGGAGTTTTCAATCAAAAATTAAAATTAGTATGCATATTGTAGAGATTTGCTCTTTAAAATTTAACATGATATTATTCCGACGAGAAAATGGCTGTTCAAAATTAAGTTAATACCACATCAAATTGTATTCAATGTGGTTCTGTGGAAACATTGCAACACAACTTTGTAGACTGCAGCTTCTCCGGACACATTTGGGATTGGTTGCGGCAATATTTAAACTACAGAGATGAATTTTCCACACACCAAATTTTATATCATCTTCCTCTTAGTTGTTCAGAACCAAAAAATTTAGTTATACATCACATTATTTCAATTATAAAATATAATCTATGGAAAAATAGAAATGCTTCATCCTTTGAAGAGAAATCCAAAAATTCTGAGCAGATTAAATTAGCAACTAAATGTGATTTTAGAAGATTTTTGGAATTCGAAACTAGAAAATACGGACCTCAAAAACATTTAATAAACGGAAATCTCTAGCTCCAGTTATATTTTAAAAGGGCTCTAAAGTATTAAATAAACTTATAGAATCACTATTTCAAATTAAGAAAATTAGTTATAAATGGTATAAACATGTAACATTTAATTATATTTCACTTTGTTAAATACATTTATTTAGAATTTCTATATGCTGTCAGTAAATTGTTCAAAAAAATTAATAATATGTTTTATTTGATTTTGACTATATCTTTGAAATTCCAATAATTTATTGTGCAATATTTCAATATTTATCATCATTCATTCTTAAATGGTAACTATTCCAAATGCGGCGCAAAAGATATTGCCTATAACAAAATTAATGTATAACAGGTTCCTTTGATGTTTTGTTTCTTCTAAATAAAACTTTTGAATTTCCTGTACTATTGTTATTCACCACTTTTCTATCTTTTCATCTTTCTAAAAAGTTTTTTTCTTTCTCTAGTTTTTTGTCGGTTTTTTTTTCAGAAAGGCCTTGGGCAAGAACCTCTTTGTACAGTGTTCTTCAGAGGCATTTCAAGATAAAATGCATACTTCCTGTTACGTGCGTAAACTCTCGTGCAGGCTCCCACCCTCTCAGTTGGTTGCCTGCTCTTTTATGGAAGTATGTAATTATTTAAATCATAATAGGATCCACCTTTTTAAAGAATCTTAAATTCCATTCAATCTAGTATTTTTTTCCTCTCGTTTAGTAAAAAAATATATGAAACCTAGTGTGAATAAAAAAGTTAGGTAAAAGATTAATAATATCCTATACAATTCTTTAGTAGTCCCTGATGCGTCGGCCTTTTGTAAGAGTCGGGCATGAGGTATAAATTTAAGAAACAGGATGCCAATCGCTTTATGTACGCACTGGCGGACGCGACCGAGTACGCGCATAGGTGACGTTGCTATGTATTTCGCATTAGCATGTCTGTACCAGTTTTTCTGGCACTTCAGTGTATATAACTGCCATCGGCACACAAAAAGAGATAAATAGTCCGCTTTTGAAAAATTCATAGAAAAAATGAAAAAAGATATTTAAGAACAGCTTATAATGATTACTGTCGCTGGACGCTAGCGCAGTCGGCAGTACGTATGACCTCAGGCTGTGAGGCGGGCGAGGGAATTTCGAACTTAGAAAACAGATAACACGGTCGTTACGGGCCCTCTCCAGGCCTGGGCACCCCGACTTTTGTCGGAGTAGTTACCCCGTTATCGGCGGGCCTGTTGGTATGAAACCTAAGAACCCAGGAGCAAACTGAGATTAATTTGTTGTGATAGAAAAAAATGTATGGATGACGGCTTACATTCTGCCCTATGTCCAAAAACTTGCAAAAATTCTGTGACTACTGTATTTTTGTTTCTGTGTTCCTTCCTAAAAACGTAAAATAGTTTAAGGTTAAGTGCATTGGCTATTTTTTGTGGTGTTCTTAGTATACATCAGCAGATGAACAACATAATTTGGAATTTTATTGTTTTCCTTTCAACATACGGTCGAGTCACAATACTGTGACCACTAGCTAATATCCAGAGTGACCACCGTGTGCAACACGGACAGCTGCTAGACGGGCTGGGAGTGACTCAATTAAGTTCTGGAAGGTGTTCGCAGGTATGTGGAGCCATGCTGACTGCAGTGCATCTGACCGCTGCTGGAGGGTGCGCGGTGGGGAATCCATACAGCGAACAACACGATCGAGGTGGTCCAACAGATATTCAATTGGGTTTAAGTCTGGGGAATTAGGGTGCAATTGAAGTGTATTCAGGTTTTCATCGTGATCTTCCATTCAACCACTCTCAAACATTTCTAGCTGTGTGACACGCCGCATTGTCCTTCTGGAAGATCCCATCTGCCCCAAGGTAGACAATCAGCATGCATGGGTGTAGGTGTTCTGCAAGGATGGATTCATAACGAATTCGGTCCATAGTCCCTTCCACAGGTATGACTGGATCCAGGGAACGCCACGAAAACATCTCCCAAGATCATAACGCTCCCCAACGAGCTCGGTTTCTTCCAGCAATTTTTGAAAGGTGTTTGTTTTCCGATGTTTCTCGCCTTATACGCCAACGTCCATCCGTTCGATGAAGCAGAAAACATGACTCATCGGGGAAGTCAATCCTTTGCTAAACAGCGGAGGTCCAATTCCGATGCTGCCGTTCAAATGTAAGCTCTTCTCTTCCGATGCACTTTCCTTAGCATAGGTGCAGTGACCATCCGTTTGCATCGGAGCCCCATACTCAGCAGGGTTTGTGAACTGTCGTTTTAGTCACACTTCCGTTAGCATCCTGGTTCAATCGCCCAGTGAGTTTCTCCACTGTAGTGTGTTGATCGGCCCTCACGCACCTTCGCAGCCGACGTTCACCTCTCACATCAATGGTACGTGGTGCTGCGCAGTTTTAAAGTCGCTTATTCACAATGGTGCCATTTCTCAATTCACAATACACTTTAACCACAGCAGCACGCGAACAGTTAACGAACTGCTCCATTTCAGAAATACTGCTACCCTTGGCCCGAAAGCCGATAATAATACCTTCTTGAAAACCTGATAAATCGCTCCTTTTATCCATGACGGTAACAAGTCATATGATTTCAGAATGCCTGCAGCACACCTCATATACCCTCCAAGCCAGCTCACAACACCTCCTTTCTTTCATTGGTTACGCGCTGTTGACGTCAAAAAGTAGGAGGTGGTCATAATAAAGTTACTCGACTGTGTATTTAGTATATAATTTAACATGATGTAATACATTATATTAAAATTATTATAATATTAATATTGTATAATAAATTTACATTACGCAATAATATGTTGTTTTATAATATTTATATCAACAGTAATTCAATAATATTGCGTTATTAGTATTTCATGTGTGCATAAGAAAATGAAATAGCGAAAAAATACTGAAAGGTGTTAAACATTTATGTGTAACGGCTTCCAGTGACGCGAGCTGAAAAGAATCGTCCCTTGTGGTTCTCGTGGGGGATAACTTTAATTTTAGCCATGTTAATCTCGTTGTGTTTGTAACTGCTATCGTTCCGTATTCCCTGTGTTCACCAACGTCATCTGATTCACTACAATCACTCATCGCACACAAAAACTTTTCAATCAATCTAAAAATACAAAACATGTTTAAATCAAGAAAGTTAATTACACTAGACCGAGAAACGTAAAATCACGTGATTTCCCTCGCAGATCAACAGCATTTTTTCCAAGGTTCAATCTCAGTATGTCTCTCACTCTTTACAATAGAGAGCGCACCGACTTATTTCGAAAGCGGCCCTTCTCCTGCAGATGGACCCTTTTTGAAATTAATAGAAGAAATGAACAGTGATTCTAAGCATTAAAAACATCCGATATGAGCACATTTCGCTTACGAGCGATGAGATGAACCACTTGGATTTCAAACATGCAAAAAGATAAAAATGGCCGAAAACTCGACTCGAGCCCTTTTCAAAATGACACTTTCATTTATACTGAAGCTTAAAATTGTGTCAGTTTCCTAGAATCACAGCGGCCCTTGTTGTTGTCGTGTGTGACATAGTTGCCCCGTGGAGCGCCCCATGGAGGCAAACACATCTCTCACTGAGATCGCCCACCATAGATCCATCCATCGTTTCCAGAATTTCCGTTTAGAGCAACGCTTTTTCATTTTCTGTCTCGTAGCATCCAAAAATGTGCGAAATTGCATTCGAAGTGATAAGTGAGTTTAATAAGTCAAAATTCAACAGAATTTAGCTATGTTGTAAGTTTGTTCGAAAAACACATAAACCGCACAGTAGTTTCTTTAAAAAGATAATATATAATCATTTGTTTTCGTTTACGTTTGCCGCAATCGAACAAAATGATTCCGGAAATCTTGAAGCCTCACACCAGTATTTACGGTGAAAGTAAAATAACTGAACTGCAGTTCTGTATGTACAGACCTCAAAAAAACGAGCCACCCCACTTTAACTTTGGAACCAATTGCCGCAGATAGACGAGTAAGGTACCGTTGGAAAGCACTCGAAGGGGAACTATTACGTGACGTGATGAAAAATGCTTACTAAGCTAATTAACATGTTTATTAGCTCACTATCTCCAAATGTTTCCATATAAGGTATGTTATTTTATGCGCATTAAATCTAGCAC
Organism: Macrothele yani; assembly: GCA_039090855.1. Classification (NCBI taxonomy): domain Eukaryota; kingdom Metazoa; phylum Arthropoda; class Arachnida; order Araneae; family Macrothelidae; genus Macrothele; species Macrothele yani. Next base: position 117,450,216 of record CM077015.1, read on the forward strand.
ATGGAAAAACCCTTAAATTTTAAATATCGTCCAAATCGTATGATTAATAGTGTAGATATTTGCAAATAAAGTTAGAGGGGCATCCATATTTCTACATGTGGGAACCACACCGGGAATGTTTCTTTCCCTGCACGGACACTGATAATGCTGGAAAGTTGGCGTCTTGCACGAACCTCAGACAAATTTAATGCAGAGGAAAGACTCTGACAGTGATTTGTACGGTAACTTGGGCCATTCAGGAACGGAGTTCATTTACTCTTGCCGTTTCCTTTACTACAACTTCATTTATTCGTGCTAATGACTTAAATTAATATTAAAATAAGCATCATGTATTTTTCTAATAACGGAAAACCAGAGTTTGTACAAGCTGAAATTTGTTTTGAATTTTCTTTTTTTCCGATCCTTACACTTTCTCGAGGAACTAAGCATTCGCGTATCTCTGAAACGTTGTCTCATAATAGAAAAATTGAAGCAGAACCACGAAATGCGATTTTTTACGCTTTCCAAACGTAGGTTGAAGAAGCGTATATGCTCCAGATTTTTCCGTCTATCTGCCGGACCGCACGATAACTCACGTAAGAATTATTCGATTTCGATGAGATTTTAGTATGCGGTAGAGGAAACTTGAGGACGAACTCTGTAGAAAACTGACGAAATGGGGTCAAAGTTCAGAACATAGGAGCGGGATCCATTCTATCGCCTTTATGCGTCATAACTTAAGTAAAAATGCTTCGATTCCGACAAAACTTTATCATGTTGTTAAGGAGGTAAACTGAACCGGTTCTGTTGAATATCATCGAAATGGGGTCAAAGGTCAGCGCACAAGAGCGAGATTTATTCCACAGCCATTGTGTCCATAACTTGATTAATATCTTAAATAATAATTTCTGGAGCCACACCAGTGACGCAGTGGTCTAAGCGACACCTTCTGACCATTCGTACGAGATGGGCCAACGCCCCCTAAAACAAGACCCAAACACCTCCGGCTCTCCGACGTCCCTACAGGAAGACCTGTTAAATTTGACGAACGACCGTAACCATAGTCGTCTGTGACCTTGTGTGATTATTGTAGGGTTGCTCCATGAGGTTGTTCGTTGTTCTTGCAGCTGACTGATTCATATAATTCCATTCCTTGTTATTAATTTCACAGAGCTAAAAACTTATTTTTAGTTCTAATATTCCTTCACATTGTTGTGTACCAAATTGCCGTAGCAATTACGACACAGGTCCTAAAGCATCAGTGTTTAAATTTCCCGGGAATGAAGAATTATGCTCCAAATGGATTCGTACAATTCCTCGAGATTTCTAGCTTATAGGAGCTTCAAGGGTATGTATGTTTTATTAGGTTTTTTAAAATACAGTTTTTTCGTCATTTTATATTTAGTGTGAAATATAGTCTAGTTGAGAGAACGATCTTTAACCTTAGTAAATAATGTACAGCAATAAAGTGTTTTATTTAAAGACGTGTGAAACGGCATTAAATCGCGTAGTATATATTGATTACCAATCTGTAAACTAAGTTGTAATGTACTGTTAATAAAGTTAATTGAGTTTTTCTCAATTCTAGGGATGTACATTTTTCTATACACCAGAATTGTACAATTTCAAAATGATGCATTCCTTAAAATATGCTAAAAAATCTAGTTTTTATACATTATTTTAGTGCACAATTTTTTTATTCTTTCTAAAAAGAATAAAAAATGTAGAAACCATGAAATGTTTTCAGTATATGGAATTGACCTTAAAGTTCGCTTAATCAAATCAAAAATCCTTTTCTAACATTAAAAATAAACGTTTTGGCACGAATTAGTTTTCTAACTGTTAATGTTATATTTTTCGAAGAACATACATTAAAAATCTAGAGCAATTGGTAAAAATCCTCCAGATATAGTGATTAAATAAAGACATCGCTCTTTCCACGTTTTGGCAACACACAGCAACCAAAGTGTTATTTGGCTACTGCTGGGGAAAAGAATCCGAAATCTCTAGGCTGGATATCGAGAGTTTTGGGATTCGTTTCCTGAGCAGTTGCCAAATAACAATTTTCCGTCGCTGTGTGTTGCTCAAACGTGAAAAGAGTAATCTCTTTGTTTATATATAGCAATTGGATTGATACTTTTTTCCACCAACTGGGTGTTAAAACTGAGTTTTATTACTTTTAAACTTCAATTTCCAATGGTAATGCTACTATTTATGGCACACTGTTGGAACAAAAATAAGAACATTTTGAACTATCAAACTGATGGTGCAAAAATATATCTTAACTAAAGATAAACCACTTTTGCTATCTAACATATTCAGAAAAAAATATTGTTTAACTTAAATGCCCTAGATAGTGTGTGTTGCAACTTTGAAGCAAGGGTAAATATCAGTGTTAGTAGGAAAAAGCTATTTGTGAATGTGAAAGTTAAATAAAACTGAAAATTATTAATGTGTCAAGCGAAAACTAAAACATATATCGATATCATGTTCGACATCTTGTCGGTATTGTATTAGAGAAATAAAAATATAATTACAAATTCGATTTTGCATATATGTAAAAGATTTCAACATTTTACTGATTAATATTATAACTAGTTAGTGAATTATTTAATCATTACGGAATATCATGAAATAAAACATTTGTCACAAATAAAATAAAAAAAATTGAATCCATTTATGTTTTTTCATCTTCATCTTTTTGTATATCCTGTGCTATCGGGTTACACTACCTTCCCATTTTTTCATAATTTAAAAAGTTATTTTGTTTTGTCTAATTTTTACTAATTTTTTAAATTGAAATACCATTATCATGAACCACTTACTAATTATATGTAAAATATTCTAAAAGGTGATTTCCAAACAAATTGTATACTTCCTGTTGCAAGCGGAAAATCTTCTGCAAGCCCCCACCCTCTCAGTTGGTTGTCTGATCTGTGTGGAAGCAAGTGAAAATGGCATTTTTAAAGGATCCTTACTTGAAGTTAAAGAAAATTTAAAGACGTTAAAAGAAAGTATCTATTAAACATCTTATATTACTAAAAGAATGAATGAATGAGTTTCTGCATGGAAAAATAAGGTAAAAGATTAATAGATTCCTTAACAGTCCCTCATGCGTCGGCCTTTTGTTAGAGTCGGACACGAGGCTATAAATTAAAGAAACAGAAGAAAAAATATTGCTGAATAAATAAAACAAGATCTGTAAACTCAATGCACCAAGGTTGTCTTATTTATTATTATTTTTTTATTTGGAGAGAAAGTTAAAAATTAAAACGGAATTTCCGTTTTTATTTAGACATTAAAATACCTTAAAATCGAGTTGCTAAACAAACCACTTAAGTTTCAATGCATTTGTCTTTCACTAATAGAATCAACGTATATTATCCATCGCCCTCGACCCCCCCCCCCGCTCCCTAAAAATTAACAAATAAAAAAAGCTTATAACATTGAGTTTACAGATGTTGTTCTATATACTCAATACAAATTCCTTTTTTTTCCATCGCAATTTTTCTGCTTCAAATATTTGGAAATAACATAGTTTCAACTGTTATAGTTTCGTAAGCATCTCAGTACGGGAGATAACCGTCGCGTTAGATAACACCATTCCGCTAGGTAGGGCGGTCACGGAAATGTCTTCCTGTGATGGCGGCAAGAACTGGTGCTGAGGCCTTCTTTCAGGGGCGTTGCCACAGCGGACACGTATACCACTTTGCTTTGTTGTTGTAGTAAAACGAACCGATTTTCAACAGCTGCTGGTGTGACGTCATTTTATATAAATCCTTCTGACATGACGTCAGAGATGCATTACGTCACACGATTAACGTCACATAATCAACTCTTTGGAAATAAGAAAGCGTTACGTCAGGTATTTTAGTTCTACTTTGTCGTTAATAAACGTCATATAGAATTTTTTATTTATAATCCTATCGTCTGTTTGCCTGTCTGTAACCTATTTTATAGCCAATTCTGGCAATAGGTATTTCTCAATGCTTTTTTCGGGAGTGTAATTGCCTAATTTCCCATGTTGACCAGACGGCTTAGGAAATGTATTTTTTCTGCTACTGACAGCATGAGAAGAAACAAACAAAGTGCATCCGGGACCGACTTGACAGGGAACCATCTGCTAATTGGCCTCCCAAAACCCAGGGAGGAAGTGGAAAACCCCGGAAAAACCGCATACTGTATGGCCGGCAGGTCCGATATTCGAACACCCGAGAAGAATTATGTCGTATGAAATTTAATTTTTAAATTTCCCTTGCGAACCTAAAATGTTTATTTTAGATTGTCAAACCAGTTTCTTTTCTCATTTAAGTCTAAAAATTGAGAGTTCCAATAAAGTAGGTAACAGTGTATTTTTCTTATTTCATGCGCATGCTGAAGAAACATGATTTGGCAATTTTCTTTTCCCTTTTTTCTTAAACTACAAAATTCTCAGAATATAAGTATTTTTTCTTATCGCGGAGTATAACCAGTTATTATTTTATTTATATTTGTACAAAAAATGAAAAAGAAAAGGAAAAGAAAAGAAAAATGGAAATAGATCCGTATTAAACTACACTAAGTAAGCTTAATGCTCCAAACCCTATTGGTTGCGGTTGTTTTCTTCACCGGTAGTCGAAAACGACTAATGCCGAAGAGAAAATTTGCGTGCAGATCAGAGCTACACACGTAGATTCGGCTTCTGCATTGCAGAGAAAGGCAGTTCCGCTTTGTATATTACAGACAGTTTAAGCAGTTTAACTACAATGGAATATATCAATGAATCGAAACGATATGCAGTTACACGCGCATTATACCATAATTCGAGACGGAATGGACACAACCGCAATTCTGCAATATAAAAGAAATCAGGCGCACGGGTTCACTCGCACCGGAAACAATTTGGAATTTTCATTATCATAACCGCAGTTTCATAATATAACGAAGCTGAGTAGGTATTTATGTAAAAAATATGCAGAAGACACATACGAAGCTTTCGTTTTGTGGAACGTAATGTTTTTTTGCATTTTTGAATTAAACAATATACAAGAGTCAGCTATGTCACCAATAGGAAGAAATGAAATATGTAATTGCACGAACTATGTCGCAAGTTAAGGTATTTTTGTGCAAAACTAATAACTTATGATGCTAATAAACTAAAAGTTGCAATTCTAAATTTAATGTTATAACATCTTTACTGCTTCCTTCAACCAACTTCACGTAGAAACAGTTTCTCCTACGCGTTTCTCAGTATTGCGGGGTAAACTGTTTTACAGTAAGTAGAGGAAAATATGTTTTTTTATGCACGGCCCCTTAATCGATGTATGCTCGAATTTTCGCTTATATCTCAGCAAGATTTTATACTATCACGCTGAAAATTAGATTTTAAGCGTTTATTGATATTTGGCATTAAATGGACTACTAACCAGATATGGTCATAATTCATTTTTTTTTTCATTATCACATATCATATTTTATAATTCCCTTAATATACCCGTTCAGATCTTGTATAGCGGCTCATATTATCTGGGCCTCTTTGTGTTTTACGGTTGCAACACTGAATCACGGTATCTGTTCTCGATTAAATGATACAAGTCAAAAACTACTTTTGCACTTTAACATTAGCGGCATCTTTTTTCCGTAGCTCACTGTACACGTAATTATTAGTCGATTCGTATGAAATTTGGAATTTGAGGGTTATATTATATGCTGAATAGAATGCACGTAAAGTAACATACCTATTATATGGAAATTTTGGAGATAGATAGCTAATTACCGTGTTAATTAGCTTAATTAGCATGTATCTTCATGTCACGTATTAGTTCCCATCAAGTGCTTTCCAACGGTACCTTACTTGTTTGCATGAGACAAACGGTTCGAAAGTTAGGGGGGATGGCTCGTTTTTTTTTTTTTTTTTTTTTTTTTTTTTGGAAACATCGGGCTTTCATTTCTGTTTTCTAAGTCAGACATTTGCAGGTTATGTAAACATAAACCTTGTTATTTAAATTTGATGCTGCACATGGGAAACATAAGGTCTTCGTTTGTGTTGTGTTGGTCCCTATTTGTAGGTAATATAATTCCTCCCTGAAAATATGAAATGAAGAAATGATATTTCTTATAACTTGACTGTGGTTCACGTAAGTACAAAAGCTTACATTTTGCTAAATACTCTGAGGAAGAAATGTATGTATATGTATGCAGATATGACTACCTAGAGAAAGATATTTGTAATGTGTAAAAGACATTTTTTTTATTGAAGGTTTAACGACCGCCGTGAGCAACTCAATGGGCTATAAGCAGTCGCCCGTTCCTAATTTAGGGTCACTGGTTCCAGGGAAGGGAGAGTCCCAGTGCCGTAAGACAAACACGACATTCATGCCTCACCGGGATTCGAACCCGGACCCCGTTCGGACGAATGATCAGAGGCCATCCCTTAGACCACTGCGCCACCGGGGCGGCCATATTTTTTTCGCAACGTTTCTAAGCAACTACTTCTGGCAGATATCACTTCCATGAGCAGTTAGGCTGACCGAAATGTTCCCTCTGATCATATGTTATAGGGAAGGCAAATAAATGACCAAATCGCTTAGTACAATAATCAGATAAACGCATTCTGATGCAGTATTTACTCTACAAAAAAATTCATATCTCATTGACGTGTATATCTGACGGTCATAAAGGCAACATAAATTATAGCGATCTATTGATTTTTAATTAATGAATATGGTGTTACATTTCCCTCTGATCATATGTTATAGGGAAGGCATGTAAATGACAAAACCTCCTAGTACAATAATCAGATAAACGAATTCTGATGCAGTATTTACTCTACAAGAAAATTCATATCTCATTGACGTGTATATCTGACGGACATAAAGGCAACAGGAATTATAGCGATCTATCGATTTAAATTAATGAATAGGATGTTACATTTCCCTCTTAATTATTCCGTGTACAACTGAAAATGGAGTTTAGAAGTTTTGTGAAAATTTTACCTTGGTTGGATGTCCGGATACTTTTTGCTTATCTGAACAAACAATCCAAATTTTCCTTACTGCAGAGGTTTTTTTTTTTACATAAAACACTTAATATTTGCTAAATACGACGTTTCTATTGTCATTTTTGCGATTTGCTGTGAAAACAAAATACATGTTTTCACAGCAAATCTAAGAAATCTCGATATGTATAACTGAAAATAAATCTTTACAAGTTGTGCAAAGAAATATTCTGCAGCTCTATTTTTTGAAAGTAGGAAGGTTTACAATACGATGTCCGCATATGAAAAATGCGTGTATTCTGTGACTTTTGGAGTCGCAGTTTACACAGCATTTGCTTTTTTAAACAACTGGATATTTTCAGCCTGAAATGGAACAGAGTTATACTTAACATGCATTAACAGCGTTTCATCGTGTTCATCTTTTGGTAATTTAAACTATTGCACAATTTGTTATTTAGAATTCAGAATTTAAGCATTTGTAATCGGACAAAATAATGTCCAAAAGATTTCAGTGCTATTTTGAATTTCCAAAAGCAACAGATCCACAGTTTCGTTGTATTTCTCTTCCGAAATTTAAAAAGAATGGTACTTTCATATTGTAAGGGAAGGTACTTTTCAAAACAATTATAAACTGCTGCCTAAATTGGGAATTATTTACAGATTTTCAAGCACATAGGAACACGACAATCATAAACTACTCTTTGTGAAAACTACAACATCATGAAGGAATGATGGTAAATAGTGAAACTTACATAATATGCAGAGCAAGGCAGGACATGCAAATGATTAGAAGTGCAGAGTCATTGCGTATGACTGAGCCCGACAGCGCTTTCTGGACAGTCTAGTGAGGGGTATAAAGAGAGGGCTGTTTAGGATACACACCAGCAGTGCATCGCGGACAGCGAGTTGTAAAAGGGTCTCGAGGATTCAATAATATCTCAGCAATGACGAAGGGCGCAATATCACCATACGGCAGAGTTCGAACGGAGACGAATGATTGGTCTGCGTGAAGGTGCATTTTCGTACCGCGACATTGCGGCTCGAACGGGACATTAGGCCACGACAGTGATGCGCGTGTGGCGGCAGTGAACCGTGGAGATCCACGTGCATCGGCAATTTGGCAGTGGACCGAGAAATGTGACAACACCGCTGGATGACCAACACCACATTCGCATGACAGTGACGGACATTTCCGCATCTTCACAAGTGTTAGCACAACAGTGGAGCACTGCAACAGGTGCGGATTGTCTATCTCCAAAGTTCGACGCCCTCTGTTGCGCACAGGGCTTGTCGCACACATCCTTTTGCAGCGGATTCCTTTGATTCTGAAATACGGATGCCTCAGGATGGAATGGGGTTTTCAATACAGACAATGACGTGCTGATTGGCAATATGTGTTTCCGGACGAGTCCCGATTCAACTTGGACTACCAAGATGGCCGCATCCGCATTTGATGGTATTACGATGAGCGCCTTCTTTCACCGTGCATTTTCGAGCATCATACAGGCCGAACGCGTAGTGAGATGGTATGGGTGCCATTGGGTACCGTTCGCTCTCTCGGCTGCTACGACTTAAAAGCAATCTCAACAGCGACCTGTACATCCGGGAAGTTGTACAGGCAGAAGTCATACCCTTCCTTCAGAGCCGTCCCGGCTCTATATTTCAACAGGACAATGCCCCACCATATTTTGTCAGGAATTTTCAAGCCGTCTTCGCAGTACAGAAGACACCGCTTCTTCCCTGGCCTGCACGTTCGCCAGACACCGATTGAGCATGTCTGGGATATGGTCACTCGGCCACTGGCCAATCAAAGTCGTCCAGCAGTCACTGCAAATGATCTGTGGACTCACATACATGCCGCATGGCAAGCAGTTACCCAGGACACCATCCAACGTTTTTTCGAATGAATGCCACATCGTCTAGAATCTCTTATTGCAGCTCGCGGAGGTTTCAAAAGATACTGTTTTTGCAGGTAAAAATTATTGTATTGTTCTGAAAATTAAATCATTTATTTACAGTCATATCAGTAATGCGTGGTTAAAATTTCATTCGAATTGCATGATTCATTTTCGGTATTGCAATTTTCATATGCAGTAGTGTATATACCATATGACCATTTTGAAGGCCTTAAATTTAACTATCTGATACGTCCCTTTCATTAAGATATTTGTGTGGTTAGAACATTTTTCTAACACACGTGGACCTTCAATTATATTCCGTGAGAAAATGTATTGGTATATCACTAGATCTTTGCATTGGTATGCGCATGCGACTTATAACGTATGTAGAGGGTAAGGTTAAACTGCAAGAAATCCTTTAAAAGGTTATGACCTAACAAATTGTCACTGCTGATGTTCGGATTTAAGTTCGTGAACGCAAATCACATTTGTCTAAACCAGTATTCAAACTGGCATGCAAAGAATCACATAACTTGCAAACAGTTGCAGATCAATACTGTGTCTACGACAGGACTGTGAAGTCCTCATACAATGTAATCAGTGATAATATCGATTTCAATAACAGCAGCTCTTATACACACACTTATACTGCATATATCGACAACTAAACATAAATACGTATATGCCATAACGCTCTGCTCTTCTCAACAACTTTGTCTCTCTGTCTCTGCATGACATTCGGTGGTGACATTATATGGTCATCTGACTCGCTGTCAGTGTTTACGAATTGAAGAATCTCATCTCGGAAGTAATGCGTTTTTCAATAGGAAGACGTTTAACGGTAAAATAGTAAAATTTCAAAAGAAATACAATCTCAAAGGAAAACATTTAGACACATATGTAGCACACTTTTCTGTTCTTAATATAAATTTCATCGAAAGTGACAAATACTTGCAATCGATGACACGTCCAGTATTCTCTAAGGGTATTATTATTCCATTGAAGAATATTTCGATTTTGAACAGCACGTTCCAAATATAATCGGAAACTACACAATTTCTCTTTTCCTGTTTTTTTTTACTTTGTCAAGCTTTCCTTCGAGGCACATGCAGCTTTACAGTAAAATCAGGTTTTGATTGTAGACATATCGTATTTTAGGAAAATATATTTCTTGGAAGTTGCTGACTATCAGAATGCAAGTTACAAGTTCGCCACTGCTTTTGAATAAGTTTGAAAACTTTTTTTTTATTGGAGGTTTAGCTACCACCGTGAGCAACTCAATGGGCTATAAGCAGTCGGCCGTCCCTAATTTAGGGTCACTGATTCCAGGGAAGGGAGATAGCCAGTACCGTAACACAAACACAACATCCATGCCTCACCGGGATTCGAGCCCGAACATGAAAACTTGGAGACAATTGATTAGGAAAACTGAGTCTGCAACATTACGGATTTGCAGTATTATCCATTTGTTATAATTGTAGCCGGAAACGTTTTGGAATTTGAAACACCTTTGAGGGACATTTTATTTGTTGAGCGGTACATTTATAATATAATTTATGTAAACTGAAACGAAATATTAGAATCCATATATTTCAATAATTTATCTTTGTGATGAGTTGCATTTGAAGCAGCTCAGAAAACGAGCTGCTTGAGTTTGCGTCTCGCGTTGCAACGCATCCGTCCGGAATAAGGTTTTTGATTTCGTCATTAAAATGATTTTGTCTCAAACAACAACCAGACCTCCTTTGCTGGCTCTAGCGAGGGTTAAGTTGGAATTCATACGCAAGTCTTTAAGCGCATTAATTTCTTTGGTGGTTAAATTGAGTTTAGGTAATGTAGCGTGATTCGCGAATATTATTTTGCTGATGCAATGTCTAATTATATCTTTTTCCTCAAAGTTGAGACAGCTTTTTATTAGATATTCTTCAACTGACGCACCTATGTTTGAAACTAGTATTTTTCTTGAAACGGCAAAATTTGAATTATATCTTAAAAGTCTGCTTCTGAATTTCAGTGAAATTCTGGCCGGACAAGTGCGCAACTGTTTCATTAGCTGGATATAGTATTCCGTTGTTATTCTGGGTAGCCTATTTATTGTCATTATGAGTTATTAATTTTCTGAATTTACGTTCAAGGGAAATCCTGTGATTCGATAATATATTGATACTAAAAATTGAAGTTTTTGTGTCTAGAGTATTAAAATCTGCTAATGATTTAGCTAACCAAAGACGTAGATCATAAAGTTCATGTTTCTTCTTTGCAATATCCTTTCAAGTATCCTTAATTACAACCTAATGAGGGCAGACAAAGCATTGCTAAATGTCTTTGTTACGATCTGAGAACGCCTTCGATTACACTTTAAGGAAATAAAGTTTGGTAAGATAAAATATCTTTTACATCGTTGTAGGAAATTCAAATGGTTCAGTAATCTGCACTTTTGTATTCTCAATTTCGAAACATGATTGATCGTATTATTTAAATTACTCGTGGTCTTTTGAAGAACATTAGATGTGCTACGTTCCTTTAATTCACATTTAACTTTACTGTGTTAAAAGTAGTCAATCAGGAAGTTAAAATGGCTTCAGTATAAGATGCTTCGATGTATACTTACGCACCGATGTATACTTACGTATCGATATACACTTACGCACCGATGTATACTTACGCATCGATGTATACTTACGCACCGATGTAGTCTAGTGGTCTTACAAAACGGCTGCCTACCTACCTTTTCTTGACGTCCAGATAACAGGCTGAAGTGGATCTCTCCTAAGTACAATTTATCGGAAAACATTCCCCATTTTCTCATCTCCATATGCAAAATACAGTCACCCTTGGCTACAAACTCAGCGCCTTTTACAGTTACGCTTAACTCTTGATGCATATATATTCGGGTGAAGGAAGTTTGAGAAACGCACTTGATTTCCTTAAACGTTTTGCAGTACAGCGATGATACAACGGCAATTGAAAATTCCGGAAACCGAAAAATATCTCCACTTTAACTCCTGTGATGCGCCCATTACTAGAGAATTTGCTATTATTAAATTTCGCAGTGATTTTGCCTTCAAAATTTCAAAAATTCTCAAAACTTTTATTTTTAAAGTGAATATCAAACCCATAAGCAAACTGAACTTTTTCGGATCAAAGGACTATATTGAAGATAAAACCTCTTTGGGAATTTATCAAATCCCATGTGAATATGGCACTTCGTATATCGGACATAGCCCTAGCGCCTTGAGTTTCCGATTGAAAGAACACAAGACATACATTCGGAAATGTGACCTAAAGAAGTCGTTGATGGCTAAGCACTGTTACCAAATAGACCAAAAATTTCTTTTGAGAGAGCGAAACTGAACGACAAGCCGGATTCAACCACCCAAACATGACATTCCGGAAGCTTTCCATATATCAGAGTTTTTTGCAACTGGTTAACAACATGGCACCCACACCATTTCTATCAAGCGCGTGCAAGAAACTAACCAAAACCCGTGACTGTAAACACCTTTGCTGGTGTCATAAGTGATTGGGATATAAACGTGACGTTCGTCCTACGTCAGAGCTCAGCGAAACCTTGGTCGACTTGAAGAATAAATTGTTTGTAAAAAAACTTTGTATTTCCCTAATATGCATAATCGTATTTCGTAATTAAATCGCATTTCTTTCACTCATGTTCGTCAGAACATCTCCTCGAAAGACTTAACGAATTCACCATTTAATAGCTATAATCAAACTCCCATCTTCCAATTTCTCTTCGATAAATTCTTATACGTTCATTGTACGCAGCATAACGCCGCTGAAGTTAAACAGACGTAACTTAAGATTCAGAATAACTTCTGCTTTCAGCTAGTCGATACAGACTGAGGCTTCCGCGTAGCACGGATGCTCATTTCTATTATAATCAGCGATTTCTTACAAATATCCAATGCTTCAGGCATTAGAAGGGACACTAATGGAGATATGCCGTTCGCAAATGAGCGTGAAATTTTCCTGAGATGTTCATGGGAAAGAGTGAACGAACACGGATAAAGTTAGAATTCCGTTGTTTGAAAAAAATATACTTGTGTATTTTCAAAAAACCTTTATTACTTGGTTCCTTTTTGCAAAGTGCAATGGCAATGACATTGAAGAAAATCGCTTATCAATCTATTTTCTATAGGTAATTAACAAATCATTTCTAAATCTTGCACTTGTTGACTGCAAAAGTTGAGTGATGTGTACGATGCGTACGTTTTCGTAAGCCTTGCCTATTCAGAGTACTTATAAAAAGTAAGCTAGAAGCTAGTAATAATCTATAAAATGTACCATGAATATTGAGTATGAGAAGTTAGTGGAGCACAATCGGTGAAAATACTTACTTCGCAGCATACTCTATCAGGTTCAGGGATTGTAGTATTTGCTTAACAACGTGCTACTTAATAACATAATCTGAGATTTAAGTCTGCTTTTCAGAAAAAAGTTCACAGGGTTCTACGAGGAAGAGAAGCAAAATGTTCTCTGTCTAGAACATCGTCGGTACAGCTCCACTGCACCGACGAAGTTCTAGACAGAGCCAAGATTGAAATCATGACGCTCTCCCATAAATTGGAAAATGATGACGCGAGAAGTTCTCAACAGATTCTGCTTTTTTAAAGGTGATTTTGCCTTAATTTCACCAGTATTTAATTCATAAATTTTGCTTCTTCCCAAATACCTATAAAAACAATTTTTAAACTCAGAAAGTTTCTTGAGATAAACTTCCATGCACTTCGATTTCCTTTGAAGGATTTCGTTGTAAAAATTGTAGTTGCCAGTGTTATACAAATCCCAGAAAAATAGGAACGGACATAGTGATTCTTGGTGTACTCAAAAATTTGGAGACTTTGCAGTTAAACTGAATTGCAGCATTTGTATAATACTGGGAAAATAAGTCAAATATAAAAATAATCTGACAACCAAATAAATTTTTGAAAAGAATCTGAAAAGTTACCAAATTAAATAATGCAGTATTTAAATCATGTGACTTTCTTTGCACAAGACCTGCTGTGTTGTCAAAAAAAATAAGATATTTCAACGTTTCAACATTCTTGTAGGAAAGGTTTACCATACTGCATGTGTTTTTTATTTACGAGAAGAACCGTTTTCTTAGTACTTTACGCCAGGACAAAAATATGGTCTTCTAGCAAAAGGGGAAGAATCTAGTGTTAGGGAAACAATAGCGCCGTGCAAGTTATGTACTTCTAGCTTAGAATAAGCTGCAGTTTCTCCTGTAAAACAAATCATAGCAACTGTTTTGCGCAACAAAATCCTAGAGCAGTGTTTCCTAAATTTATGACATTCTCTAGCGCCATTTGATACTTAGACAATGCCATCGAACCTTTTTTTTTCTTTTTACAGATTTTATTTTTTTAATTCTGGAAGAAATGTTCTTTTGAAATAATCGTAAAAATCAATTACAAAAACTGTATGCATAGAAATAATAGTTATTTAACAGAAATTGATGTATGGAAACAATGGTTAGAGAGATGATCATAATTACTATTTAATTCTTCATAGATGTGAGGATGAATTTACCGTGTACCTGATATTTTCCTGTAAAAATTTCAGTACAAAACAAACTATTTAAATGTGGAACTGCAACTGCTTGTGATCACAAAAGCATTTGCATCTCCTGATTTTAATAGTTTGTTTGGTATTGAAAAAGAAAAGATATGAATCCACGTCAGCGCAAATAATCCGATATCGCGCAAATACAGGGTGGGGAAGGGTAGAAAATGCTTAGTACAACTTCACCTAAAATTTCATGGCAAATTGTAGTCATTTGTTCCAACAAAAGCCTATGCAATGTTTTTATTATACAGTAGAATGAAAAAACTTACTGGGATTTCGACACTTTTGAACATCCTTCGAAATCAGATTTGCTGAAAGCAGGAAAGAAAAGCAGTAGTTGAACGTACTGACACAATTCCTAGTCTCATTTAATAAAACAAAAAAATCTTAACGGCATAATGATAGCAACTGCAAGTTCAATAATTCTGCCCAGTCTTAACTATGTTTGCTAGAATTTATTAAAAAGGCAGTTGCAAATAAACAGTGTTTTTAGTTTAGTTCGTTGAGGAACTCTCAGTTAATCCATAAGTTCACCAACATCTATTTACTCCTGCTTCTCCTTTATAGAGTCCGTATTAATTTTTTTTATTAATTTAAACGTTCTGGCTCGGCATTCATCTCTTCCGTCGCCCAATCTCCGGAAACTATATTCCAGAGGTGAATGAACTATCTTTCAATGCATCCACACCATCTAAAAGTTTAGAAATGTGTGCTTTTAAATGATTTAAAGCAACACAACGTTTAAAACAAGCTATTCAATGCATGTTCACTTTGACTACACATTTGCAACTGCATCAGATGCAAACGGTGAAGTTTTTCAAACTGGGAATATAAGACAATATAATGCGACATTGAAGAATTCTTTTGCCTGACAAGTTGCAGAAACATTGCCCTAGTATCAGAACTCAATGTGCATCTTAGTTCCGTCTTAAAATTTATATCAATAATTCCAGATGTTCATTTTGACTTGAATTCCATCGTAGAAAACGTCGATTCACACACCCATGTTAGTCCAAACATGGACAATTACTTCGAAATGCAAGATTTCGAAGTTGAGAGATCGTTGTCAGTCAGAACAGATTTCCACATTTAGTGACTGAAAAATTCTGTTAAATTTTTAAGTGCTCCAGACTGAGAAGGGAAAGTACTAGTAAATCATCTTCATGTTCGCGCTTGTTTCTTAGCTTGCATTTGTAATATTACTAAGGTGGAATTAATCACGCAGGAAACTGATTTCTAGTTTGAATTAATGCAAATCACAAAAATGTGTTTCCCAATTCTAGGACAAGGTCCTTATCCAGTTTAAATAGAGTTTCGGCTTCGCGTCGAGTAGATTACACTTCTCATTTTTTTATGGAAATCTAGTCAGGTTTGCAAAATGGGTCAAATCGTCCATCTGCGTATGAACTAGAATGATAGTTAATTGTACTCATATTATTACAGAGGGTGAGTCGAACGTTTCGCAATACATGCATAAACGCATGTGGTGGGGCGTGTATGCCACGTGTTTAAAGTAGTTCAAGTAGCGCACTGCAGTCAGTCGAAAGGGATATCAAGTAGTAGTCGTTGCTGTGAACAGCATTGGATTTCGTCGTTCTGTATGTAATTGGGACGCCTAAAAGTTGAACGGCCACAACCGGCTATTATGGAGCTTTTGGGTTACGAGTTTGAATTCGGCCATAACGATGCTCAAGCAACACGAAACATCTGTCATGCGAAAGGTTAAGGTTCCGTGTACCACAGCTCCGCAGCCAGATGGTTCAAGAAATTTCGCACAGGTGACAGAAATCTCGATGATCAGCCAAGGACAGGTAGGCCGCGAACTGTGGATTCGATGATCATGCGGTTGGCCGTAGAGGCAGATCCGACAACCAACACTCGGATATTATCAGGCGAGCTGGGCAGATCACAGACCACCGTGGGTCGTCACCTTCAGGACCTCCGCAAGGACTACAGGAGGTGCCGCATTGTCCCTCACGAACTGACGTCCGCTGAAGCAAACCGCCGGGTGGATGTGTGCACGAAACTCCTAGAAACCCAGCGTGATGTACGTTTCGTCAAGAGAATCGTTACGTGCGATTAAAAGTTGGTCTATGTCCGTAATCCTAACAAACAACGGCAGCGGCTGAGCACCGGCCAGCTTCCTCAACCTGTTGCCAAACATGGAAGCTTTGAGCATAAAGTGATGCTCTGCGTCTGGTGGAATTTGTAGGGGATAATCCATTACAAATTTGTTCCAGATGTGCGGATCATCAAGGCCAACCACTACTCTGAACAGCTGGAGTGGATGTATGACTTTTTCTAGGAGAAGTACACGGCACAGGTGAACAGAAAGCGCGCTCTCCTACAGCAGGACAACGCTGGGCCTTATACCGCTGGAACGACTTGTGCAAAACTCCAGGAACTTGAGGTCATCGAACTGATGCCACACCCGACATATAGTGCGGACCTTGTGAGTGTGGTGTTCACATAGATCTGTCCAGCCTCTGTATATAGCATATTCCCGACTGTAGAAAAATGACCTTTGCGTTACTTGTCTGTAGTTCTTTGTGTATCCCAAACACAGTTTAATTATTTGTCCGTTAGCTGTTCCTCGAAAAATTTCAAAGAAAAATTTCTAAGGAAATTGGGAATGTGTTGCTTTGTCGGATTATTACTTGGTCCGCTCCATGGCCCACATCCTTCGCGGAAGGAACGTTAATAACCAGGAGGTGATGGCAGCTGGGCTGAAGACGTTATTTACCTCGAAAGACAAGAACTGGTACCACCGCGCAATCGTAGAATTGGCAGACTGATGGCTACAGACGGTGCAGCACGATGGCCAATACTTTGAATGCTAGTCAGCTTTCATCGTAAAGGTACGTACAGTATGAAGACATAAAATGATCCAAATATAGCAAAATTTCGACTCACCCTCTTTAAATATGCTGTGCCATCTCACATATTACTTTACCCTTTCCCTGCATCTACACGTTTTATTCGTTTAAGTGAACCAGGATATCGCACAGAAAATGTAAATCACACTGTTATGAATGATTCCGCATGTGAGAAAATCTTTCTATCTTACATTTCTTAACATGAAATCCTAGAATTTGAGGAAGCAACTACGTAAATTGTTACAGAACATTTTCTCTGCTCAACCATCTCACATTTGCATAATCAGTAAATTCATCTCAGTCACAATCATAGCGTTCTTTCAAGGCCCCAGCAAACTGTCGATAGATGAACGAACTTGCACTTCGGATGTAATTCGCGATTTTCACAACCATTTCGATCAAACTGTTTAACTTGTAGTTTCCAAGTATATGAGCAGAAAAATTACCCTGATGCAGGATGTAATTGAAGGAGAGCTGCATGTTTTTCGCTCCTGCTCGCTATTCTTACACAAATGCTGCTTGAAAGGGATACAAATACCGTTTCACTTCCAATAACTACGGTGTGGATTTCTTTTTTTTTTTTTTTTTTTTTTTGAATTGGAGGTTTAACGACCACCGTGAGCAACTCAATGGGCTATAAGCAGTCACCCGTCCCTAATTTATTGTCCCTTGTTCCAGGGAAGGGAGAGAGCCCGTGCCGTAAGACAAACACAACATCCATGCCTGACCGGGATTCGAACCCGGACCCCTTTCGGACGAATGATCAGAGGCCATCGCCTTAGAGTACCAGCCGTTGTAATAAAATGCAGTTTTATCAGTCTGGGCTACCTTGTTCGTAACTTCCAAAATTTTTTTCAAGTACCGAGTGTTCGTAAAGTTCCCGAACTCTGAATTAAAAAATTATTGCGTATGCTGTAAGCAAAAGTTCAACCTAACGATGTATATGGCAACACGAGCCAGCAACTCGTCGAGAACAAATAATACGCTTGTCGAATGTCTGAAGGAAATTGGCAGAGTGCCAGAAAAAAATAGCCGGTTCCACGTGTGCTACGCAGTTTGCCCACTTTAGCGCCACCATTTGTACAGAGGCATGGGTTTGACGACGGAGCAGAGAATTTGTTTACTTGAAGATTTTTTTTGATTGGAGGTTTAACGACCACCGTGAGCAACTCAATGGGTTATAAGCAGTCGCTAGTCTCTAATTTAGGGTCACTGGTTCCATGGAAGGGAGAGAGCCAGTGCCGTAAGACAAACACAACATCCATGCCTCACCGGGATCCGAACCCGGACCCCTTACGGACGAATGATCAGAGGCCAGCGCCTTAGACCACTGCGCCACCGTAGCGGCGAAGATTATTTGCAAACGCAGTCTTACAAACAGTGTACAGAAGAGTTTAGGAAAAAAATTCCGCAGCATACTGTGCTACGTAAATCAACGATACACAGTTTACTCGTACGGTTTCCGAAAACTGGAACTGTTGATGTTATGCCTAGAAATGGCAGGCCAAGTGTGTTAATGGCTGAAGTGATAAACGATGTTGTAAAACGTTTGCAACAGTCACCTACAAAATCGCTTCGTCGCTTATCTCAACAAGGGAAACTTTCTTACGGCTCAGTATAGAAAGCAACTAAAAGATTGTAGCTTTTATGCATACAAAGTGAAAGTTGTACAAGAACTGAAGGCACCTGATACGCAAAAGTGGCTGTTGCATTGCCGTTGGTTTCGTAAATTTATTCGATACAACAAGGGCTTATTGAACAATGTTTTCTTTTTCGGATGAAGCCTGGTTTAATTTGAACGGGTATGTTAATTCGCCAAATAGGCGAATGGTATGTAGTCCTTTAAAACAAACATTATTCAATCTATAGCGGAAATCACGCATCTAAGTTGAACGAAAAACAGGTGCCTGCGATACGAAAAACATGTGTCTCCGTGTGAATATTTGCCTCCAGCAACACGGAGATCATTTCCAGCACCTTCTTTAGGTTAACATCAGTTGCTCAAAAGTCGATGGAAGATGTATCAGAGCTGTAAGTAAACTTTATGTATCTGTACAATGCGAATAAAAATTGTTCAAATTAGGGTTCAGGAACTTTTCGATTAACCTGTATATGAGTTCTACAAGTTTAGCTTCACAGTTCAGAAAGTCAAGGATTTCTTCATAAATTGTAAGATAGGGATGTAAAAACCCGAACCAAAATTAGTACATCTGTAAAATCGGTTGGCCCGTCCATCGCTAGGGAACAACACAAACTGTCCTTTCAATTGTTCAAGCTGTTACCACTCTATGTTTCAGATAATTCCCGCACACTGCGAACAACCGTCCTGCTGCTAAAGTTTGCAATTTTGGGAGGACTTCATTTTTCTCCTTCGATTCGCAGGTTTCCAACAGTTTACCTCACTGTGATCAGAGTATATTTTACCATCTCAGCATCGGGAAGTATTTTCTTTCAGAGCCCAAATCCAGGCAGCTTTAACCAGCTAACGTCACTAGCTTGTTCGACGACAGAAATTGCTTCAGTCTTCCCTTCTAATCTTGAAATTTTGATTTCAGTTGAGGAATTTTACTGTCACGATAATGACCATCAAATTAAAATTTATTGTTAAATTCACTGTGCATATTTTTATCTGCTTCTTCCAACTGTCTGTCTTATTTGCACTAAAACTTTTTGCACAAGAAGCTCACTAGTTTTTCGTTTAATTGCGTCACTTGAATTTTAGCTTCCAGATTTCTTGAAATTTTCGGTTCGCGTTCTTCCATGCTCTTGGTTTTCTTTTTATCACGAGATTCCGAATCAAGGAGCTCATCTGTGTCACCTACTCACCGCTATCTCCTGCTGCTGGTACACGTACTTTTTGAATCACCCACTTATCCATATCTCGGAGAGAAACTGAAAAAAAAACGTTAAAAATACTTTTTTTTGTAGAAGGTTTAAAGACTACTGTAAGCAACTCAATGGGCTTCAAGCAGTCGCCCGTCTAAAAGTTAGGGTCACTGGGTCTAGGGAAGGAAGAGACCAAGTCCCGTAAGGCAAACACAACATCCGTGACTCACCGTCATTTGAACTCGAACCTGGACCCTTCTCGGACGAATGGTGATAAGCCAGCGCTTAGACCACTGAGCCACCGAGGCGGGAATTACACATTTTTGTAACGCAGAAAAAACTGTGAAAATCGAGCACACGAAACAGGCGCAAACGGACTTACAAAAAGGTATGTTATTAGACGCCATTACTTCAAGATCGGGTCTAGATTCCATTCCAGGCAAAAAATTAAACGATGTGTTGGTAAACAGGCTGGGGACTGCTGAATGGGAGTGTGGCGTCAATGACTCATTCAGATGGCAGTATGCTTCCAATGATATGAAAGTAACATCAAGTTATATCCTGTACACGCTGTCAGAAAAAACTTTATTGCACTTTGGAAGCTGCCAAACACTAATGCGCCAATTGTGGCGATTGGAGACGGGTTTGATAACCCCAAATATGGAAGCATGTTTTCCATTCGGCAAAGCGTGATGATTTCCGTCGTATCGCTTCTTCAGGAGCCGAAAAAGATTCTGAAAAAAGTCGGCTAAATCGTAAGCAGTTTGCGATTAAAAAAATGAATATTTCCCCATCACCTAAACATTTCAATTCACAAGTTCGATAGTAAATAGTTAAGCTGTACTAGTGATCCGATTTATTGGCGTAGAAAATAAACACATAAGCGTTTCCAAGCTTTCGTTGACCAACCAGATGGCTTTTTCAAGGAAGTTAGACAGAAACTGTTTCTGTCTAACTTCCTTGAAAAAGCCATCTGGTTGATGAGCGAAAGCTTGGAAACGCTTATGTGTTTATTTTCTACGCCAATAAATCGGATCTCTAGTACAGCGTTCCTATTTACTACTTAATTGGTGTATTGTTCCTCGTTATAAATTTCACAAGTTCGATATTATTTACCGTGATGTATACAGCTTTTTAAAATAGACGGTCTTACTGTCTCTCGTCTGATGTTACTAAGGTCTTAAGTTCGATATCTCGTCCTGACGTTTCCTTTTAACATTTGTATTCAAAAATTACATAGAGAATAAATTTTGTGCATCTGTATACATGTAACACTGCCATGTGGTGTGTGAAACAATTAAACAAAGGGACATAATATTTTTTTGTCGTTCCACTGAGGAATCGTTAGCTCTCAATAATTCCTTTGAAAAGATACATTTATGTTTCAGAATCGTAACATCAATCATATTTCGAGACATGTGATAAAGTAAGTTCACCTACACATGTGGTTCACATACCCGGCTTGCAAACTTCGGTGAACGCACTGTCCGCAAAATATGAGAATGATGAAAATAATTTTGTAAAACAAGTTTCTGAGTTCTGTTGAAGGATGTTATATTTTTTAAAAAACTGCAAGTTTATATATTTCTGTCAAAAGTCGCTGAAAATATTTGAAATAGGTGAAGCGATGATATGAACAACACTTAAGTCTTTGAAAGCATTAAGACAACTGAAGAAGAATCAAGCAAAACGAATACATCTAAATTTGGAAAATGTTTTTGTTAAAAAGGAAATTTCCAATGGATGTATCGTATCCTTAGTAAAAAATGTAGTTACCTGTTGCTGAAAGAAAGAAAGCCCATAGAAAGTGAACAAAAGCCCCCCCCCAATTGAACCACTCTTCACAAATGCCAAGAAGACCTCCAATGACTGTCGCACTTTCATTCAGCTCACAAGATTCTGCAATTTAAATTAGAATGTGGTGTAATGAGAACAAACAGCAAAAAGTATGCGACACCTGACTCATCACGATTCTAGAAAGCAGGCAGGGAAGTCCTAAAATCAAGAATCTAGCCAGTACTCAGTACGTTCACGATGATAGAAAGTGATGCTGTTCACTTGTTGACAGCTTGCGTAGAAATTGATTTCCCTTCTCTACAGGAATTCACTGTAAATGAACTTCAATACAAAGAACTCGGCCAACATTTTCAAACAAATATGTCAATCACAAGTACCAAAAATTTTAGATTCAGAATTGAATTTTATACTAGTTCACTGTGGCTCAAAATTACTGCCATGTGTTTCAAGGAAATTAAAAGCGTATGGCCTTAAAGTGATTGATACGGCACAAATAGATGGAATAATACTAAGGGTTCTTAAAATTCCATCAAGAAAATGATATGAGATATCCACTGCTGTTCTACCGCACACTAGAAGAATGGCCACCATTAAAAAGGGCGACTCTGATATTGACACTACTCTTTTTGCACTAACCATTTAAATCACTCTTAATTTGTGTTAGAAAAGGAAATGGGTAGAGGTTTTTATTTCTCGGTTTTTTCCGAAATGAAATTATATTCTTCAATTAAGACAGACATGACGTCGTCGAAGGATATAAGTGTGATCGGTTAAAAGGGGCCAAAAAAGTTTTCTTTCTCCAACAAGATCAGGCTTCCTTGAAATATTAAAATATATGAAACTAGAAATATTGACTATCGTAGACGGGCAAGGGAACGAATGATTCCATAGAAAGGACTACAGAGACCTCTTAGAGCTTACTAAAATATTTAAAGAAAGATATCCTACAGGTAGGATTCATTTCAGCATGAAAAATCATATCAGCTAGAAAGATAAATGTAGAAAGGCATGCATTACTTTAAAATGTTGCTGTTTAGGAAGCACAATACATTTTCCGTGAAAGAGGAAAGATAACCGTGGATTACTGCTTCATTGCGTAGAGCTATATAGAAAGGTGATTTTGCGACGCAAATGATTTTCAAGTCCGTTCAATGATTTTACTTTCTTTAAAATCTCAAAGCCTATAAAGCACATGATCAGATGAGAACCATAGCAGCATTTAAAAACTTAACCGGTTTGTGATATTGAAATGCAGAATGCGAGGCAATTTTACTAATTGACGGTTGACTGAATAATAAATAGAAACGGAAATGACTAGAAAATTCATACAAAAATATCAAAACGAAAGCAAAAAATAGGATGAAGTAAGAAAATAAATATGTGTAAATTAGGAGGTGTTCTAAATTTCACCTGCAAAGACATGCCAAAAGCATTAAGGTCACGTAAATTGTTAAAATTGTTTCGAAGATTCGACGTGTTTATTGAGTGCTTTTTTTTGTGTACTTCATTTATATTAATGACGATTCGGATCATAAACGAGGGCAGCCAATATTCGGATCATTGCAGCCGGTAAATGATACTGCATAAAAATAATACAACTGATGGAAGAAATTAGTGATGTACTAAATAAGTGTAACGCACAGAAATACCTTTTGTTAAGGTTAACGGCTTTTCGTGGTAATATTTTCTATCAACCAAATATCTAAATAATACATTGTTTAAGTACTTCTATCAAATTGAATAGCCGATATTTGATAAAATAGTTTGTGGTCCAGAAACTTAGTTGCTGGTTCATTTTTCTCAGATAGTACTAGATTAACACGGGAATTATGCTGGATAAAAACTCCATGACTTGAAGCAATTGTTCTCTTAATTGTTTTCGAAGTAAAGAAGTTTACATTCGAATTATTACTAAATGTGCATTTTACCATTTCGTTTTAAAGTGATGAAGAATTTGCGATTTTTCTGTCGAATTTTCAATGGATGAAGAATTTTCTATTTGCAATCATTTTATTTTCATAAGAGTTACAGATATTTTTGAGGCGAAAATAAAGAGATATTTTTCCGTTCCATTTGAAATGTGTTCCATTTGTACATAATTTCCATTTATTTTTATTCTACAATTGGGAAAAGAAAATTCATAAATCGATTAAATTCAATATATACACTGAAGAACATTTAATTCATCTACCTATTATCAGATTATTTTGATTTTCTGCAGTATTTCGTTTAAAAAATGAAATTCATTTTAATAAGCACACTTTTCTTTTCAAAACTAATACATATTCTGATATTTGAACGCTTCTAACGCTTATGTGTTTGAAGTAGTAGTAAATTCTTTAGTCTCTGTTTCGGGAGAGGCGCATGCTAATTTTGCGATTTTTTTCCCTGGTGTGTAAAATTTTCACACTGAACCCGTCAATTAAGTACAAAGCACTGTTGATTTTTTTCGTCGGCTGCAGCGTAACGTTAGACATCTTACCATGGATTAAAATTTTGAATGAATTTAAATGATTTTTTCCAATACAGGTGAAAAAACTTTTGACTCCAAATGGCTGGTGACCGTTTCGTCATATTCCAGCACAACTCGATGTACATTTCCTGTTGAAAGAAATTCATAGAACGGGGGCATTGTGCTTTGGTGATAAAAGAGTTAAACATTTGTAGTACTTGTTTTCAAACGCTTTGTTGCACTTTTTTACCAAATATTGATCATTACAGTAAATTTACCCACTTCTACGTTATATAGTTATTTTTGGTTTCGCGAAGCAAACAGAATTTTGCATTTGTATCTGCCATCGGTGATTGAATCACTCAAAACGAAAGCTTTCTTTTTATTCTGTATTGTACGAGCAATTTGTTTTTCTTGAAACAGAACACACACATTTTATTAACTCATCATTAAAACTACCTGTTAGCTATTACTCTTTGCTCTATTTCGGCCGTTTTGGAAGTTTTGCAGATTAGAATAAGAGCGAATCTCAATCTTTCCATTAAGTGAGTTGTTCGTTATAATGTTTAGGCAGATCGATGTCAACATTTTACGGTAAAATTATTTCAAAGTATAAATCCAGTTCTAGTGAGTTTGATGAACTAAAATATGTTCCTGCTTTGTAATGCGTATAAGCTGTACCATGTTATGATTGGTAAAGATAGCATTATACTAGGAAGGCACTCTTCGAAGAAATTTAAGATTTCCAAAGAACAGCGCACTCAGAAGCAAACTACTTTTTTGTCGTACGCCATGCATTTACAGCCGCAGTATTACTATTAACAAATAATTCACAGCTGAATTGATTGTTTGTTCGCGAGCTGCTGTGGTTAAGGTCAGCCAGGACTGGCATAAAAATGGTCAAACATAGACACAGAGACAGCGAAATGTTGATGTGAGAGGTGAGCCAAGGGTCCGACGATTCGTAGAGGCCAAGAGACGCTGCACTGTTCAACAGTTGACTACCCAATACACAAAGACCAACGTGGAAAAGTATCTGTCATGACCATGCGTCGCACGCTTGTATGTATGGGATATAACAGCATATGATTCTGACAATATCATCTTTTAACAACGGTTCATCGGCCCAAAGACTCGACTGGTGGACAGATCATGCAAGCTGGGCGTCGGATAACTGGAACACAGTGTGCTGGTCTGAAGAGTCTTGGTTTTTACTCCCCTCCGTGGATGGAAGTACACCTATTTGGCGCAAACAACATGAAGCACTTGATCTATCCTGCATGGTCTCCAAGGGGCAAGCCCGTGGAGGCGGTTCCATGGAGTGGGGCATGGCAGGAACTTGGACCCCCTGGTGTATGTGGAACAACGTATGACTCGTGCTCCATATCGTGAATTGCATGCTGACACTGTACATTGTACACCCAGCAACGTTGTACTTTTTCTAGAATGATAAAGTTGTCTTCCAAGATGACTATGCGCCGAGCCAACGTAGTACAGGAATGATTTGAGGAACATAATTCAGACTTCCAGCATTTCGATAGGCCTCCGAACTCCCTCGATATCAATCCTTTAGAACACTTGTTGGACACCATGGAACGGCATATCAGGAAATGGTAAAATCACCTTAGAAAACCAACCACCTCCAATCCTGTATTGAAAGCTTCATTACACACAGCTCGGATGGCCATACGTCCAACCTACTTCCGCTATCTAATTGAATCGATTTCACGTCGGATGTCTTTTGAACTTGGGGCGGAATGAGAACCTACGAGGTAGTAGGTACCTGGTCATAAATCAGTGATCACTCAATGTATGTTTTCAAGAAATGCTATTTATTTTAAAACATATATAAAAATACAAATCTATTATATTCCTAAACCGCAGGTTATTAAAAAATCTACCTTTAAATATATTGGTTTCGAGTAAAACTACCTTAGAAAACCTTGTTTTGTTGAAAGAACGAAATTTCTGTTGAACAGTGTAATTAATTTGTCGTATTCGTATTTGCCTTGTATACCGCGTACAACGAACTTAAGTTCAGGGTTTATAAAAATGTGCACGAAGGTCTGGAGATATTTTGATAGCATTACCTTAAAAACAAACTTACGTTATGCATGAGTACGTGAAAGGTACTTAAGGAATTTAACTTTAATGCCAAAAACATAATATATAGCTAAGATAATATATACTAATAAACCGATGTTATTGGCGTAGAATAAAAATCAGAGTTTCCTAACTTTGACACAACAGCCAGATGGCTTTTTCAAGGAAGGTAGACAGCAAACTGCAAACTAGATAATAGATCACTTCACCAATTTAAACGTGGTGACTTGACTTGGCAATAAACGGAGATATGCAAATGTAAATATTCATTCAAAGACACAACTCATTATGTTCATTTTAGCACGCCGAATCCTGAAAGAAAAACAAAAGGCGTTCACTACTTGATGAACTGGATCCAAATTCGTAGTAACTAGCGAGATGCTATCATTGCAGGACCCACTCTTGGTAATGATCTCCAAAGTTTCACGAATGGCAGTGTTTTTAGGGGTGGAGTAGGAAGCTAATTTCGTTTGTCATTCCACACGGGATCAGTGAACTTGAACTGGACTTGTTCATCTTCTTGAGCGCGAGGTTCAAGAGCTTCATCTTCTTTAACGCGTTCTTGAGTTTATAGGAGACATTTGGTATGTAGGGAATAGGGCCCAGGTGGCGAATCCGCGGCATAGAAGATTAGCATGATTGTTTCTATTCCTTTCGATACACCTATGTACCATGTTAGAAACGTATCCTGCTTAAGGGGCCAATTCGATGACTCTCTTTAATTCGCTTTGTCGAGAAGGAACATCGGAGAAAACGATGAAGGCTCATCTCATTCAAGAACGGAAAAAAGCTATGTTGTACTCAGTAGGGCCGAATGACCTGCGGGAGATAAGGCTGGGAACGGAGGTGGGTTCTTGGGACTTGTGTACGAAGGCGATTTTCAGGCGAATTACCCAGTAAGATATCCAGATAAAACAATGTACTATTGTGCTTCGGCTACATAGTAAAATTAATTGTAGGGTATAACATCATTGATTTTATGAAGGAAAAGCGGAAGAATCTCTTTTCCATGGGTAATATGAAAAAATAGGTCGTCAGCATATCGCAGCCTAGTGGTAGGTCTTGGGGTAATGCTGGTGAATAAAGGCTGCGCGATTGGGCGAAGGATTGCCGCCGCGAGAATTGCTGAAAGCGAAGATCCCATTGAAGTACCAATTACCCGTTTACAGATTTTTCCTCAGAAACTGTAGTAGCTACAATTTGAGACTAAGTCGATTAATTTGAAGATGCTGCGGAAAGACACTTAAGAATAAAATGATGAATTTTATATGGCCTCTTTTAACGTTCCAATGGCTTCCAGCACGGGGACCGTTGCGTAGAGGGAAACCACGTCCAAACTGTCAATAATGTCGTGTTGTTGGACAGAGATTTGCTTGATTTTTGTTATAAAATCTAGAGCGGAAGGTCCGATTCAGGGAGGTGATTGGCCTGAAATTTGGGGAGAAATTGCGTTCCCAGACAGCTTTTACCAGTTTTTGAAATACAATGGAGTACCCAAGGAACTCAAAAATTTGAGGAATCTTTTGAGTAAAAATATGCAACATAAAAAAATTGTAGAAGTCCGGCTGACTGGGTGACGAATTCTGAAGGTCCAAGTGCAAGGAACACTCGCTGTCTTGAGAGAACTCAAGCATTCCTCATATGTAATAGAAGAAGAGTGTCTTTTAAAGATATACTTGATGAAGGTATCTTCAATTGGCTGCTCAGAAGATGTAGATGAACCAGAGTAACGAGGTCCTGGTGGAAATTTCTGTAAAATGACAGTTTTGACTGAACTCGAAGGCTGAGAATACTGCTTTTTCTTCAAATATGGCCTGGTACTAGGGATTACAGTAATTCCAGTGGATGTGGATGGCTGTGCTGTATTTGAAGACTGAGATACGCATCGGAAAAAGTCTTCCGACTCGTAGACAAAATCTCACGGTGAGAAATGAGGATAGCCCTACCTTTGTTAAGTGATAGAGCCTCCGTTGCGTTCTGCAAATAGAGTTTGCAGGCAGTCATTGAAAATTTTCTGTCCTGAAAAAGAAAAGCATTGAGCTTATGGCTAGCTTCTTACTGGAAAGATGTTAAAGCGTCTTTCTTTATCTGCTGGATAGAGCACTGGACTTGTTAAAATCGAGAATCCATAAAAGAAGGAACGTTCCTTTAGATTGTTGATCAGCAAGAATATTTAGCTGATCAGCCAATATCACTTCGGTGGAACAGACGAGAGTCTAAAGGAAATATCTTTTTCAGCACCTTTCTTATGAAGAACTCAATCTTTGCATCAGGATATTTCGTGGCGTCTGGGACAATATCCAAGCAAACATACGTACTATTCTTCTGTAGACTGCAACCTGAAGGAGAGCTGATCGGAGACATACACATAGGGACTCCTTGACGGATGGTAGGATCGTGGTCCCATGATGATGGGGATTCCCTGCACGGAGAAGCAATAAATATTTCTACTTTTGCCGAATCTGTTTACTGATCTGTTTCCAGGGCCTAAAGAGGAACGGCATCCTTTTTTCAAACTGAATTTCATTCTTCTCTGCTACAATTCCGCGTCATGCTTATTTCTGTCTACCCTTTTCTTTCTATTATATTTCTTGGAGACAGGATTCACCGGACTGATCATGAGCAGCAACAAATGGATTATGGAAATACCCGAAACATTGCTACTTAGGTAGATCTACTGCTTTCCGTTGAACCGATGACAATAGGAGAATTTGCCGTTAAAATTTGGGTAAAACGAAAGTTTTCCCATTGGTCATGTCAAATACACAACGAGAAAAAAAATCAGGAAAAACATCAGCACATACCAAGTAGTTATTGGAGGAAACGAGCAAAATATTAAGAAACGGATGAAGAATGTTTCTCCAAAACCAAAGGGAGGAAAAATTTTAACAACCTTGTTTAAGGTGTGGTTTGTTTGACACAGGCTTTAATGAATATATAAGTGTTTGTTTTTTAAATGGTGTTTTACAAAAGTTATGTCAAAATGATTGTTTCTTGAAATGGTTTGTTTGTTAAAATGATATACCTATTATTCACTATAGAAAAGAAGCGAGCACGCACAAAACAATATTTAAAATTATTTTGTGAGTGGGTATTCCCAGGTTTAAGTTTAAATATTCCTAGGATGGTGATTAACATACCCCAATGTACCTCACGAAGAGTCATCGCAGTTAGCGAGAGAGTGTATATTACTCCACAGAAGTTATAAGGTACAGCTGGTGGTATTTAAATTTTTCTTTTTACTTAGTCACTTCGCTTTTTTTGTTCTTTATTCCAGTGGTTCTTAATTACTTTTTGCCAAGGCCCACACGTTTTCTCCAGAAACTGGGCCACAGTGTGTGCGCTCTTAATTTGGTAAATGTAAGTTACATATCATACTGATATTCATATAAGAATTGTTTCATTTTAAGATTTAATAAAGGTAATATCAAATTTATAAAATATAACGTTTTCTCTGTGGTAAAATAAACAAATAATTCGCTGTCCAGTCACTGTTAAACTCACTGTTTTTTTCACTGTTAATTTTTCTCTTCCTTAACGTTGAGAACGACGTTTTGAACGATTACAATGAATGGATCTGTTGTGCTCGGCACTTCACAAGGCACGGAATGGAATAAACCCAGGGTAGAGCTAGTTCCAAACACAGCCAGTGAGAATTCACAGATGTCGCGTCGAGTGGAGATCCAGACACATGGATGTGCGAGTCCCTCCTTCTCCTCTCCCGTGACGCCTGCGGGAGGGTTGCCTAGGAGCGTCAGAGAATCCCGAAGAAAACTACCAAATTACGTTTATCATTTGTCACGTGTGAATGCACGTTCTGAAACCTTTAAACACTGTCACAGAACTAAGTCAAACAAAAATATTTGTATTGTTTTACAATACAAATATTGATAAACATTCTTTTATTTTTCGTCTGTGGATTTTCTACATTTCTTTTCGGTCTAATTTTTTACCGCGTGCCAGACTGACACATTTCGCCGGCCGCCTGTTGAGAACCAGTGCTTTATACCATGTATTAGTAGAACTGAACAAATGAATTTGAATTAGATAATTTCCATTGCATGATATTTTCCAACACCATTATTGTTCATGCAGGCTATAAGTCGAACTGAATTAATGATTTTACGTAAGAAAACACTTCTGATTTACGCATCTGGACGACACTTTTGGTAAGTTGATCACAATAATACTTAATTAATACTATAAGGATATTCAGAGTTTTTTTTATATAATAATAAATCACACTCTTCCAGTACCTTTCACATATTCGCAGGCCCAGAAGTTTCCGTTTCAGCTGAAAATGTTCGCAGGGTATTGAATTATTTTGTAACAAATTCAACAATTTCATGCATAATATATCTTAATCTGCACACAAAATTTGGATATTCATGAGTAGCTATAAAATGTACGAATTTTTATCTTTCGCCATTGTACTTGGATACGAAGGTTGTTAAAAACGTTTACATAGTAGTTATCGGAACATGCAACTTTTATTCGAGACATGAAAGAAGATCAAGATAAATCCAAGTATCTAATAGAGGGTTCGTAATATCCCTCATAGAATACTGGAGTAGAGAAGCGACTGTGCTATTTAGGTGATTTAAATGATGTTTTTCCATACAATCGCGAAAACATATTTAGAAGATAACATGCAATTCCAGATTCACACAGAAATCAGCATCACGATCTTGTTGGACAAAATATTACTAACTAAGCTAAAAGGGTATTCACGAACAAGCGTTAAGTGAAGTGCATGGAAATTGCGTACAGAAATAAGAAGTACACTTTAGAAAGATGGCGAATATGGATTAGTGAGGCTCATTTGTTATCATATGAGTCATTGTAAGAAACTTCCTTTGGGGTAACAGAATCCACTTTAAATCCGAGTCATCCTCACAGTAATTTATTCTACCTGCAACACTCCAAAAGCACATTAATGTTTCTTGCTTATATTTCCTTTCTTTTTGAAAACTATGATATTGTATCCGTAGATTTGGCACTTGTATGCTTTCGTCTCTTGATTCACTTCATCGAATCGCTAAGGCCCGCATAGTTGCGGTCAGTGGTTTACATATACAGGGGCGCCTTTCTTGATCATTGCCAAATTGTTATGAAGGGTACCTGAAGGTAATCATTTCGTTATGAGCTTCCCGAAGACGCAGTTGTCTTAGCCCTAGCTTCCGATCATTCTTCTGAGATAGTTCCGGATTGGAATACCGGCGACGCATGGGTGATGTGTTTGTGTTATGGCACTAGCTCTCCATTTCCTACAGCAAATTCGCCTAAATTACGCACAGTCAATTGATTGTAGCCAATCGAGCTGCTCACAGTGGGCGCTAAAACCTCAGATAAAAGAAACGGAGAGTATGACCTATCCCTCTCCGAGGAACATTTTTTACAAAAAGAGGAATGGCGGGATTGCATCTTTAGCCCGATTTGCCATTCATGCTTACTTTCTCTGCTAACTAATAGATGGAAGCTACAACGATATGCAGCAAGGGTTACTGCGTTTTCTAAAAGGCGCCAAACGTATTCGGAAACACAACCCAATAATAAACTTACATTCCTTTATAAAAAAAATTATTTCAGTATAATACTGTTTATGTACTAACAAATTGTGGTATTTGTAGGGCAATTTATTTTGAACACATAGGAAACATTGAGAAGTGGCGTGTAAGAAGTAATTACTGCTTTCGGGAGGAAGTAATTTTTCTTTAAGAATCTCAGTACAAGATAGGGCAGATTGAGTTTTACTTAAATTCTGAAAACATATTTTCAAACATGAACCGCAGAAAATGGTAAGCCTAATTGGATACCAAAAGGCAATTGACTGAAATTAAATTGAAGTGAGATTATAACCTAAGGAAATACCCAAGTATACACCTTTATCATGAAAGAAATGTTACGATGATGGGCTTCTTATTAGGTGACCGCGTGGGGTGAAGGAAACCGTATGCTACTGCTTCTGTATTATACAAATGTATGCACCGTTTGTTATGGAGATTGGACCACTGCGGCAAAAGTACGCTGCCGTTTTTTTGAATGCCCAACGTAGCAATAGGAGCAAGGTACGAGAGGCCTTCCAGAGTCTTAACGCGCGGGATTGCCTTCTCGTTCTTCCATTTCATGCAGTTTCGAGATTAAGCAGCATGAGCTTCACCACAATTTGCACAACAGACTGTAGAGGTACAACCTGCAGCATCGTGTGCCCAGGATCCACAATTTGCGCACACGCGTAGCACTGTTGCATGATCGCTGGGAATGGCTGTATCTCTAACACGTGAAACAGAGCATAGGGGTGGGAATGTACTGGCGAACTCCACAGACCAAGTAACCAGCCTTGATTTCGCTCGGAACCTTGGACGAGTTAAAAGTCAGGATGCCTTTCTTTGCTTTATCAATGCACCATCGCGTCTGAACAGCATACAATGTGCAGCACTAACCCTTAAACTGCTAGTTTACTCACCAATTCTTCTTCACTTCATTCTAAGAGGTCTAACTCGGAAATAGCATCCCAAGAAGAATTAAGAAATAGGTGAGGTGTTACCTTGATAGAAATACCTTGAAGAATAGTCAGGTGCAGGAGCGTCTTGCTCTGAGAACCACTGGAAGTTTGAACGAGCAGGTCCCTAGAGAGGAGTTTCTTCACATACTTCAGGGAGTCAACTGCAGCGTCCAAAGCTTTCGATAAAGAAAGGAAACTTGGTGGACAATCTCTCCATTTTACCAGTAGATTCAATGAGCAGGAATGAAGCCAAAAAATTCTGATCATTCAATATGAAACGGCGTTTCAAAGCAACAGGATCAGTAGACGCATTTGAAGGTCCTGTACGGTGGTCAGAGTCGCGGTCTTAGGTCCATTTCAGGCATGTGACTGGGCCGGGGTCGATGACGAAGGTAGGTTCTGGTCAACGTGCATCTTCTCAGGTGATTTAAATTTGGAGGGTTTTGGTTTACCCAAAAAAGAAAGAGGGATTCGTCTGCAGACTACTCCACCAACCACCGAGTCCAACGAGGGGAACCGGAGGTCTGCAAGCCACGAAAATGACGCTGGACACAGTTCTGGAGCTTATACGCTGCAGATATAGTCAGTTGGCTGTGTTCATATGCACTCGGCGGAAACTTCGGCCTCTAGACTACCGTCATGCCAACGCCTTTGTCATGATCCGACAGCCCCCGGGCTCACCCTACCGTGCTATACGACAATTGAGCCGCTAAAACCCTGTACACAACTTGGTACAGGATTACTGACTAGAGGTGGGTTAGGCTCTAGCCTCCCGTTTACAGCGTAGCCGGGGTCGAAGAGAAGTGTTGTTGCACAGGTGGCATCTCTCCGGTCTGGTGCGACCTCAGCAACCAGACATCCCATTTCCGCCTCACGGGTCTCAGCAGTCAGGAAATATGCAGGTAGGTCTAGCAGCCAAACCAGAAAACAGAGAAAAAAGGAATCCAAAGAAGAACTAAACCCTGGAGTGGGGCCAAACGGGATCTCAGAGATCTATAAACTGATCGGTTAATATAAGCATGTAGTAGTGGAGGGTAACAAAAGCACAAAACCGGGATGTTAATAAATACCGTGTTAGCTATTTGGGAGAGTGCAAAACACGGGCAACTGGCCAGTGCGGGAAATAAAAGAGAGCTAAAAAGCCAGTCACAATACCAGCTCTGGATCCCCAACAGCTGGATGAGCAGCCGTCCCTGCAAACTCCACCGGCACCGAAAAAAAAATCAAAATCATACTAACATGACACCAGAAGCTGCCCAGTCAAAAGGTTAACTCGGGCCTTGGGGGGGGGGGTTCGCCACTTTTCAAATAACTGGGAGACCAATCATCCATGTGCGGGGAAAAACAAATGCGTATATATTAAACTCATAGTACCTGGTACTTCAATACAAACCTTTTTATATATCCCATCAAACGTACACGTTGCACACATGAGAAGTTGCTAGGACTAACAGCACTAAGAATTAACATGTATTGAACTAATAGTACCTCGTAAATACAAACATTTTACATAATACAAACCTTTTTATATATCCCATCGAACGTACACCTAAACCAAACAACTGCCGAAGTCGATCTGCTAGTGCTCTGTTGTGTTATATCATCACTCGTCAGGCATGCATTTCAAATATGCCAGGTCGTTTGCTAATTGGCGGGTTCCGTTTTCGCTCTTGGCCAATGCGATAACGGAGTGGGTGTTTCTGAGTTGCATCCATATCTACCTCCAGACTCTAATACGGAAGAATGGTAACATGTTCTTGACATTTCGGTTCGGTTTACGGATACAATTTATTTCTAAATTGTGTGGAAACAAGTTTTGTTTATGTTTTTAAATGCGTTCGTTTCCTAACATTCACGCATTTTATTGCATTTTTACAATTCTCAATAAGGTAATATCTAGACAGGCACATGAACCTAAGTGATGAGTATCTGCAAAAATGTGCATAACTAGATGTTATTTTGCGCTATATTTCAATCAGACTAATTTTCTAGTGTTTAACCAAAATGTTTGCTTATTTAATCCGAGTACCTCAAATAATTTAAATAATACACTGTACGTCTCGTGCTAAAATCCAATGGAAAGCTGAAAGCCGTCAAAAACGATGTATGAGATGATAAGTTGAAATACTATAAACATTAAAATACAAGTGAGATCTTTCGGACGCCGCCTGCAGGGTCCATATTCAGACTAAAAGACAAATGGAACAAGGTCCCCAAAGACGCAGTTTTATAAGTATACTGTAACGGAACGAATCATGATCTGCGCATGTCCACAATTAAATCGAAAGTTGTCATAGTCATTTGAGATACACTTAAACGTTGTAACGTATAATAGTATCAGCATTTATGCTCACCTTTTAGATTTGGCTGTGTGATTCGTTTTTGTTAGAAACGGTTCATTCGTACTGGCAATCTCAACATTGAGCGTTCCTCAGCAGCTGAAAAAATAGAGCCGTAACACGATACATTCAACTTCAAGTGAAAAGTTGCAAACCGTATAAGGGAAACAACTGGTGGAGTTATACCACAAAATGGCCGCACGTAGCCGGCAACACTTCAAAGAAATTTCACCGTAACCTCTAGCAAGTGCGAGGTTACATCGGACAGGATATATTACAACGGGTTTGAGACTAGTCCCGAAGGCGATTTATTATATAATGTATTCTATTTTATTAAGAGAAAGGTGTCATCTCTGAAAAATTCGGAAACACATTTGCACTTTTACGCTTAATAGAAACGGATGTATGCACCAGAAAGTATTTGTAAGCGTGCAAAATGTTTTTTAAGTAAAAACCGTTTGCCGAAAAAAATCAGAAAGTAATGTTGGCGAGTCACATTTATTAATAATTGGTTTGTGATTTAACATGTAATTGGAGTGCAAATGGCAACGGAATCTTCCCAGACTTGTGGAAAACAGCGGTGCTAGTTCTTTTCAACAAGACCGAAAAAAACAAAAATGATCCCGCAGCCTACAGGCCCATCTGTCTGCTCTCTGCGTGGAGCAAGGTGCTGGACAAGCTCACAACGAACAGAGCGCTCGGCTTTCTCATGGAGCAGGGAAAGCTAAACAGGAACCAGTTTGGTTTCCTTCCGGGGCGTTGCGCAACGCAGGCAATTCGCAGCCTCAGAGAGAGGGCAGAGAGGAACAAAGCGGAGGGGCTCCGTACCTGCTTCATCTCACTAGACGTGAGGGGGCATTCAACAGTGTCTGGTGGCCAATGGTCTTAACCAGACTGAAAGAACTGGGCTGTCCAAGGAACTTGTTCTCGTTGATCAGCAGCTACCTGTCTGATAAAAGGGTCGAGTTCGAAGCGGGGAATGGGCAAGCCTCGCGCTCGTACCACAGAGGATGTCCACAAGGATCCAACTCCGGGCCGCTTTGGTGGAATATAGTGGCAGACGCAGCTCTGAATCTAGACCTGGGTCCGGCAGTGGAAATTCAAGCCTATGCGGACGATTTCGTTCTCGTGGTCTCCGCCTCAGGGAGACACGTGATCGAAAGGGAAGCGCACAATGCCCTAGCTGTGCTAGATAACTGGAGCAGGGAAAGCAAACTTTGCTTTGCTCCTGAAAAGACCACTCTACTAGCAATAGCTAAGAGTGGAGTAATGAAAACACCACCAAAGTGCAAATTCCAAGGGTGCACTATCAAGGCGGTGCGGGAAATGAAGTACTTGGGTGTGGTCCTGGATCAGAGTCTATCAGGGCTGCCACACCTGAGACATCTTCGATTAAGGTGCACGCGGATCCTCAATAGATTAAATGGCATGAGGTTATCGGGCAAAACCAAGAAGGCCATTTATCAGAGAGGAATAGAGAGAATTCTGACGTATGCAAGTGGAGCATGGTGGACTCCCACCGTCAGAATGAAGAAGGGCATAAACCAAATCCAAAGGTTGGCCTTACTAGGGATCACCGGTTGTTTTCGCACAACGTCGACTCTAGCACTCCAAGTGCTGGCGGGGTGCGAGCCGGAAGACCTGGTAGTGGAAAAGGAGGCAGCAATGCACTGCCTAAGGTCAGGCGAGGACGCCTACCTTCTCGGTGTGCCACATCGAGCCTCCAACATGGAGCTGGAAAGTGTGGACTGGCAGATCCACCCGTCCGAGGAGATTTGCCCACCGTGGAACAAGAAGAAACCCACGGTAGTTGGGCATGAGCTGTTCACGGACGGCTCAAAGTTGAAGGGACAAGTGGGAGCAGGCTTCTGTGCGTTCTCGGATGGGAACGAAGCAACTGCAGATTGCGTGAAACTATCGCAGAACGCTTCAGTCTTCTAGGCAGAACTTTTGGCGATAGAGAAGGCACTAACCTGGGCACTCCCCAGGCGTAGTGAAGACAGGATAAAACTCTACTCGGACAGTGAGGCAGCACTGCAGGCGTTGAGTAGATTCAGGGGAAGAAACCCCATCGTCCAGAGGATTAAAACCCTCTTGAGGGCAGAAGGAGATGGGGCAGTCAGTTTCCACTGGGTACGAAGCCATGTCGGAACCCAGGATAACGAAAGGGCGGACCAGCTGGCGAGGGCAGCCACGCTGGAAGAGACGGTTGACGTGCAATGCAGAACGCCGCGAAGGAGTATTCGCGCAGCATTAGCACGACAGACCATGACGAATGGCAGGTCAGATGGGACACGGGAGAGACAGGCCGGAAGACACACAGAGTGTTTCCGAAGGTCTCGACCAAACGTGCACAAACAAACAAGCTCCTGAATCAGGTACTCAGTGGCCATGGCATCAGCCCTGAATACCTGGGCAGATTTGCCATCAGGAACTGCACTTGTCCCTGTGGAAATAGGACGGCAAGCATAGAACACTGCGTGCTTGAATGCAGCGGCTTCGCCGAATCGAGAAACACACTGATCCCAGGTGTGCAAAGAACGCGAAGATTGGATCTGCTCATCCAATCCTCCGTTAACAGGAGGAGGATAATATCCCTGGTTGAGAGGCTAACCCTCCAGCAACTAACGATCTTCCCCAGTCAAACGGGGACCGAAACGCAAGAGGTGAACGTGCACACCGAAAGCGATTCGGAAGAGGAATGAGGGCGAAAGTCTGTGGGCAAGCAGACAAATAAACCACCAATGTAAATACCTTGTAAATACACTTTTTTGCTATCTCTTAATGTTGTGAGTCCTAAGCATGAGGACAGTGCATGCATGTGTGTAGATGTTTTGTTAAAGAAAGTAAAGGGAAATTATTCCCCCCAAAAAAAGTTCGAGGGCAAGGAATCTCCCAGTTAATCCTATATTAATAAACGACCTATCCCGCCAGACAGAGCGGGAACCCAAGATAAGGTATGCTAGGTCGCCTGCCAGCACGTCACCACGGGCTGGTCTCTGGGCCACGGGGGTGGCCAGGGTCCGAACCGGCGTCTCAAGGCAGGATAATTGTCGCAACATGTCAAAATAAAATCCAAGGTG
Source organism: Macrothele yani (assembly GCA_039090855.1). Taxonomy (NCBI): domain Eukaryota; kingdom Metazoa; phylum Arthropoda; class Arachnida; order Araneae; family Macrothelidae; genus Macrothele; species Macrothele yani. The sequence continues at coordinate 117,488,636 of CM077015.1, forward strand.
CTCAATTAGTCCCCGTGGAGCCAAGACATATTGGCGGAACGGGACAATGAAATCAGTATTTTTTACTGGACGACAAAGAATTTTCGCGTGACCACTTCTACATGGATTTTAGATTCATTGCAAGTTCTTGTATACGGAATAAAGAAAGCATACTGTAAGAAAACACGGTGCCAGGGGTAAACATCCCTCTATAGAATGTGCAAGTTAGGCAGGCGGCTGGAGTTGCATATCTCATTGGCTGAAAGGAAACCTCCCAGTTTCGAAGAATCACACAAGCACGTACATGAAATTCAGTTTTGTGTACAAACGATCACCATGTGTAGTTAAAAAAACTAAAGTTCTGGTTGACAGTCGGTTTCTTTCAATGAATTTTACCGAACGTCAAGTAAGAGTACATATTTTTAAGCAGAAGCTACCAAAGGCATTGGAGGAGAATAGACTAGCAAACGTAATGCTAGCGGTTCTGAAACGACGGAGGCTAACTGAAAGTGTAGCGCCATCTATTAATGGAGGATAGTGTGCAGGGAAATGATGCCTATTGGAAAGCAAGAATGTTGCTTCAATTAATAGTGTACAGCAGAAGTTACGTCGAAAGAATGTTCGCGTACGACCCGATACTTTTCTAGATCAAATTGTAAGTAGCAAATGCTTATATCCGATAAAAAGAAGACAAGACTAGTAAGCAGGAAAATACGGGGCTATATCGCGGCCGGCCATATGCACAGAGCAGAAAAATAAAAAATAGATAAAGAAAATTGCTAAGCAGGAGAATTTCGTCTCACATGCAATTTAATCTTAAAAGATATATCAAAATCTTAAAGATTTAGAACTGAAATACCCGCGGAAATACGTCAACACATAAGTTACTCCCTACAACATACTTTCTACTTTCTATGTATGTGGGAAGTAGCATGCGCTTTGCCAGTTTATTCTCCTCTATTATCTTTGGGAGTTACACAGAAAGGATTTGTTTCATGATTGTTACTTCGATTTCAGTTTATGGCTTTTGGTGCCCTAGCAAGAAATTTAAAAGCTGTATTAAAAACAGATATTTTATGTATATCTTCCGTATTAGGAAGTCACCTGATATACGTGGTTGAAATACTTGATACAAAGAGATTCAGTATCTCGGTAGAATTACTATTACGCACGTCGAAACGTGGGTTTGTGATTATGGTGGTGCCGAAACTTTCACTTTAAATAATTTAAAAAATAAATAAAAACAAGGAAGGAGCAATTACTTACATATATACATCCCAAGGTCGCCATCATTACTCCACTCGTGTATACCGCAAGTTGTTCAGTCCCAGATGTTCAGCGGCTTTACATTGCAAACGGTCCGATGGTGACCATTAGTAAACGATGAGCAACCCAAACGTAATAGTCGGCTTCGAAATCCATGCCACATATTGCATTGTAAGCTCAAAAACATTACAACATAAACAGAAAGCCATATTGGTATACGAAAAACCTGACCGTGGTATACGTAGTAATATGATTTTCTGCTTCTATTGTACTGTTTTTCAGTTTACGATGCAATGTATGGCATGGATTTTGAAAAACGATTAGCAACGCAATACTACGTTTGCGTTGCTAATCGTTTTATAATGGTCACCATCGGACTGTTTGCAAAGCATAGCCAATGAACATCTAGGACTGAGCAACTTGCGGTATATACGAGTGGAGGAATGATGGCGACCTCGGGATGTATATACAGTCGTGGCCAAAAGTCCTCCACCAGTATACTGAAAGTCAATTTGTGATGTTTGAAGTCAACTTATACAGAATAATGGTACATTCAAAAATATATATCATACATGATTTTAAATGACATTTTATGCTGAATTGAAATGTATTTACAGAATGTTATTACCAGTAATAGAAGTGAAGTTAGAAGCAAAGGAACAGCGTCTAGTCATAAAAATAAAAAAAATAATGGAATTTGTGAAATTAGTGTACAAAGCATTTAATGTAAAATTACTGTACAGTACATTATTAAACATTACAGGACACTTGAAATAACTTACCGACAAGCAAAATACCCTTTTTCATTTAATTGGATACCCACGGATTATTAGTAACAAAGTGCACCTTCTTGGCATGGAACTAATGAGCTTCTCTAGTTGTCCATTGGTGATAACACTGTGCCATACGGGCCTTACAGACTATTAATGCTGTTTTAGATGTGGGTCCTTTTTGACGGATCTTTTCTTCAATCTCACCCATAGATTCTCCATGGTATTAAGATCCGGTGACTGTGCGGGCCACTGAAGTTTTCTTATAACTTTTCGATTAAACCACTCGTCACTCAACTTTGACCGATGACATGGCGCGTTATTGTCCTCAAAAACAAAATTCCGCAAACCCATGTCTTGTGCGGGTGGTCGCAGTTTGGACTCCAAAATATCCACATATTTCGATCCATTTAATTTGCCATCAACAATGTGTAGACCGCCAACACCATTGGATGAAATACAGGACCATAACGTAACCGAGTGTGGAGGCTTGATTGTTGGCTGGGCGCAGCATGCCTTATATCTTTCACCATCTCGACGACTTACATAATTATTTCCATTATTAGCCGAAATAGTAACAGTTGCTTCAGCACTGAAAATAACATTTTTCCATTCATCAACAGTCCAATTCTTGTGTGCCTTTGCCCAAGCAATATTTTTGAGCCTTTGGTTTTCAGTAAGAAAACGTTTTCGTGTAGCTTTTCGTGCAGTCAGTACATTTGCTTGTAGCCTATGACGAACTGTACGTGCAGATGCAATAATGCCTACTTCATTCTCTCACTCATTTCTTAAATCAGTGGCTGTTTTAAACCTTGATTTTAAGGAACGTCGAATCAACATACGATCATCACGTTCAGTACACAGCCTTGGTCGATCTGCCTTTTTTTCTGTTTCCAACACATCCAGTTTCTGCAACTCTTTCAATGGTGCGCAAGACAGTGGAGTGATCTCATCCACATTTAACAGCAATTTTGGCACCGTGTTATCACCAATGGACAACTAGAGAAGCTTATTAGTACCATGCCAAGAAGGTGCACTTTGTTACTAAGAAACCGTTGGTATCCAATTAAATATTAAAGCGTATTTTGCTTGTTGGCAAGTTATTTCAAGTTCCTGCAAGTTTCAATAATGTACCGTACAGTAATTTTACGATACATACATTGTACACTAATTTCACAAATTCCGCTATTTTTTGTTTTTTATGACTAGATGCTGCAATTTTGCGTGTAACTGCAATTCTGTTACTGGTAATAACATTCTGTAAAAACATTTAAATTCAGCATAAAATGTCCTTTAAAATACAGTATAATATGTATTCCTGACTTTACCATCACGCTGTGTAAGTTGACTTAAAACATAAAAAATTGACTTTCGGTCTACTGGTGTAGGACGTTTGGCCATGATTGTATGTAAGTTATTGCTCTTACCTTGTTTTTTTTTTTTTTTAAATAATAAAAGTGATAACTTTCTGCACCACCATAAACACAAATCCACGTTTCGACGTGCGTAATAGTAATTCTACAGAGATACTGAATCTCTTTGTATCTTGAATTGAAAACTTCAATGCGGCCAATTTTTGACGCATATTTATTATTATATATTCATGTCTGTCACTGACTATTATCTTTAAAGTCCGATGCCCACTGATGTACCTAAGGATCGGCAGACTATTTTAATAAATACAAGAACGCTTTTTCATATAAAAAGAACCTAAAAATGAGCCTTTTTTCTGTGGCGTGAGCAACATGAGGCCACCGAGCCGACCTGTCAGCTGTCAACAGCACAAGCCAGTGGCAGCGATGTGCTGGGGTGTAGAATACTTTCTTGGCACGCATAACGCCTTCTGATACCCGTCGAAGTACCTCCGAACGCCTAGGCTATCTGAATGTTACTGCCGATTAGATTTATTCCTTCATAACTACTGTTTGTTCTCGAGTAGTAGAAGATGTACACCTGTATAATGCACCCACTCACAAGACGCGTATTGCCCTTGACACCAAGTGCTTCCAGAATCATGCATCATTTTTTAGTGTCCTTCGCAGTCCCCGGTGTTCTTCCCCGTCAACAATTTCTAGGGTGAAGTGGAAAGGGCTGTTCACTGCGAGACTGTCGCTGTCGAATCTGCAGCAATTTCAGGTCTCATATTTCCGCGTAGCACAGCATTCCTGTTCAACGATTTCCGCAGCTGGTGTGTTCCATTCTCCAACGAACTGGGGCCATTCTTTAGTTCAAGGGCGGCACAACACGATACTAGGCAGATGAACCTAATAAACTGGTATCGCAGTGCAGGAATTCTCAGAGCTTTGTGCATACCTTATCCTATGAAAACTGACAGGAATGTTTCCAGATACCTCACCCCGGTTTAAAAACAGTAAGATATAAAATACTGTATTCAAACATTCGCGGTTCCGTTTTTAATATCGATCGGCGATGACGTATCAGAGGCATGTGAGAACGAAAACAGATTTCTAGGCTTCTAAAACGACACGCGATATACGAAATGCATTCACTGTAAGAGTCAGAAGAAAAATCCAACAAGCGCCCGATCCAAATTTGATCATAGGCCTGCAATAAGATTAAAACCCATTTTCTTTCCAATTTTCAACCCTATAACATTTTCTTCTGTCAATATTCACTAATGTTAGAAATGTCTGATATATGATACCATCTAGTAATCATCAAGAGAAATAACCGGAAATCCATGCACTTACATACATGGTGTTAGATCAGCATTTCTAATATAAAAAACGTGGAATACTATTCACACGTGCAAATCACAATAATTTCATGATTTTTGAATTTCTGTCACCGTAATGTTATGCAAAAAAATTTGAAGGTGTTGTTAGTGAGAGGAACGTACATTTTCTCTCTGTAGAAAATTAATAACGGAAAGAATTATAATTTGATAAAACCCTCGGAGTCCTGCCCCCAACACCCGTTACTAAGTTTTGGAAGTTACGTTGCCTTCTTTTTTTTTTTTTTTTGTTTGGAGGTTTAACGACCACCGTGAGCAACTCAATGGGCAAGTCTCCCGTCCCTAATTTAGGGTCACTGCTTCCAGGGAAGGGAGAGAGCCAGTGCCGTAAGACAAACACAACATCCATGCCTCACCGGGATTCGAACCCGGACCCCTTTCGGACGAATCATCAGAGGCCATCGCTTAGACCACTGCGCCACCGGGGCGGCAAACGTTGCCTTCTACTTTGTGATATATCTAAATACTTAGCATCAAACTACACGTATTTGAAGATATTGTGCGGCGCTCGAATAATTATATAGGAGGTGTTTAAGCGGAACAGTCTGCATAGAAAGTATGTGTGTGTGAGGTGGGGAAGGAGAAGGCTATAGAGTATTTGTCTTATGCAGCGAAGCTTGAAGACCAGTTTTCTAGCTCTTTATTAATTGGGTGTGGTTACAGAACAATAAGAACAGTAAAATTTACTAAAGATGTGTTACCTAGAGATGGGGATTTTAATGAGCACATGCTTTACCGATTTATTTTCTGATTTGATATTACGTTTTTCCTCGGAGAATGGCTTTTAGGGCTGACGGAGATTATTGAGGGCCAAAGTCTTTCCCAAGAAATTCCTTTGCGCCATCGCTATTTCAAGATAAAATTCTTCTCAAGGGGCAAAAGGTTTGTAGTTCTGTTCGGGAAATTGAAAACTAAAGGTATTGTTTTAGTTTCGCTCGAGTGTGAGTGTGTCTGAACTTCTTTTTGACACTGAAATTATTTACTTAAGTATGTAATATTAAACATATGCCGCCCCGGTGGTGCAGTGGTCTAAGGCTCTGGCCTCTGATCATTCGTCCGTAAGGGGTCCGGGTTCGAATCCCGGTCAGGCATGGATGTTGTGTTTGTCTTACAGCACTGGTTCCCTCCCTTCCCTGGAACCAGTGACCCTAAATTAGGGACGGGCGACTGCTTATAGCCCATTGAGTTGCTCACGGTGGTCGTTAAACCTCCAATCAAAAAAAAATATATATATTAAACATGCACACACATACGTTTTAAAGTTAGGCAGTTGTATTTAAATTAAAGAAGCTTAATATGTGAAATATATGATTTGCCATTTGCAATGCTACTTAGTTTATCTGCATTGAAAATCCAAGCGTGAATGTATTATTTGCAATGTATAATAATGTAACTGAATACGCATGTATTATGCGAATTTTTCTAATATTGTAGGCAGGCATAAATATGTTTTTAATGGCATATAGCCACTTCAGCTAAACCTTAAATTACATCCCGCTTGTGTGTCCCTATCTATCCTTATCGGGTGCTTTATGAGCTAGCCCAAGACTGCTGTTAAAATATTCGAGACTGACGAGAGTTTCCTGCCTTTCTGCCAGTTATATCCTCAGCTGTGAAGTCTTTCGCGCCCTGTGAGGGAAGGGGCCACAGCTGTAGATGTCTGGTACCTATGATCATTTAGAAATGCGAATCAGTTTCCTTATAGAGAAATTGTTCCGCTACTTGCAAACTTAGCACTGTGCGATACCACGGAGACGCACTTCAGTGGAAATGCTCTTGTGCTCCGAAAACATCGTAAAAAAAACCACACATTCCTTCAGCCAAGGGCGTACTTGAGCTGAAAAAGGGTACAGTGACGTCACACATTCGGACAGCCAATGACCTTCGCCTTGCACTAGGATGGTTGCGCTCGCTGCAGGGCTGATGTCTTTCCCGGCACTCTGTGTCCTACGAACAAATCAAGCGACCGCGTTATGATCTATAGCTTTACCTCCGGTTCCTTAAAAACCAGAAATTTTTAGTCCTTTAGCGAAAAGCTCTCGGGCTCTGATAAGTTGGGTACACACTTACATTTGAATTTGGCATTTTTGTGAAAGAAATGACAAACCCTCAAATGTGCTTTTCGGATGATCTCCAGTGCTGGCTGAATTGACTTGTGGCGCCATCTATTAAAAATGGAAACAGCGTCCTAGAATCGCCAATCTCAAACTGTAAGGAATGAAAACTCTTGTTGACCAGCTTCTCTGAATGTTTCATAAGCAGATACTTTATTGATATCATTCTTGAATAGCGTGGGGCAGCCCCGGTGGCGCAGTGGTCTAAGCGCTGGCTTCTGATCATTCGTCCCCGTTCGAATCCCGGTAAGGAATGATGTTGTGCTTGTTTTACGGCACTAACTCACTCCCTACCCAGGGACCAGTGGCCCTAAATTAGGGAAGTGCAACTGCTTATGATCCATTGAGTTGATCACGGTGGACGTTAAACCTCCAATCCAAAAAAAGAACTCCAACCAAAAAAAAAAAAAATAGCGTGGGAAGTAATCTTCCTGATTCCTCCGTTTAACGACCCGTGTTAGAACCTATAATTATGAGTAGTCCCCGTTCTAATTTGAAGACTCATTGGTTGCTGGGAATTGAGAGCGAAAATTGACAAAAGCGAAAAATAAGGGCATAGTAGATGCATCTTCTTGGCATGGGGCCCAGTATTAATTGATTGAGTTATTGGCCAGAAACCTACTTCTCTATTTACTTGGTCACCGGCAGTGTTCTAAAACGCATGGTGTAACGTCAGTTGTCACCAAATTTGCTCTCCGTGACTGGTCCTTTTTGATCTATTTATTGGAGTTGACTGCATGTTTTCCTCGACTGGATGAAAAACTGGTGCTCTGTGCAAGAACAGTTTTTGTTCTGGTACGAGCATTAATCAATAAATTCTGACAATTCTTGGTTAGAACGACGGCTATTCGTGTAGTTTTAGGGCCAAACTTTATTATTCCCCAATAAGTAGACGGTCGTATCAGAGGAATATGACCACCCCGGTAATCACACTGTACCCGCCCAGGTGCGTCACAGATAGCGTCTGACAAGGTCGACGACACGGAGATATAAGCGGCCGGCCAGTACAGATGAGCCATAGTGCGCGACGAGAGCACAATGGGCAGAAGTATTGATTTAACGGACGTTCAACAACGAATGATCATCGGCTACCGCGCCAAGGGTGGAAGCATTTTAGAAACAGCAGATTTCGTGAGCTGTTGGGGAGGTGCTGTAGTAAGGGTGTACCAACAATGGACCGCTGGCACACCGAGCACCTTACGACGTCATACAAAGGCCATCGACCCCAGAAGACAACCGCGCCTTCGTCGACTGGTAAAGGGCAATCAACGCGCAACACTGAAGCAATTGACCACGCATATGAACGCTGGGGCAAGCAAGTACATGTCTCCGATGACAGTAGAGCGAACCCTGTTACGCATGTGTCTCCAGAGTTGATGCTGCGTCATGGCGCCCATGTTAACCCAGGTCCATCGGCAGCGATGCCTGCAGTTCGCATGGGACTACTGCCATTGGACAGTGGAAGAGAAGAAAAAGGTTGTCTACTCAGCAAAATCGATGACTCTACTCCACAGAAGTGACGGGCGGTGACGGATACGGCGTCCGACACAATAGAACCACACCCTTACACGCTTGTTGGTCAAGTACCGGCCGGCGGGGGCAGTGCCTATATCTGGCGGATGTTTTCCTGGTGTGACCTGGGATCGCTGGTGCCTCTGGATGGGTCTCTGAACGCCAATGGCTACATGTATAGCATCGCTGATGAGATGCATCATTTCACGTTGGACGTTCACCCTGGTGGTGATAGTGTCTACCAACAGGACAATACCCCGTGCCACGTCGCTAAGGTGTTGCGTGAATGGCTACAGGAACACGACAACGATGTCTCCGTTTGCCCTTGGTCAGCGAAATGGCCCGACCTCAAACCCATAAAACACTTGTGGGACTATTTGAATCGACAGGTTCGGCGTGCCGACATAAACCACGTCATATGTGGGAACTCCGTGTTCTGCCTCAATCCGAATGGGAGCGTGTGCCTCGGGTAACCTTCCAGGGTCTCACTGCATCCATTGCAGGCCGTCTCGCCGCTGTCATCCTTCCCAAGGGTGGTTATGGTTATTCCCATTATTTGGTAGGCATATTACTCCGATACGACTGTGTAAGTCTCTTTCTCTCTCTCTCTCTGTCTCTCTCTGTTTCTCTCTGTCTGTCTCTCTCGCTAACAGAGCTAATTGTGCTGATGGTTTTCTGCAAAGGTTTATAAGGAGGTTTTCCCTCTTATGAGTTTTTGTATAATTAACCGGAAAACGATCCAGTGGTTGAAAACTGTGTCAGGCTTGACAAGAAAATCTCCTCCTTATTTAAGGAAAATCACCTGAACGTTTCTTAGGAGTATGGCAAATGTCATATCTTGATCTTTATCATAACGAAGTAGGCTGATGAGCCATTCCCTTATGACCAACAACAGCCTAGAGAAATGAGCGCGCCTGGAGACCGAACCGTAGCGTAGGTGAAGCTTACGGAGCGGTATATATCCTACCCGAGGACCGCGTTTTGGTTAGTAAAGTGTTCGGAGTCAGAATGGGAGCCGATTTATCAGAGATTGATAAAGGACAAATCGTTATGACACGTCGCCTCGGTAATAAGATCTCGGAAACGACGCGGCTTGTGGGATGTTCATGTGCTGCTGAAGCGAGTACGTATCAAAACTGGTGCACAGATGGCCAAAGGACGAACCGTCGTCCAGCCGTGTGTCGTCCGCAGCTCATTTATGCCAGATGGGAGCGGAGACTGTCAAGCATTTTTCACAGGGACTTTAGGGCCACCATGCGGCAAATGACTTGCATCTACAACAGTGGTGATCAAGGAAATGTGTCATAGCACACAGTTCATCGCAGCCTTCCTGCGCATGGGCTGGCGTAACAGAAGATGCAGCCGGGTCTCCTGAAGTTCCAGAAAAACTGGTACACCTGTCTAATACTTGGTAAATCCCCCACGGGAGTGCAGGACTGCAGAAATACGACGGGGCATGGACTCCACTAGCTTCTGGAAATATTCTGTAGGCAATGCACACCATACTTCCTGCAAAGTGTTCCACAATTCGGGTAATTCCGAGGTCTCGGATCCATGTGCTCGATAGCGCGTTGCATGTCATCCCAAATGTGTTCTATCACGTTCAGATCTGGAGACTTGCGTGGAAATGGCAACACCCCAAACTCAGACAAATGCTCCTCTAACCATAATGTGGCGTCCCAACACTTGTGTGAAGGTGCATTGTCCTGTTGGAACGGGCCCAACCCATCAGCATGAATTCACGACATGAACGGGTGTACCTCGTCAGAAAGGATGAGCACATAGCGCTGGCCGGTCACAGACGTTTGTAGACGTACCAGGTGCCAGCTAAACACACCCCATACCATTACGGAGACGGTACAGTTCCCTGTTGACCGGCGTTATCTATGGCTTCATGTGGTGTGCGCCACACACGAATCCTTCCATCTGCCCGATACAGTTGGAAACGCGACTCGTTAGACCAGGCTACTTGTTTCTAGTTATCAAGTGTCCAGTGGTGGTGTTGCCGTGCCTAAGCGAGGCGCATTGCTCTGTGTCGTACACTCATCAAGAGGACTCGAGTTGGTGGTCGGCTACCAAAGCCCCTGTCGTGCAGGGTACTTTGCACAGTCCGGACGCTTATGCTTGTTGGGGCTCCAGCATTGAATTCCGATGATACCTGCGAGAGTGTTGCACGGCTATCGCGTGAAACGATTCTTGACAGCCAACGATGGTCACGTTCACCCAATGTCTTTTTACGGCCACACTGGTATCGTAGGTTGGAAGTTTTTCCCGAATTCTTGTAGTCACGGTACACCCTTGCAATGGTCGTCCGTGAAAATCCGAACTTCGTTTCTACCTCCGAAATACTATGGTCCATCCTACGAGCCCCAACTATGACACCTCGTTGAAAATCGCTTAAATCGTTATTACTGGTCATTCTCATGCCGAAAATAGCTCTGACAGCTGGCAAGGATGTCTATCGTTTTATATACGCACTGGCGGATGCAACCGAGTACGTGCATAGGTGTCGTTGCTATGTATTTTGCATAAGCTCGTCTGTACCAGTTTTTTCTGGCACTTCGGTTTATACCAGACATAATTGCCCACCCTGAAAAGATAGTCACACACCCACCTATAGAATCCGGACTTCGGCCCTGTAGCCCGCCCGTGGACACTATATCTCTGTTCGTATTAGTCTGCTTTCAAAAATTATTTTTAGGTTCGGAAGTCTGAAATGTGAGAATGTTTATCCTTCACATTTGATCTTTTTCTGATGCGTCATTTCGCCGCCTTAGAGAAGCCAATTAGGCGTTTTTTGTTTTGGGGTTTAACCACCACGATGAGCAATTCGAAGGGCTATAAGCAGTCGCCTGTCAAAAATTTGGAGCCACTAGTTCCAGTGAAGAGAAAGAGCCAGCTTCATGGAGTAAACACACCACCCATGCCTCAACAGGGACTTGATTCAGGGCCCATCTCGACGAATGATCTAAAGCTAGCTTCTCAGACCACTCTGTTTCCGAGTGGGCTGGTAATATCGAATCCAAAGTACATTTTATTGCATATCATTGGCTCTAGGAATCCGATTGAAACAATTCAATTTTCTTTCAATACGTTTTCTACAAACACCACTTTGCAATTGTTCTTCTCTAAATATATTACAGTTTCCTGGTAAGAAACTCTCAATGCACCTTATGTTTCCCCCGACATAAAGAGTCAGCCGCTGTTTGACAAGCGCACTACAAATACCTTATTTGGAACTCAAATTCATCGCCATCTCAGACGATTAGCGTCACAAATCCTTTATTTTCAGTTTTCCCTTTTCCTTTTCTTTTCAACCGTGAACTTCTCAGGACACAAAGAATTTTAAAATTTATATGAACATATCTTCATATTTTGCTGTCTCGTTAAGACAATACATTTTTGAATGCTGATAAAATATCCGTTGATCGAAACCAATATTTCGCGTTGTGTGCGTTCATGTTGAAAGAATGATAATGAAAAAATGTCTTAAAGACGTAGGTAACTGGTAGGTGGAATTAGGAAACAATTAGAAGTAAAAGTAATTTGTTCTAATCGTTTTCGCATTATTGAAGTTCGAGGGAATAAGCCTAAGGTTTTCCCGTATGGGAGCATAAAGGGGTAGCCTGATCGAAGGACCAGTGTTAAAGAAATGTCAAGACAACCGATCGGAAGTGAAAGAATCCAAAAAGTACTTTTCGTCCAGGGATCCACCTTTTGTTTTAATATTTTATCTATTTTGCGCTGTTTAGCCCACTTGGAGCATCTAAGTCTGTAAGCACTAGCCCGTCCTTACATTAGGGTCAGTACTACCAGGGAAGGGAGAAAGATAATAGATTGGCGAACTGAACTCCAGTTTTTGCACTTAATCTCTACCTCAGCACCTTACAACCAACAACTGAGGCGGTCTGCACCAGATTCGCAAAACACCAAATAGTGAACATTGCGCCGTTGGTTACCTACTTCCCAGCTACTGAGGAAATATCTTTCTCTGTGTAATTTGATATTAACATGGTCAAAAGAGCCATACTGTAGAGTCAAAAGGTAAGTTGGGCAGTCGGGATACTAAATTCTAAATAACAGAAAAGCTGAAAAAATAACAGAAAATTTTACTAACTCGAGTACTCAGCTTTCCTGTTATTGGAATTACGGCCATGCCGGATTTTACTAACTCCAGCAATTTCTGCCGTTTGACCTGCACCACCGAAGATAACATTCTGACATTTTTCAGACTTGAATATAAAACTGAAATATTTCATGATTTTATTAAAGAAGAGAATGAAAAAATTTAAAATAGTATGATATAAATTCGTAAAAATTCCTATCCTTAGTCTTTGAGTTACATTTCTTTAGTTTATTTTGTTCAAAGCATTAAACTTTATTTAGTATAAAATCCGTATTAAAATAAGAGTCGCTTTAGAAGAAAGAAGATTTAACGGAATTATCAAAGCCTAAATCGTTAGTCTGCTCTTGTCTCTTCTCAAGAACGTAGCTTCGTGTCACTGTTGAGAAAAGACAATATTTCTGAAGGTGATGCGACTTTCTCGATACGTAGCGTTGGAGACATAAGCACCCTTGTGAGGTGGACGAAAGTCTGTTAAACTGCTTTACAACACAAATGTTTTTCTTTTCCTGACCAGTGCCTTCCTGTGATTTTGGTATGTCAAAACAGCTTTTCCTAGATTGCTGGCGTCTGTGATTCCGACTTTTCTTTCCTTTATGATTTCGCAACGATGCGGTTCTAGAAATAATTGAAGAAATTTTAGAAATCATCAATCTACTAAACGATATGATACGATATTTGAAGAAGTTTTAGGAAGGGAGTGTCTTACCCCAGGTCTAAAACTACCATTAGAAATAGGAAGCTAGGAGATCTGAGTAAGTGAACTCAATAGGAAAGGTAAACAGAAAAATGAGTGAAAGAAGAGGGTGACAATTCATTCAAACTATGAACCGTGACATCACTCCGGGAGTAAGGGGAAAAGGGGACGGGGAGGGGAACCAAAAACCGCCAAACATCAGAGAGAACAAAGTAAAAATATCAAAGTTTACCACAATCAATGGATTGTGGTAAACGTTGATATTTGTACTTTATTCAACACCACAAGTTTGTAGTCATAAATTATATGTAATCAGAGAGAACCACAACACCACATTGCCGCCGACGCCACATGGGATAACTGAAGCTCACCGAAACCAAATCCAAGTGCCGGAGCAACAATCAATTCTCACCATCTCGATGCCAATGTGGAAACGAAGGAGGTGGTGGTCTATCTAACACCCAACATTGTTCACATACTTACTCTCTCTGGCAAGGGGTAAACGATCACCGCCGTAGTTCTGGGATACCTAAAGAATTCGCAGGGATTGCAATCAACCGCGTTTTTAACAAGTCAATTAGGGTGGGTTTTCGCTTTCTTGAAGAACTTCTTGGCGAGTCTGGTGGGAAACTCATGATTGTGTCTTGGAACATAACGAGCTTCGGTACACTTTAGAGAGATCCAAAAAAAAAACGCACTGCTCTTAAACGGATTGATCTTGATCCGCCAGTCAGGGTAATATGTTTCTAGCTGAGAGAGAAAGTCCTGGAGGAGCTTCACTGCTCTGCCTTTGTTCAGGGACCTGATGACAACAGCTTTATCATCTGCGTACATAATGACCTTCCCTTGTTTGGGTTAGTCGTGCAGATAAATAAAGAACAGCGTTGGACCAAGAACCGAAACCTGAAGAACACCAGCCCGAATCTTCATTTCTGAAGAAAGTTCACCGTTAATCTTAACAGAGAAACTGCGGCTGTACGAGCCAATCAGCTCAACAAGTGGGCGAGGGTATCGAAGCTCCCGGAACTTGTGAAGGAGACTATCATGCCAAACGCTGTCAAAAGTCTTGCTGATGTCCAAGAATACAGCAGTGGAATACTCGCTCTTATCTCGTCCTTTAGAAACGAATTCCGTAAGTCTGATCAACTGGTGTGGCATAGCATGCTTTCCCGGGAACCAATAACATGCTAGTCAGGAATCATACTATTACCTTCAGAGAACTCTAGAAGCTTACAGAGGATGAACTTCTGCTGGAGTTTACCCAGGATGGGCAAGAGAGATATTGGACGGTAGTTTTCAGGTAAGGTATGATTAGTTCAGGTTTGGGTAACACCACTACCGCTGCCTTTTTCCAGTCCCTGGGGAAATACTTCAACCCGGAGAGACCCGTTCAAAATCTTCACCAGTACCAGAATCCAGCTCTTGCCGAAACTCCATCTCTTCCGGGAGCTTTCTTAACCTTTAGATTTTTGATCTGTCGAGTTACGTCGAGCTGATTAAAAGGGATGTGTGTATAGCCAGTGCCTCAGTTGTTTACTAGAAGGACCTGTTAAATTGGTAAAAACTTACACAGCGGAATTTCGAAAATTTGGATTGAGTTGTTTACTAGATGGACCTGTTAAATTGGTAAAAAGTTACACAGCGGAATTTCAAAAATTTGGATTAAGTTCTTTACAAATTGCATTTCAGAAACAGTTGTGTAATTTAAACTTTTGGTGAACTGTAAGAGTGCATATAAATATGAATGAGTTCGAGTTCAGGAGTGCTGGGAATTAGTGTTTGCCTCTTTATTTACATGGTCACATATTGTGTACTCAGAGCAAGCTTGTGTTACAAAGGTTAGTTAAATTTCATGATGATAGTGTGAATTTTAATTCTTTTGTCAGTGTTGCAAGTAAATGCTAAATTTTGAGTTTATTGAGTAAGATATAACGTTCAAAACGTTCAGTTTAGTGTCTAGAGGTTATTTTGTATCAGTTAAGGCTAGTGTTTAGTGCTATGTTATTGTAAGGCAAATTTTCCTGGGCGTGCAGAACCGTTTATTAATGTAACTTTTGGTTATTTGTAAACTTTTGTTCAGTTATTGTAATTTTAAAATTAAAATGGTTTAAGGAAACTGGTTTGAGGTTATTGTTCGTGTGGGGGTTAATCAAAACTGTATAATGCACACATAGATTTATAAATTTCCAAACAGAGAGATGGAAATTGCATTTTGGCTGTCAAATCTTTTTTTTTTTTTTTTTTTTTTTTTTTTTGATTGGAGGTTTAACGACCACCGTGAGCAACTCAATGGGCTATAAGCAGTCGCCCGTCCCTAATTTAGGGTCACTGGTTCCAGGGAAGGGAGAGAGCCAGTGCCGTAAGACAAACACAACATCCATGCCTCACCGGGATTCGAACCCGGACCTCTTACGGACGTATGATCAGAAGCCATCGCTTAGACCACTGCGCCACCGAGGCGGCCGTCAAATTTTATCCGCAGTGTTTATGTATGTGCCATAAGGCAAGTGTGTTTAGGTGTTTTGCAAATCATGATTTTCTGGATAAATTGATTATTAAATTGCTGAAAATGCTAGATTAGAGTTTAAGTGAAATTACGGTCTGCAAAAATGGCCAATATGAAATTCAGTGTAACAGAGTGGTATTCGCTGACAGAAATATGCGACCTTTTCTGATATATCTATATAGAAATACAACGAGTGTGTATTATCTAATTTTGTTTGCTTTTATAAGACCTAGTTGCCATAAGTAGAAATTTCAAAAAGAATGTTAAAAGCTGATGGTGTTCGGACCGACAATTTTTTTTTTATTTTTGACTTGGGTATCCTTCGACTTCTTGAGACCCTTTGTTGTTTTTGTTTGTTGGTTAAATTTTCTAATAAATACAGGCAAAGTGGCCTTTCAAAAACCCAAACTTTGTGCAGTGAAACGTTATGTGTCTCGGTTGAATTTTATCGCAGAGTCTCATGCAGTCCCCTTAGCTAGACTAAGGGCAGGTGAATAACCTAAGGTATTGTCCTTTTTTTTTATTTAACCAATACATTTAGTCCTACCACTATAATTGACCTTCACCTACTCCGAAAGTTATTTACACGTGTACATTGTCTACCAGTGAATATTTAGTTATACACATTTGTGCACATGTTACAATAAATACCTTTTTCAATTTCAGGTTTCTCAACTCAACAAAAAAGCAAGCAACGCAAACCTACAATAATAACTATTGCATTTCAAAATTCAGTGTAGCATTTTTTTTTATCATGGCCTTAAACAGAATTTTCCTTTTGTTTCGAAACTCATCCACCCAACTCCCAAATTATAATTATTAATTATTACCAAATTTCAAAATTTACCTTCAATTTGAACATTTGCATAAATTTCCATAGATACCAATAGACAAACACTTTTCGCCATACCACAAATAATGCGAATAGAATTCGACTAGTTTAATTGAAGTTTGGATAACAACCGTTCATTACAATTCCTTTTGTAATTATATAAATCTTCTCTCCTTTTTTTTTTTTTTTTTTGATGAGCACCACATAACATCTTTTTCTTTAGAGTGAGATGTAGAAAGAATTTAAATCTTGCAACAGAGACCAGCAAGGGCAGTTCAGATTATTTCTTTTCATTCAAATTTCGCCGCAGCTGATATGATATTGTTCCCATGGTTAATTGGTTGGTGATTTGAGATAAAGTAGTTTTAATGATATTTAAATATTCTCGTTAGTTATTCTGATATTCTTCCTGAAAATTAAAATTCAATGAGTTCTGTGAATTCCCAAATACATGTGTTTTAAATACTTATGGACACAGTGTACCTACCATGTGCGAACTAAAAGTGAAACGTTTTTTAGCGAAACGTTAACGTTAGCAAATTGAGGTCCATATAATGTACTTACACGGAAACTAGTGGGATACGAAGAGAACGACGAGCTTGAATGGGAACGAAATTGGAATAAAAATGTAGTAATACCCCATGTAAATGGCACCCATATCCATGCTGATGTGGCAGAATGTTTTTCTTGAGGGAAGACGAGGGTGTCACAAATTCATTACGTAAAGTAACTAGTGCAAAATATGTCTAAAGGGTACAATGAGAACTGTTCATACGTACAAGTAAAAAACAGTATGTAGTCCACCAATACATTCAATGCTAGATGTCCGAAAATAGCTGGTAGAGCAGGTAGATAAATGAGGTTGTGAGCATCCACTGAAAAGCCCCATAGTCAGTGGAATTCAAGGGAGAAAATTATTGACGGGTAGGGATCTAATGTTATCGTTGGGCAACCCTTACATGCCACAGAATATAAGAACAGCGAGACGCTGTTTTCCCATGGGAAATAGCTCTCCGTTTAATTCACGTACAAGAAACGTAATTCTCTGTGCTATCCTGAAATTACGGGCAACTCTTATATTGGGGTGTGAGAATGCAATGTTGCTTTTCCCAATGGGGCCAAATTTAGGGGCTTTCCGCAGAAACGTCCTATACATTTATTATAAATTTCACTGACTTTGCAAAGAATTTACTTCTACAGTTTCTGAATGTCGTTTTAATTACATTAAAAAACCCGTATAAGTCATTGTTAAAAAATATTTTAGCCCCGTTTAATTCCTTGTTAATTGTCATTAGCACGCCTTTTGTTAAAATAAATCCTGCTTATGTTTTTTTCTTTGTCCGTCGGTCTGTCTCTGCAACTATTCGTCCGATTTAAAAATATTTTTATACTGGAAATCTTGAAATATGAGAATAATGATCCTAGTATTACGGTTTCCTTCCGATAAAAAACTTCGCCGCTAGATGGCGTAAAGGCAGATGATATCAAATTTAAAATACATTTTATTCCATATATTTTCTTCTAAATGTCCAACTGATATTAGACACACTCTCTGTTTCAAGTAATGCATGCATTTTCCGGGAGGGGGCATAAAAGTAAATTCCATTTTCTGCAATGTCTAAGCTTCTAAAACAACGATTTCAAAAATTCTTCCTGTATCGGATACAGCTCCTGATGGGAAGTGTTTTGCATATGATTCTAATTTTTTTTAAAGAATGGTTTAGCCACTAGGGGGCGTAAATGTATATTTCCGCTTCTAAAGTATTTGCAGAAAAATCTGAGCTTCTGAATACTCGATTGAAAAAATTATTTCGTGGACTGATATCGCTCACCTCGGAAAATCTTTTGAGAATACTTCGTGCTTAAAATAGTGAATATTTTTTCCGCCAGAATGCGTAGATGAATATCTTATTTTTGTCAATATCTCTACTACTAAGGGTCCGATCCGAAAAATTCCATGCGAAATGTTTCTCACATAATTTCAGATGTTTCTTCAAGCTCAACTATACAGAGTTTCAATTTCACGTTTCCGTTTACAGCAATATCCACGGAACTAAAAAACATGACTGAAAAAATTTCTTTTTCGGTCAGATACTACTAACCATGACAGCATCCTGTGTGTATTTCGTTTCCAGAATAATGTACAATTTCGTGGCTAAGGAGTTCAGATATTTAATCTGTTTTTCTCAATATTTCCGCTTCTAAATGTATATTTGAAAACCTATTGTAATACCGGATGCAATTTACCTTGTAAGACACATTAGGCTTCTGCTTGAGGAGTTTTTTAGTTCACAGTTCTCTCACTAGATGGTGTTTGTATACTTCTGTTTGCAGCTGTACCTGCGCTTCTAAAAACCCTATTGAGAACTCTTTTTACTGAATGCTATTGGCTGCAATAATGATGGGAAGCATTATCCAGTTTAAATAATGCACAACTTTCCCGCTAGAAAGTGTAAAGGTCAAAACCTTTTTCTCACTATCTCTGCTTTCGAGAGGCATTTCATAAGTGTATGTACGGAATTGCGATTAAGTCCATTTGGAACACCTGATTGGTTAGGAGCTGTTTCGGTACTTGCGTGTAGAAGCCTAGGAGGAGAGTCACGTGACGGGAACATGTCTACATTCTGCAGCGTAAAGTTCTGCATGTTAAGAAATTCGCTGTGAGGTCACTTAACACATAGTGAAGATTGATGGTTTTGAATATTTTACTACCAAGTAATTTTTTCCACTTCACCAAAAGCAGTACTTGTTCAGATAAATAGAAGCGCGAAATCCGCCGTAATGTTACAACTGCGGACGACTTCAAGGCATGACAAATAAATACGAAAGACTCAGCATTGGCCAACAGATGATAGCACGTCAGCTGCGGATCGATTGCGATTCGTTTTGTTGCAGAAGTGTCTGAAAACGAAATGCATAATTTGGCGATCCCCTTACAGAACCTTTTTTACGATGAAAACTGTCTTCCTACACCAAAATGTTAATTCTTAGGTTAAAGTTTGGTTCCTCATGAATCTAAAAATGTCAATTTAGCAGAAAAATGAACTAGATTAATTTTCTGCCACTTAAAACTGCTGAATGATGCAATCTAACACCTGATAGCAGTGTTCTGGGTAAATACATTTTTGTCGGAATAAATATTCCAAAATATTGTCTTCGCTGCCATGTATTGTGTCTAATTAAATAGTGAGTGATCTGCCATATATTGTTTCTCATGTTAGGATTCCACAAAATCCTCGTTCCTCCCAACCGCATCGTAAAAAAAGAAAAAAGGAAATCCTATACCACATTTTAACCCTCTCCTCTAAGATGACCCGATTTTTGAGAACCAAATTGTGGTCAAAATGACAGGTTTTCCTCAATTTCAATGTAAAATTGAGGACGATTTCACATCAAAATGAGGACATGATTGAGGGCTACATGTGTCACATTATAGTAAAGCCGAAGACTAGCAAAGAATGTTATAAAGAGTACCATAATTGTTCAGTTTCATGGAGAACATGTGATGAATCTGAAAGATGATTTTCATGTGAAATAAGTATGAAATAGGAGAAAAATACTATCATGCAGAATATTACTTCTGATAAATATTAAATGTTACTTGTAGGGGGCAGCACATGCGAACAATGCTACATTCTGATTTTGTACTGAAATTTCATTGTGATTCTGTATAAGAAAAAATATCTGAAGCCAGGAAATTACTATATACATAGATGACCGATATCACGGAATACCTGTATGTTATCTCCATGAGAAGGAATATTCCAAGTCCAATACCTTCACTTGAAGAAACAGTTTAATGAAACAAAAGCTGTAGAGCACTCAGTGGAATCTACCAAATGTAGTTTCAATTACCTATTTACTTGCAAGGAAGTGGATACTGAAAAATATGAATTTTTTTCCCATCCTATAAATATTTTAGTTAAATTCATTTAAAACAGAAACGAAATAACACCGCGATTTTTGAGATGACTTTGTTCGATGCTTCGGCACGTTTCCCCTCAATATGGCGTGCTTTCTAACTTAAATCAAGGAAAAATTTACCCGCTTTAGAAAATAGTTCCATAACTTTGTGTGTTCACATTCTTGCAGTTAAATAAGTAATTGATGCTAAATCTGGTAGCATTTGGTACATTCAGTTGAGTTTTATGACTTTTTTTAATACATTTTTTCCTACTTTAATCTTTTTGAAAAATTTCAAAAATTGAAGACATTTGACGTCCTCAATCACTTTTTACGGAATTGAGGACGAAGCATTGAATTTGAGGATTGTCTCCAGAACATGAAACGTCTGGTCACCTTACACTCCCCCTAAAAACACACGGTTGAGACATCTTACGGGTTCACGAAACAAAACTTATCGGCAGTAATCCCGCTACAGGAGTAGAGAGAGAGTAAAGTTGTAGAATTGCAAGCATTTTTTGATGAAGCTTACATTTTTTGAAGGTTGTAGTCCGAGAGTGCAAGGTCCGTAATGTATGCACGATGTGGTAGAACGTTTCATTTCAGTTCCGGGATGGTGTCCATGGTCCGAGCAACCACGTGTGGATGGGCGTTATCCTGGAGAAATGACATAGGTGTTTGCACCTTTCTCGCTTTTTCCGGATGGCTGTTTTTGCTGGGTCTCCGAAAAGTGTCAAGTAATATTCAGCGTTTAGTGCGCGACGATCTGTGATGAAATCCACGTAGAGTGCACCTTTGAGGTCACAGAAGACTGTGGCCATGATCTTCCCAGCAGAGAAAGTGGCGCTCATGAGGTTCATTCTCCACCATTTTCTTTCCATTTTTAAACGTACTGCTCCACTTCTACACACTCACGTCGAACAGTCTATTTTCACTGTATTATCTGTTCAATCGTGAAAATATTTCCGACGGTTTACAACCTTCTTTTGTCAGGAATTTGTTTATAATGCGCTGATCCATGTCAACGTGTACCTTTGCTTTTCCCATCTTCCCCCCACTGTCCAACGAACAGCGCCGTAGCACACACGAGGTGGGTGTAAGACCTTGGAACAGAGCTGTGATCTGCCACGTATTACCGCTTTCAACATACCGCGCTGCATTGTTGAACAACGAACAAATTATAATTCATATTTGCCCGCATCTTGTATTTATACACCAGGAAATATTGGCAATATGGCAGCAGTAAAGAAAATAACAAAGTTTTTATTCATATTTCTCATCAAATCGAAGGCATGTCCATCTCGTCTATTCACGTGTTCCACATTCTATCAGGAATTCTAATGAGGTGTGAAGATTGCTCAGTTTTAATGGGAAAATGTTGAAAAAATAATGTACGAGTGCGTACAGGATTCCAATTTATTTTACAGTAATACAGTTGCCATTATGGCATTTACCTCAGCTCTTGGCTAGTATTGTACTATTTAACTGTTAACTTAACCAAACGCACAGTAAATCAGATAACTTTTTGGATCTTGTAATACCTGCTACAAGACGTAAGGATCTTCCTGGCATTTATTTTATATATCCACTAACAGACAATGAAATTTACGCACCTAGAAGAAAACATGCAAAAACCGCGAAACATTGTAAATATTTAGAATGCATGCTGGTATGCCAATGAACCACGTTTGGTGCGACTACACATGACCGCACAACCTGTGGTAGCGCTGCAAACACAACTGGCGTGTAGTCGATGCCCTATGAAAGCGTAAAGCACCGGCCGATGCTAGCAAGAGTACTGAGCGACAAGAATGCCGGGTAGATGCCAGAGACGTCGATGTACGCAACATATGGACTTTGAGAGAGGCCTGATCATGGGGCCGAAAACCGGAGGCTCGTCGGAGCGCCGTATAGCCCGCCACGTGGATCGTTCTGACCATACCGTCTGACTTTTTACCACCGGTAGAAATTATCGACGGATCGTTCGCCAGGCACGAACGGATCCCACGGAGACCCGGCCCACTATACAGGAAAATGTACCGGCCCCTGTGTTCTCACGAACCATTTCCTGAAGCTTCGTGGAAGCGAATCTGCGATCCCAGTGCCCTTACGTGTGCTGCCATTAACACCGGCACATCTCCGGCTCCGTGCGCACTGGTGCCAAGCCAGAGCGACGTGAAGCGCCACAGACTGATGGCGTGTGGTGTTTAGCGACGAGTGCTTCATCGTTTTGAGGACAGATGATCATCTTGTCCGGGTGTGGAGGTCCCCGGGTCAACGGTACAATTCCAACCTCGCTATCCAGCTACACACGTCGCCCACTTCAAGCATTATGGTCTGATGAGCCCTCGCCTACGATAGCCGATCAGCTCTAGTAGTGGTAGGTGGATCATTGACGGCCCAGCGATATGTGGAAGAGATCCTACGGCCCAATGTGCTCCCATTCCTGGGCGGGGTTCCAGATGCGCAATGCCATCAGTATAATGCCCGCTCGCACACGGCTCGGGTTGCCCTGGACTGCGTACGTCATAACCAGACATTTCCACGGCTTGACCGCTCCCCTGACATGTTCCCTATTAAGCATGTGTAGGATTATTTGAAACGCCAGCTGCCACCATGCCGCAGTATCCAGGATTTGGAGGACATCGTCTAACACGTGTGGGCCAGTTTGCCGCAGGACAACATCAGGCGTCTGTTAGCCTCCATGGCGGACCGTATTGCAGCATGTATTGCCGCACGAGGCGCTGCGACGCGCTTTTGAAGATGACCGGACTGCGTGCCACAGATCCTTCTGCAATTCTCCCGCAGCTCTGTTTTTGCTATCATTTGTATCATTCATCTGTATCATTACGTCCATAAAATTTCCGTTCAATCCAATGCTTCTTTCTTGGTGCACAAATTTCACTGTACGTGAGTGTATTTTTTATTTGAATAAATAAATGAAGCCTTGACCATGAAATTCGTAGCGTGTTTTGTTAAAAAAAGTACATGATTATGGTATCACTTTTTCGCTCATAAGTCTGTGGACAGAATATATTTGCAACTATTAGTCCGATTTGATTTTTTTTTTGTTGAAGACTCAAATGTAAGGGCGATGATCCTTGCTTTCCGGTTTTTAACCGAAACATAACTTCGTTGCTATAGGGCGTAAAGGCAGATGCTAGCGAATTGAAAATATATTTTATGCAATATCACTGCTTTTAAATATCCGACTGGAAACTTTTTTTTTCTTCCTTTTGATAGCATTTATAACAAAGATTTTTTTGGAGAGAGTATAGTTTTCAAGCAATGTATGTTTTTGCACCTAAATAATTCTTCAGGGTAAAGGTATATTGCGATTTGTAAACTGTTTGTAAACGGTCCACATCAAAAATTATTTTTGCGTCGGATGGATCTCTTGGTGGGAAATGTTTCGCATACAACTTTTGGTAAATACCGTTTTGCAACTAGAGGGCGCAAGCGTATATTTTTGTTTCTGATGTATTTGCAGTAATATCTGCACTTGTGAAAACTGGATTAAAAATGTCGGTTTTGGCGTGATACTTCTCACGATGAATAACCTTTCGAAATTTTCTCTGCTTAAAACAATGCACAGTTTTTCCGCCAGGCGGCGTAGATGTATATCTTATTTTCTCCATAAGTTTTCTTAAGCTACAAATTTGACAGCAGATGACATAAGATCACGTTTACGTTTACAGCGTATTTACCGCAATATCTGTTTGTCTAAAAACCCGATTAAAAACATGTTTTTCAGTTAGATATTTCTAATTATGAAAAATATTTTTAGATATTTCCTTCCCAAAATAATGTAAACTATCCTTATCTTTAAACGTACTTTAGGCAAACTCACAAAGGATGAAGTATACACTTTGTATGATTGCTTAAAGAACATCCAAAATAGCCGCAGTTGCTGGGTAGGACGGTAATTTTTTTGTTGGTTTGAAGGTTTAACGACCACCGTGAGCAACTCAATGGGCTATAAGCAGTCTCCCGTCCCGAATTAAGAGCCACTAGTTCCAGGAAAGGGAGAGAGCCAGTGCCGTAAGACAAACGCAACATCCATACCTCACGGGATATGAACCCGGACCCTTCCCGGACGAATAGCCATAAACCAGCGCTTAAACCACTGCGCGATCTGGGCGGCGGTTGGAGGGTAATGTCAGCATGACAGAGGAATTGCATGTAAAGTTGGACACAAAGCGCAATATTCATGTAAATATTTTTTGCTTTGAATATTTACCTAATATTTCACATAATGATATGTCCATGTTTTATTTCTTTCTCCGTGCGTTTTTCATTACTAATTATCAGTTAGGAAATCGGATCTTTTATCTGACTAAACTCCAGTTCAATCCATTGATATTCTCATATTTCCGGTACATTTCCTGTAAAGCAAGAAACAAGCATAATAATTTAACTTTCTTTTCTTACGAGAAATATACTCAGTTCCTAACATAACGTACTCTTATGGGTATGAGAAAAGATTATTTTGTGATTATTGAAGAAAATATAGTCCACGCTTGAAAACTCCTGATTTGAAACATAGGTTATGTCCTAAACATATAACTTAGAAATCCACCGGGAAATGAAGCGAAATGTCGCCGCGAAGATTGCGGTCAGCCACGGCAGCTATCTTTGCTGCCGATCATCGATTCTTGGACCCCCTAGGGACCCGTCTGCAAATTGCGTTTGTAACAGTAACCCAAGAACCAGCCAGGATTAGATCCATTTTCTCTTTTAAGCATAGCACAAATAAATATTAATAGCAAAGACAGCGTTTACCATCATAATTATTAATATTGATTATTGTCATAATATTTATTATTATTATGAATATTGATTATTATAATCGTGATTGTTGTTAACCATGGTGATTATGAAAACCTTAAGTTGAAAAGTAGTTTTATTTTCTCCAGTTTCCTCATTGCATTACCTGTTGTCAGGGTTATAACAATTAATAACATTTTTGGTATTAGCTCAAAGTCCACTCCGATCATACATTCCAGATAGCACTTCTCCTGAGATTTAAAACAAGATATATTACGTTCCCGTATGTTCACTAGTAGTGGAGATAGCAGTTTATATTTATTTTCTCTTGTTACCTCAATGTTTTACCTGTTGACGGGATTATAACAATTAATAACTTTTCTGGTTTTAGCCCAGGGTCCACTCAGACGATGTACTACAGATAGCACGTGTCCTGAGCTTTAAAAGAAGTGGTATTACGTTTCTGTATTTTTCTTAGTTCAGTAGATAGATCTTGGTATCAACTCATTTTCATATACTGACCCCTTGCTTTTCCCATTTTGACTCTCCCTCATTTTCCTGCCGCACAACTCCTTGGAATAAGTTAGGTAAATGTTACAAAAGCAATTTGCACACAGGCTCCTTAGAGATACAAGAGTCGACAACTCGACGGTTGTCAGCAAAGAAAGCTGCCCCCTGAGCTTCGCTTCATCTCCCTGCGAATTTCAAGTTGTCTGTGCTAGAACATTACCGAAACCGAAACATATTGTAATTCCTTACATTTCTAATGACAAATATATCCACTTCCTAAATTTCAGTACCCTTATAAATGCATGGGAGGATTTTTTGGTTCTAGAACATAGTCCGCTCTTGTTGACAACAATCTTAGAACATCCTGTATATCCTTACTTTATTTATAACTAAGAGGCTTAATACCAATAATTGTTTTCAAAAACCTATTCACTACATTTCACAAAAACATTTGAAACAGTCCGAAAGATGAGTTATCTATTTCATCTTGGGAGGGAAGTTTTTCCTAAGTGCTACATGTATCCCTCTGCGTCGTTTGCCGACGCGTTTGTCAAGTTTTGAGATCCCGGCTTTTGCGATTTAAATCACGGACCGTTAATTATGAGATGGGTAATATCCTCAGCTGTGTCACTTCCCCCTCTATCAGAGGGCGATACAGCTGAGGATATGACTTTGGAGCCGACAATATAAATATTTGTTTAATAAAACATTTCGATTCATCCCAACGTAAAGAAATCCAACGGAAAAAGCTATGTCCCTTTCTTAAACCAAACAAGTTTAGAAACTGTCCAAATGAGCATTAAAAACTGTGCAAACAAACGAAAAACACTATTCGACTCTGAGAAAGTTTTTGTCATTATTTTACTAGCAAGTAGGTTCGCGTTCTTTTGCATTTTCTTGTGGAACTATTTGTATCGCATAATGCCACAATGAGAGACACGATGGGAAACGTAAACAACACCGCCGATCCGCCGCAAAGCAGAAGTACAACTTTGGAAGGTAGCCAAGTGTAACTGCCGTCTAACATTTAAGACCTCTGAGTATGATTAAAGGGCTGTTTTCTGAAATTGGTGCATTCATTATTAGCATCGGGTCACTTGAAACCTCAACAAGTTAGTAAAATCATGCAATGCATTGATTGTGATACGCTTGCCAACAGACCAGAAATTATTACTCAAGTTATGAGGAGAATGGCTGTGGAATAAATTTCGCTCCTGTGTTCTGACCTTTGACCCCATTTCGATGATATTCAACAGAACCGGTTCAGTATACCTCAAGAATAGCATACTAAAGTTTTGTCGCAATAGAAGCAGTTTTACGGGTTATGAGAATAATGGCTGTGGAATAATACTTGCTTTTGTGCAAATACCTTGGACCCCATTTCGTTGATATTCAACAACACCGGTTCACTATACCACCGGAACAACATGATAAAGTTTTGTCGCAATCGAAACATTTTTAGGTAAGTTATGATGCGCAAAGACAATGAAATGGATCCCACTCCAGTGTCCTGACCTTTGACCCCATTTCGCCCATTTTCAATAGGGTTCGTCCCCACGTGGTTCCTTACCAAATACTAAAATTCCATCGAAATCGAACCATTTTTACGCAAGTTATGACGCATACTCAACGGAACAAATCCCGCTCTTATGTCCAGCCTGACCTTTGACCCCATTTCGCCCATTTTCAATAGGGATCGTGCGCAGGTGGTTCCCTACCACATACTAAAATTTCATCTAAATCGAACCATATTTACGCATGTTATGACGCATAAAGGCAATGAAATGGATCCCGCTTTTATGTCCTGACCTTTGAACCCATTCCGCCCATTTTCAATAGGTTTCGTTCCTAGGTGGTTCCTTACCACATACCACAATTTCATCGAAATCGAACCATTTTTACGCAAGTTATAACGCATAAGGGCAATGGAATAAATCCCGCTCTTATGCCCTGCCTGACCTTTGACCCCATTTCGCCAATTTCCAATAGGGTTCGTGCCCAGTGGTTCCCTACTACATACTAAAGTTTCATTGAAGTCGAACCATATTTACGCATGTTATGACGCATAAAGGCAATGAAATGGATCCCGCTTTTATGTCCTGACCTTTGACCCCATTCCGCCCATTTTCAATAGGTTTCGTTCCCAGGTGGTTCCTTACCACATACTAAAATTTCATTGAAATCGAACCATTTTTACGCAAGTTATGATGCATAAAGGCAATTGAATGGATCCCGCTCCTATGTCCTGACCTTTGACCCCATTTCATTTATTTTCAATAGGGATGGTCCCCAGGTGGTTCCCTACCCCATACTAAAATTCCATCGAAATCGAACCATTTTTACGCAAGTTATGACGCATAAGAACAATGAAATGAATCCCGCTCCTACGTCGTGACCTTTGACCCCATTTGTCCCACTTTCAATACAGTTCGTCCCCAGGTGGTCCTTTACCACATACTAAAATTTCGTCCAAATCGAACCATTTTCACGTGAGTTATTGTGCGGGCAGACGGACGGACGGACAAAGCTGGAGCATATACGCTTCTTCAACCTGCGGTGGGAAAGCGTAAAAAAGTATACTACACGGAGATTCTAAGACATGATTTGTTTCTTATGGTGTAGGTTGATTTAGTTCCACTACTCCTAGTAAATTAAATAACTTTTCATTTTATAAAGCATATCTGACGAAATCAAACTTGATTAAGTGTATAACAGCGACGCTAAATCACGTTAGCTTTTTTTAAGATAAGCTTTTTCAGCATTTCAGGGTGTTACGTAGCTGTCAGGAACGGAATACTTTTGAAAGTATAAATTTCTGTGTTACCTCTTTCTTACTGACCGTGCATCAATATTTATGTGAATCTAACTAAGAAAGAAAATCGAAATACTACAGTTTATACTCAGTATTGAATATGTTGATACACAATCCCAACTTCCCGGATTTCTTCCTGTAGTTATCACATTCCCTGACGATATCTCATTATTTTTAATGCCTCAATTTGCTTCTAACATTATACCTATAGTTGTTGTTTGTGAGTCTTTTTAACACATATAACTTACTTTGAATCGTAACACTAGGTCCCAAATTTCCTTTGTATTAATAGGCGTAAAAATCTTATTGTGGTCGGTAGTCTTTTTTCATATATGGAGCACAATGACTTTGTCATTGGTACTTAGTTTATGCTTCTTGGAATTCGGTCAGGAAATACACTATTTTAACAAACGTAACCGGACACCTAGAAGAGAAACACAACATAGCATTTATTGACATACTTTAGTACGGTGTCGGTCCACCTCTGGCCTTAATGCATGCACTGACCCTTCGAGACATGCTTTCGACAAGGTTTTGGAACGCAGTTATAGGTATGTTCTTCCATTCAGTACATAATGCTGCTACAAACTGTTGCTTAGTAGTAGGCCTTGGTTCCGAACTTCTTATGCGGCTCTCTAATTCATCCCATAGGTGTTCTATGGGATTACGACCAAAGCTCTGTCCCACACAGGACAGAATATTTCATTTATGTTACAAATACATAGCATTGAAACATTGAGACTTTTCAGATACGTTTCGCATTGTAACAGTAATGTTTCAGAAATCTTACGGTTACGTCAAAATGTCCGCAAACGTTACATAACTTTGAAACATAACCAATACGTTACAGTGAAAGGTCTTTGTAACTTCAGCATACCAATTTCATGTTACCGTTACGTATTTGAAAGATATTTGTAACTTCGTTACATTACTGTTACGTATTTGAAAGCTATTTGTGACATCATCATATTACTGTTACGTGAAAATGGGGGTTTCTGTAAAAAGGAAACCGTTTACGTGCTGCCTCAAGGACGCATGTTGTCCATTCCTGGTCAATCATGATGACGTCAGTCGCAGCCATTTTTTTTCCACGTAATCTTCCCGACCAACTGTTGTCCGCCATTTTCTCTTTGTGCTCAACTGTAGCATTTTGTGTGCCACGTGGTCCTACCGAACATTTTTTTACCTCCACACCAGGGCTGCCTCCACAAATGATCTCACTGATATCTTTTGTACGCCATTTTGTTTTTCCCCAGCAGAATATTTTACGGTGTGACGTCATGACGCTACGGAAATTTTCTTTCCAAGGAAATACAAGTCCTCGAAGATCACGCCATATTCGAACCCCTGTCCAGCGGGTTTCTAGGTAGTCGCATTATCCCACTCGACCATGGGACGCCTCGCGCTTACAGCATTCTTTAGGAACCAACGAGAAGGCCAGTGCTTGGCGAATTTGTTATTTAATAGAAATACATAATTTTTTCCACAGATCATTTTATTTTTCTGTAGGATGACTTAAATTTCTTCATGTTTAATCAACGAAATGTACCTTTTAATGCATATCTTAATCTATTTTTTCTAAATGCTTTGCGAATACGTTATTTAATAGAACTACATTATTTTTTTCTACAGATAATTTTATTTTTCTGTAGGATGACCCAAATCTTTTCATGATTAATCAACGAAATGTACCTTTTAATGCATATCTCAATCTATTTTTTTTTCAAAATTTGCGTAGTCGTTAAACTTCTCAGTATATCAAGATTTTTTTCTACCTTTACAAACTAACAACTACTTTTATTGACACTTTTTTATTATTCAAAACCAACAAACGTACTAAGATATTACACACTGGCGTGCAAAATTTAAGGACGGACACTAGTGTACACTAACTAGCTAACTCCGGGTACGGAGAAGTGGCCACACGGAGAACTGAACACATTGACATTTCAGTGCATAAAATTGTTTTGTATAAACACCTTTCGTGTGGCTATATTCCCCAGTACTTGAGCAACTACTGTTCATAAAATATTTTTTTTATTACTGCATTTTCAGTAAGAAATTTAGACATTTCCATGATTTTCAGGCCAAAGACAAAGCGGAGAACTGGCCACAAAAATTTTATAGGGCCGTGTAAAATTTACGTTCTGGACTGCTCCGTGGCTACGTCTGGCGAGATTGGTTATCTGGCACATATAACATTTCCGTCATTTGGTATTTTCTTATTTACGTTGTTTTTCAGATTTTATGAATTACAGGCAAACACATTCTTTGTGGGTATGTGAAAACCCAGGAAACTTATCGGGGAGAGTGGGGGTGCTTAAAACTTAAAATATGAAATATTAAGAATTTTTGATCCTATCGGGAGATTTTCAGCGTTTACAAGCTACAACTCAACAATGCATCTGAAGGCATGTGCCTACCCAGGAAACCTGTCTTGGGGGGGGGGGGTAATACCAAAAATGTAGAATATAAAGATTTTCAGAATTTCTCATCCGATTGAGAGATTTTCAGCATATAAAACCAGAAATAGTTTATCTTTTATATTTTAAGTATTACCCCCCACCCCGACAGTGTATCCTGAGGCGGCACATGCCCTCAGATGATTTGTTGACTTGTAGGTTGTAAATACTGAAAATTTCTTGATCGGACCAGAAATTTCTTTGCGAAAAAAGTCGCACCCCAAGGAAGTCTTTGATCCTGATGAAACTCCGCATCAAGTACCTCACGGCCGAATATGCAAATGACTAAGGTGGTTTCACCTAAACTCTATGCCTAATGTTTCCAATTGTAAAACTTCTGTACATATTTTCTTCTCAATTAATGCATTCCCAAGAATGAATATTTGCATATTGTTAAAACTAACTTTAAGTTATAGAATGGGATGCTTAATACGTGCTAAAAATAACCATAATTATATTAAAAATCAATCATTTTTCTTTGAGAAATATTCAGACCTGTTAATAGATGCCGCGACCTGCACATTGATGACGTCAGTAGACAAACAAATGTTGGATTGCTTAATTATGGTTATGCTTTAGCAAGCAGTAAATGTCCCAGGCTACAACTTAAAGTTAGTTTTATCGATGTGCAAATTTTAATCCTTGCGAATACATTAATTGCAAAGAAAATATGTAAAGAAGTTCTACCATTGGAAACATAAAGCTGAGATTTTAGGTGGAACCACCATAAGAAATAAAGACCAATGACTAAATAGTGGCCCGCAACAGCAAGCGAGAATCTCGTATCTGGGAGGTTATATCAAGAGCAAAAATCGCACGCAGGGACAATTGTGACAGCGAATTGCGGTTGCATTAAACTCCACTGCTCGTGAGGATGTCTCGAAGTCGGATTCGTGCAGAAATATGAACAGTCGAGGGTGTTTGAGAAAGGACGTATAATTGGGCTGAGAGAGGCCAGTTGGCCAAGTCGCCGTATCGACAGATATTTGGGTCAAAATGAAGCGGGAATCAGCGAATGTTGGCGCCAATGGTTCGAGGACATAACACATAGCGGAACGCCGACAGTGGACGGATGAGGGCAACTTCAGAAACTGAAGATCGAAGGATTTTTATAACCTCTCGTACAGAACTGAACTCGTCTGTATCAACCATACGTGGCCGTGTTGCGTCGTCTACAGGTACGAAATATATGGACCGTTGCTAGATGTCTTGCTGCACGGGGATTCGAGGAGGTCATTTCTCCACCCACGGCTGACCAGCGAGCATAGCCAACACGGGTTGCAGTGCTATCGGGCCCGATCAACGTAGGATAGTGTCCAGTTGGGTTGTGTTGTCTTCAATGATGAGAGACCGTTTGCACTTGACGCTGATGACCATCGCATACCTTTCTGGAGACCAGCCGCGTAGCTCACGGATCCTGCGTTTACCGTGAAATAGCAAACGGCTCGCACAGAGAGTGACTTGCTGGAGAGCAATTTCCGAAGATAACCGGACACTCTTGGTAGTCCTCCGTACAACTCTCACGGCTAAATGGTACGTCGACGATATTCTGCGATCTGTTTGTTGCCATTCCTGTCGCAGCATTACCGAGAAATTTTTAAACAGGATAATGCCCGGCCACACACGGGCAAGGTTCTTGCATGCCTGCCTCCGTTATGTCAACACCCTTCTATCGCCAGCCCGATCGCTCGACTTCTCGCCGATCTGACATATTTGGGACATGATGGAACCCACGTGCGCCGATCCCAGAAGGTCAGCGAACTGGCCCGCAACGTGGGCACCGACTATCATGCTATACTACAGGAGAGTACCTGTGAACTGTATGTGTCAAAGCCACCGTGCCAGGTAACCGCTTGTATCCGAGCCAGGGGAGGCGCTACAACGTACTGACTTGTTTCACTCGTGTAGCTGTTTTATCAGAACAAATGGTCCAACTACTCTGGAATTGCAATTATTTTTTTCCTATACATGTACACTGCACATAACAATTTTCGTCTCTATTGGATGATTCCTGCTGGGTGCTTCTTTTTTTATATACAGAGAATGTATTACGCAGTAAGGAGGAACTCAGAGCAAAAACTGGAAATTTAGTAAAATTAATCATTGTACACTGTCTGACAATAAACGTGCAACACCACGAAAAGACAAGACATATCAAAACCTTAACTATTGTACAGAAAGTAGATGTTACAATGGTGAATCGATTACAAATACAGCACGGTGAGACAAGAGGAACACATACCAATCAGTATCTGGTGTAGCCACCACGGGCGGCAAGTACAGCTGCTACACGGCTAGGCATCGAGACAAAAAAATTAGACGTGTGTTCGGGGAATGTCCGTACACGCAGCTTCGATACGATTCTACAGTTCTTCCTTTGTAGTTGGGAGTGGTAAGTGGCGTGCCAGTAGTCCGGAGATCATAGACCACACGAGTTGAATAGGTGCAATATCCAGGGACCGCGCGGACCACGAAAGACGTGGCACCTGATGGCCGTTTAGAAAGTCTTGGGCGTTGCGTACCACATGCGGTCGCGCATTAGTCTGATCGTAAATTGCACTAGGAGATACCTGAAAACAGCAGGCTCCAAAACTTCAGTGATATAACTATGGCTGTTCAACGTACCGGTAATGCGGACGAGGCGCGCGCGGAAGAGGAATCCAATGGCACCCCATAACATATAGCCGGGTGCTGGGCCAGTATGGCACAGCATAATGCAGGGCTCAATCAGCCGGTCGCCGTGGAACCGCCAGTCACGGACTCGACCATTGTGGTGCTGCATAGTGACGCGAGATTAACACAATCTAAAACACGATGCGTGGGCATTTGCACCTCCGTGTGCGACGTTCTTGGCACCCTTGCGGTCGCGGGCTTCGGTGTTGTACACTGAAGAGCAATTGAATTAGAGACAGCTGGCGTTATGCAAATGTGGCTATGTGGGCGGCCCTGTAAAAGGAAACGACATGACGTATGTAGCGATCCGGCAACAAAAGGAGTGATGCAACAGGAATCCGTAAGAGTCGTACGCAGTAGGGGTAAGACGAAGGATCTAAGCGCATTTGATCGTGGGCAAATCGTCGGGGCCCAACGAATGGGTCACTCCATCTCGGAAGTCGGGAAGGAACTGGGATTTTCACGATCCCTTGTGTCACGTGTACACCGTGAGTACATCGAATCTGGTGTAACTATCCCTGCAAGGGCCAACTGCCGTGAACAACAGCGTGTGGATGAGCGGTGTCATCGTCGGCTAGCTCGCATTCTAACAGCGGATAGACGGGCCACCGTTCAAGAAATCACTCGGCAATTTAACGCTGGTGAACAAAAACGCGTAAGCAGCCACACCATCCAGAACCATCTCCTCGCTATGGAGTACAGAAGCCATCGTCACACGACGGTACTGCTGCTGACCGCACATCACAGGGTGCAAAGATTGGCATGGGCGCGGGAACATCGCCCCTGGACCCTAGACATGTGGAAAAATGTTGCCTGAACTAAAAACCACATGAAGCGATGGATCCTTCTTGCCAGCAGGGTACTCTTCAAGCTAGTGGGGGTGGCATTCTCGTCTTGGGACTGTTTACGTGGACTGAAATAGGACCCCTGGTACGTGTGACATCGTCCCTCACAAGTCAACGATACCGGGATATCCTGGACGACAATTTGCTCCTGTTTGCGCGTCTTTAACATCCCACTGGAGACATCATCCTGCAACAAGACAATGCTCGGTGCCATCGCTCCCGAATTGTATCCGAATGGTTGGATGAAAACTCCACCGACGTGACCTAGCTTCCTTGGCCAGCTAGGTCACCTGACCTCAATCCCATCGAGCACATCTGGGATGCAATCGAGAGATGTTTGAGGCTCTGACCACCTATATCTAATCTTCGTGAACGGTGGGAGCTTGTTAAGGGGTCGTGGGTCTGTATGGCTTCCCAACGCTTACGGTGTCTTGTCGAGTCCATGCCGAAACGTATCGCCATCGTCATCAGGGCGAAAGGTGATGCTGCACGTTACTAGACAGGTATCTCTAATACAATTGCTCGTCAGTGTACAGTTAAAGGTAGCCGAAGCAATATGCGTCGTGAAAAAATGCCCCGCTGCTGCAAACGATGTTGAAAGGTCCGTGCCTGGGTGTTGTGCCACAAACCAAACTGTTGATCTACTGTGATCTATGTGGTTGTGCCATCCGTAAGAGCCATGCGCACTAAATATCGGTCCTTTCGTTCGATGGTGTAACGGAGCCGTTGGGATATCGCACGTCGATGTGTTCGTATATCCGCTTCCCACTGACGCCATATTCTCCTTACCGTGGCCGCATGCCGTCTAACACAAGCACCGATGTCTCGGAGTGATAATCCGCCATCCTGATGTGCCGCAATGCTCCTGCGATCGAAGTCGGAAACCTGTTCGTAGGACTGCCGTTGTCTTCAACGGGGCATGCTGTATCTGGTCGTGGCCTTGAACCTAGAGCAAACACACTTCGAGTGCTCAATACCAGCTCCTTGTTCTCCGCCTTGTACGACATCCAGGGGGCATCACCGTCTCACATGATTTCCATATATGCTTCCCGGTTACTCATTTACATGTGCGCCCGTGTCCCCCGCCCTTCTGTCAACTTTCGAGCCTCTAGGCTGCGTTCTTCCTGGTGTTGCACTTTTAATGGCCAGCAGTGTATATATATATTAACAACCTTAAATTGCTCATAATTTATTTTGCGTGCAAGACTTTGCCTTACTTTTGTTAAAGAGTATGATGTTCATATACATACAACGCCTAATCACAGCCTTTTTAATTTCTTGGTTCCATTCCTCGTAGAAAATGGTACCTATTCTTAGGTCTAAGTTTAGCCTAACGCATTTTATTAAGAACAAGTTTTCACTCAAACATTCGATTCAAATAAAACGCAACAGCAAAACATATAATAGCGTTGTCTCTTTTGCGTAATTCGAACCCGAAGGTTCGTCCTAGATTACAAAGTAGAATAGTTTATACTATCCAAAAATTAAATAATTTTATTTTATAACTCCTATTTCGAAGAAAAAAGTAAAAACTCTTAAGAAAGCAATTGTCAATTTACTGTTGAATTTAGATCTCCCCAGGTTTCTTCCACAATTGTCTGCATTGAGCCAATCTATCCCATGCCACTACAGCATGCTCTCGAATACCATCCATCCATCTCCCACGCGATCTTCTTCTGGATTTATATATGTTCCTTGATACCTTGTCTAATATTTGTGTTGTCCTTTGGTAAATTATGTCAATATGTCTTACCTTTAACCATATCAAGGATTTCACTTTCATTATAATGTCTTTCCCTCTTGTCGTTCCCCGCACGGGGATAACTGGTTTTCCAGTTATTTGGGGAGCGGCGCCCCCACGGCCTGAGCTAACCTTGTGACGGTTTCTATTGCCTCTGCGGCTTTGACGATTACATCACCGAAGGGACAGCTGTTCATCCAGCTGATGGGGGATGGCGTCCCCACGGCCCGAGCCGATTTTCTCTTATTGTTTTGCTTTTTTCGTCTTTCGTTCATATGGTGACATGTACCCGCCTCAGTTGTAGGCTGCTGAGGTTGTGATGAGGCGCCAGTTCCGGGTTTTGTTCCTCGTTCTCTTCCCTGTCTTTTCTCTTTTATGTTACATTTTCTGTTTTTCCGGAGCTGGTTAGCTTAGACCTACCTGCATGTTTGCCGTGTGCGGTGACCCGTACAGGTGGAAAAGGGGATGCTGGAGGCTGAGGTATCTGGGGGCTGGGTTGTAGTTGTCTCCCGATGCCAATACTCCTCTTTCCCCTCTGCTTCACCCTAAACGGGAGGCTGGGAGCTAACCCACTCCTAGTCAGGAAGTCTGTGGCCGAGTGGTGTCCAGACTTCTAGCGGCTTGTCGTTCTGTTCGGCTGGGTGAGTTTGGGGGTAGGGTGGGCATGCCAAAGGGGTGTTCTCCGGGCACGGGAAAGTCTGGGTGCACGCTGAGCGTGTGTCTGCCCTACCAACTTGCTATATCCGCTGACTAATCCTAGAGTCGTGTCCTGCGTCCTCTTGGGCTTGCGGACCTCCGGCTCTCCCTCGTTGGGCTCGGTGGTGGGTGGGTAGGTTGGCGGACGAATCTTTTCACTTCTTCATGGAACACAAAAGTGTTTCCCATGCTACAAATGTAAAGCGCCCTGTGGAGGAAGGTCCACCTTCCTCAACAAAGAAACTTGTCACATCTAATTGCAATGCTCTGTTTCTGTTGATTAAATCTGGTGACTCATCAGAGTCACTCAGTACCAAGAGTCCTTTCTGGATCAACAAGGCTCTGCAAGCCGTTGCCGGCTCTCCAAAGAGTGTGAAGAAGCTCCCTTCTGGGGATCTTCTCGTGGAAACTTCTACTCCATGCCACAGTGCCACCTTGCTGGAAACAACCGTTTTGCTTGGCGTTCCTGTTCAGGTTTCTCCACATGGTTATCTCAATTCCTCTCGCGGTGTAGTCAACTCCCGCGACCTGCTTGAATGCAGAGATGAGGAATTGCTGGAGGAACTTGGTGAACAGCATGTCATTGGGGTTCGACGGATTCTTTTTAGGCGGGATGGGAAATCTATTCCCTCCCGTAACATCATCCTAACGTTTGACTCCCCAAACCTGCCTACTTCCATCAAGGCAGGTTATTTACGGCTTGATGTTCGACCGTACATCCCGAACCCCTTGCGATGTTTCAGGTGCCAGCATTACGGTCACTCCCAGCAGTCTTGCCGTAATGTTGCAAAGTGTGGCCGCTGTGGTTCCACAGAACACTC
This sequence comes from Macrothele yani, assembly GCA_039090855.1. Classification (NCBI taxonomy): domain Eukaryota; kingdom Metazoa; phylum Arthropoda; class Arachnida; order Araneae; family Macrothelidae; genus Macrothele; species Macrothele yani. The sequence goes on from CM077015.1 coordinate 117,526,420, forward strand.
TTTGGCGGATTGCTCTGCAGAGTCTGATCATTGTGTCAACTGCGAAGGGACTCATCCTGCTTCTTCTAAGCAGTGTCCAAAGTGGATAGAGGAACAGGCAATCCAACGCCTGAAGACAACTGAGCATCTCTCATATCTCGAGGCTAGACGGCGGATCGCCCCTATACAACCAGGCCGGCGGTCCTATGCTTCAGTTGTGGTGCAGAAGGCTTCAGTGGCGGTCCAGACTGAGGTGACCATCCCAGCGCGGTGTCCTTATGATTTTGAGGACATCGTCGCTGCTGGTCTGGAAGCACTGAAGTCTGGCCGTATTGCATCCAAGGCGACATCAACATCGTCGCCTAAACCTCCCTCTATGCCTAAACCATCTACGGCCATCACAGGGACCCAGGTCCAGGGCACTGGAAAGAAGAAGCCGGAAAAGGTAAAACCCGGTTCATCCTTCCCGAAACAGAGCAAGCAAAAACCATCTCTCAACACAGGGGGTAAACACAGCCCTGTGTTACCTCCAAATCCTGCCGATGGATTGGAGGTGACTGACGACATGGAGACTTACTAGTCGTCCGTCTTCTTTCTGTCATTTCATTTCATTTTTCATTATGGCCACGCTCATTCAGTGGAATTGCCGAGGTCTGCGATCACGCATTGATGATTTGAAAGGTTTACTGTCTTCGCACACACCTGTGTGCGTGTGTCTCCAGGAGACAAATCTTCGCACGACGGACACTCCTTCGCTGCGGAGACATTCCCTTTTCCGTAAAGATCGCCAGGACGGCGTTATCGCCTGCGGAGGAGTGGCCGTCGTTGCTCCTCATGGTGTTCCTGTCAGTGCAGTTGCCCTTCGGACGACTTTGCAGGCAGTGGCAGTGAGACTATCTGTGAACACGTTGTTCACGGTGTGTTCCCTCTACTTACCACCAGATGAAGCAGAAGGCCTTTCGGATCTGGAAGATTTAGTTGACCAGCACCGCCTCCTTTCTTCATCTTAGGAGGTTTTAATGCACACAATCCGTTGTGGGGTTCTACCACTCGAGACTGCAGGGGCCGTGTTGTTGAGTCCCTTCTCTCCAACACGTCCCTCTGTCTCCACAACACCGGGGCAGTCACTTATTTTCATGAACCTACCCGCTCGTACTCAGCCATTGATCTGTCTCTGAGTTCACCATCATTATATCCTGCCTGGTCCTGAAGCATGTCTGGTGATCCCCTTGGCAGCGATCACTTTCCCATTTTCCTCCGTCTAGCGTGTGGCGGGTACCGTTACCCTTCTCGCCCGGCTAGATGGAATATTGATCGTGCCAAGTGGGACACATTCACGGCTTCGGCCTTTATTACTCCGGCTATGGTGACCTCAAGAACAGCCAATGACGCTGTTGCGGCGGTAACGGATTGTATTGTGCAAGCGGCAGAACTTACCATCCCCTGGACGTCGACTAAACTTCCACGTTGCCCGAGACCTTGGTGGAATTCTACTTGTATGGCAGCTCGTCGGGTCCAACATCGGGCTTGGGGTAGGTTTCGTCGGTACCCCACAGACGCGAACCTACTTGCTTTCAAGAAAGCCAAGTCCTACCCGCGATTGGTTCGTAGGCGTTGTCAACGGGAGTCCTGGATACAATATGTGTCCGGGATTAACACCAATACTAGCCCTAAGATCGTTTGGGACAGGATCCGTAAGATTCGGGGACAGTACCCCTCTGGGGAAATCTCCATTCTTGAGAGTGATGGAGGAACGGTTGCTGACGCTCAGGGTATTGCTGACTGTCTGGGCGCCGCTTTTTCTTCGGTGTCCAGCAGCAGCAATTACCCTGCTTCGTTCCGGCAGTTACAGCCGCGGCTTGAAAGGTCCAAGATTTCTTTTGGACCGTTTTCTTCCGCAGAATATAACAACCCGCTGACTGCCGTGGAGCTGAAGACCGCTCTAAATAGGTCCGGCCGGACATCTGTCGGACCAGATAACATCCATTACGAGATGCTGAAGCACCTTTCTACGTCCTCTCTTGAATGTCTGCTAATCCTGTTTAACAGGATTTGGCAAGAGCGTGTCTTCCCCGAATCTTGGCACACTGCCATTGTCGTTCCTGTCCCCAAACCTGGTAAAGATCCCACCAACCCGTTGAACTACCGGCCAATTGCTATGACGAGCTGCCTTTGCAAAGTACTCAAGCGTATCATTAATTTTCGTCTCATTTTTTATTTGGAGTTTCATCAGCTTTTTTCACCTCATCAGAGTGGATTTCGCAAATCTCGATATACCACCGATCATCATCTTCGCCTTGAGACATCTGTCAGGGAGGCGTTTGTCCGGCGTCAGCACATGGTCTCCGTCTTCTTCGACATGGAGAAAGCCTATGATCGTACCTGGAGATACGGCATTCTCCGTGATCTGCACGAGTGCGGATGCGGGGAAACTTACCATCTTTCATCGCCGGTTTTCTCCAGGACCGGAGTTTCCGTGTGCGCGTCGGGTCGACCCTTTCTGCGGTGTACCCGCAAGAACAGGGTGTACCTCAAGGCTCCATTCATTCCGTTACGTTGTTCATCCTTCGTGTCAACCATATTTTCCAACTACTTCCTCCCACGGTTCGTGGAACCATGTACGTGGATGGTCTGCAGATCTCTTGCGCCTCTGTAAACATGCGTAACATCGAGAGACAGCTCCAGTCTGCCATTACCAAGATCTCTCACTGGGCTTCCCAAAATGGATTTGGCTACTCGACGCAGAAGACCGTTTGCGTGCATTTTTGCCGCAAACGGGGTCTTCACCCAGACCCCAGCCTCCGTCTGGGGTGTTCTACCATCCCTGTGGTGTCAGAAGCCAGGTTCCTTGGACTAACCTTTGACCGAGCGCTCACCTTCCGGCCTCACATTCAGTCTTTGAAGGTGAAGTGCACGAAGTCATTGAGTATCCTGAAGGTCCTCTCCTGAACATCTTGGGGAGCTGACAGGTGCTCAATGCTTCGCATTCACCACTCTCTCATTCGGTCAAAGTTAGACTTCGGATGCATTACGTACGGTTCAGCGCGTCCATCGGTTTTAAAGCCTTTGGACCCCGTCCATCACCAGGCGTTGCGGCTATGTACTGATGCTTTCCGTACCTCTCCCGTGCATAGCCTGTATGCGGAGGCTCATGAGCCGCCGTTATGCATCCGTCGTAAGCAGCTGTCTCTTCAGTTTTATACAAAACTGAAATCTTTTCCTGATAATCCACTGTATGGTTCCATCTTCCAACCGGACTGTGTCCGCTTGTTTTCCAACCGCCCCTCCTGTGTTCCGACGTTCGGGATTCGGATGTCTGCCATAGTGCGCAATGCTGGTCTAAACTTGTCTGGGATTGGTTTGAGCACCTTTTTTAACCATCCTCCTTGGCAGCCCGTTCAAGCAACGGCTGACCTATCTCTTTGTGTGTGGCCAAAGTCAACTACTCCTGCTCTGGTGTACCAGCAGCTCTTTGCTGAAAGACTGTCTGCCTTCCCGGATTTCGTGCATGTGTTCACCGATGGCTCGAAGTCCGGGAATGTCGTTGGATCGCTTTTGTGTGTGGCGATGCCTCCCATGCTGAGAGGCTTCCGCCTGAATCCACCGTCTTTTCGGCAGAGATGCATGCGGTACACCTCGCTTTGTGCCACATTCAGTCTAGATCTCATCGTCCCGCTTTGATTTGCTCCGATTCCCAGTCCGTCATCCAGGTTTTATCTTCTCCGGAGGTCGCGGACTCACCTGTCATCCGTGATGTCCGTCGTCTTCTTGGAACTTTGGAGGGTGATGGCTTCCTGGTCCGATTCTGTTGGGTTCCTGGCCATGTTGGGATCCGGGGTAAGGAGCTGGCAGATCTCTCTGCCAGGTCTGTTTCCTCCATGTCTCCAGCTCGGCTGCCACTGTGTTTCCGCGATTTTAGACCTTTGATCCGAACTTTCTCCTGGACGAGTGGCAGTCCCTGTGGTCTCAGCAGGGCAGCAATAAGCTGCATTCTATCAAACCACAGATCGGACTATGGAAGTCTTGTTTGCGGAAGAACCGTCGTAAGGAAGTTGTTCGTGCACGTCTCCGCATTGGGCACTGTCGTTTTATTCACCGCTTTTTGCTGTGTGGCGAGAGTGTCCCGGTGTGTGAGGCGTGCAACTGTCGTCTCACTGTCCTTCATGTTTTGTGTACTTGTGTTCAGTTTTGTGATAATCGTTTTCGTCATTTTCACTCTCATCTGTTGGACGAAGGAACGGCTACGCTGCAAACCATTATTGTCGAGGCCTGCGACGTGAAAGCAGTGTCTTCGTTTTTACAAGATATTTACTTTTTTAAACTTATCTAGATTTTACCTTGTTCACTATCATATTTCCTTTTTACCACATCAGCCTGTTTTTAACCTTGTGTACGTTTTTTATTGATTTTGTTTTGTTTTGATGTCTTTTGTTTGGCGCTTTCTGGCCAACCATGGCCCTTGCGCCATTAAAATCAATTCTCCACCACCACCACCACCTCTTGTCGTTTTCCTGATCCATGAGTTCCCTTACTTATGATCTTATCTGTGCTGGTTACACAAAGTATTCACCACTCCATATCATTTTAAGCTGTCTACAGCCTCTGCATGTCTCATTTAATTTAGATCCGTTTTCTCTGGTCCATGAATAAGAACTGGGAGTATATGTTGATTAAACAAATTTCTTTTAAGACATAGTGGTAAATTACACTTGAAGCAGCACTGTTTCTTTCAGGTGCTCACTAACCAAGTTTTATGCGTTCGCTTGATATCTGCTGCCCAAGGTCAATTAGGTATCAGTTATACCTTCAGATTCTTTCCATCAGTTGTGGAGTTTTCAGTTCTTGTAAAAGCAATGTACATCACTTGGTTTTCTGAAAGTTCAGTTTTATTACCAGATTTTTATTCTTGTCCCCAAGTTTATCGTAATCTGTAACTGGGTGGGATAAATGTGGGGTTGCAAAACTGACAATCATATCGTCAAAACAAAGGGGGTTAAGTAATTTTCATCAAACATTATTCTTTGTCTTCTCCGTTCATTGAATGAAAGACATTCTGCAATGCGGCATGGAAAAGCTTGGAAGATTTAGTGTCACCTTGTCTTACTCCCTTTCCAACTTTTATGTGTTGTGTCATCAAACACTCAGACATTTGCACTTGCATTTACATAGATGCTATTAATAATAATAATGCATGTAACCTTATTGATAAATACACAGTTGACGCGGACCAGGAACATCAAATGGAAGTCATCGCTCTTTCCACGTTTATAAGTGAGTCCCGGAAAAATTCTTATCGGCCGCCACCGGGAATCGAACCAAGGGTCTTCAAGTTACGCGCCGGATATGCTTCCACTGCACCACAGCGGCCTTTCCCGGTGGCGGCCAATGAATTTTTTTCCGTGACTCACTTATAAACGTGGAAAGAGCGATTACTTCTATTTGATGTCCCTGGTCCACGTCAACTGTGTATTTATCATTCATTCGCCTTCTAGTTATTTGTTCAGTTGCTGCTGCTCATCTTTGTTGAATCCCCAGAATTGTTACAGGGCTCCAATAAACAACCTGCCATGGTGTTTGGCAGTTTGTGAGCCTGGAGAATTTCAAGGCCACTGTTGTGCAGTGGAAGCATATCCGGCGCGTAACTGGAAGACCCGGGTTCGATTCTTGTTGGCGGCCGATGAGAATTTTTCCGTGATTCACTTATAAACATCGAAAGAGCGATGACTTCTATTAGATGCATGTAACCTTAAAATTGAGGATTTCAAAGACATCATGACTGTTAGTGGTTTCACGAAAATCAAAGTTCTTTTCGTAATCGATAAGAGCCATACATGGCGGGAGTTCCTATTCCCTCATTATTTCAGTTAGTTCTCTCAGTATATGGATGTGATATATACAGCTGTAGCCACTACTGAATCCAGCCTGCTCTTTTGTTTGTACCACGTGTGGTATTTACTTCAAAATTGTGATAGCATCTTAGTGAACATTTTGTAAACTACTGATAAGAGGCCAATGAATCAATAGTTCTTGAGTTCTTCAAATTCCTTATTTATGTAACTTAATCTATGTAACATTGTTCCAGTTACCCTGACTCTTTTCTTCGAAGCTTTTACAGGAAACAACAGGGATTATTTATATAAAAGCCAACGAGTATGGAGTATATATATAATTCTTTAGTCGTGAAACTGCAGAAGTTTTTATAAAAAGGGAATTTTAAATCAAATTGCAGAACATTTAATGCTAGAAATGGAATAGGAAATCATTGCAATAACAAAAACTGTCGCCCATAATTCTACACCAAATGAGATAAATCGAGAATTTGTAGAAACATAAAGAAAGGAAAACTTCCACCCTCAGAAATGCCAGAAGGATATAAGACGCAATAATCCAGTAAATCCTTCTAGTGTTACCAAACATTTAAGAAACGCATTGTTTGAAATGCTCAAATTCTGTAAAGCAGCAGATTCGATAAAAATCTAGGAACACTGCTGTAGATTTTAAATAATATTATCAACCGTCGCAAACTATCAGAGTTGATTTGTGGACATTTCTGACGATATAAACAGGTAACCGACAATGTAAGTACTTCAAAAATATCAACCAAAGCAATCCAACGAAAGACACGTGTGCAGTACAACCACCCAATCCGATCCAACCATGAACGCTATTGGCTAACGCTATGCCTTTTGCTAAACCCTCAATGTTTCGGGGAAAGACATACAAGGAGCAAACCGAAAGAAATCAGGAGCTCCAGCTACAAAACACACTAATTGCATAACACACAAGACTTTGGAACTAACAGGTGTTCCCCGAAATGAGAGGAGGAGAAAGCAAGAAATATGAGAACAGTAGCAAGGCCATCTAGAAAACACAATGCTATGATACTGGAGAGATGAATTCCCTCTGTTTATGACGTTATTCTCATGTTACACTGAATAATACTGCGGTGTCGTGTTTGACGTCACACACGACTGTGTTGGAAACCAATCGGAAGCCTTCGTTTCAGCGTGACGTCATTAAAAGATAGAACTCATTTCTCTAATGTAATGGCCTTGTGTTTTCTAAACGGCCTTGAGAGTAATGTACGCTTACGTGCTGCAACCAGTTGTCTCTTTGGAACTGTTACTTGGGGGACCGAACACGAAAAGAGTCCCCATATTCAGTGCACAGTTTACGAAAACTCGTAATTCAAGTCAATCAGGAAACTGTTTCTCGTAGGGTTTAAACCCAAGTAAGCTTTAGAAGCAGCAACCTTGGTCCCAGGGGATATGCCCCGCATACTAGCAGCAGAAGTGTGTGAGAGAAGGCCGCTTGATTGCCCTGATTGAAAAGTGGGTTGACAGATGGAAATCCCTGCTTGCGAGCTTTCTTTTTGATATACTTATGTATAAGCCGAAAGATTTTGGAAGATATCTTGCATTCAAAGTTGCGGGTGGCTTATAGGCAGGTCATTAAAAATTAGGGCTCGACTCCCGTGAATTCTCCACGGAATTTTTTTGGCGGATTTGTTTGTATCTTAGAGCGCGTCTTTCCGCGCGATGGTTTTCTGACCTGAGGACAAAAACAAAAAATAAATAGGTAATAGTTTTCTACCCAGAGTAGAATTCCCGCAGGAATAGATGCCACTAATATGGTAAGAACAAAAGGTTAACGTGACGATTATGTTGCAAAATTCAGTGAAGTAAAATTTCAAAAAACTGTGACGTACATCCTTTTTGAAATAAAAAATGATGTGAAATAACAACAATATTTCATTGAAAGAGTCATTGTTGAAAACGTTTTACGTAAAATTTACCTGTCTATGCGGTACGCGGAAATCCAGTCAGCGGCGATCATGACGTTGTGACTGCCGCTGGGGCATGTGCCACGGATGCCCGTTGCCTCCGCGTAAGAATCCCGGCAAAACAGATTAGGCCTAGCCGTGCCACAAGTGCAGGCGACCGCAACTTAACTAACAGTGTGGAACGCGGAAGGATACTTAGACGTGACACATTCAGCAATACAGAATGGCTCCGCGTTCAAAAGCAATGGAGTCCTTTTTTTACTTTATAATATTTACGATTCTTCAGCGGTTTATTTTAGTAATTTGTAAATCGGAGAGAAACATTTATGAGTGTGTAATATCGGTGGAAACATCGATGTTCAGCATATTTTCTGTCTTTGGCAGTGGCGTCTGAACCGGTGGGCCATCAGGTTCCCGAATCAACAAAGTTTGTTTATTTATGTCCGAATTTTATTTTTTTTTTCGAAGTTTGGAGGGTAAGAATAAAGTAATACATAACCAGAACAGTCGGGTCGGGAAACACCATTTTTTCCAATAAAAATCTGTAAATTAAGATTACAGTGATATGTCCATAATATGATCTTGCCAACGGCGTACTTAAAGAGGGGCCAATATGAAATACTGAAACACTTTCAAGCCATACCCCCCCCTTGAAGTGCTTATTCTGTTTACGTTTTTGGTTAAAATGTGACTTTTCTTAAAAAAAGTTTTGATTTATAATTTTTTTTTTCTATCAAGTGACATTTAAGACATTACACGACATTAAATGGGTAAATGTGTACTTTAGCGTCCTAAATTATTTCGTCGGAAAAATGTTACTGTGTGGTAAAAGTGCGAAGTACAAGTTTTGTAAGCATACAAATAATGAAGAAAGGTGCAAAAATATAGTATTTTTAGATAAAAGGAAATAATTTTTCCGAAGTATTAACCTGCGAGTACGATGGTTTGCAGCAGTTGGTGCGGGAGGCGGAAGCGATGATAACGGCCACCACGTGAAGGTTCCGTGCGTCGGAACGGAGTACGAGTTGATAGTGAATGCGCAGAAGAATACAACAGGTGGGGTGTATTTTTCGGAAGAGTGTGATGCGTCGTGTAATCGTGCACAAGTAGTTCAAACCTGTTTTATTAATTTTTGAGAAAGAAATGTGCGGAATGTCGTTATCATTAGTTTCACAATTTCTCTGAATGGAAAGAAATTAAGGAATGTAAATGAATTTATGTACGACAGAAGTTTTGAAGAAGAAATTATGCATACGGTTGAACCCAAAGTTTTGGTTATGGTTTGGAAGATGTGCAGGGGTAGGTGATTTCTTGAAGCACTTCATTTGTAATTCTGCTGTTATTCCGTACATCGTAGCTCACATTTTCCCCTCGTGTAACGGATATTTTTTAAAATAAACGATTTTCTCCAATTGAGATATCGTACTATGGTAGGAGGCCTACAGCTTCTTGTACTGTGGCGGATATTGAAATTTTAAGCCTTGACGTAATCCGAAAGGAAGTGTGGAGACTGACGATTTTGTACTTACGTTTTCTCAAAATTAACCTTTGAAAAAAAACAACTTACAATGCTGCGTACTACCGACCTCTTTCCTTCCGCGTATTCCCACAAGACGCTTCGATGACTACGTACTGCTCAACCGTTTCCTTCTGTATTCTTCCGCCCGTTATTTGCCCTTCTCAACGAAGCTGCCATTCACCGTACTGCACCTTGACGCCGTCGCCGCTCCGTCGTTTTAGGTTTACCGCACGTACTCTTCCAAACCATCGTATTTGCAGGTTAATACCTCGGAAAAATTATTCCCTTTTATCTACAAATACTATATTTTTTCACCTTTCCCCATTATTTTGCATGCTTAAAAAATTGTACATCTCACTTTTCTCACACAGTTAAATTTTTCCGACGAAATAATTTAGGAAGCTAAAGTACACATTTATCGGGAGAAGAACTATCTGATGACACGTTCATTTGGACCACGTATTGATATAAGCCGTCAAAAATCCTACAGAGGAGGATGGTTTTCACAGTCGGGCCCCGCTGCATCCTCACACACCAATATCACCTAACATCTGTTTCGTTTCTCCACACGTCCGACGACAACTGTTTCAAACGAACACTCCAATTTGTTTTTGTTCATCTGTTATCTAATTGGGCTACGCCACTTCAGCGTGGCCCAATGAGATAACGTACAGAGGGATGACTTTAGATCTTTTGGGGCCCTATGCACGGAAAGATTTATCCACCCCCTCCACTCCTCATCGCTTCAGAAATTTCTATCAGTCATATAAAAAAATAATTAAGTTTTTACTTTTTTAATATGCAATTGCATTTGTAAAAAACAGAGCTATTGTAATCACGTTGTCCGTCCGTGAATATCGAACTTTTTTTTCGTTTTTAGAGATATTTCAAAAATTATTTTTTGCGGCTAATAGGAAATAAAAGGATACTAAGTTTGGCACTTTGAATGTCCCATACACTTCACGAATTTACCCCTAAAGGCTGTCAAAACATTGAAGTTCTGTTGTGTAGAAACTATTCAACTAAAAGGAAGGAATTTAAATTAATTTAACTGTTCCTTTCAAAACAAGAACTCGAAAATTTGGAGCATCAACAACAGCAAGGAAAAATACAGAGAAGACTCTCATTTCACAATACAAATCAAGTGGTAACTTTAATGATTGATTTGTCCCGGTCCGTGAAAAGCAAAACAAAACTGGCAATCCAATTATACGTTCTCGGAGCCCTAGTCGCGCGCCTAGTTGGAAATCGTAACCAGGCGTCCACCGATGCATCGAACGTTTTAACAAATATTGCGTTACTGGATTCTGAACTGGTATCACTGTTAAATTGTACAGACAATTTACAAATAAAATTGTACAGACAATTTACAAATCGATTACTCATTCACTGCTCCAAACAAGTGCAAATTCTTCAGTTTATGAGCAAAACATCGAGCATTTTAATATATATTATTTGTTACTTGATGTTATTAGTGAAAAATCACTATACCGAACAAAGGTTTTACTGCGGCTATACCGAACAGAGGTTTTACTGCGGCAGATTGAAAACTACGAATTCTTCGGCTTATTAGCGGAAACATCGATGTTTCGGGATTGAGTAACTACTTCCACAGGTGTTTCGAACACCCGTAACATGCTGGTTAATCAGAAGAACTCGAACGGACCGCTTTGGAATCGACGGCAAGAATGTAATAAGTCAGTGACCGCACGAGCGGAGTCCAAGAGAATTACTTCAATTAGCGCACACCTGCGCTTAGAGACATCATCATGCTATGAGTTATGAGTAAAGTTACCTGACCATCTATTAAAATTAATACTGTTTTTTTACAAACTAAATACTAAAAGTAAATTTACATTAAAAAATGATTTAAAAAAAAAACAATTCAGATAGACTTTAGTCAGTTATTATAGTATAATTAAGAACGTTTACCTCTAACGTGTTTTCTAATTACTCTCATTTTCAGGCTAAGCGCTGAATCAGCGAAGTGCCGCACCCCAAACTTTTGTAATGCTTAGCCAACCATGTAAGGACTTCAACAAATATATTCACACGTTCGGATCATTATCTGAACTACCAGTTTATTTTTAAAGTCATTTCCCCATAATCTTGAATGAGAATTATTCTAAAGGCACGCAGATTGCTTTAGAATAATTCTCATTCAGGGTTTGTATACACAAAAGTGACTTATTCCCACAATAAGCCGTTTTGGTTATACAAACCCAGAATGAGAATTATTTCTAAAACACACAGAGTATACTATCGCGTCTGACTGAGTGGTTCAACGTGATCACCAGTCAAATTCCGATTGTAACTCACCAGGATCACCACCAGCGGTACTCTGCCATATCTCGTCGGGTTTCCACCCAACGGGAAGTTTTAGACGCAACCAAAGGAACTTTTGTGCTGCATGACATTAGATTCAACCCACAGGCTCAGATAGAACACAGGAAGGACAGATCATGGAAGTAAGAGCACCAGATGACTAGTGTGAATCCACATAGTAGGGAATGCCAGACTATGTCGATTCAGGACATGCACAGGAAGAAAGCGAACGGGAGTGGCAACGAACAGATTGTTTCAGTTTGACGTACATACATTTTATCGTAACACTTACCGGAAAGAACACAAAGGTATGGAGCAAAGTGATTACAGTCAGAATACGAAATATGGAGGCAACTATTACAGTCAAATCTTCCTTGTGTTCGTATGGTGTATTAATACTAAAAAAACGGTGTTCAATGCCATACTTCAGAATGTCTTTCAATCACTGAACTGGGAAGGCAAGGGGTTTCGAAAATGCTCGGTTTTAACAAGAGGTTGAAAAAGAAAGAAAGGACTTATCTTGCTTAACGACTTTATTGCAGAGCAGTCACGCACACCAGGAACACATGAACGTAGATTGTTTGCTCTTAATGATGAAGCCACAAATTCAAAAAGTTGACTAAACAAGGATTTCGTTCAGGTAGCAAAAATATCGGACTGAACTGGTATTGAAGTCACCTCTCACCCTCAGACAGCCCACATTAGATTTTGTAAGCTGACTCACAGTCAGTGTTGCCTCATGTAGAAGAAACGTTTGGGAGGTGAGATATGACGTTAAGCATGAAAGCATAACGAGAGATACACGTTATGTAAGAAACAACAAACAGAAAGGTAAAGCGATATAGGTAATATACGTAGCAGAGATTTAACCCACATTCGGTTTGCTGATGACCTAGTCATTGCTGTTGGTACCTGATCATACCTGCAGAGTATGGTCAGTGGACTAGTACTAATTAAAAAAGTACAGGAAAGCGCGGTGCCTGTATGTTTTCAATACCTTTCCGTTATTATCCCCTTCGCCCATTCAGCCTCTCCCCTTTTTACATTTACAGTAAAGAAAAGTATAGTGATCTGCCAAAATCAGTATTCTGTATAGGGTTTACCGGAACGCGTGCCAACCAGAAAAAAATACCGGAACGCCGTTCCGGAAGGTTCCGGCCCCACTACACCACTGAGTATCATCCAGGAACGTACTGACAAGAGAAAAGAAAATATATTAAGGACGAATTCACCGAAAACAAAACTGATGTACAACACTTTTACAAGAACTGAAGAATTAGAAATTGATGGATGTGACAAAATTTAGAAGTAACTAATGTCTTGATAAACCTTGGACAACAGATATCAAGGAAGGGCCACGTCAAAAGAGAAATAAATAGGCCTTCAAAACTTTTGCTGGAGTTAATTTGGAATAAAGTAAAATTTTCAAGTGTAGTTAATCAATATGTATTAAAAGGAAAGTATTTAATTAATGCGCCGTCCCAGAAGTTTATATGCGTATAAAACTTGGCTGGAAGAAACTGCAATTTTCTAACGCAACTTATTATATCTTAAAAGGAAAGTATCAACGCATCATTCCAGTTCTTATGTATCAGCAGGCCTAGTTTAACATTTAGGCGAACTAGGCAGCTGCCCAGGGCGTCGAAATTTTGGGGACGTCTAGGGTTAGGTTTGATAAAATTGAATAAGTTAATAAACGAAAAATAAATTACATTTTCTGTTGTCCTTTCAAGATTATCGATATAACCGGCGAATTCTTATTACTTGAGTAAGCGTGAAACGCATACCTGTAATGTGCAAGTCAACTTGAAGTGAAACCGACAAGCTGACTTAAAAAAACACATGAGATTTTAATTTACAGTGGACCAGTAAGTAAACTGATGTAGTTTCTTTTTCTTTAGTTTGCATTGCATATTTACATCTTGAGATAATAAATTCAATATGCTTAGCCACACCAATGAATAACGCATTTTGGGTGCGCAAGGCTGATGGCTTGGACATTAACTAAACAAGACATACAGAGGCTGCCGATAAGCTCAAAGAAACATGGGGAGATGCATTCTTGGTCTAACCAGAAAGTATAGAAAAAGGAACTCGTTGATCAAGAAATATGCTAAGAGGGGATGACATGAACACGGTAACGACGTTTAAGTAGCAATGGCCTGGGCATATTTCCAGAACTGTCCACCGCTGGGCCACTGAGATATTAGACTGGGTACCAAGGGACAGAAGAAGCCCTCGTAGAAGATGGGTGAATGAAATTAAATGACCCGGATGAAACCAGCGCAAGACTGAAAGTTGTCGAAGAGACCATTCAGCAGTGGATTGTTAATGGTTGATGATGCTCATTTCTAAATTCATTGTGAAAGCTTCGCTTGATGGTATTTCATATTTCCAAGAAACGGAGTTTTGGTTCTTCCGAACTGATCGGTGTACTTAAAAAATGCGATACCTGTTGCACTTACAAGTGAAAATTTTCCTCTCGCTGGTGTTCAGTTCAGATGCTGTGAGACCAGGTGGTTAAAAATCGACTATGTAGGTGTATCTTCCGCAGAGAGAGCTCAGTGTTAAAGCACAGAGAAAATACAGCACTCACACAGTAAACAACGAAATGTGTAGAAAAAGCTAAAATGTTTATATTGATTTATGAAATTACAGATCAGCTAATTAATCTTACAAACCAGAGCGTAAAGACACTAAATACGGCATAAATATGTTGTGAAAAAGTTTTTCACATGTGACTAAGCACATAAAAAAGCAATCTGAAATTAAAGATAAAAATACCGGAACGGGAGGATCTCTATACCCCATGAGCTCTCCTATCAAATGTGTCCAATCCGAGACATTCAGCTTTCTCATCTAAAACGAAAAATGCATTACAACGGGAACTGAATAGTAATGTTTCAATGTAAGCTCAGCACAAGAGACTATAATAATTTCACAATCTGAGATATGGTCGACTACCTGCCCATAGTATACGAAAATAGCCGGCCAATGATTTTGATTAGTTACGTGCAATACTCACACTCATTTATCTCACAAATATTTTGCCCCAAACTTCTAGAAAACAGGTGGGACGTACGCGACCGAACCGTTGTGAAACAATTGACCAACGAAGCCAAATAATTATTCGTTTGCCTGAAGCATCTTTCTTTAAAAATATATTGCTCGGAGGCTTAGCTCGCTTACGTGATTCAGCGGCAGAATAATCATTTCCTGACAACCTGAAGAACAGGTTTTGACCCACATCATAACAGTAGAAAAAAGTCAGATCAGTTGAGACGTCAACTTCCGAGTCCGTCTCACATCTGCTTGGCTTGAACTGCACTGTGCCATGCTAGCATCGTGGTACAGTGCAGTTCTTTTTCTCTGTGGGCGTAAGCCGTACTGATCCACTCATTGGCGGGTACCGGATTGCCTGCAGAAACAGCCAATGAGAATAATTGCCTTACTTAGTGATGAACCTTTTACGTTGCAAATGAAGCCTTCTTCCTGTGCTTTAAACTACAAGATTATAATTAAAGGCTTTGTAATTAATAATCGCATAAATATATGTACGTTAAGTCACAATTTTTTATTTTTTCGACCTGTCATGGTGAACATCTGCGAATTCTACCTTTTTGTAGCTTTTACCTTTAAAGTTGAAACATTTTGAAAAATATTTTGAGCCCTGAAATAAAGAAATGTCCATGTCGCAAGAACGTTTGTTTCTGCTGGGAGCACTGGGGGGGGATTATTCTTCCGTGCAGGCAAGTTTTAACCACAAAACAATGATAATTGCTGAACTGATGAATGAATTCTATGCCACTGAATTCGTTTTAGTGGTAAAGATATCGTACTCTCGCGAACTTGTACGTATATTCAAATGTATGAATCAAACACACCGCTTTATGTTTTACTGGAAACATGTACGAGACTTGCAGCGGAAACTAACATTTTCTTCTGAAGTCCAGATTGTTGGTTATTTTTTTCCTTTTTTGCCATCAAGTCAACGGCAGGGCTATATGACAATCATGTTCTTTCCGTTAGGTAAACCTTTAAAGCAAAGACTAAGTATAAAGCAAGATTCTTAAATAATAAGGTTGAATGAATTTGGATTAGAGTTGCTATTGGCTGGCAAAATGGCATCTTTTTTTTTTTGATTGGAGGTTTATCGACCACCGTGAGCAACTCAATGGGCTATAAGCAATCGCCCGTCCCTAATTTAGGGTCACTGGTTCCAGGGAAGGGAGAGAGCCAGTGCCGTAAGAAAAACACAACATCCATGCCTCATCGGGATTCGAACCCGGACCCCGTTTCGGACGAATGATCAGAGGCCATCGCTTAGACCACTGCGCCACCGAGGCGGCCAAAATGGCATCACCGTAGAAGTAAGAGTTCCCAAGCGACAGCGTTTGCTCTTATGGTTTGGTTTGTACATTAAACTAAAAACGTATACGAGTACAATGCGCAGTGTTTCAAAATCTTCCGAATTTCAAATTTTGGAAATTAGCATCTTCATCAGCGTTGCTTTACTTCTCGTTTCATAAATTCAGGATTTATTTTAAAAGCAAGAAAAGAGAACGGCGTCTGAATGAAGGAATCTATGCTTACTATTGTCGCTATATTTAACAGGAAATCATAGTTCCAAAACTGCAGCCACTGCCACGGTGGCGCAGTGGTCTAAGCGATGGCCTCTGAATATTCGACCGAAAGGGGTCCGGGTTAGAATCCCGTGAGGCATAGATGTGTTTGTCCTACGGCACTGGCTCTCTCCCTTCCCTGGAACAAGTGACCATAAATTAGGGATGGGCGACTGCTTATAGCCCACTGAGTTGCTCACGGTGGTCGTTAAACTCCCAATCAAAAAAAATTTAGCCCAACTAAATATGTTAAGAATGTGAAGGTAGCTGATTTAAAGCTTAGAAAAAGGAATGTACTATTATTTTGAATTTTTGTGCAATATCACCTTAATATAGTTCGTGGACAAAATGATTGGACACCACCACGTGGGCGCAATGGTGTTCTCCGGCAGTAGACACTGGTCGATTAGATAAAAAAATGGTAATGCCAGTACCCTCAAATCAATTGCTGATAAAATCGTTAGAAGGACAGAGCTCTCAGAGTTAAAAGAAAACGTTGTAATAGGTTGCTCAATTGGTAGTATGAGCAAAAGAAGCATTGCTGATATCAGACAAGTAGCTAAATCGACTGTATCTTTTGTCATCGACAAGTGGAAGAAGACGAGGCACTCCAGGAATTCACCTCGCTCTGGAAGACCCACGAAACTGCAACCTAGGTACCGGAGGGTGCTACAAAAGGAGATCCGAAAACCCAGGTCCCGACCAATATACACCATAGCACACGAGTTCCAGATGGCCACATATGTTACGGTTTGCACCACACACTTCGAACAGAGGCCTATGAATTCAGGTATCATGGTCGAGCAGCTGACCATAAACCTCTCCTCACAAAAACTAATAACGCCACTCTGCTACCATGGTTTCAACAGCACAAATTGGAGCAATGGCAGCAGGTGTTATGGAGCGACGAATCGCGCTTCACGTTATTCCAATCGGATGGACGTGTCTGGGTTTGACGGGTACCAGTCTGCTTCCTGAGTATACAGTGTCGACTGTGGAGCACGGAGACGGCGGAGTTGTGATATGGGGCTGTTTCAGCTGGAACGCTGTGGGCCCACTGGTTGTCATCCGTGGCAAAAAGAACTTTGTGCTGTATAGAGATATCCTGCACAAATCAATGCTCCCAACATTGCGGCAGCTCCACGGATCATTATTTCTTCCATTTCAGCCTATTGTTTTTTCCAGGACGTAATTTTTGAAAAATTTCTGAAAACCAAATTTTTTATACTTAACTTCTAACAGGAAGGTAATGAACTAATTGGAAAATGGAATATTTAAATATATGAGAAGTAACAGTTAAGCCTAATCTGAGCAGCAGAAAATTTTTTTCCTGTAAGTTGAATAGTATCTTTCACCATAGAAATTTAAATTTTTGACTTTAACAGGCCTTAGTGTTTAATTCATAAAGTATATGATATATTTAAAGTAACAAACCTAATATTCTTATATTACCTATTAGCCGCAAAAAATGTTGAAATATCTCTAAAGTAAGTTTGATGTGCACGGACAGAAAATGAGTACACTAGCATTGTTTCTTGCAAAACGTTCTAATAATAGGAAGGTATTAGAATGGCTTTTTAAAAAGCGTAAAAAACTTTTTCTTGACTTTTTCTGTTGTTAATCGGACAGATGAAAATCTGAGGCGATAAGAAGGAAAAGGGTCCACCCTGAATCTTTTAGCGCCTAGGGCGCCAAAAGATCTAAAGTCGCCTCTGTTTGTAATCCCTTGCCAAGCGACGAAGTGTGTTTCATCTATGTGCCCAACTTAACTTCCAAATCCGCCTTTTCCTTTGAAATGTTCTTTTATATTTAACGTTTCTTAAAAATAAAGAAGGCAGGGGATTTCTCTCTTCCGTGATTCGAAGCAGCAACAAATCAAGTATTATGTTGCAGAATAGAATTGACGCAGGCTGCTCCTACTGATTGACTTCCGGAAGTAATTGCCTATCCATCGTTCATGCTGTATCATTTCACTTTGCTGTTTTTAAAAGACGTGCAATACACGATTAAATAAGGTGCAGTATTTATGCTTATAGTGAGATACAAAAATCACTTTCATTAACCACTGAAAATAAAAGTTTAGTGAATTTACAAGAACGTTCACTTTCGGGTAGGGAAGGGGGGGGGCTCTAGTCCCCTGCTAGCAACGCCATGAGCCTTCCTAATTATTTTTCTCAGTGGCACTGTTAAACAGCATGGAACTGTGTATCCAGGATAAGTGAATTCTGATATAAGACAAGCAGAGGCGTAACGAGGCCAAGGCAGGCCGCGCAGCTCACGAAAGGGCGCAAAAATCACTGCTTACGATCATATTAAAACCGAAACTGTTGCACAGATTTCTGGTATAGTTTTGTTGCCCCATATTTTGTCTTTTGTCTATTAACACAAATTGCTTGTAAAGTTTCGCCCGTTTCGGTTGCCTTCTCAGCTAAACATTTGCATTTCTCCTTCAAACGTTTAGGGGATGTTGTTCATTGACCACAATTCGAAATGAAGGCGCGGTTGTATGTAGATTGCAGAACAATGGTGTTCGTAATTCAACGACCGCCGTGAGCAACTCAGTGAGCTAAAAGCAGTAGCCTATCCCTGATTTAGGATCACTGGTTCCAGGAAAGGGATAGAGCCAGTGCCCTAACACAAACGCAGCATCCATGTCTGACCCTGAATTACAGCCCGGGCCCCATCTCTGATGAATGATTACGGACCAAACTCTTCGTGCCACTCAGCCACCGGTGCACCAAGGGCGTTGTTCATATTATGGGAGATTCTCTGGGGGCTGTTCGATCATTAATGAGACTGAACTACAACTCCCAGGGACATTCGATCCGCTTGGTGTGGTTCCGAAGGTGCGATCTCCGAAACACTTGAATAAAGCTGTACAAAGACCCACGGTTTGATTGCTCCTCCCATATAGAGGTAATAAAAACATTGGGAGTGTGACGTTAACTTTCTTTGGTCGAGGGCTGTACATTTATCTATCATTGTCAACAATCATCAATCCAAGTACCTTCCACAGTCTCCTCAAGTACCTTTCACAACTGTCTTGAACCAGTCTCCACCATGTTACTCCGGCATGCTTTTTAATGTCATCCATATCCCACGTGGTCTTTTCTTCTGCGTCTTTCTTTCCTTTGGTATCCAGTGTACAATTTAGGTTGTTCATCGGTTGTCCGTTCTTCTGGCAGCATGTCCAGCCTACTGCCATTTCAGGGATTTTACTCTGATCGTGATGTCTTCCACTCTTGTCATTATTGTTATTCATGAGTTCCTCTTCTTATCTTTCCTGGTTACAAGAGAGATGTGGTTTGCCCCGGGCGCAAAAATGCCCAGTTACGTCTCTGAAGAAAATCAACTATCGAAGAACGATTGAGGCTGAACAACTTATGAAAAAACAAGAAATAAAATATATCCGTTGATCGTACTCATCACCGGGTCCGGGTTAAGGCATTAGTGGGCCTCCAGGCTTCTGAGTGGGCTACCAAAGTTATGACATCTGAGTTGGCCCCCAAAAGAACTTATGACGACGGACAATCGTTACTGAAGTCCGTTAAAACGCGAATTTAGCATTATGCTTGTGATCGTTAATATACGTAGTGCATTCTTCAAACTTATAAAAATTACTTGCAAAGTTTTCATTAAAAGAATCACTATTTCCCTGTTGTCTTAAGAACATGAGTTAAAAGCTTAAGATTCCTAGATTTGGCTTGGAATTTTTAATAATTTAACGTTGTTTTCTTTTCTTAGTTCATTTTTTTGTTGTGCGGTGTGAAGTCACAGTGGATTTCGCACATCAATTGTTCTACCGCAAACAGGGAGGGGTGGGTGATGGGGATGGAAAAGCTGAAAATGTCTCGCCTGTACCGCTGTACACAACGACATTCAATATCTACTCTTAGTGAATCACTGCATTGAAATCTGTTCATCTTCTAGCCACTGTTTGTGATTGAGTGGAAATCATGCGAGACAAAACTAAAGTTATTTTACTTCTTTCTATATACAATAGTTTCGCGTTTTAACGGACTTCAGTAATGATTTTCCATCGTCATAAGTTCTTTGGGGGCACGCTCAAATGTCTAAGCCTTGGGAGCCCACTCAGATGCTTGGGGGCTCACTAAGGCTTTAATCCGGACCTGGTGATGAGTACGATCAGCGGATATATTTTATTAAAGCGGAAATATTCGTGCAGTTACGATTCAAAAGTTAGACAACACCGTCAATACACGATAAAAACTGATGAAAGGGGAAACCTCTTTACAAGTCAGGTAAAACTTTACTAAAAGTTAAAATATTTACAGATTAAAAGTGAGATCTTTCGGGAGCACTATGTTCCATCTTCAGACTACAGTAGTATGTGCCAGTGTTCTCTCTCTATATATATATACAATGCCCAAGAGCTTCCATGACGTAGGACCGATTTTTGAAGAGCATTCACCCCACACTCTAGCGGAAATCAGGTTGCAAAAGAAGTTCATCAACGTTACACAATTGAACCACATATGGTTAGTAATGACTTAAATTTGCACTATGATACACATAAGACAAGTTATGACATATATTTAACACTTACAAGGTTATTCCGTCTGACGTGGATACCCTCCTGAAAATAACAATTTCCACGGTTGTGGTATTTCTCTAGGTAACGAGTCATTACAACAGACTTGTGACTGGGAGTGAATATACACGCTCTCTGTGAAAAGAAGAGTAGACACGTCCGATGGAGTAAAAAGTATACTGGCCTCTTTCCAGGCCGGATAATGGGTCCCACTATGGGTAAGTCGAGCTAGGACAGAGTTCATAGCCCCAGTCTTCACACTATAAATGTGTTCTGAAAGGCGAAGCTGTAAAGAGCGTTTTGTGGAGCCAATATACAGTTTTTATGATGAACTACTGTCCACTGGTTTCATGGGAATACTGTGAATTCCAAACCTTTCACACGGATCTATGGGGTCTCTGTCTTTCTTAATAATCGATAAGATATTTGATGACCGAATTCCAAATGCCAAGTTGTATCGACTACAAACATTCCTGAGAATAGACAAGGGGCCAGGGAAATTGTAGTACGCAACAAATCTGGGTCTCTCCCTCTCACGTTGAAGAGTAGAGATAGTGGTATTCAGCTGGTTTCTCAAGATGCGAACCACAACACCATCATCATACACATGTGTTCTTGCAATATCTTTAATTTTCAGGATCTCCGCTTTACGTAGCTTTACACTTGACGAGTGAGTGATTGCTAGTTTTACCATAAAGCGGATGGCTGAGAGCTTATAACTAACAGGATGAGCCGAAGAGCTAGGAATAATTGTAGGGTTCATCAAAGGCTTTCGATACACAGAATGAGTCAAAGACTGGGAAAGAGGATCGCGGACTAAAAGCAAATCCAAGAAAGGGATTGCATAGTTTTCTTCAAATTCGAAGGTAAACCGAATAGAAGAAAATTGATTTGACATACGTTCAGCGAACAACGATAGCTTTTCGAGTGAATGATGCCAAAAAACCAGCACATCGTCTCACTTTTAATCTGTAAGTATTTTAACTTTTAGTAAAGTTTTACCTGACTTGCAAAGGGTTTTCCCCTTTCATAAGTTTTTATCGTGTATTGACGGTGTTGTCTTTAACTTTTGGATATATTTTATTTCTTGTTTTTTCATAAGTTGTTCAGCCTCAATCGTTCTTCGATAGCTGTTTGTCTTCAGAGACGTAACTGGGCATTTCTGCGCCCGGGGCGGACCACATCTCTCTTGTAAACAGGAAAGATAAGAAGAGGAACTCATAAATAAGGATAATGACAAGAGTGAAAGACATCACGATCAGAATAAAATCCCTGAAACGGCAGTGGGCTGGACATGCTGCCGGAAGAACTGAAAACCGATGGACAACCTAAATTGTAAACTGGATACCAAAGGAAAGAAATACACAGAAGAAAAGCCCACGTGGGAGATGGATGACATTAAAAAGCATGCCGGAGTAACATGCTGGAGACTGGTTCAAGACAGTTGTGAAAGGTACTTGAGGAGACTTTCATCCAGTAGTGGATTGATGATTGTTGACAATGATACATAAATATATAGCCCTCGACCAAAGAAAGTTAACGTCACACCCCCAATGTTTTTATTACCTCTATATGGGAGGAGCAATCAAACCGTGGGTCTTTGTACAGCTTTATTCAAGTGTTTCGGAGATCGCACCTTCGGTACCACACGAAGCAGACCGAATGCACCTGGGAGTTGTAGTTCAGTCTCAGTAATGATCTAACAGCCCCTAGAGAATCTTCCATAATATGAGCAATGCACTTTGCGCACCGGTGGCTGAGTGGCACGAAGCGTTTGGTCTATAATCATTCATCAGAGATGGGGTCCTGGCTGTAATTCAGGGTGATACATGGAAGTTGCGCTTGTGTTACGGCACTGGCTCTCTCCCTTTCTTGGAACCAGTGATCCTAAATTAGGGACAAGCGGATGCTTGTAGCTCACATATTTGCTCACGGCGGTCGTTAAACTATGAACACCGTTGTTCTGCAATCTACATACAACCGCGCCTTCATTTCGAATTGTGGTCAATGAAAAACATCCCCTAAACATTTTGAGGAAGAAATGCAAATTTTTTGCTGACAAGGGAAGCGAAACGGGCGAAACATTACAAGCAAGTTGTGTTAATAGACAAATGACAAAAAACTATACCAGAAATCTGCGCAACAGTTTCGGTTTTAATATGATCTTAAGAAGTGGTTTCTGCGCTCTCTCTTGAGCTGAACCGCCTGCCCCGGCCAAGTACGCCTCTGCTTGTGCTATATCAGTATAACTTACTACTCCTGGATACACTGTTCCATGCTGTTTAACAGTGCCCCTGATGGTGTTGCTAGCAGAGGGCTAGAGGTTCTCACCCCCTCCCTCCCCGAAAGTAAACGTTGTTGTAAATTGACTAAACTTTTATTTTCGGTGGTTTATGAAAGTGATTTTTGTATTTCAGTATAAGCATAAATACTGTACCTTATTTAATCGTGTATTGCACGTCTTTTAAAAGACAGCAAAATGAAATGATACAGCATGAACGATGGATAACTCAAAAGGAATTACTTCTGGCAGTCCATCAGTCGGGGCAGCCAGCGTCAATGCTTTTCTGCAATATAATACTTGATTTGTTGCTGCTTAGGAACTGGGAGAGAAATCCCTCCGCCTTTATTTTTAAGAAACATTAAATATAAAAGAATATTTCAAAGGAAAAGGTGGATTTGGAAGAAAAGTTGCGCATATTGATGAAACACACTTCTTCGCTTGGCAAGTGATTACAAACAGAGGCGACTTTAGATCTTTTGGGGCCCTAGGCACTAAAAGATATAGGGTGCCCCTTTTCCTTCTTATCGCCTCAGATTTTCATCTGTCTAATTCACAACCAAAAAAGTCAAGAAATGATTTTTACGCTTTTTAAAATACCATTCTATTGTATATACACCGATGAGCCCTTAAATTAAGACTATCCCCAGTTTAGAGAAATTAGCACGTCTGGTGTCCGAACCGTGGCGCAACGAAAGTTCACAGAGCGGTATATATAAAACCCGAGGACCGGCTTTCGGTTAGTAGAGTTTACGGAGCCAGAACGAGAAAAGCTGCCGATTTATCGCAGTTTGATAAAGGACAAATTGTGAAGGCACAGCGCCTCGTAGCTATGATCTAGGAAACTGCGCGGCCTGTCGGCTGTTCACGTGCCGCTGTTGTGAGTCCGTATCAAAAGTGGCGCACAGCTGGCCAAACAACGAACCGTCGTCCAGCCGTGTGTCCACAGCTCATTGATTCCAGAGCGGAACGGAGACTGTCGCGCATTGTTCACAGCGACCGCAGAGCAACAGTGCGACAAATCACCTGCAGATACAACATTTGGGATCAGGGCAATGTGTCACAGCACACAGTTCGTCGCAGCCTTCAGCGCATGGGCCTGCGTAGTGGAAGACCCCATGCTCACCGCAAGTCATCGCCAACAACGCATAAAATGGGCCCAAGATTATCGAGATTGGACCGTGGATGATTGAAAGAAAGTGGCCTGGTCTGACGAATCAAGATTCCTAGTGCATAACGTAGACGGCCGAGTGCGGATACGCCGGTTACCAATGGATGCTTATTCCATCAGGATGCACTGTTGGGCTGAAACAGTCCGGCGGCGGTGTTATGCTGTAAGAGTTTTTTCGTGGACATTTCAATGTCCATTATCCCAATAGCACAATCTCTGACAGCTGTCAGGTATCTGAACATCGTAACGGACTAAGTTCACCCATTCATGGTAACTGTGTTCCCTGCTGCCATTACCAACAGCATAATGCGCCTTGCCACACTTCTAGAATTGTCAAGGAGTGGTTCGAGGAACATGCTTGTGACTTTCTGTCAATGCCCTCTCCTCCAAATTTACCTGACATGAACCCACTCGAACATTTGTGCTTAAACTTGGGAAAGGGGGTCCCCGCTTAATCCCACTACCCTGAAATGTACGGGAACTGGAGGACCTGCTGTTGACATTATGGTACGAGATACCCCAGTATACCTATCGCCACCTAATCCAATCGGTGCCTCGCCGCCAAGTTGCGGCTGTTTTGCGAGATAAAGGGGGTCCTACAGCTTATTAAGTAGGTGATCATTATGTAATTGCTCATTGGTGTATATAAATACATAAGCTGTGTATTATTTGCGGTGTAGCGGCATGCCTCTAACGCCCTTGGTAATGGTGGGCCCTTAGGCTATAGCCCCGCTACCCCCCCCCCCTTATACGACCCTGCTTATCACAGATGCGAAACAAGTCTGATTTTTGTAAAGCACATGAAAAAACGACTACCATAGATTCAACAGCTGCTCAAAGCTACAACACTGCCATTGAGTCTCAGGCAACGTTGCATTCGAAGTGTTTCTTTCGGGAAGAGGGGGGCGCAATTAGAAATCTTGAGGGGGCTCAGACCTATTTGTTATTGATATATACATTAATACAAATGTTTAATAGAGGATAGAGGAAGAATTTCTATGCTCGTATATCGCAAATGCAAATTTTAAGAAATATACACATACAAGTGCTTAAAAATGTTATACCTTTATTTAAATTCAGTAATGCACCACGGATTTCACTATGCGATGGTGTAAATACCGCCCCCCCCCCCCAAAAAAAAAAAAAAAAAAAAAACATTAGGAGAGGCAAAACTATCTCCATCTTACTACAAGCGTGTTTCTGATTATTATTATTATTAAGAAATTTATAAATCCAAGACGATTGAGAAATTTATAAATCCAGCATTTTCTCACACATCGGTAGCAAGTTACGATGAAAAATTGGAAACATTTGCGACGAAAATATGTGACTCGGCCGACACAAAATGCATTACAATAGCCTTGGAAGCCACCAGCTTTCTCACACTTGAACAGCCACCGCTCGCGGTTATAGACTTCACACGATGTGGTAGTGCTCTATTGATGAGGGCATCTCCAGATATTTTATTTTAACCTCGTTGTCTAAGAAAGACTTAACAGCAAATAAGTAAGATATAAAGGAAATAATATTCGAGATTTTCAACGCCATCGTCCATTTCAGCTCAACTGAATCACCAAAAATGGCTTGAAAGATATGGAAAAATGACCTTAAAAATGCGCTGGAAGTTCAGGTAATGATCCAAACGTGTTACGTTACTTGTTGAAGCTCTTACATCTAATATAAAATGTTGGTGTGCGGCACTTCAGCGCTTAGCCTGAAAATTAAGGTGATTAGTTAACACGCTATAGATAAAAGTTCGTAATTATACTGAAAAGTAAAAGTTTTTAAAAACTGTGGCTAAATATTATCTCAATTATTTTTATTTTAAAACAACGTGATTTTTTAATGGACGTTTTCTTTCAGTATATAATTTGTAAAAAAATGTTATTAATTTTAATAAATGTCTTTCATGCTGTAGCAAGTAAAATCCCAAACTACGTAAACGCAGTGATGTGTGTTCAATGCAGCATTTCAGGTGGGAGTGGTCTCTGCAGAACAAGCACCCCGGCATATCATTGGTCAAGAGCAAAAACGGAACCCGCCAATTGGCAATTACAGTTGCGTTACCTTGAGTATTCGGCGAAAAGTGTTTTGTAATGAGGGGTCGTTTACGAGATCTTTCCGATTGGGACACTATAATTATCCGTTTAAAAGACCTGTTCGTTTCAATAAATTTCGTTTGATAGATGGCAAAAAGAATCATTAGAATGTTACCTGAAAATGTATGCTGTAAACCATTCCCCTGACATTTGGTTTCAGCCGCTTTAGATTATTTAGTTTAGCATATCTCTCTACTCTAAAAAAAAGTAACTGCCGCCGCTGCCTCTGTTTTAGAGATTTCTCGACACTCTTTCTTTCCTAGTTCGCAGCGCAAAAACGTATTGAACACAAAAATATGAAATGTACATCGTTCGTAGAGAATTGTTTGGAGAACACGCTGAAATAAACCGTTTCTTGATTCTATTGATACTTCAAGAGCTGTTTAATTTTAAAATTAAGGTAAGGTAAGCACAAAAAGTGCTATCAGGTCGCGTTGCGGACACACTAACAGCAACAGAACCACGAAACTTTTTAGGCATGTAGTGATATGACCGAATTTCTGCACCTCGTCGCCCTTTTTTTGAATTTCGATTTAGGTTACGAGAAATTAAATATCTAAATTTCACAAAATTCTCAATTTCGCGATGGGATCCATTTAAAAAACGGATATATGGCAAACTATAAATTATAACGCATTGCAATTTTTACAGCATAAACTTACAACTATCGTCCCTTTTGTATAAAAAAAATTAAGAAAAAGTCATTTTCTGATTAAGCATTTTTTAAAGATGCAAGTGAAAGAAACGAACGGCGTGTCTGCCTTCACGATAATCACAGAGGAACGTTCTGCTCACGTGACATGCTACCATTGTGACGCAGATAATTTGTTATGCATATGTTTTCCTGGCAAAGCTAACTTAATTGTTTAAGGTAGACGTCAAGTAATTTTGCTTCTCATGCTTCCACTGGAAAAACTTCTGTAGACATTTTCTTCACAATTATTGCGTTCCCAAGGATGAAAATTTTAACATCGATTAAAATAGCTTCATTCTGTAACTTGGAATACTTAATATTTTCTAAAACATAACCATAATTATGTAATCCAACATTTGTTTCTCTACTGACGTCATCAAAGTACAAGTCGCGCCACCTTTTTTCCGGTTCCAACGCCAGCTAAAGAAATGTTATTGATTTTTATATAATTATGGTTATGTTTTAAAAAATATTAAGTATTCCAAGTTATGATATGAAGTTATTTTAATCGATGTTCAAGTTTTCATCTTTGGGAACACAATAATTCTGAAGAAAATGTGTTTTCCATTGGAAGTATAGGAAGCAAAATTACTTGACGTCCACCTTAACATTTTAGCATAACGGTTTACGGAAATGCTTTTTGGACCGCTTTTGCTTTCCTTAGTGGTAAATTTAGTAAGTGCTATAAGTATAAACGACAAAAGTCAGACCTTCCAAAAATTAACGACCGTAAAAAAAACTGAAATTTTGGAATAACAAGCCTTATTTGATTAGACATGCAATAAAAATTGAAATTTATATGAATTTTCCAGTTTTTATTTCATGTGATATTCTTGGAGATCGGGCTGCAGGGCCCGAGCGCTACTCTGGAAACGAGCGTAGCGAGCCTAGAGGCGCAGCCCCTATTAGTAGTTAAAAAAACTAATAGTTTGAAATTCTTGGATTTTCTTTTTGTCACAGAGCGTGAACCACATACCGCTAGGGGAAAAAGTACTTTATGGGAATAATTTTTCATAACTTGCCATCGTTAAAAATCAGGTAGCGCAAGTAATTTGTTGAGTTGGAAGCCCTAACGTCACGTTAGCTACACTGAGGCTTAACCGTTTACATGGGACGTCGGCATCCGGAAGACAAAGCTGAATGTCAGATCCCAAAACATGATGTATTGCAGTGCTAACAATATGCCGTTAGTGATTACAAATCCACAGTAAATTTAATTATCAAATAAAAGAGGCTCTAAAAATTTCCCGGATTGTGGAACCATACTTGGTTTTGTTGTTTGCCCGTCCCTCTTGCATATATGATTAAGATGAACTGGCCTTCTACCCTCTTGATTTTTATCCAGAAAAAGTATTAGGTAATATTGGTAGGATTTCATAATAGATACATGGACAATTGTTCCATGAAATAAACAGATTTACAAAAGCATTCTCATCTAGAGCAAAAACATTTGCTCTAGAGTATATGTATTTTCATAACTTTAATTTCAGAGCTACGTTAAACAAAAGTTATTTAAATTGTTAACACTTTGTGTGAAGTCATTTATAGCTCTAATTAACGGAAATCCCGTTGTTATTTTGCCGAGGTACTGTATATATTATTGGCTGCATTGATTCGTCGGATTTAGAAAACGTAAACATACATGCCGGTGACAAGTTTAGTTTTAGTATATAAAACAAAGAAATTAATTTAATACTTAAAATAATCTTAACGCTACTGAGACATGATGTCCATGTGGATGCGTTTTTTTTTATTATATTTGATCTCATTTTCTTAAGTTTTTAAAATTGATTTTTCCAAATCTTCATCTGTAAAAAAAATAATTGCACTAAATATAAGGGGTGATCTCCCAAAAACCTACGGGAGGGGGGGTGTCCATGAATTTTCGGGTGAGGGTTGGACCCCCGACAAAATGCGTAAATACATCACTGGTCTCAGGGCAGATCCCGCGCGTGCTCTCCCTTTAGCACCAAGGAAAAGCTTCGATTTGTTAGGTTTAATAACAAATGGAATAACTTTTCGCGAAAGAAAGTATTACTTAAAAATATATTACTTTCCTTAATTGGAAAAACTTATACAAATAGGTCCCCGGTTATTCCTGACACTTGCCCCTCACGAAAATCCTGGATTCGTTCCTGTTGAGTCTGAGGTCTTTTAAAAGGTAAAAAGTAATGTTGCCGCAAGGTATGCTGGGAGATGGGGGATAACTATCGAATCAACAGCGGGTGCATGCGATCAAATTGCACAGTAGCTTAGAAACAAGTCTGATTTTTGTAGAGCACATGAACGAACGAGCACCAGCGCAAAGATACAACACTGCCATTGTGTCTGTGGTCGTTGGGTAAAAAGTTATATCGCCACCAGGTATGCAGGGATATAACTATCGCATCAACAGCGGATGCATGCGCTCAGATTACACAGTTGCTTAGATTAGTGAACACGGTGAAGTGAGACATGGAACCAAGTCTAATTCGCGTTATTTTTGTTTATGCGTTTAAATTGGGGCATTCCGCTTCCGAGGCAAGAAGACTGATTTTCTTGTCACAGTGTCAATTCTAAGCAAATATCACCTTTTAGGACACCGGTGACAGCCGAACAGAAGCGAGAACTGAAAGTCGAAGTCTTACTTGTAACAGTGACCAAAATCACTGTTAACAGGGGTGACGGAGCAGCGATAAAAATCACCGTTACAACGGCTCCCTTTGGAATTATTTGTTTACGAACGAATAAACCGGCATACCTGCCAACATAGCATAGAGCCTTGTCAGTAGTAGCTAGCATTATCGCGCGAAATACATACGCTTTTTTACGGAACGATCCATCTCTTTGTGAAAAAGAAATGCACGCAACAACAAAACATTACAACAAACAAGGACAGCAATGCGGCAAACTTAACATGTGAGAAACACAAAGTTGATTCCCCTGGTGATGGCATGATAGGTAACACTGTGAGATTTAATTTCAAAACTACCACCAGTAAAAATCAGCCAGATGCTTTTAGAATTTCACATTCGACAGATGAGGAAAACAAGCAAGTGAACGCGCATTGCGCAAACCTCCACTTACCATAAGATCATACTGCCTGTGACATTGCAGTTTATGACAAGATGAGACCAAAGAAGGAAAAAAATCTGAACATTTAAACTGGGTGGAAAATCAAAGTAAAAAAAGACAGTAGTAGAATGCAGACTACTTTCAGTTTGTCTTTTTTTTTTACTCTGTAGGTGCACAGCATCCATTGCTTAATTTTTCTTTCTGCTATTTCTATCTCCCTATTTTTCCATTGTCGCTTTCTTTCTTGCCTTTTTTTTTATCCCTTCCAATAATAATTTCATTCATCACGCTAAAAGAACTTTCAGCCTGAGGACCATGAGTGTATTATATCAAATTTCTAACTATTTTAGATAAATGGTGTAACTTTGAGAATATTAATACTTTTGAACACCATGCATCAATTTTTACAAGTTATCCAACTTCATCACTTCCGTTTTAGGGAATTTCCCACCCGCTTATCAAGCTTGAATGCAAAACGTTCTAGGAGGAGGGATATTTAACAACGCAGGAGAAAGAGAAAATCGCACAGCGGGGGAAGGGGGGGTGTGGTACGGAAGAAATCTTTGCTCTGTCAGACTAACGGTTTTGAAAATGTCCCCCCTATTTTCAAGCTGAATTATAAATTTGTATGCACTAAAATGTAAATGTTATTTAACAATAATACTGGACAAAGGCAACACCGCGAGAACAAAAGAAATCACGATTACGAAAAAAATCTGAACTCAGTAGACCTTCCGGTTCCGAAAGAAGTTAAAAATGAATTCCGTGCCCTAACGAACACCCCCTCCCCCGTCACCACCAACTTCCCAAAAATTTATGTTCACTTGTGCATCGATCTCGTAAATGGCAAAAAAAAAAAAAAAAAAAAAAAAAAACGAAAAAGGCGGAATTACTCGAATTCGCGAAAGATAACGAGGAAATTTTCGCCCACGTCCAACTTCCGTTTTCGCAAATTGTTGCCTACAGTTTCAAAATGAAATACAGTCATTTATGCAATAAAATTATATTTAACAAGACTACTGTACATAAAGACAACATCGGGGAAAAAAATATGATTACGGCAAAAAATTTTATTCCGTTTAACTACCGTTTTCAGAAGTTTTGAAACACGAAATACCGTCAGCAGACGGAAAACTATCCTTGTCAACAAATTCTCTTCAGTTTTACACCGATTTAAAATGACATTTAACAAAAATATTGGACACAAGCGCAACATACAAATGCAACATCGGGAGAAAAAATTACGATTACGGCAAAATCTTTTACTCTCTTTAACTACCTTTTTGGAAAGTTTTGAAACACGAAATACCGTCCCCAGACGAATACAATCCTAACCGCACAGAATATGGCGGCGCACTGGGAAATTCGTCTGGGGACGGTATTTCGTCCCTAGACAGCATAAAGCCTAACCGTCCAGAATATGGCGGCGCACCGAGAATTTAGTGTCACATAGGAGACTAGTATGCCCTCCAATGCCCTTATCGGAAGGAGCCAGTTACGATAGAAAACTTCTACCAATTGGTGTCATCCTCTAAAATACCAATCGCTAATGTTTCGATCAGAAGAATGCAACAGCAGGAAGTTAAGATGCCTAACAATGCGACTATCTTTGTGGATAACAAAAAAAGGGGGGAGGTTTACATTGACTTACCAGAAATGTTCTTTTCTTTCTGCTACCGAAATGCTATAGTCCAATTTATCTTACCCAAGGCATTGCTACTTTTTCTTTAATCTCAGTTTTACATTTATAGTTAGAATGAGTTTAACACGCGTTATTTCTGAGAGCGTTTAGTTCCAGTTTCTTGATCAACGGAACCAAAGGGGGGGTCCTCAGGGCCTGACTCACCCCCCTATTGAGGGGAGATTGAGCACGAATTTAAAGTGATATGACATACAACGCTTCCACCAATCAATACATCCATGGAACCCCCCACCTCGCCCTTAAGAAATTTATAGCAACGCCACTAGACGGAACCCATTGCGATCTGCTGTAATCCCTTGCTGAATATGCGGTAAGTATTCATGGCTTCTGAAAATTATTTACATACCGTAATTTTTCGAGAAGCTTATGTCAATGAAAGGGTTCGCATATTTTTCTCTAGCAGAATCACAATAGATTCCGTCGATTCTAGAGGACGACGCCAATTGTTGGAATTTGTTTTCCCATGTGACCAGTTCCCGCCAATGAAGTAACGCATTGGAGGGCACAACAGTTTCCTATGGGACAATCACCGTGAATTCTCCTGGTATCCCAGCAGTCCAGTAAACTCCTGTCCCGTACGAAAACGACAGAGAACAGAACAACACCAAAAACAACCGCAGTTAAGTAGTCAAATCCTGCAAGCCGCTTTTCCTGCCCACGGCCAGACTGGATCGAGCGTGAGAAAACGCTTTATCGAGTCAGGCGGTGCCTTGCCGAACGGTTATTTAGGCACCCGATGGATAAGGTGTCAGTGGCGATGCGATCAGCTACAACTCCGCGTTTAGTAAGATATGAAAAGCTAAAAACCATGGATCTAACAACGATTGAAAAGTAATATATATCAAATTAATTTTACTTAGAAAATACTAATCATCGAACGATCAAAGTGCAAGTTGTTAATTAAATGGAATGTTTAACACTCCTGTGTTTCAAAAATTCTGATCATTCGTAAAAAAAAGATTATAAGACAGTACGAAGTACATATATCACCATGAATTGCACATAATGCCGTTTATAGTAATAAACTGATATGTAATTTCCCCTGTATTACTATAAAAGCGAATGTACGGGTAATGGACTCTAAAAAACTTAAACACTTAGTGGAAGTTCCTAATTAGGCATTGTACCGCCAGTCCGCCAAGGGAGGCAAGTACAGCTTCCATTTGACGTGGCATAGAGTAAAATAATGCCTGGATTTCTGCAGGAGTGATTTTGCACCATACTTCCATCAAATACCGAATCAATTCCCAGATTTCGTAGGAGGGAGAAAATGCTGCCTGTGACGTCATTCCACACTGTCACGCAGCGACACTGTCCCATACATGTCCAATTGGATTTAGATCCCAAGATTGCGATGCCCAAGGCATACACAAGAAATTTTGTAGAATCAGTTGGTGACCGCCTTCTCTCGATGAATCTCAGCGTTATGTTGAAACACACATTAGCTGCCGCATTGCCTAAACTAATAGCTATACCTAAACGATGCAATGGCGCAGAGGTCTAAGCGCTGGCTTATAGCCATTCGTCCGCTACGGTTCTGGGTTTGAATCCCGGTGGCGTAATTTACAAGTAGATGTACGGAATTGCGATTAAGGCCAGTTCCACAACGCGATTGGTTCAGAGCTACTTTGGAGATTGCGAGTAGGCGGGGCCTATGAGGAGAGTCATGTGACAGGAACACTGTCTTTTATCGGGAGAAGTTCTGCTTGCTAAGAAATTCAATGTGAGGTTACTTAACATATGCGACAAATGATCATATTGAATTCTGTCGTGGAAAGTTTTATCGTGGGAAGTGCTGCTTCCTAAGAAATTCATTCTGAGGTTAATTAACATATGTGACAAATGATCATATTAATAACGGTAAAGTAATTTTGTGCACGATATTATAAGGAATGTCAACAGTTCCTCAGACGAATACAAGTCGAAAATCTTAATATTAAAATTGAGGACGACTTCAAAAAATAGCTAATTCAATACATACTCTAAATCGGCCAATAGATGACAGCACGTCAATCTGACGATCAAGTCTTTTTCATGAGTGTAAAGAGGTCTAGCTAGAAAAAAATCAAAGAGTGATTTAGTATTAGCAAAGAACTACCTAATGACACAAAGTAAGACCTCAAAACAGTGTTCTGTCGAAATAAAACAGTTCCTTTGGAATAAATACTCCAGAATGTAGTTTGCCATATATTGTGTTTGATAAAATAGTAAGTGATCTGTCATATATATATTTTTCTAATATTTACGAAATTTCTCATATTTTTGTCCCTCCAAACTTCTTCAAAAATGCCTTCAATTCCACATTTCAACCCCCTTCTCCCCGAAAATTAAAAAAGAAACGTTAAACAACTCACGGGTTCTACATACAAAACACATTAGTATTACTCCTCAAGAGGAGTTAGCGCTGATATCTCTCGGCCGTGTGAGAACTGTATAGAGTTATGCTACTTCGGAAGTAAAGTTACAAGTCCATGAAGTCATGTTGATATAAAAACTCAAAGGTTCCCCTACCAATCAATCATCATTTACACTCTCTATTTACCTCCAGTTACATTCCGACTGTACGGGTAAAGCAACTGAAGGTAGCCATTGTCGCAATGAATACTCACGAACATTAAAATGGCTTATGGCGAGGGCAGCAACGCCTACATGTCTCCGTCACATGACTCTCCTCATAGGCCCTGCCTACTCGCAGTCTCCAAAGTAGCTCTCTACTATTCGCTTGGTGGAAATGGCCTTAATCGCAATTTCGTACATTCACGTGTGAAATACGCATCCCGGTGAGGTATGCATGTTGTGCTTGTCTTGCGGCACTGGCTCTCCCTTCCCTGGAGCCAGTGGCCCTGAATTAGGGACATGCGACTGCTTATAGACCATTGAAATGCTTACAATGATAGTTGAACCCTCAAATAATAAAAAAAAGTATTTCTTACGCTAACATTGTGTGGAAAGGCTGAAACCGGAGCCATCGTCAACATGGGCGCCCATAGCTCTGTTTCTAGGAAGAGGCAAAAAGAAATTTTAATATGAATAACGTTTACAAACACCATATGCCAATTTCTATTGTTCCTTCTTGGGTTAACGTGAAGATTATGGTGCAAAATTCAGGGACGGAAAATTTCTAAAAACTGTGACGTACAACCTTTTTTGAAATCAAAAATGATGTAAATTGAAAAAAAAGTTAATTGATAGAGTCATTTTTAAAAACGTTGTACGTAAAATTTACATGTGTATGCGGCACGCGGAAATCCACTCAGCGGCAACGATAACGGCTGACTGCCCGGTGGGAGCCGTGCCCTTCTGGACGGTAAAAGCACCGGTGATCAATGCAGGAAGAGAGCGTTAGAGATTAGTGTTTTAGTGCAGCCACGGCCTCGCCTGAGCAGTCGCCATTGCTCCTAGCTGTTGTTGTTCGCGGAAACACCTACCTCCGTTATGAAAAATAATCCCTAGGGTTAAGAGCAAAAAGCCACACAAGGACTGTTCAGAATCCATTTAGCTTTGGTCAACAGTTTTTTGGGCGAAATTGCTATGTAAAACAAATTTTCAAAACGACAGAGCAGTTTCAGAAATAAATTTTATATTAGAAGTTACCCAGTCAAGAGCATGACACTTTCGGCTGATGCTGTCCAGTTTGGAGAGGATGGCAATGGTAGAAAATGTCTCCCAACACATCGACAAAAAATTGGCAATCGGGCGAACTCGAAGGGGATGTGTTACTTAAGTAGGCAGTAGGGGATGGAGTTCGTACTCCACCACAGTTCCATCCACAATTCCCACTGCTTCTCTTTGAAATGGATCTCTATCTTTAGTTTGTTGCAGGGAAACCGGCTTCACCAATTTTCTTTTTGATGGGGGGTGGAGAGTCCGTGAAGAAATCATACGTGCGAGGAACAGATCTCTTCCATTGCCAAGTTGAAAATTTAAAAAAAAGAGGGTGCAAAATGACAAACTACGAGATTTCAACGTGTATTTTAAAACTCAATTGCAAATGCTCATCATTAAATGAACAAGGGAAACGGAAATATTCTTTTGGTGAATATGATTTTTTTTTAAAATGATATTCACCAAAAGAATACGTGCAGAGTTGAGAAACTGAAACGCTATTTTATGGAAACTTTTCGATATTTCTTCCAATTAGAGGCCATCCAGCGAGAAAAACGAAAGGCATACAGAAGTTCGTAGTACGAATTTTCTTTTTAAAATAAATAAATTATATGTTTTGCTTTATAAATACTATTTATGGAGTTATGTTATACGTTCAGTATGTGTATACTATTTATACTGTTATGAGTATAAACAGTGTACACACACTGAAACTATTGAATAGTATACTATTTTTGGAGTTCTGTTCTGTTCAGTATGTGTGTGCGCGAATTGTGTGAGAAATAATCATCAGACAGAAAGGATTGGAAGGAAAAAGTAAAATCGCTGTGATGTTTACAAAATTAATGGAAAGACGTTATGTAAAAGATGGACTTAATCTGTCAGTGAGCAAAATCCTTTCGGGCGCACTGCGACATCTATCAGATACGAAACAAACATTCCATTAAACGTGTCACCGGTGAACTGTTCATTTACCCGTTAGATGGCGCCACATTCGCAGGAGGGAACGGCCCTTAATCGAAAGAAGTACCCAAATGGATAGAGAAAATTTATGAGGTCAGCATTTCCATTTTTTTACCCCAACTTTCAGATTTTTTATAAGTATTTCGACTTTTTTCTAGTAACAGGCGGTCTTACAAGTAGCAGGCTGACAAGGTGGGGGAAATATCTGATTTCAGCAATTTTTATTCCTTCGTGCTCATGCTCATTCCCCCATGTCCGGGAAATTGGTCCACATTTTTTATTCCATCGTGCTGATGTTAATTCACCCGTCTGCCACGTGAGTTTCTTATGGGTTTTCTTATGACGTTTCCAGACAGTACGATGCACCGGTCAAAAATGCCAATATGCGGCCGTTCCGTCATCTTCCCTCCCGCCGTCTCGGCAAAACGAAACTACGAGCCCGGTTCCAAAAACAAAAGGCAGAAGAACTTCCGACTCTCTCATAGGCGTAACCACTGAATTACTCGGGGGTCAGAACCATCCCAGATTTCCAAGCATTAGTTTTAAAGCATTTTTTCTAATGAAAGTTGACGCATTTTTATTAAATTAAAGAATTTTTTTAATGAAAGTCGCATTGAACCAAAACCTTTGAAAACATTAAACACTTCCGGGAAGGGGGGGGATAATCCCCCGAAATTGTTTCATGTTGGCACGTCTCTAAATACGCCCTTCGTATGTTCATATTATGAACATATTGTATTCTTAATTGACAGATTTTTAATGGAAGAACTGGAATTTTACGTCCTGACTCTTCTGGTTATGTACTGCTTTATTTTTTACCTCCAAACTTCGAAATAAAAAAAATCGGACATAAATAAACAAACGTTGTACCATTTTGGCGCCCCTGTTTGGGTCGGAGGCCTTCCCGCCCGTTCAGACGCCACTGCCGAAGACAGAAAAAATACAAACACTGATGTTTCTCATCGTTTTACAATTTCTTAAATTAAACCAATGAAGAATAGCAAATATTATAACGAAAAAACAGGAGGCCCTACTGTTGTTGTAAAAGCGGAGTCATCCTGTACATGTGTGTCACAGCTAAGTATCCTTCCGCGCTCACCACAGTTAGTCAAGATGGCTGTCGCGCACACTTGTGATACGGCTAGGCCTAACCTGCTTAGCGGGGATTCTTCATCTACAGTGCCTAGACGAATTAGTGTGTCGTGCTCGCAGAAAAACTTGCTGCCCGCAATCATGAAAGCGGTAGATGGCGCTGCCATCGGATGTCACGTCGCTTTTCAGGGAGGAAGGACGACGAAACCGCACATCTTTCTATGACACACACCTAGCTTGTCAGTATTATGCGTACTCCTTGAACGATATTTTATAAGCAGGTAACTTAAGTATATACGAAATAATCGACACACCTCTTTTATCTCAAAAAAAAAAAGAACGAACGGGGTGCTCAAGATTCATTAATAAGGGTATCGTAGTTTAAGTTAAGCTTTGCATTGTGCTAACGTCAACATTAATGTTAGATATTTCGGAAGTCTTAGAGTCATACATGGGTAACATTATGCAAAAACACTGGAGACCAATATGCAGTTTACAATCACAGAAACATCAACTTACAGTACAAAGTAAAAATTAAAAAAAAAAAAAAAGAAAATGTTTTGCCCCTCAAAACCTTACCGGAAAAAAAAAGGGGAAATATTTTCTCAATGAGACATCGGCTTTATAAATTGCATTCCAATAATCCAATTAGGTCTTGAAATTCAGTAACCTAAAAACTTTATAAATTATTTAATAATGTACTTCATTTTTCAGCATTGGTAAGAACATGGGAAGCCTTTTAATGAGTTGAAAATAGAATACAACAAATGCGATTACTGTTTTTAAAATTGGTCTATTTTCTAATAATATACCAACTGTAATCTACTTATAAAAATCATTCCTAAAAAAATTTGCCTGTGATATGATAAAAAAATGCATCATACTGGACAGAAGTAAATATACAAAAACTGAATGTATATGATGGCATTCTTTTAAAGAAAAATAATTATAACATTTTTCTTTACTTTTCTTCACCTTATAATAATTATGTGATTAAATTTGCTATTCAAATGGGTTTGCAGTGAAGAGAGGAAAATTCTTTTGCACCTTAAGTAAAAAGTTTAATAAGGTAAAAATTAAGAAGTGGGTGTTCATGGAGTCTGTCTAAATGGGATAATTCTATGCAGTTCCTGTAAACTATTTTAACCCTTAAAAGAAAAGGAAATTATTAATGTAGCACACACACCAGGCGTAACGTGGGGAAGGCACAGTAGGGCATGTGCCCCCCTTCACTTAAAAGTTGAAAAACTAATTAGTCGTTTTTTTTTGTTTTTTTTGTTTTTGATTGGAGGTTTAACGACCACCGTGGGCAACTCAATGGGCTATAAGCAGTCGCCCGTCCCTAATTTAGGGTCACTGGTTCCAGGGAAGGGAGAAATTAGTCGTTCACCTTTCAAATGTCTTTTAAATTTGGTAAAATAGTAGGTATGGCGTCAGGCTTGAGTAATGGTTTGTCTCGGCATATTAGAACTTCCTTACCTTGAATACTGCAACTATAACGCATCTCCATGAATTTAGATTCAAAGCGCCAGGTACATACAACACAACTTTCATCAAGTTTCTTATCAGCTCTGGGAATTGCCTTATCCCATTTGCTCAACATATCAGGAATTTTGGGGACAGCAAAGAGTGATATTTTATTTTTGTAGGATTTATGGTCAGTGTTACATCCTTGCACAAAACAGCTGCTTTGCCTTTTCCGTTTTCTATGTTTTTTAGCACGTCTTTTGTAAAAAAAGATTGTACTTCTGTTATCGGTCCGTCCGTCCGTCAGTCCGTCCGTCTGTACCAACGGTATCTCTGTAACTATTAGTCCGATTTGAAAAATTCTTTTTGCATTCGGAAGCTTGAAACATGCAAATGACGATCCTTTGTCTCGTTTTTTTTACGATGTACAATTTCGCCGCTAGGGGCGTAAATGCAGATGATGTCGAATTCAAAAATACGTTTTATTCCACATATTTTCTTCTAAACATCCGATTGAAATTTTTTTATCTTTCGATTCCATTTATGTCGAAGAGTATTTTAGATATAGTTACTTTTTCAAATTATGCATAGATTTTCCGCTAGGGGGTACAAAGGTAAATTGCGTTTTCTGCGTTATTCTGCTCCTGAAGCTCTGATTTGAAAAATTCTACCTGTATCGCATACAAGACCTCATGGAATATAGTTTTCACATAATTTCTAATGTTTGGTAAAGAATGGTTTGGCTACCAGTGGGCATAAGTGTTAATTTCTGCTTCTGATGTATTTGTAGCAAAATCTGGGTTCCTGAAAACTCGACTAATTTTTTTTTTCTTGGACCGATACCACTTATATGGATAAACCTTTTGAGAATACTTTCTTTCTAAAATAATGCATGGTTTTCCCACCAGGGGACGTAAAGTAACATCTTTTATTTTCGATATCTCTGTTCCTAAGAGTTTGTAAGCTCACGATTCCGTTTACAGCAATATCTGAGAGATTAAAAACCCGATTGGAAATTTTCTTTCTTTCATCAAATATATTGTTTTCCATACCGGTTCCATTGACTTTGAATAGCTTTGATAAATTTAATTTGCGTCAGAACGGATTCAAAAGCGTGCTTATTACACCCGAAAATTCGGTGTCATCTTTCTTGTTATAATTTGCTAAAGCAGAATTTTCGAGTCCTTTCATAGCTGACATTATTTCCCTATGATCTTATAACTGTTGCAATCGATTTCAGTACTGCACTTAAGTTTAACCACACCGTAGGTTTAACGCATGACAGCCAATACTTGATCAACTTCTACATCTTTACAAATAAAAAGTTACTAATTTCGGAACGAAATTTTGTTATAAACAATCCACAGTAGAATAAAACTAGCACACTAACCCCCGAATAAGCCGATTGCGTTTTAGTGATAAACGGTTGAATTACCTAGTGTATTACTGTTATGATGGAGATACAACGAATTGGCAGAGATCCTGCCAAAAAGATTTCCCTCCACTAACCTTTGTTATGTGAAAATTTGAAGTTTCGTAAGGCAGCAAATCCTTGGCAAACAAACTTCCTACCATTGAATAGCATGAAGCCGATGAAGCATCCTAACGTAACTTCCGATGCCAGCGCCCTCTGTCATTTCATGACGATTGGTCAAAAAACGGTGAGGGACATCTTAAGGAACACGTCACACTAATTCTTCTAGGCACTGTACTTCATCTGAGACCACGGTCAGCCATGGGAGATGCTCTAGCGGTAGTCACAGCGTCATCGTCGCCGCTGACTGAATTTCCGCGTACCGCATAGACAGGTAAATTTTACGTAAAACTCTTTCAAAAATGACTATTAATGATTTTTTTTTATTTTACATCATTTTTGATTTCAAAAAGGATGTACGTCACAGTTTTTTGAAATCTTCACGTTAACCCCTTCTTGTTATCTAACCTTTTTTATTTGACACTAAACATATAAATTTAACTGGAAACTGAATTTGTGTGTTGAGAATTTGTGGGAAATTTTTTGGAAGATGGATAAATGAAATTAGACAGCGTATTAGTACAATAAAGGCATTTCTTTGTCGTTCTGATTTATTTGGATACTTGTGTCACACGCGCCACGAAAACCCTGATATCAATCTCAAATGGTCATTGAAAAATAAAAATATACTCTAACGGCGAATTTCTGGGACAAATTTCGAGAGATCTTTGCCAAGCAGAGATTGGCTGCTTCAGTGGATAATAAATCTCTCTCTCTCTCTCATTTATCCCCTTAATACTTTTCCGTACGGTAAGCATGGTCCAGTTCAACATGCAATGAGAAATTCCATTACTTTCAACTATATAAATTCCCAACGTTTTTCCAGTTTTTACTGCATTCAGACGCATCCATAAGTTCTACAGAAAAATAATTACAATTAGTGTTATCGTAAAAATTTCTGTAGTACCTTCCTAGAACCACTAGGGAGTGGTCCGATATTCACAGGACGGGCAAATACTCCCTCCTGCCTCCCTATATGGGCGCCCATAATCGTTATCAATTATAACGACAGTTCCGCTGAAACTTCTGTTGTGCGTTCTTTTGTCCTATAACGTCACACGCTGCTATAGCGAAACCAGATCATTTTTGCATGTGCGTCTTGCGCAAGAAGGTAATTTAAGTATAATGGAATTTTTCAATCCGAGTTGTAGCAGCCGAAATATTAAGGCTAATAACACTATCGTTTTATGCCCCCAA
Organism: Macrothele yani; assembly: GCA_039090855.1. Classification (NCBI taxonomy): domain Eukaryota; kingdom Metazoa; phylum Arthropoda; class Arachnida; order Araneae; family Macrothelidae; genus Macrothele; species Macrothele yani. The sequence goes on from CM077015.1 coordinate 117,568,060, forward strand.
GAAAGAAACAGTGCAACAGATAATTCTAAAATCTGTTACATCATGTGAATCACCGCATCATCAAAAATTACCAAACCATTGCTGGATATATAAAAAAAAATTACCAACATCTGTTCCACAACTCTTTCCTGAGGTATTAAACTTATTTCTCTCATGAGGAAAAAAACACTCTTCTTTTGGTATGTTTTATGTAGTTCAATGGACCTTATTCACCTCGCATTGCATCATGGGACATATGTTCGTAATGGCGGACCAGCATTAGTTTGTTTACATCAGTTTTACTATTGCTAACAAATACGTTGTTAGGGTTCTGGAAAATCGTATTTACTCGTGTATTTACTAACGAAGTGCCTAACTTTCGCTCATTGCATGTTTGTGCTAACAAATCCTGTCATCTAAATTGTATACGGGAAAGGAAAATTTCCCTCTGAAAAGGCCGGAAGTGTTAAAGGAATGGCTACGTAATATAAACGTGATTTCCACACCAACGTGGATTTCCGAATATGTTCTGCCTACTTTAACGAGGAAGATTTTGAATAAAATGACAAGGAATCGAAGGAAGTTAAAACCTGGTAGTGTTTTTTCGAACTTTTATTTCCAGAAAAAATGGGAGAAGGGAGAGGCGCTGATTGTATATTCGGTTCGGTAAGTTGCGAATTAAGTTCTACGTTCTTTGTCCAAATTACGAAACATATTTTCTGTACTTTTTAAGTAGATTAACGTGTGGCAAAAGGAAGTTTTTTTGTTTTGTTTTATAACCCCAGATTATTTCCTCATTACGTATTTGTTTGGACTTATATTTTGTTTGTTTCTTTTCAAAAAAACTTTCAGATGAATATTTCAGATGCTTCGCCTGTTAATTAAGATTATGGTGCAAAATTCAGGGACGGAACATTTAAAAAATATGACGTACATCCTTCTTAAAATCAAAAATTATTTAAAATAAAAAAAATCATTGGTAGTCATTTTTGAAATGGTTTTACGTAAAATTTACCTGTCTATGCGGTACGCAAAAATCCAGTCAGCGATTGTCGAGGGTAAGGCCATGTCTTTCGGGACGTGCAATAGAAAATGACTGATGCGGGAGCACGTCGTAAGAAATTAGCCTTTTTGTGCAGCTAGAGCCTCGCCCGAGGCAGATGCCATTGCTCCTCTTTGTTGTCGCTGGCGGAAACAGTTACCTCCGCTACGAAAAATAGTCCCTAGTGTTAAGGAATCCATTTTACTTTTTGTCAGTAGTTTGTTGGACAAAATTGCTGTGTAAAACAAGTTTTCATAACGTCAAATATTAATGTTTTTTGGTGCAGCCACGGCCTCGCCTGAACCAGACGCCATTGCTCCTTGCTGTTGTCGCTGACGGAAACAGCTACCTCAGGTACGAAAAATAGTCCCTGGAGTTAAGAACAAGAAGGAACAATAAGTAACACAATGTTAAGTAACACAATGACTGAGAATCCATTTTCTTTGGTAAAGTTTTTTGGACGAAGCTGCTATGTAAAATAAGTTTTCAAAACGACAGAGCATTTTCAGAAATAAATTTGATATGAGAAGTTATTCAGTCAAGCGCCTGGCACTTTCAGTTGCTTTCAGCTACTGCTGTCCACCTTGGAGGAAGGAAGTGGAAGAAAACTTCCAACAAAACGACAAAAAATTGGCAATCGGGCGAACTCGAAGGGGATGTGTTACTTAAGCAGGCAGTAGTGGATGGAGTTCGGACTCCTCAACACACCCATTCCCCAACCCACACTGCTTCTCTTGAAATAGATCTCTATCTTTTGGTTGTTACAGGGAAGCCGAATTCACCATTTTTTTGTTGTTGTTGTTGTTGTGCAGGAGAGAGTGCGTGTAGTGATCAGACGTGGGAGAGACGTCTCTTCCATTGCCAGGTGGAAAATTAACAAGGCGGGGAGGGACGCAAAAACATAAACTACGAGATTCGACGTCTATTTTAAAATGCAATTGTAATTGCTCATCAGCTAATGAGCAAGGGGAACAGAAATATTCTTTTGCTGAATATTAGTATTTCAAATACAATTCAGCCTGTGCTTTTGTAAAAGTATCCAGCGATTTTATTTCCAGACGTTTATAAAAAACAAAACAAAAAAAACGAGAAATCATGTGGATTACTTAAAGAACTAGAAGCGAAAAAATAGATACATGAAGGTGCCAGGAATCGAACGCTATTCTGTCTTTTTATTTGTTTTATTTTTGATAATTGTTTTAAACATTTCACACATATCAGGAGGACGTGCCAAACACATAACGGGGCTAGCAATCCAGTTTCGTATAAAATGCGCAATGCTGATAATGATAAAAATATTTCCTAATTTGTTATTTACGTTTTTGGAAATTAAATTGCTTTGGCTTGTAAAGCAATTATTTCAACAGGAGGAAAAATATTGGATTGGCATTGCCCACCCCGCAGAACAACTGAGGGGCAAGATTTACCTCGCCTCCGCTCCCCCCGCCCCCTTGCCCCCGCGCGCTTATGCTGCTCCGTCTGAACAACTTTAGAGGCAATCAGTCGTCACATTTTTCAGGCCCTGATCATTGTGTGTGCATTATTTATGTGCACTGAAGTGACAAGTGTTATTATATACACCACCCATTGTTATGCATATGAGAAGAGTCAATGTCCAGTAATTTTTTAAATACCACTTGGATGAAAAATGGTACATGGCAAAAATTGTACGATGCAGGAAAGAGTCCACCTTGTTGAGTTAGGGACCGTGAACCAATTGCATTTTACACAAAATTTCGAATGTGTGGGAGGAGATTTCCGGGGTAACCATTTCCATTTTTACGCAGTTTAAAACAAAATGTAGTTGTACAAGTAGCATAAATATGTGGGGAAAATTTCTAATGTCGGCATTTCCATTTTTTTTTACCTTAACTTTCAGATCTTTAATAAGTATTTCGACTTTTACCGCAGTTTTAGTAACAGGCGGTCTTAAAAGTTGGAAAAAACCCAACGACAACAAGTAATTCATTGACTTTTTGCTAGGGGGAGTAAAGGTAAATTGATTGGGTTTTCCCCGATATGCCTGCTTCTAAAACTCCGATTGGAAAAATTCTCCCTGCACCGGTACAGCTCCTGGTGGGAAATGTTTTGATTTCTAATTTCTAATTTTTTTTATAAAATATGGTTTGTCTAGCAGACGTATAAAGTGTTAATTCCTGCTTTGTAGGTATTTGCAGCAAAATCTGAGCTTTTAAATGCTCGATGGAAAATATTATTTCGTGAATCGACACCGCTCATATCGATAAACATTTGAGAATATTTTCTTCCTAAAATTATGCTTAGTTTCTCCGCCAGAGGGCGTAGATATACATCTTATTTCTGTCAATATATCTGCTTCTAAGGGTCTTATCTGAAAAATTCCTTCATTGTTAGATAGCGTTTCCGGTATAAAATGTTTCTCATATAATTTCAAAATTTTCAAGTAGTGCATAGACTTTCCGCTACGGGCCGTAAAGGTAAATTGCGTTTCCCCCGATATCTCTGCGTCTAAAACTCCGATTTGAAAAATTCTTTCTGTACCGGATACAGCTCCTGATGGGAAATGTTTTGCATATAATTTCTAATATTTGATAAAGGATAGTTTTGCCACCAGGGGGCGTAAGCGTTAATTTCTGCGTCTGATGTATTTTGCAACTAAATTGTATCGATTTACCTTGTAGGGTTCCATTTCAAGCGACGGCGGCCAAGTTAAAAACGACATTGGAGATTCCAAAAGGAGATAAGAAAGGCAGGTGTCCGCGATAGTGAAAGTCAGGCTGTGTGTGGTGATCCGAGCTGGGAGACATTGGAGCAGTGTGAATTGCGCGTCCCGAGGGACAAAACTTGCAGTCAGGTCGTATTATCTCGGGGCAGTGAGCCGCGAAGCATGCTGGATTTTCTTCCAGTAATAGGATGAGAAGGGGAGCACGTGATCTCGAGAGAGAGGGAGAGAAAAGTGTGTAGCGATAGAGCTCGGTTGTGTGGAGATTAGGTCTCTCGTACGAAAGGTCGGGAGAAGGAAAAGATGGAGAGCGCTTCAGGTATGAAGGTTCGGATAGTTTACGACACGTGTTAGTCAGGTGTACGGAGTCACATTAATAACGCAAAGATGAACATCGTTGTGAAGTAGGAACCGATCTAATTGATGCACGACGACTTTCGCTTGATATGTTAAGCCGATTATAGAAGCGCAAAGTTGGAGATAGACGACGGTAGGAGTCGCGTGCTGAACCACCGAGACCGCAGGTCATTTTTCACAAAGCCGTCGATCGCAAGAAATCGGACCCGATGCAATTATCTGCTCTTCATTGAACTTAAGTTATCATTTCTGAGTGGTTACTTCCCTCCCTTTCTTGATTGGCAGACAACCATAATAAAGCTGTGGAAGATTGCCTGAGCATTCGTTTCATATACGAATGTTACATAAGAACGAACCTCATCCTGGTATGCTGTGGGCGTGTAGGTACCGGGCAGAGTAAGCTGACGCCCCAGAGCGGAGGCGGATCACAGCAACCGGGCAATAATGTTCGCCCCTACATCTCCTTTTTAGATATCCCCATAAAAAGTAATTAGGAGGCGTCAGATCGAGCGAGAGCGGTGGCCATAGACCATTCGAAATGACGCAGGTGCCGAAAAAGGACTGAATTTCGGCCATACTGGTGTGTGACGTCACTTCGTCATGCTATTAATATTCAACGGAGAGTTCTTCGTCGTCCAATTTATTTACAAAGGTGTTGAAGATTTCCATATATGCAGCGTTTTTGATGGTTGTATCGAAAAAGATTGAACAAATTATTCGGCGCCGGGTCATTCCACACCAAGCAGCAGTTTCTGTAAAAGAAGGGGTTCTTCATGTATCGCGTTGGGATTTTCACCGGCCCAAATAAGGGAATTTTGAGAATTGACGTATTCGGACAGGTGAAACCACGCCTCGTCCGAGAACCAAGTGTAGTCCACAATGCCATGAATTTCCTAAAAAAATGTCAAACCATCGACAGTATGTCACTCGTTTCACGTGTTCAGGCTTTTTCAGTTCGTGGACCACAGCGATAGGGTACGCATGAAACTTTGCTTTTTTTTCACAGCCCGTTGACAAGTGCTTGTGGACAACCCTGTTTCCTGTGACAGTCGGCGAAGTGACTTCCTGGGAGACGCAAGTAGTTGGCCCTTTCCTTTACATTATGGATCGTTTCCTCGGACATTTGTGGGGACTTCCTGCATGGTCGTCTAATAAAGCCCCCTTGATTTCCAATTTTTTCGACAATGCCCGAATGGTGGACTTGCTCGGAGGACGTCTGTCTGCAAACTTCTTCAGGAATTGCTGTTGACAAGACTTTATCGATTCTGTTTTCCAATAAGTGCCAACAATAAACACTCATTCTTCCAGAGTATGTCGACACATTTTCACACGTATGCGAACAGCCACGAGCCCTCACTATCAACAACCGTATTGTGTAGACAATCTCATTGAAATGGCATAACGAAGCAGCAGACATGCGCGTCCGACTGGCTGACTGACTGCCACTCAGTGGCGCCACACTTAGGGATGTGTCTGTCACTAAGCCGTACTCCGGCTGGCTGACGGACACCGCCGGGTTCAATGCTGTCTGGACGCAAATGGTGGGCACTTTCAGCACATATTGTGATATCATCACATTTCGCACGAAATGCGGTGAGTCCGCTTCAAATTTCGTTGGAATATCTTCATTGGTGTTGTTATTAAGGAAATGCCGGGTTCGGTAGCGAGTGGGACACCCTGTACTTACCTACGCAGGCACACCGGACCAAAAATTAGTCACCCCTGGCGGAACCTACCTAATAACGGGTAACGGCGTCTCTTGCATTGATAACAGCATGAATCCGGTGTGATAGACTCTACGAGGTTGTAGATGTATTGAACATCGATTTGCAGCCACTCGTGCGTCAATTGCTTCCAAAGTTCCTCCAGAGATTGTGAGTGTCTTTTCCGGTGTTTCACATTCCGTTCCAAATGATCCCACAGATTTTCAATAGAATTTAAAACTGGGGATTTGGCGGGCCAGTCGAGGTGAGAATGTTGCTGATTTTTCGTCGTGCCACTCACAGGTTTAATCCTGTTAACACGCAGTTGTCTTAGAAGACAGGAGTGGCAATGTGATGCTTCTATTGGAGATGTAGGGCAAAGGGCAACACTTCATCATTCCGAATGCGGAGGTACGCATGTTTGGTAAATTCATTGTCAATGCAAAGAGACGGTCCGTTTCTTGGTACGAAAAGCATCCCCCAAACATAACAGAACGCCTTCCAGCTTGAACAACACCTTCGACACAATCAGGATTAAAGGCTTCACTGGGCCTGCAATGCACTCGTCACCTCCCATCAGTAGAGCATACAAACAGAAACGAGACTCATCAGAACAAGTTACTATTTTCTAATCCTTCACAGTCAAGTGTTGGTGCCTCTGAGCTCATTGATAACGTGCTATAACGAAGTGAATTTCTCCGTCATTTTTATCCGCGCCAGGATTCGAACCCGGGTCCACTCACTCCGGAATAAGTTGCTCTACCAATTGAGCTACGCGGACATTTTATTCTGATTCCTATCTGCCTTTATGTCGTGTGCGTCCTTCTAGCAGGTACGTTACATCTCCTGGTACGTTACATCATCTCCCCCTTATTTTTTTTTCGAAGTGCTGCTCTTATTTTTCCTATCTCGCGGTGTGGAAATAACATCACACCATTGCGAGATTGTGAACGGTCGGATCATCCGGATAGTTCGGGCGCCATTATAACGAAGTGAATTTCTCCGTCATTTTTATCCGCGCCAGGATTCGAACCCGGGTCCACTCACTCCGGAATAAGTTGCTCTACCAATTGAGCTACGCGGACATTTTATTCTGATTCCTATCTGCCTTTATGTCGTGTGCGTCCTTCTAGCAGGTACGTCACATCTCCTGGTACGTTACAGTGCGACTTTGTTACTTGCTGTTAAAAGAAACCTCTTCCCTGGTACTCCGCTCCAGATGTCCATCGCATGCAATTCACGTTGCAATGTCCTTTCGGAAATTGGTTGGAGTGGACGTTTACTAATTGTTTGGAGCACTTGTTGCTTGGTGCGAAACCGATTTAGGTATGAAACACGGCGGCTGTACCTGTTGGTCAGAATCGTTTTCTGGGCACAAGTACGCCACAGATTTTCAGTTGACTGCGAACTACACCACAGTTTGTAGATCCGATGGACAGTACACTTCCACCCAACAAATTGGGAGATTTTCACTCACTTTGTGTCCGTGGTCACGGCCAGATAGGATGGCTTCTGTTTGCCACTCCGTAACGTTTGCTTGACGACCCATATTGCAGACTAAATTCAACACCCACGTTGCGCTTCGCCACTGCACGAGAAAGAAATAATTCTGTAGACTACGTCAGTGCTATTTATCTCCCAACTATGCTATCGTGGAGCCCTCTGTGCCAGCGGTAACTTCCTACTGTCATTTCTGTTAGGGGTGATTAATTTTTTGTCCGGTGTGCTTATAATATAGATCTTAGAGAAAATAAAAAGCAGAGGTTTTTACGTTACAGAAAGATACTCTTTATGTGAGAGTTATGAAATATTCTTTATTACAGTTTGGGTTTTCAAAAATTGAAAAGAAAAAAAACAGTCATAAGAAAAAGATTTCCGATGTCCTGTAGGACAAAAGAGCATCTGAGATGAATCTTTGCTAAAACAAAGGTAAGTGAGTTGTACATATTGTTTTGAAACGAAATGTCAGCTGTAATCACCGTTACTTATTGCTTTGTCTGCTACCCATGGAGAGAACGCTGCAAAATGTTATCACTCATCTGACTTAGAATTGGTAAATTAGCAAAAACTGAAGTAACAGTTCTGGTAAAGCTACGATTTTGAGGGTGGGTCTTCTTGACAAAACTAATCAATAGTTTGATTCAATTGAGAATGGTAGCAAAAAAGGACATACACACTGGCAGTGCCACGATTTGAAAGCGGAGGGACAGCTAGACAACTCCCGCAGCAGCTTTCCTCTGCCACGTGAATCGAGGTATCGAGGCAAACAGTTTACAGAATACTCCACTAGAGAGGTTAGTATGCAAGAAGGCCGATAGTCTGGATCCCACTCGCCGTATCGCACAATAGGGTCAGTCTGAATTCGGCCCGACGTCAGTCTTGGACTCTTGATCAATGCTCATATAGGCACGAATATGTACCGCGACTCATCCCTTCAGTGACGAGTCGGGAAACAGCGTAAACACGGATTCTCGACGTGTGTTCTTTGGAGAGAGGCTGGAATCCAAAATCTTCCTTTCAACATAACGAAAATTGACCACTACGGTGGTGGAGGACACCTGGTTTGGGCTGGCATCATGTTGGATGAACGCACGCCGCTGCACGTACTTGCACACAGCACCACGACTGCTGCATGCCACAGGGATGGTATCCTACAGCCTTATGTACGGCATTTCAGTGAAGCTGTTGGCACCTAGTTCCTTTTTATCGTCTGTCTTGTCCCCATAGGATTAGGCTAGTCGAGAAATACCTGGAGAGTGAGAATATTCACAGGATGGGTGGCAAGCGATATTTTCACACCTGCGAAAAACAGAGCATGTCTGGAATGCCTTGCAAAGAGCAGTTGCAGGCCGGTAGCTTCCTCCCAGAGCCTTCCCGAGACTCCAACGAGCCTTGGTGGAGAAGTAGCATTCTCATTCACAGCCTTGTAAATAGCATAAGGGCTGGTTGTGCGAGATGTATCGCTGTTCGGGGTTCTCACACTGTCTATTAGCGCTTCGAAATCCACGCAAATTGCAACATCGCTTTTGGGCTGGCATGCTGTCGTGCGCATGCTTCTTCCCCATGCGGTGATGGCATTCCGTTCCTGTTGTGTACTGCTGGGTTATTCATATATGTATGTCCGTACCAACTGTCATTAAACTCTCTCAGGTGGATTTTATGTTATTCATGATTTTGTGTTTGTTACGTTGATTTTGAACACTTGTGTGTATCACGTGACATCTCCAGCGCTATGTATTGGCGGAAGTGATTTTCACAGGGACCTCGCCATTTTTTTGCCCCCCTCCCGGATGTCTTAGTCAGGCCGTGACATAGTGTGTTAATTGAATCCCAGCTAATACGAAATACGCCAGGTAAGCCTGCGAATTTCCTTTTAATGGAAGGCCTTCGATTTCTCTATTTACAACAGAATGAACAGTTTGAGACCAAGTGTCGATGTCCATTTTATTGATGTCGTGTGACGTTCGATTGATGTCAAAATGGGCCAAAACGTGTAATCTGAGCTACTTCGAACGTGCCATTATAGTTGGAGCCAGGTGTGCCTGTTAGAGCATCCCCCAAACGAACATCCTCTTGGGCGTTTTATGACCTACTGTAGCAAGGGTTTACCGTGAATAGTGCCACATGCACAAGCTTCCAGCAATCGGTTATTCTTGCGGACAAGAACAGTTAATGGATCAGTGGGTCAAAAGAAACTGGTGACGCTGTCATCGACAGTTGTGGCCTATTCGCGACATGGTGCGTTAGGAATTGACTCTCGACGAACTAATGTTGAGCTCTGCAGTAAGTTGACGTGTTGTGACCCACCAGTTCAAACATGTGATTAAAATCTGTTATTTAATCTGCACCATCTTTGAAAAATGAAATAAATATCTCTAAAAAGATCAGAGCCCATTTAAGAAGACAGGGGCTTCGGGGGCTGGACAGTATTTCAGGGGCCCCAGTATTCGTGGAACATTTAGGATTTCAATGTGGGTGGTCAAATAAAAATACCCAGAAGAAAACATTCCCAAAATATGATGAGCAAGCCATAAAAATATCCCCGCCATATTGAAACGTGCATCCCATGTGCCATGAACGAATCAGTACTAGCAGCAAAATGTTTAAATGTAGGGTTGTAAAATGGACACCAGTTCAGTTCAGTTCAGTTCTGCTTTAACCCCCCTTTCCCCGTGGTTTCAGATTGTTGAAATCATATAGTGGACAAAATAATATTGGCCGAGATATCAAGATTCAAACGAATTCCTGATGTATGAAAATATCCTCCAATTACAAAACATCTAAAGTTTTGGAAAGATTTGAGGATGGACTCAGTGCCACCATATTTTTTGCAGACTCCTAAAATGAAATACCAAAAAATTTCGGAAGGAAGTTGTTTTTTTTTAATTTTGCTTGTGTTACGAAAAAAAAGTCAAACTCTCAATTTTTCAAGCGTTCTGAGTAATTCTGGCGTCCCTTGAAAATGCTGGGCCGGGAGACGCAGCCACCTAACCCCCATAAATGGGCACTGAGATCAAATGTGCATACATAACCAGTGGTGTGGAAGAGACTCAGAGGCGCTAATGTACTTTTTCCCTAACTCTAGCGGCGCTAAGGCACTCTGCCATAAAATTAGCGGCACTGGCATCTTTTTTGGTTAGGTGGAAGCAAAAGTAGAATAAAGGAATTTTTTTAGATTATCATGTACGCAAAACAGGTAATACAGTGTTTTGTATTCCAACATACTTTTGTCTTAACCGAATGTTAGCATGACACGGATGCCAGTAAATCCTCGGATTACACAGATAGGCGTCACACGAACACAAGAATTTTAGTGTAAAGAGAGTAGGAACTCCTTTTTCGAGACGGCAGGGAAGCTGACTACTTCTTAGGATAAGGCTGCACTTCTAAAAGGGAAATCAACTCACAAAAATTAAACTAGAAACGTAGGCAGAGAGAGAAGTGTTTTACTGGTGAGAAGGGCATTTCGACTTAACCAGCCATCTGACTCTAACAAAAGTACTCCCAGAGTCCATTCTGATTCTGCATGAAGGGCTCTTGTGGCAGAGTGGTCAGAGGCGCTAGCTTCTGTCTAATCGTTCGAGTTGGGCGTGAACCACTGATGAGATATGAGCAGTAAGCCCACCCCGGAATCAGTGGCCCCAAATCAGTGATATGCGACTGTGTACGGCGTGGTCGTTAAACGCCGAAAGAAACAAAACCACGCAAATAAAAACGCTATTCTCAACCCAAAATCTTAGCAAAAAGGCGTCTATGTCATCCGCATTCAGTGTGACTGATTAGTATCATTCACACTAAACAGGCCAATCCTTATAATAGTGGCAGAGTAGTATTTGAAGAAGAACCTAATGTTCTTAGCATCTGACCACATAATATCCTTTTACACAAAATTGCCCAAAGTCTAGCAACTTTGATTGAAATATAAATTACTTTTGAAAGTTTTAAGGGTCTTCTTTCTGGGTCTGTTGGAACTAATCCGCTCACCGCTAAAGTATTTTTTTTTCAAAGAAATGCTGCGAATGCAACCATTCACAATATTCCCCATGCCCTAAAATTCTATTTAGCACTCTTAATCTGCAGTTCAAATACTTATGCTAAATGTTTCTGCTACTGCTTCCTCAGTCTGTCGCATACACTGGAGGGCCATCTTAAAAGGCACTGTTCCATTTGCTCACAGGCGGGACGACAAACAGCTCAACAGGCACTCTTACTAGCCACCCTCACGGCGGGGTTGGGGGGGGGCTTCCCAAAGGTGCCACCACATGGAAATTGGTAAATTTATAAAGTGTCAACTAATTAAAAATGCCGTGTCGAATGTACACTTCAGAGAACAGAACAGAAATCCCAGGAGCGGATCCAGAAGCTTGCTTACCTTGGGGGAAGGGGAGGGGGCGGTTGCTCTCACATATAGAAACCCACTTTGTGCACAGGTCACACACCAGTGCTGAAACGGGCAGCCTAGTCTGGCCCCGGCAGCATAATATTTATTGCAGTTCGGGCTCGGGCTCTGAGGGTGAGAGAATTTTCTTTTCCTTTCAAATACGATTTCGAATGATTTAGCATATTCTTACACTTTCAAATTAGTAATGACAATTCCTTCTCTACTGGATCTGTGTGAGAAGTCTGGAGGGGTTTTATTCTGGGTTTAGATAGTAAATGCCATAGGACACGCATTAGTGGATTTCCGCGGCTTAGGAAAACCTTCAAGAATTATGGACACTAAATAGCAGATAGCACCGCGAAGAAACTTTGCCCTATGCCTCCACCCGGCAGCTTGTTGCTAATTCTATTAAACAATCTGCGCAAATTGCAGAGCCACCTGATTTTTCTGGATATCCGGTCGCCCGAGTTTCTAGATGCCCGGCCGCCCGAAGCATTTCAGGAGGAAACGAATTGGTCAAAGAAAATGCTCGACTATACTACAGAAATAGATATCCCTTGCCGACTCTCCAGTTGAAAAAAACATTGGTTAATTGCAGGAGAAAGAAGAGGGGAAGAATGAAAGAGGAGATTTCTTTTAATGAATGCCTAAACTGATTGGTCATATTTTTCTCGGCACGGGCTTGGTTTGGCAATATAAAATTCGGATTGGGAGGGCTCGGGATGACATGCTTCGGGTTCTTAGAACTGAGCCCGAACTCAGCACCGACACACACGCACACAAACACACGCGCGCGCGCATTCGTATAAACCGACGCCGACTATACTTGGTTGCTTCAGCATGCGCCGCACAAATCGGATTATCCTCAACAGGCCCTGATTTCTGCAGACTCAACTATGATAAAATTATCATTTGCTAACAATTTCTACATTGCAATTAGAACTCATGGAGTAAGATTTTTATCAGTTAACATCATCCATAGATTACCAAAAATTAAAATTGATATATTCAAGACACTTGAAATAGCTTATGTTGAATATATTATTTTTGTATATAAAGCAATTCTGTAATGTATCAGTTAAAATTTTACGCTGTATTCAAAACCAGCACTTTTCAGATCAATTAAGAAACGAAACGGTAAGAAATATAAGAAGGAAAACAATAAAAGTAATGGTAAACACTATTATTCGTGAATGAATACTGATATGAACAGAAATCCGTCTTGTTGTACGATGATATTTATTCAGCTTAAAAACGAAACCTATGTACAGGTTAAAAAACACATGAGCAATTTCGGTGTCACATTGACACCTTCATCAGATGTGATTTCACCTTGTGTTTACATGCTGGTCTTACGTACGTGGAGCAGGTGCATCATGGGAAAGGTAATGTCAGTGTCACGTGATATATCAGATAACAAGACAGTCAAAAAAGCATAATTAGCCAATGAAAGTTACTCAACAGAAACAATAGTTATTGTGCTGTCCTTCCCAATAAGATTGATCCAGGGTTCAGGTAAAAGACAAGGATAATAGTCATTACAGCAACGTGTCTTATAAGCCGAAATATAGAGGCTTTCTGTAAATAACAAGGAATAAACTGAGTTAGGTGTGTTTATGATCTTAGCGTTGTCCCAGTCTGGGATGGAATTTCCAGCACTTACAGTTCTTGCAAAAGAGGTGCTTTGGTGATTCATTTTTAAATCATATCAGTGTTCATTTAATCTCAAATCCAATTTTTTTGGGTTGAACCCTCATAATGATTATTTAGTTCACCAGATATAGCGTCGAGCATAGGAATAACATACACACCCCATTTTTTCCCTTTGTTAATTTTGTCACGATCGCTGCGGATAATGGAATATAGATTGCATGATCGTACTCCAAATTGTATTTTATGACGGGAACATATGTTGGTAAGAAGGTTTACAATATGTGGATTGAAATCAACAGATCCAACATACTTTTTAGGCATTTGTTCACTAATTAAAGCAGTTGACATAGCAAACCGTACTTTATTGTGCACCCCCTTAACAACGTTGTCCGGGTAACCATGGTTTTTAGCAAAGGATGATATCCATTGTAGTTCTTGAGCTCCGGCTAAATGGCTAGAAGAATGTGAATATGCTCTTCTAAATAGGAAGTGCAGAGCAGAAATTTTATGCTGAAAAGTGTGGGCAGAAACAAAAATAATCCAAGACAGCGCAAAACCACCGAAGAATGCCCTTCATGAAGAAATGCAACGACTGATTGAACTGAAAAAGGACCCACATATTGCTATTCTTTTAGCTGATAAAACTAGTCAAGTTGTGATTTTAAATCAAAGTGATTTTGTTCAAAAAATGCTTAATGCCATTTCTAGTATCCCTCATGTAATAGTGAAACGAGACCCCACCAGGGCTCCTGTTAGTGCTTTAGGCCGCCTTAAGAGTTCTTCAGCTCCTCCGGACTACATTTCACAAACCTTCAATCCCCCCCCCGGCTGCCATATACCTGATTTATTTGGTAGATTAAAACTACACAAGGAAGTGTACCATATTCGCCCTCTTGTGCCAGGTTACATTGCCCTCACCCGACCTTTGGAAAAAGCTTTGGCAATTATCTCACCAAATTTACCGTGAATTCTGCCTACTCAATAAAGAGTACCACACAAGCTATTGATAAGTTAAAGTTAATTCAGCCACTACCAACTGCCTATGTTTTGGCGTCGCTAGATGTAGTTTCGTTATACACAAATGTACTTATAGGAGCTACATTTCAGTTAATTAAGGCTTTACTCATTGATTCTAACATTTCTGCTAATGATATTTCTTTCATAATGAATGCTCTTCACCTAATTAAAAGGCGTTCATTTTTCAAATTTCAGAACATTTTTTACCAACAAACCGACGCGACAGCCATAGGTTCACCCGTATCTTCAGTCTTAGCAGAAATTCTTCTTCAGCACATTGAAAATAAAGTCATGGAAGGATTCCCACAAAAACCTAGTTTCTATATCCGTTAAGATGATGACATCTTGGTAATTTGGCCATATACCATAAATGAGTTACATCAGTTTGTCAACGCTATATCTTCTCAATACCCCACCATCAAACTCACGATAGAACTTGAAAATAATTTTGTTTTACCTTATCTAGATTTTCAAATTACTCGTAACCCTTCTGACAATTCCCGGTCTTTTGCTGTTTATCGAAAACCCACTTCCACTCCAATTCCGTACAATTCTGCCCACACTTTTCAGCATAAAATTTCTGCTATGCACTTCCTATTTAGAAGAGCATATTCACATTTTTCTAGCCATATCGGCAGAGCTCAATAACTACAATGGATATCATCCTTTGCTGAAAACCATGGTTACCCGGACAACGTTGTTAAGGTGATGCACAATAAAGTACGGTTTGCTATGTCAACTGCTTTAATTAGTGAACAAGTGCTTAAAAATTATGTTGGATTTGTATATTTCAATCCACATATTGAAAACCTTCTTACCAACATATGTTCCCGTCATAAAATACAATTTGGAATACGATCATGCAATCTATATTCCATTATCCCCAGCGATCGTGACAAAATTAACAAAGTGAAAAAATGGGGTGTGTATGTTATTCCTATGCTCGACGCTATATCTGGTGAACTAAATAATCATTATGAGGGTTCAACCAAAATATATTTGTATTTGAGATTAAATGAACACAGATAAGATTTAAAAATGAATCACCAAAGCACCTCTTTTGCAAGAACTGTAAGTGCTGGAAATTTCATCCCAGATTGGGACAATGCTAAGATCATAAACACACCTAACTCTGTTTATTCCTTGTTATTTACAGAAAGCCTCTATATTTCGGCTACACGTTGCTGTAATGACTATTACCCTTGTGTTTTACCTGAACCCTGGATCGCCGCCCCGGTGGTGCAGTGGTCTAAGCGATGGCCTCTGATCATTCGTCCGAAAGGGGTCCGGGTTCGGATCCCGGTGAGGCATGGATGTTGTGTTTGTCTTACGGCACTGGCTCTCACCCTTCCCTGGAACCAGTGACCCTAAATTAGGGACGGGCGACTGCTTATAGCCCATTGAGTTGCTCATGATGGTCGTTAAACCTCCAATAAAAAAAAAACATTACCTTTCCCATGATGCATCTCCTCCACGTACTTAAGACCAGCATGTAACCACATGGTGAAATCTTATCTAATGAAGGTGCCAATGTGACACTGACAGTGCTCATGTGTTTTTTAACCTGTACATAGGTTTCGTTTTTTAGCTGAATGAATATCGTCGTGCAACAAGACGGATTTCTTTTAATACTAATAAAAATAATAATAAACGAAAATTGGCTAAACTTCGGCCCGCAGCTAGTTTCGAAAGCAATGATAGATGACGCTACAGTACCACTTTAGGTAATTTAGGTGTCGGAAGAAGCACGCTTCAGGGAATGCGTACTCCTTCCGTACACTTGGTACGTGGTTTGTTTATGCTCACATTTCTATTCATAGAGTGATGATTCTGACGTATTGTTTCACCAAAGTATTGTCTAATTACGATGAGGCGATTGAAGAAGCCACACTGTCTCAGTGGATGCTATTACATCCACTGCGACAGTTTGCGACTGGTATTCGTATTGCAGACAACTAGTCTCAGAGTTTATGGTATCCTCGTAATACAAGGAAGGAAGGCTTGGTGGTGATGGAATCATCGTGGAAGTGGACGAAGCGAAAGTGGGTAAAGGTAAGTACAACTGCGGTCGTCTCGTCGAAGACACCCGGATTCTTGGTATCTTTGAATGAGATAGCAAGCAATTCAGTGTGGAGGTCTGCTCTGATATCAACGGATCTTCAGATACATTGCTGTCCCTCATCCTCAAACACGTGAAGCCAGAAACAACGATTATGACGGACTAGTAGGCTGCATATCGGAATATGCCAAGCTGGGGCTACGACCAATTCACTGTCAACCACTCCCTCAACTTCATTGACCCCTTTACAGGGGCGCATACTCAAGGGGTCGAGAGCAATTGGCGTCCCCTGAAACATAAATTAACACAAGGCAACCACAAAATGTACTTGGCAGACGATATTCTGGAGAATTTATTCCGACGGAATTGCAAACTTTCCTCTGAACATTGCTTTGAAGTCCTGATTTGTGCGCTCAGACAGTTCTTCCCTGGCAGATAAGACTTTTCTTGTTTTTATTCTACTTGCTAGACAGTTTCATGTGCATGAGGAAAGACAATTCTTCCGTCAGAAAAAATATTTCACACAACATTCAAAAAGATCCTTTTAAGGGCCACCTTTAATCCATATTATTAACTTTCTTTGACACTTTCACAACGTAACGAAACGCTTAATGATGTAGCGATAACGTGTCGTCATCTATCGTCCCTTTAAAAAACTATTTCTGGGCTGAATGCTGAAGCTTTACCGGAAAATGAAAAGCAACTCCAGATCTTTTCCATAATTTCATTCAAATGTATATGAATTGTTGATAATTAATTTACCTTTTTAGCGTCAGTAATTATTAGGCCTAATACTTTGCAGAATATGCGGATTTTTTAATTTGCGACCACCTTAGTTACCGAGAAATCATTCAGCTGTGGTTCATCTAAAAAGACTATTTACTGAAGTTTCTTGAAAAATACGTTTTTATTTATTTCCGTATTTTAAACGGGAATTTTTTTTTGCGGTGTCTTTGTTCAATGTGCCATCAAACTTGTAATATTATTTGTGATTTTCGATGCACTTCCGAAGAGCTTAAATGAGAATTTTACTTGAATTAACTAAATTACTCTACGTATTACCAAAAATAGTTTTTGAAATGCAAAAAAGTATAAATAATTGCACATGCATCAAGCTTTATTTTTAGGCCCTCCCCAAGAATCATGAATCTTACGGATACATTTTGCAGGTGCCTAAAAGTATCGTTACCTCTGAGACTTTTGTAAATAGACCATTAACATCGAAGGATAGTATCCCTATTCCGGCAATTTGATTTTGTTTTACATATTTAAAATGACAAATATATGAGTTCTTTTCATGTTCGAAACAGCAGATGTTTGAATTATCAAGTTCATTTTGTTATTCAAGTGTATTCTGACGCATTTATTTGCATTAAAAAAAGGGTTTCCCCTCTCTATTCATATTTTTGTACCTCTTTTCATAGATATTTTGAGGGTAGCCCATATTTGGACCCTGCTTTCAAAAGTCATCATTTTGCCTCTTATTGTAAAACTTTCATTTCCAACACAACCGGTATTTTTAACAATTACGTCGACCCAATACCACACGGGAAACAAGTCTCTGATATATTGTAATGTGTTCAATCTAGAAAATCTTTAACAGGTATGCCTGTATGTCCTCAAATGAAAGTGGTAGCCCATATTTAGACCTTTTCCTCTACAATGAGAGAAAGAAAGATAAAGTTTGTGAACGAAGAAGAGTTTTTGAAGCAGAAGCAGAAATCATTAGAGAGGACATACAGAAAATGATTTACAACAGCAGCAAATATCCGAACACAAAAGATATCAAGGAGAATTGATTAAATGTTGTCCCCAAAATGCTGCAAATATTTACAGACATGGTTACCAAAAAAAGAATCAGCACATCCGGGATTATTCGCAAACGAACTGTAATAAACCATGCTATAGTATCTGCTGTAAGACCTACGTCATTTCTGTCAGCTGTTCAAGTCAGTATTGTGTTTTATTTAAGTCGTAGAATTGGTTCCAAACTTTTAGTTCAATTGTTGTCATTGATGGGTATGTGTGCTTCATACTACGAAGCAGAGGAATATCAAAATTCTGTAATTAGTGAAGGATTACTTTCTGTGAGTAATGAAGCCTTTATTCAGTACTTGTTTGGTAATGCAGAAGTGAACATATACGTACTTTAGATGGATTAAAGACTTTTTATGCAATGAAAGGAATTCAATGCATTACACCAGCCATCTGTGTTGACAAGATGGTGAATGTTCCACGACTACAGTCTGGAAACATTTCTAAACCTCAGGTAAGTATACGGCTTCGCGCTTATCCTGAGAAAACGCTATTCAGCTTACAGGACACAACAGTTCAAGACCTCAGTAACATAAAGATGACAGATAGTAAGCAAGGATTTTTAAAGACATTGTTCCTGTTAAATTGTCTTATGCTAAGTGGCTTTGTGTGCGGCTGTTTAAAAGGCTGGAGTCAATAAGGGCAGAGCAACTGTTCAAAAGGATTATTTGTGTTTGTGACAGTCCTTTGAAATTGAAATCGTACTTCAGCTATGAACTAGTATCTCGTCCACCAGCTTTATTTCACGACGTGTCACTGCGAAAAGGTACGAAATCCTTCATAACTAAATCTTTCATTGGTGGTATTGTTGAACAGGAGAACATACGTACTGGTGCAGCTATTATAATAGTTATAATAGATGGTGGTTATCTCCTTCATTCAGTAATTTATCCTAAACGCACATCATTTGATCAAATTGTGCAAAATTATGTATATGTCATGTATTTTCCCATTATGGTACAAACTGCTACGTTGTTTTTGGTGGATAACCTGAAATGCCTAGAACAAATCAAGAAGAACAAACAAGATCTGCTAATAGGACGTCAGCGAACATTATATTTACCAATAACAAGGAGTGCACTCCAGGGCAGACTGATTTTCTATCTAATCTGCACAATAAGAAAAGAATGATTGCAGCATTAAAAACAAATTTCTATGTCATTAATATCACGGTTCTCACGGCTAATATCGATGCTGATGTAGATATAGCTCGAACCTCTGTAGAAATGTCGAAACTAAACCCTACTGTAGTCACCGTAGGTACGGATAAAGACCTTATTGTCTTATTAATTACGCTGGCGCTAGAAGAAATAAAATCTTTGTTCTTTCTTAAACCGGGTGCTGCTGCAATCCTCCAATATTTTACAGCATTAAAAAAACTGATATCTATTTACAGCCATGTACGCCAATGCCTGTTATTCACGCATGCCGTTACAGGATGTGATACAACGTCCGCACTTTACGGACTTGGGAAACAAAAGGAAGTTAACCTAATAAAAAATTATTAGAAGGCGGTTTTCAACCGCATTAATGCTTCAAAAAGAAATCTTCCAAATGGAGAAAGTTTCCATTTGGATTTATATGGTTTGAGGAAACACGACAATTTAGATGATACCAGATACTTTTATTACAAAAACTCAATTGCGAAACTATCACTGAGATTAAACTTTGACTTGAGAAAATTTCCACCTACAGTAGCAGCAGCTCGAAAGCATTTTTTGCGGGTATACCTTCATGTTCAAATGTGGTCAGGGAACAAACTTGACCCATCAACTGGGGTTGAAGTTAGAGGGGGGAAGACTAAGACCAATTACGACTACTTTCCCAGGGCCACAAGATGAACTTTTATGTTATTCCCTGCTGTTTCCGAAAAGCCGGATTCTCATGTTCTCCTATGTGTGGACGTTGCAGTGGACTGTCATGCACAAACAACTTGACAACAGTTAAGGTTGAAAGTAAAACCAGCTCTAAATTAATGCTGAGAAAAGTAGGGCAGAAATAGACTAAGTTAAATTTGAAAGTAAAACCAGCTCTAAACTAATGCTGAGAAAAGTAGGGCAGAAATAGAAGAATAATGAAATGGTTGAGTAAAGTAAATTCCATTGATCAGAGCAGGAAATTGTGTAGTATAGGGAATCATTTTTAGTTAATTATGTTTCGAAATATTTCAGAATTATATTAAATGAAAATAAGAAATTAAAGTTAACCTTTAAATAAATAATTTTGCTAAAAGGGTCTTCAAACATTTTCATATGACTGAGTGTATATTTTTCTAGATTTCAAGCCTTCATCAGGCAAAATAAACATATTTTATTTTCACGGTATTATGAGTCTGCTACATTTCATTTGAGTGTACAATTTTGTAAAGTAAAAAAAAGGTTAATAACGATTGAGTGTTGGATGTGTGAATAAATGATTTGGGATGAATGTTCAGAAAAATCCTCCAGTGCAATACTGAGTAACTTACGCATCAGTGCTAATAAACAAATCAAAATTTGTAAGTTAACGAATTATTCAAAAAGAAATGAAAAGCTAGACGATTACTTTAAAACATTGCGGCACTCAGCGGACCCTGATACACGGAACGTCGGCTGGGTGAAACACAACGCCCATCCTCGAATAGCGAGCCTGTGTTTTCTCTAATACTGGGAAAACATAGTTTTTGGGATTCGAGTGATTACCCTTATTACTAATAATGACGCGGGGCAATCCAAAAGCCCCCTCTCAGCATTAAATGTGCATGTGTATCATTTTAAAAGTTATAAAGTTAATCATCACCGCTTTTGTTTGCAGCCTTTTTTTTAATTACAGTTTTGTGCAATTTTAATCTTAGTTCAGTTAGAAAATTTGAAAATGAAAATGTGTGTGTTTTTTTTAAGTATTTTGAAGTTGTAGAAACAGCAGCAGTCCATAGAGCTAAATTCATGCTTCATAACAAATGCATAAAGAAAAAAATGACATTGTCATATTTCAATTCAGCAATGCGTTTGCGCATAATAATCATTAATTAGTCCCAACTCCTCCGGGGGTTGGATGTTCAGTGTTAAGCATACGTGCAAGAATCGGAGTCTTTTTTGCAGGTGCGAAGCTGAGTTTTCCTTTCTTTTTTTTAACATATCGTTGAAAATTATACTCCCCTCAAAATTATTGTACGTTTTACCCGATGTTTTGTCATTTTAGGGCTACACTGCATTCGCAGTTTTGGTACAATAGAAGGCGAACTATAAATTATATGAAGACAAATAATACATCGTTGTAAAGGTTATGAAATTTGCTATAACTTTTATTCGGAGCCTTTTTCAGAAATTTTAGCTCCGTGAAGTGGTAATTGCAATTAATCGGTAAAATGTCGAGAAAAAAGGTGCTATTTTCGGGTTTTCGAAAATTGTGCCCGGTTTTTTTCGTATTGCAGATTTTATGTTGTCTCCATTCCGTCTCGAATCACGGTATAATACGAATGCAATTGAACATCGTTTCGATTCATTGGTATATTCCACTGTAGTTATACTGCTTAAACTCTCTGTAATATATTTAGCTGCAATACAGAAGCCGAATGAATCTACGTGTGTAGCCTGGATCTGCACGCACATTTTCTCTTCGGCATTCGTCGTTTTCGACTACCGGTTAAGAAAATAACCGTAACCAGTGGGATTTGGAGCATTAAGCTTTCTTAGTGTAGTTTAATACGGATCTAATTGCATTTTTCTTTTCTTTTTCTTTTCTTTTTCATTTCTTCTGCAAATATAAATAAAATAATAACTGGTTATACTCCGCGATAAGAAAAAATAGATATATTCTGAGAATTTCGTAGTTTAAGAAAAAAGGGAACAGAAAGTTCCCAAATCTTGTTTCTCTTACATGCGCATGAAATAAGAAACATACATACACTGTTACCTACTTTATTGGAACTCTCAATTTTTAGACCTAAATGAGAAAAGAAACCTTTTAGGTTCGCAAGGGAAATCTTAAAATTCAATTTCATACGACAGAATTCATGTCGGGTGTTCGAATCTTGGACCTGCCGGCCCTCTTGTCTGCGATTTTTCTGGGGTTTTCCACAACCTCCCTGAGCTTGGGGTCGCCAATGCGTAGATGGCTCCCTGTCAAGTCGGTCCCGGATGCACTTTGTTTGTTTCTCCTCATGCTGACAGTAGCAGAAAAATATATTTCCCAAGCCATCTGGTCAACGCGGAAAATTAGGCTATACACTCCCGAATAAAAAATTAAGATACCTATAGCAAGAATTGCCTATAAAAACGGTTAACAGACAGGCAAACAGACGATAGGATTCTAAATGAAAAATTCTATAGGACTTTTATGAACGACAAAGTAGAACTAAAATACCTGACGTAACGCTTTCTTATTTAAAAAACTTGATTGTGTGACGTTTATCGTGTGACGTAATGTATCTCTGACGTCATGAAATGGTGTCACACCAGCAGCTGTTGAAAATCGGTTCAACAAGGCCGCAGCACCAGTTCTTGACGTCATCACAGGAAGACCTTGCCGTGACCGCCCTACCTAGTGGACTGGTGCTATGTAACGCGACGGTGATATCCCGAACTTAGATGCTTACGAAACTCTAACAGTTGAAACTATGTTCGTTCCAACTATATGAAACAAATATTTGTGATGGTAAAAAAATTATTTGTACTGAGTAAATAGAACAAGATCTGTAAACTCACCTTCTGAAGTTTTTTTTATTTATATTTTTTTTAGGTGGGGGGGGGGGGGCTGTTTTTCGAGGGCAAGTGATACAATACTTTGATTCTATTAGTGAAAGACAAATGCAGTTAAACTTAGGCGGTTTGTTTAGCAACTCGATTTTAAGGTATTTTGGTGGCTAAATAAAAAACGGAAATTTCGTTTTAATTTTTCCACTTGCACTGAAAGGACACCCCCTATCCCCCAAAAAAACAGTTAATAAATAAGACAACTTCAGTGCATTTATTTACAGATCTTGCTCTATATATTCAGCAAAACATACTTTTTTCTTCTTTTTCTTTAATTTATACCTCGTGTCCGACTCTAACGAAAGGCCGACGCATGAGGGACTGTTAAGGAATTTATTAATATTTTACCTTATTTTTCCATGCAGAAACTTATTCTTTTGGTAAACTAAGATGTTTAATAGATACTTTCTTTTAACTTTTTTAAAATTTTGTTTAACTTCAAGAAAGGATCCTTTAAAAGTTCCATTTTCACCGCCTTCTACACAGATCAGACAACCGACTAAGAGGGTGGGAGCCTGCACAAGAGTTTCCGCTTGCAACAAGAAGTATACAATTTATTTAGAACTCACCTTTCAGAAAACTCTACATATACTGAGTAAGAGGTTCATGACAAAGGTATTTCAAATTAAAAAATTAGTAAGAATTAAAGTAAACAAAATAACTTTTTAAATAATGAAAACATGAAATTAAATTATGAAAAAATGAAAAAATGGAAAAGTACTGAAATACAAAAAAGGTGAAGGTGAAAAAATATAAATGGAATAAATTATTATTTTTTTATTAGTGGAAAATGTTTTATTTTTATTTTATAATGTTCCGAAATGATTAAATAATTCACTTACTACATTATAATACTTCGCAGTAAAATGTTGCATTCTTTTACATATAGGCAAAATCGAATTTGTAAATATATAATTATGTTTTTCTAATATAATACCGAAAAGAAGTCAAACATGATATTGATATATGTTTTAGTTTGACACATTTATAATTTTCAGTTTTATATAACTTTCACATTAACAATACTTTTTTCTTACAATCACTAATATATACCCTTGCGGGAAAGTTGCAACACACACTATCTAGGGCAGTTAAGTTAAACAACTTTTTTTATCGATATGTTAGATGCAAAATGTTGTTATCTTTAGTTAAGAAACATTTTTGCACCGTCAGTTCAATAGCTCGAAGTGTTCTCATTTTTGTCCCAACAGTGTGCTATAAATAGTAGCATTACCTTAGGGAATTGAAATTTAAAAGTAACAAAACTTAGTTTTAACACCCTGTTTGTGGAAGAAAAAGTGTCAATCCAATTGCTATAAATAAACCAAGACATCGCTTTTTCCACGTTTTAGCAACACCCAGCAACCGAAAAATTGTTATTTGACCACTGCTCGGGAAGCGAATCCCAGATCTCTTGATATCCAGCCGAGAGATTTGTGATTCATTTCCCAAGCAGTGGCCAAATAACAATTTTTCGGTTGTTGTGTGTTGAAAAAACGTGTAAAAAACGATGTCTTTGCTTGTTCACTGATTAGCAAAGACATTGTTCTTTACACGTATACTGATATTTGAAGGATTGTCACCAATTGCTATAAATTTTTCATGCGTGTCCTTCGAAAAATGTAACATTTACAGTTAGAAAATTATTTCGTGCCAAAACGTTTCTTTTTACTGTCAAAAAAGGATTTTTGATTTGATTAAGCGAACTTTAAGATCAGTTCCATATACTAAAAACAAATCATGGTTTTCACTTTCTTTATTTCGAAGGAATAAAAAAATTGTGCACCAAAATATTGTATAAAAACCACAGATTTTAGCATATTTTAAGGAATGAATCAGTTTGAAATTCGGCAATTCTAGTGTACAGAAAAATGTACAGCCGTAGAATTAACAAAACCACAACTTACTTTATTAACAGTACATTACAACCTAGTTTACAGATTTGCAATCATTATATACTACGCGATTTAATTCCGGTTCAAACATCTTCAGATAAAACACTTTATTGCGGTACATTACTAAGGTTAAAGATCGTTCTCTCAACTAGACTATATTTCACACTAAATACAAAATCGCAAAGAAACTGTATTATAAAAGAGCTAATAAAACATACATACCCTTGAAGCTCCTTTAGGCTGGAAATCTCGAGGAATTTCACGATACCATTTGGAGCGTAGTTCTTCATTCCCGGGAAATTTAAACCCTGACGCTTTAGTACCTAGTTCGTAATTGCTAATGCAATTTAGTAAACAACAATGTGAAGGCATATTAGAATTAAAAAATAATTTTTTAACACCGTGAAATAAATAACAAAGAGTGGAATGATATGAATAGGTCAGCTGCAAGAACAATAAACAACCTCATGGAACAACGCTACAATAATCTCACAAGATCACAGACGCTAACTATGGTTACGACCGTTCGTCTAATTCAACAGGTCTTCCTGTAGTGACGTCAGACGTCGGAGAGCAGGAGGTGTTTGGGCCCTGTTTCAGGGGGCGTTGGCTGTGAGCGACAAAATGGGGAAAAGTTCATACTTTCGAACAAAGAAAATTATATTGTTTTAAATTGACACGTGGAATTATTATATGACAGGTGCAATTTTAAATTACAAGACATAACTGTTCCCATTAATTCGTATGTTAAACACCATAATTATGAAAGAAAAGTGCGTTTTTGAGGTGAAAATTAACAAATCATTTGGAATAGATCGCACGCTTTCGTAACACTTTGCTAAAGCCATTTGCAAAAAGAATAACAGCTGTGGAATAAATCTCGCTCCTGTTTCCTGACCTTTAACCCAATTTCGATTATATTAAACAGAATTGGTTCAGTATACCTCTCCGGAACAACATACGAAAGTCTTGTTGCAATAGAAGCATTTTTAGTTAAGTTATGAGGATAATGGCTGTGGAATAAATCTCGCTCCTGTGTCCTGCCCTTTGACCCCATTTCGATAATATGCAACAGGACAGGTTCAGTATATCTACGAAACAATATGATAAAGTTTTGTCGGAATCAAAGAATTGTTACGTAAGTTATGACGCATAAGGGTGATGGAATGGTTCCTGCTCTTATGTTCTAACCTTTGACTCCATTTCGTCCGTTTTCTACAGATTTCGTCCTCAGATTGTCCCCTACCACATACTAAAATTTCATTGAAATCGAATCATTTTTACTTGAGTAATCGTGCGGTCAGGCAGACAGACGGACAAAGCTGGAGCATATAAGCTTCTTCAACTTACGGGTGGAAAGCGTAAAATATCGGAATTCGTGGTTCTGCTCAATTTTCTATTATGAGACAACGTTTCAGTGATACGCGAATGCTCAGTGCCTCGAGTAAATGTAAGGATCGGAAACCAGAAATATCAAAACAAATTTCAGCTTGCACAGATTACGGTTTTCCGTTATTAGAAAAATGCATACTGTTTATTCTAATATTAATTCAAGTCATTAGCACGAATAAATGAAGCTGTTATAAAGGAAACGGCAATACTAAATGAACTCCGGCCTTGGATGGCAAAAGTTACCGTACAAATCACTGTCAGGACCTTTGCTCTGTACTCTGCATTCAATTTGTCTGAGGTTCGGGTAAGACGCCAACTTTGAAGCATTATCACTGTCCTTGCAGGGAAAGAAACATTCCAGGTGTTCTTTCCCAGATGTAGATATATGGATGCCCCCTCTAATTTTATTTGTAAATATCTTCGCTATTAATCATCTGATTTGGAGGATATTTAGAATTTAAGGGTTTTTCCCTGCGCTAAATGGAATGTAAATAAAATAACATACCCCTTATTTGGAAAAATGTGAAGATAGCGAGCTTATTAACATGTTAATTAGCTTAATTAGCATGTTTCTTCGCATTACAAGATAGTTCCCTTCGAGTGCTTTCCAACGGTACCTTACTTGTCTATCTGCGGCCAGTGGCTCTAAAGTTAAGGGGGTGGCTCGTTTTTTTTAGGACTGTACCTCTCGACCCGTGTCCTCACTGACAGTCTCCCGTCCGGGTTGCTGTCCCTTGGTCATCTCTGAAGGGAATTTTGTCCGCCTACATGCACGTTCCGGGTGTACCTACGGGTCGCACCTGCTGTTCTGTGTGACCTCGCCGCCAATTTGTGTGCGGGTCCTTTCAAGTTCTTCGGAGGATATGAATGACTCGGAAGTTCTTCTGGTATTGCCTGTTGGGACGTGGTGGGAGTGTGTGTAAACATCAGGGAACCATGTCCAGGTGATTAACTGCGGCGTGGTGAACAGTGTGAAGCTGTTGCGTTGCAACAACATTCGTGTATGCGTGTGGGGGAGGGGACGTCGTGCGATAGCACATTAGGGAGCACCCCTCTCTCAGCCCCCATGATTTTGGGGTCCTATGCCAATACAAGGGAAAATCCATACCGCCCACCATGAAAGCTTGCACACTAGTGGGCGGTAGGGACCAAGTAGACGACTATTGGTCTAAGCGCTGGCTAATGACCATCTGTCCGAGATGGGTCCGGGTTCGAATCCCAGTGAGGCATGGATGTTGTGTTTGTCTTGCGGCATTGGCTCTCTTTCTTACCCGGAACCAGTGGCCCCAAATTAGGGACGGGTTACTGCTTATATCCCATTGAGATGCACACGGTGGTCGTTGGGGTATGGGGGATATCCCTAATCAAAAACTAAATCGTAAAGCTGTAAGTGAGCTCTGTGTGCGGTACAAATCAGACAGACCAGTTCGTTGGCCATCAGTAAACGTTCAACTGACAGTCAGAATGGGCAAAACGAGTGGTTCGAGCGACCTTGAATTCGACAACGTAGTAGGCGCCAAGCATGCCGGTTTGAGTTTCTGTTAAACGGCCACCCTCCTGGGTTTTTCACGGACAACTATAGCGAAGGCTTACCGTGAATGATGAGGCACCCAAGAAACTTTCGGCAACCCTGTGGGCAACAAAAACAGGTGCTGGAGCAGAGGGATCAAAAGAGACTGGCTACCTGTTTGTCGGCTGTTTTAGCCCATTCGCGCCATGGTCCGATACGTGGATGCGTTCGGAGATGACAGTCGCACACCAGTGTTGAGTTCTGCAATGATTCACGGTGTTGTATCCCATCTGTCGGCTTGTACGATTCTCACCGGACTGCTTTGAACCCCCTGACACACCAACTGTTTCTTTCACAGTATCGCCAACTATTGGTAGTATTTTGCGTATTGCACTACTGATGATAAACTTTGTTAGCGTGAAAAGACCAGGTGGGCTGCCGTTTTGGAGATTTTTTTTTATTGGAGGTTTAATGACCACCATGAGCCACTCAGTTGGTTATAGGCAGTCTCCCGTCCCTAATTTAGGGCCCCTGATTCCAGGGAAGAGTGGCAGCCAGCGCCATAAGACAAACACAATGTCTTTGCCTCACCGAGATTCGAACCCGGACCCATCTAGGACGAATGATCAGAAGCCATCGCTTTGACCACTGCACCACAGGGACGGCGTTTTGGAAATTCCTGGATCTGGCGTGTTTGGCGCCAGCTATTATTCACGTTCAAAGTCCCCCAGATCATTCGTTTTGCCCATTCTGTTCCTCCGTCGAGCGTTACCTGATGCTTGAGAAGCTGGTCAGCCTCACTTGTATCGCACACAGCGTTTACATGGCGTCCTACGTTTTGGAATGAGCCCTTTATGTGGCGAGGGAAGGTGCACCTAATAAATTGCCATCACACTCTATATTTTCAACCATAGGCGCCGACTAAGTGGGTGCTCCGGGATCAGGTATCCATTGAGAATTACTAGTGGGTGCTGCAAACCTATCAGGACATTCATAACATAAGCTGTAAAGATCTTTAAATTGTACATTTTTTTTAATTTTCCGCCGATTGTTTCAATTCATTTTTTTTTACAACGCTATTTTAAAATTACTTAAAAATAAGTACATGTTGTAAAATCAGGAATGTGCATTTTTGCCTTTTAACATCTATTTTTGTATGCATCATTATTATTATCATCAAAACTATTGCCCCCTGCTTAATGAAGGACTCCCGAAGCCTTTTCCACAATTCTGTCCTGAGCCATTCTCTTTCATGTGAATCCCGCATGCTTTCGCATTACATCTGACAATCTCTTATGCGGTCTTCTTCTGTATCTTTTTCTCTGCCTTGGTATTCAGTTAAAAATTTCATTTGTCCAACTGTGGTGTGTTCTTCCAGCAACTTGTCCTACACATCGCCACCTGAGGGTCTTTACTTTGATGTCATCAAATGTCATTTTATTGATCATGAATACTCTTCCTGCCTTCTTAGGTTACACCAAGCAAGCATCTCCCCAGCTGCTTTGATTTGCTCGCAGTCTCTGAATGTCTCTTTTAGGTTAGGACATGTCTTTGATCCATAAGTAAGAACTAGAAGGATGAGCTGATTAAATAAACGCTTTCCTTTTAAGACATAATTTTAAATTGCTCTTGCAATTGCACTGTTTCTTCCAAATGTTTTCCAACCAAGCTTTACACTCCTATTAATTTTTTCATTGGTGTGGCAGTTGCTTGATATGTGTTATGCAAGGTAAATGTAAACTTCGGTTTCTCCTAAATTTGCCCCATCAACCGCTAAATCTACAGTTCTTGTAAAAATATTGTACACCAATTTCGTTTTCTGTAAGTTCGTTTTGAAGCTCACTTATCTACTCTTATCAGAAAGTTCCTGGACTGTCCTCCGCCTCTCCTAGGAGGTACTTGCAAAAATGACTTATTCCCTTGTGTTTCCAAGCCAGTGACTGAAAAACACTGCAATGTGGCATTGAAGAGCTTAGAAGATATGGTATTACCTTGTCTCACACCCTTTCCAATTTTTATAAGAGCTGTGTCCTCGAACAGTCGATGAAGATTAGCGTCTTAAATTATTTCGTCGGAAAAATATTAGTACCTGGAAGAAGGGCGAAGTACAGATTTTAGAGTATGAAAAGTAAAGGCAAATGGTGCAGAAATTTAATATCTGAAATGCGTTTTAAAGATCTTTACCATAATATTTACCTGTAAGTACGGTGCTGTAAAGAGAAGCTGCGGTAGGCCTAACGCATCGTTACTGCGAGGTTGTGCAGCTTTGGTCTGTTAAAAGGAAGGTTCCTTGCTGTGCCGAAATGAGGGGCGGAAGAGTACAAGAGAAAGAGGTTACGTTGTTGGCAGGAGAGCGATAAATGTTGTAGTGATATGCTCCAGAAAATAGGTCCACGTTATCGACCCTTCGTTTTGTTGTATCCTGTACGTTGTTGGCAGGAAAAACTCGATAAAAGCTCTTTGATTTGCAAAAGATATGTATCAGTGAGGTAGAAACGGACCTGCGAACAAGGTATTAACAGGAAAACCAAAACTGCAGTGACACAGCAATGAGCTACAAATAGAAGCCGTTCAAAGCAGAACAGAAAGTTATACTTCTCCACTTTTCTATACAACATATAGAGGCATATTCGTAAGCCTACCGCAGTGTCTCTTCACAGCATCGCACTTGCAGGTAATTATTACGATAAAAATCTTTAAAATACATTTAAAATATGAAATTTCTGCACCATTGACCAATAATTTCTATATTCTAAAATCTTTACGTCTCCTTTTTTCCAGGTACTAACATTTCTTCGACGAAATAACTTAGGTCGCTAATCTACATATCTACCACAATAATGTGCGCATCTTCAGTACCGCAGGATTTCAAAGGCATTATTATTGCGGATGGTTTCACGTAATCAGAAGTCTTTTCATAACAAATAAAAGTCATACATAATGGAAGTTTATACTCATTTGCTCTTTCCATTAGTTCTCTCAGTACATGGATATGATCTATAGCTCTGTAGTCACTCCTGAATCCAGCTTGTCTAGTGTGTCCTTCAAGCGATGTGATAGAACATCAGTGATCATTTTAAAAAATGTCCCATTTTTATGTAGTAGGATAATTTTAGCATTGTTTCAATCATCAGAAATTTGCCTCCTCCTTTTCCTTATGTTATCAGGAATCTCTCTCCCATGAATAATTTAACTCGCCAGCTGAAAATCAACAGTCGCGCAAAGCTGTCAAATTTGTTTCGTGTTTTAAAGTTCGATTTGTTAAAAATTCATGCACATCTCCAGAATAATATTTTAGCGCTAATCTAATTAAACGATTAATAATTGTATAATAATCAAACTCGGTTTTCTCTCTCTGGAATAGATGATGCCAAAATCCTTCAATGGTTTTGAACTTTCCTAACAGCTCCGCGGAAACGCGGATTCCGTGTTTGCCCTTTGACCTACGACAGCAGTTGGCTAAGCAGCAGCTTGCGGTGCGCATGCGATTCTTACACTGCCTATATTTTCACACAGGGTTAAATGAAATCATTCTACTGGACTTTCTGCTTCTTTCTTCGTGTTTCTTGTTAAGCGCACCGAGACCGGATGTTCTGACTCACGGCATTTGCTGTCCAATTTCTTTCGCCGAGAAACCGGTTTCTCATGCTGCCTCACAAACACGTATCACTTCTGTGAATTAAAATAAGCTTTATTAAGGAACTGATAATTTTAAGTATCAACAATAGGAAAAATAACATATAAATAATTTCCGATTGAATTTAAACTTCCCTACTGAATTTTTTTACTCGTCAACTAAAACTTTACTCCAAAGACTAGCAAACGGCCACATTTCTTAATGCAGTAAGTGGTTGTAGTACGATGTTGATATCACGTGTCGCAGATGAAACCGCTGTTGTAGAGTAATTGTCCACAGTGTCAGATCTCAGTGACCTAAAAACAGGCATGATCTTTGGTTTTTGTCTTGCAGGAGCTTCAGAAACTAGAACGGGAGAAATAGTAGGTGCAACACCAGGAATTGTATCCAACATTTTGACTACCTAACAAACGAACACGGCGTTGGCTCTATTTCAACTATACTCCAATTCACCCAAAAAGTGTACTGTTGGTAAAGGCGGGAGAGTCTTATCACAACTCGTCGTGGAACGCAAGAACGGTATCCATCCGCGATAATGTGTTCTTCTACCCACACATCTCACAAGCAGAGGGGATTTCGAGTGGGAATCTGGTGGAGGCCGAACTGCTTCCCCTACGCCTGTTCAAGTAAGTACCCTTCCGAGATTCCGGATTCTGAATTTATTGTCTCTGTGTTGCTAATGTTGGGAGAGGTCTTCTAACTCTCCCCCCTGTCAGAGATTTATCCCAAGTACGCTGATACAGCCGAAAGTGCGTATTTCTTGATTCAGCAACTTCTCATAACAAATTTATTTCCAAAGAGCACTGACTTCCGGAACTTGGCAATTTGGTTCGATAAACTGTTGAGCAAACAAAAATATATTCTGCGAAATAATTCTACTGGTTTACGTTCAAAACTCTGGGAACTCCTTTTCGTAACGGAGGTAGCTGTTTTGCACCCTACATAGTGGTACACTCTAAAGGTTGACTCGGAGTATCTGAAATGAAAAAAAAACAAAACAATAAAGAACGCGTGGGTGTATACGAGTAGAATAATAGCACACTTTAAAAAAGTCAAATAGCTTTCTTTGCTTGTTTCGATGGTCTTTAATATGCAATGTTAATGTTTTGATGCGCTACGCAAAGTAGCTCCCCGTTTGTTATTACGAATCATTCTATGTAACTCGGATTTTTAATATAAAATAAACTGTACGGGGGTTGGTTTGTAATTACGGGTTGTGCGTAAGTCGGACGTTCCTTATTTGGGGATTGACTGTATGAGGGAAATTTCAGTAAGCAGTTATTTCTTTGAAACTTTAAATACATTTATTTTTATTTTCTAAGTTCTCTAACGCTGTGAAAATCATATCTGAAAGCTGAATTAACTGCTCCTTTAAAGAACGATGTTCGTTGGGGATCGCAGTGAGTGGCGTCTGGTTATTGAGACGAAACCAAATCAGAAGCGATTACTCCGTTATCTCATTGGCAAAGAGTGAAACGAAACCCACCAATGGGCGTGCGTGACGTGGGATAACGAAGCACAGCACTGCACAGCAGAGCACTAGCACATTTTTGGTAGGGACAATGGCGACTGGGATGAATTAAGTTATGATGCTTCATTTTGATTGATATTTGGCGGTTACTATGGATACTGCGAACTGTTTCACTTTTGCTGCTTTACTCGGGCAGAAAAAGAGTTTAAACAAGCATGTTAAAAAATTTCATCCGGATGCCTCCGTTATACATGAAACTCATACTGCAAAGAGATTGATATGCAACCACTGTGAGGTAATCTCCAAGTGACATCATTTGTCAGCTTCAGAAAAATGCTTCCATCCCATGAAATGTGGTCCTGCCGCCCCGGTGGCGCACTGGTCTAAGCGATGGCCTCTGATCATTCGTCCGAAAAGGGTCCGAGTTCGAATCCCGGTGAGGTATGGATGTTGTGTTTGTCTTACGGCACTGTCTCTTTCCCTTCCCTGGAGCCAGTGACCCTAAATTAGGGACGGGCGACTGCTTATAGCCCATTGAGTTGCTCACGGTGGTCGTTAAACCTCCAATCAAAAAAAAAAAAAGAAAAAAAAATGTGGTCCACAAATACGTATGTTTATTATTTCAAAAGGCTTAGTCCTCCACTGTTCGGATGGGAAGACAAAAAAAAAATTCGTTTTATTTTTTTTATGTTTTTTTTTTTGCGATGTTAACAGTTGTCTAAACAAGCAAAGATTAGTCAATAATTTACTTGACATTCCGTCGGTGTGTGTAAAACATCACGCACGCATTTCAAAGGTGCATATGAAGTGAATATTTGCATACATGAGAAGAGTTGCTAGGATTTACAGCACTAAATATTAATATTTATTAAACTCATAGCACCTGGTACTTCAACACAAACTTTTTTATATATCCTTTTTATTGATGCAAACCCTTTTATTAGAGTGGGCCGAAAAAAACTTTTTTTTTTTTTTGCATATTGCCTAGTGTGGAAAAGTTGCCATTTGAGTGAACAAGAATAACAAAAGAAATTGTTTTGAAATCCACTAATATCTTACGTCTCCGCACGGCACACAAAGTTAGCATTTTTCCGACCGCATTGGGCAGTAAGCAAAAACTGATGGAATTTTTTTGTAACTGAAATCGAGTAACTCTCAGTGAGGAAAAGTGTTCTTTAATCTTCTTAATAACAGTGAAAAAGAAGTTTTGAAGTTCATCAATATGCTATGCCTTCGCACTGCTCGCGAAATTCACAGTTTTCTTCCCGCATTTGGCCCGTAGGCCTAGGCTAGGCAA
The DNA here is from genome assembly GCA_039090855.1 of Macrothele yani. Classification (NCBI taxonomy): domain Eukaryota; kingdom Metazoa; phylum Arthropoda; class Arachnida; order Araneae; family Macrothelidae; genus Macrothele; species Macrothele yani. The sequence continues at coordinate 117,602,202 of CM077015.1, forward strand.
AGGCATCCTGGCATGTAGGGCATCGGAAAAATCCGTAGAAAATCGCACTGTTCTGAGTGCCCCATGCGTTTGCATGTGTAGTACACTCAGTTTGCTTTGCAATGTGTAGTGTGTAAGTCTTTGCTTGATTCCAGTGTCACATATGGAAACAACCCAGAACTCACCACGTGGAGGTTGCTACTGGATACACTTCGCGTTCCGCCAACCCTCCCTCTAGCTCAGAATTCTATTTCTATGTGATATATCTTGTCCGGTAATCCGCTTTACTCGAAATATGTGACATTAATTACCGTGATGCAATTGTTGCTCTTATGAACGAATTTCTAGCTTCAAATCCACACACTGAGGCAGCTGCTTCGGTCACCAGTTTCACGCAACGTTCCAGAGTTTGCGTGAGGCAGGGAAACTTGGTTGTTTCTTCGCCAGCTGTGGCGGAAGTTGCGATTAGTTGATCCAGATCTTCGTCTGAGATGTGTTTTATTAAGGTTGGTCCAGTAAGATGCATTTTAGTCCAATCGATCATCTCATAATATTCATTAGCATCCGAATTTAATTGCGGCACTTCGAATTCTCTTATGACGTCATTCATTTGTTGTTCTCAAGCTTTCTTTATTCTTCTCCATCCAAGATCTCTAACGTGGGTGCGTTCGTCCGCAATCATATTTAGTAATATATTCTTTGGGTGAGTGAAGAACGTGTATTTCTGTTGATCATTGCATCAATGATTACTTTGCACTTCAAATCCATGAAGCGCAATAAGTTGATCAGTTTCCAAAAATGTTTAGCCCCTTCTGTGGACGAAGACTTCCTCTTTATGGAAAACCAGAACTGGGCATATACCTTCATTATGGTTGGGAACACAGATCAAAGTTTATGACGGGTTTTGAGTGGCGACGACATTGATGCAGTGATCAAGAGAAACTCATTCTTCAGTCAGCCAGAGAATATATTGCTAAGTATTGCTGCAGACAAACGCCCCCACGTTAGAGCCTTTTCATGGAGAAGAATAAAGAAAGCTAGACAACAACAAATGAATGACGTCATAAAAGAATTCGAAGTGCCGCAATTAAATTTGAATGCTAATGAGTATTATGAGATGATCGATTGGACTAAAATGCGTCTTACAGAAACACCCTTGAAAAAACACATCTCAGACGAATATCTGGATCAACTAACCGCAACTTCCGCCGCAGCTGGCGAAGAAACAACCAAGTTTCCCTGCCTCACGCAAGCTGTGGAACGTTGTGTGAAACTGGTGACCGAAGCAACTGCCTCAGTGTGTGGATTTGAAGCTAGAGAATCGTTCATAAGAGCAACAATTGCATCACGGCACTTATCGCCACATTTTTCGGTAAAGCGGATTACCGAACAAGATATACCACGTAGAAATAAAATTCTGAGCTGGAAGGAGGGTTGGCGGAACTCGAAATGTAGCCAGTAGCCACCTCCACGTGGTAAGTTCTGGGTTGTTTCCACATGTGACACTGGAATCAGGCGAAGAGCTACACGATAGACATTCCAAACCAAACTGGGTGTTCTACACATGAACACGCATGGAGCACTCAGAGCAGTGCAATTTCTTACGGATTCTTCCGATGCCCTAAATGCCATGATGCCTTTACCTAGCCTAAGCCTACGGGCCACATGTGGGACGAAAATGGTGAAATTCGCGTCCAGTTCGGAGACATAGTATATTGATCAACTTCAAAACCTTTTTTTTTCACTGTTATTGAGAATATTTAAGGACACTTTTCCGCACTAGGGGTTACTCGATTTCGATTTGAAAAAATCCATCCGTTTTTACTTACGGCCCAATGCGGTCGGAAAAACGCGAAATTAGTGTGCCGGGCGGAGACGTAAGGTATTGGTCGATTTCAAAAAAATATTTTTTTGTATTCTTGTTAACTTAAATGACAACGTTTCTGTGCTAGGCGATAAACAAATTAAAAAAACGTTTTTCGGCCCACCCTACCTTTTATATATCCCGTCGATCGTACACATAAACCAAACAACTACCAAAGTTGATCTGCTAGTGTTCTGCTGTGTTTCATCACACGTCACGCACGCATTTCAAACGTGCCGGGTCGTTCGCCAATTGGTGGGTTCTGTTTTTACTCCTGGCCAATGAGATAACGGAGTGGGAGTTACTGAGTTGTTTCTGTCTCTGTAGTTTGTGCGATCCGTTTTAAATTTGGGTGAAGCATAGATATCGTGTTTATCTTCAGAGCTAGGAGATTCACTGTCTCATGATCCTAACAAAGTTTTAACTAAGGAGGTTAGAATAAGATATCTGGAGAAGTCATTGTTAACGATGCAGTACCCTTTTGCGTGAAGCCTATAACCGCGAGGGAAGGCCATCAAAGTGTGGAAAAGTTGATGGTTTTCAAGGCTATTGCAATGCATTTGTGTTGGCCTTATCGCCTTGTTTCATCGAACATGTTTCCAATTTCGCATCGGAACTTGCTGCCAGTGTGTGAGAAAATGCTGTATTTATAAAATTCTTAATTATTTTGAGGTTCCCTCTAATTTCTATTTTAAATTGAAATGCATGAACATTAATGCAAATTCTAAACAAAAAAATAACGTTAAAATTGAAAACTTCACTCTTGTATGAAGTATAATTCATTCTTATTTGATATTTACATTATTTATGCAACTCAAAACCAGAAAATTCCAAAAAATACACACAGTTGAAATTACATAGGTATCATGTAAACAACGACAACTTCCCACAGTTTGCTGCTTCACGGTTAAGAGACTCAAGGCATCTCCAGAAGTATTATTCTAACCTCCTTGGTTTCAACACCTAGGCGTGCAGGCTCTAGACGTTTTTCGGGTATTTTCGTAGCTACGAAACCGATGTGGAGGACATCCATATAATCCGTATTTTAAATCCTGGTTTACTTGAATCCGTTTACAGACATTCATGCCTTCCTTGCAGACATCTTGAAAACCACTATTCATTCAGTCAGAGGCGGACTGTGTAAGGGAAACCAGACCGGGAATTTTGGTCTTGTGGTCCGCTAAAGAAACACAAATGCCCAATAAGGAACACCTCATAATTTTGTTTTATAAATTTGGAATACCTCATTAAAAAAATCTCTTTACTCTCGGATGAAATAAAATTGTTGAAATATGCATTATAAAACTTATTCCGTTCCGAACAAATTTTAGCAGCAATTTAAGGGTGAATGAACTTTAAAAATTCAGCGAAGACTAAATGTTGCATATCAAACCATGTTGTGTTGTACCATATAATTATATTACATAATTTGGTCACTAATCGTCTACTCTGAAACGAAATCCAGATCAGATCAGATCATATGCAGATGATTTTAGGAAGAAAGTGTCTGACCCCAGGTCTTAAACAACCCTTAGAAATAGGAAGCTAGGAGATTTGTGCTACAGTGCCAAAAACTAAAGTGACACAGAAGCGACGTAGAAAGGGGAGGAAGGCGCCCTTATTTATTACCGGGGGGCCAGTACCCTTGATCCGACGGCTTAACGTACGCTTCCGAAGCACGGCAGATATTTACTGGTTCGAGCGGTCGTACCTATCTGGGATGGAACCTGAGTTTCTCCTGGTCAGTCACGAACGTTTACCATTAGGCCATCCGCGGGCAAAGAACCGGAGTCCATTTGTACCACTTCCTTGAATAGATATTTTTTTTAAGTCTATCCATTATTTTGACTCATGAACAACCGTTTCGATCTCGGTAAGTCGTTGTTTTTTCTTCTTCTTAGCAGGTAAGTCGTTGTTTTTTCTTCTTCTTAGCAGGTAAGTCGTTGTTTTTTCTTCTTCTTAGCTGGTAAGTCGTTGTTTTTTCTTCTTCTTAGCTGGTAAGTCGTTGTTTTTTCTTCTTCTTAGCTGGTAAGTCGTTGGTTTTCTTTTTCTTTTCCAACTTCCTCTATCCTTAGCCTCATTCCACCATTTAGCACCTCTAAATTTCTGAAGGTTATCTCTACATCTTGTTCTCTGGCGCCCGATTCGTCTCTTTCCACCTCTTGATTGCCATTTTGTTTTTAATCGTGTCCATCTTTCAGTCTTCCATCATGTTCAGCACATCTCCACTTTGATTTTCATTTCCTTACGTTTCATTTCACTTGGGGGTAAATCGGTCTGATTCCGAACGTTGACCAGACGGGTCGGCGGATACATTTTATAGCTTCGGCCAGCTGCGAGAGGAGGCAGATTCCCACTGCTTCAGAAGAAGAAAAAAAAAGTTAAATAGGAAAGATTGACCCCTTGCCCCGAAAACTCTAATAGCATTCGGGGGAAGGAACAAAAAGAAAGAAGAGTAAGCAGAAAGAAGAGTAGGGACTAGTCTACAGATAATATAACAGACATATTAAACGAAGTAAGGCATGTTCCAGCGTCAGGTATCTCCGGTTCGCCATACCCGTACTCACTAGAATGAGCACTAGCGATATTCCGAGGGTCACCAAATATCATCGTTTCGTTTAATCTAAATATAGGTGGCACACGGATTTCAGAACACCAGTGCCAAAGAAACGCTTTGTGTTCTGTCTGTACGTGGATAACGATGTGGAGATGTTGGGCCATCAAAATTGTTACTAGTGCCTCGTTAAAAATTACGAAAGGCGGATAGGGCTTCCCAATGCCCCTTTTGCTCAAAGTCCAACGACCTAAGCATTACCGTAGTTAGTTTCACACGTGAAACAGTAATAGTTATCTCAATGTTTTCAATTCTGTGAATAGCTCCTCTCCGCACACGTAGTAATTACAGTCAATTTAGCTATGTCTGATTGCTATGTTAATTATCATACAGTAAAACAGATTTAAAAAATTCATACGGCATAGTATTGCTAACAATTACCTTCTTTTTTTTTATTTTGCAAAGGAGAACGACGGTTGACCTTAATAATAATAGCAGTTACAGGTACAAGTATAAGAAAAATATCAGTTCCTTCTATAACAAATAACTGAATGAAAAGCTTATCATCACCTTATCAGAAAATAAAAGCATTCTATTGCGTACGTGCGCAAAAAACCGTTAGCCAGGTTGATTTAGCCAAAATTATTAGTTTGCAAGAGGGCCTCGCATTGAGAGTTTGCACAGGGCCTCGCGTAATCTTGCAGGGGCACTGCTTATACTTGTCACATGTTGATGGCATGTAGCGGTTATTGTTTCATGTTGTTTTACGTTTGTTTCATGCAGACTGCATAACCCAGTGGAACAGATGGTAAAACGTTACCGTTATGGAGCAGCACGGTTTTCAAGCTTAACTTGGACGAATCAATGTACAGCCTCCAGTCGTTGTCTTTGTAGTCGATTTGTAGTGATGCTATCAAACCCACTATATCAACTCAAGCAATGAGGTTTTTTGTCATTTTGAAAAATGGAAGCAGATCGTTTTTCTGAGCACGAAACACAGCTCCATTCACATCCTCTTCTACAAGATTTCATTGCTGCATTGTGGGCTTCAACAGTTCTACGTTACGTTTTGGCAATTCCTGATCTCTCAGTAGATTATTCAATTCATTTCAGTACCTTTTATGTAGCGGATAAAATGAAAAGGAAATAATTAATAGTGCCTGCGTTTTCTGAAGAAAATCCAAGTTTTTTCAAACGAAGGAAGCAAATGTTGCCTTCAAAACACATAAAAAAGAAACAACAAACGTAATTTTGTTTAGCTCCACTGATAGTACTGGGCAACACATTTTTACAAAAGTCTTGCCCGTAAGATTAATTTAATAATTTCTTACAGATACTGAGGTGCTTAGCACGGATATGGCAATGAAAATGCAAATTTGGCTACGGTTTTTGAGAGATCCACAATGGATTCTTGTTCGTACTTATCACATAAACTTGAAAATGTGCGCTTCTACGTCCGACGTCGCTTTGCTAGTCGCTTGTATAGCTGCTCAGTCTCATCTCTAGCGAGCGTTCAACAACGGTCAGTCACCATCATGGAAGTGGATCACTTTCCCTTTATTTTTTCTTCATCGTTGGAATTCCCTGATGGAAACGTTCACCGTGCTCATCACCAAAAATGCTGCATTTGTCGGGAATGAATATCAAATGGGAATAGAGCAAGTGTATTATTAAGGACATATTGAAGCCAAGTTTGTAATACACTCACGGAAAATGAAATCTGCCCACCAAGAAGGAAGCATCGGATTGAACTGAAATTTTATGGACGTAATGGTACAGATGAATGATACACATGATGGCTAAAATAGAGCTGCTGGGCAGTTACAGAGGGATCTGTGACATGCACTCCGGTCATCTTCAATAGTGCGTAGCACCGCCTTGTGCGGTGATACATGCTGAAATACGGTCCGGCATGAAGGCGAACAGACGCCTGTTGTCCTGCCGCAGACTGGCCCACACATGCTGGACGGTGCGCTCCAAATCACGGATAGCGCCACATGGAGGCAGCTGGCGTTTTAACTGGTCCCACACATGCTCGATAAGGGACATGTCCGGAAAGCGGGTAGGCAATTGAAGTGTCTGGACATGATGTAGGCAGTCGTGAGCAACCTGAGACGTGTACGGGCGGGCATTATCCTGCTGGTATAGCGCACCTGGAATCCCGGCCAGGAATGGGAGCACATGGGGTCGTAGGATATCATCCACATACCGCTGGCCCGTCAATGATCCACGTACCACTACTAGAGCTGATCGGCTATTGTGGGCTGTGGCTTCCCAGACCATAATGTCTGCAGTGGGGAGGCGTGGTGCTCGATAGCGAGGTTGGGATTGTGCCGTTAATCCGGGGACCTCCACACCCAGTCATAATGATCATTGGCCACCAAAACGAAGCGGCACACATCGCTAAACAACACACGTCGCCAATCTGTGGCGTTCCACGTCACTCTGGCCTGGCACCACTGCACACGGAGCCGGCGATGTTCCAGGAATGGCAGCACACATAAGGGGCGCTGGTATCGCAGGTTCGCTTCCACGAGGAGTCGGTAAATGGTTCTTGGGCACACAGGAGCCGCTAAATATGCCTGTATAGTAGACCGGGTCCCCGTGGGATCCGTTCGTGCCTGGCACATGATCCGTCGATCCTCTCTACCGGTGGTCCTCCTGGTTCGTCCGGAACCGCTCCGCCGTATAGCAGCACCGTCACGTGTCTACTGCTACTAACACAGTCGGATAGTATATTTAGAGCTATCCACGTGGCGGGATATACGGCGCGCCGACCACCCTGCGGTTTTCAGCCCGAGGATCAGGCCTCTGTCAAAGTCCGTAAGTTGCGTAAATCGACGTCTCTGGCGTCTACTCGGAATTCTTGTCACTCTGTACTTTTGCTTGCGTCGGCTTGTGCTTTTCGCTTTCATGGGGCATCGACTACAGACCGGTTTATAAGGCTGCCGGTTCGTGCTTTCAGCGTCAACACGGGGTCTGCGATCATGAGCACTCGCGCCAATCATGAATCATTTGCATACCAGCACGCACTCTAGCTATTTGCAAAGTTTCACGGTTGTAGCATGTACTTTTCTAGGTGCGCAAATTTCATTGCCCGTGAGTGTATATAGAATCAGCTTTTCCATCCTCCGTCGCCATCCCACATATTGCACAGATTTTTAGTGCACGCTAATAAACCCCTGCTCGGACAAGTATGTGAGAAACGTCCATGAAATTCCTTTCGGTAACGAAACAACTCCAGAAACGATTTCAATTTTCTCTGTAAGGAAAGATCAGCACATGATATCAGCTATATCAATATCTGCAGTTCTATTCTCCCTCGCCACCCCACCTCTTGCACCAATTTTTATTTTACACCTCATAAAACCCTGCTCTGACTAATATGTAAGAATCTTCAATGAAAGTTCCTCAGACATTGAAGGAACTCCTGAAACTATTTCAGATTCTTTTGATAGGAAAGACCGGCACATGACATCAGCTACGTACATTAAAATAAACAGTTCCATCCTGCGTCTCCTACCAAATCCGTAGCTAGGATTTCGGGCTCTACGGACATACATTAAAACCCCGCCTTCATGAAAATAAAATTTAAATTTAAAACGCAGTTATTACAAAATAAATAACTAAAGTTTATCCATGAAAACTAACTTATACAAAAAGTATACTGAAAGTTTTCTCTTTTAAGCAATATTGTTTCTGGTTATCAAAATACTTTATTACTATTTACAGTGTACAGGGTTGCTGCCAGGGGTCGTCGAGGCTGAGGGCTGGTGTATCAGGTAGAGCGCTCGATTACAATCGAAGCAGAGAACAAAACGAAATCACATTATTATGGTCATTAAAAGAAACTTTATGACTGAAACTGGAAGCGAAGATTACATCTTAAAGATCTTGAAATGCCCTGAATTCCATTTTAGATACACTAAATCATATGACATTAAGTTAATCTTTATCCCCTTATTTTTCACTCTATTATGCACTTGTATCTCAAAATCACGGAGGACGCGTGCAGTAAATTATTTTTCTTTTAGGAGGCTGCACTGCAAATGGAAAAGGAAATCATTTCGTTCCGAAACAGCACGAGAATCATAGGAAGAAGAATTCACTACAGCCTTATACTGCTCCTCCGTGCCCTCCCTGTGTGACTACTGAGTAGGACATCTGAGGAAAATAATGAAAGCTTTCAAAGTTGCCATAAGCTTTTGACTTGTAATTCTGTGTATCGGATAATTTCCTTTCTAGAAATGATCCTTTTTTATCCCTTGGATGTGAAAATAAAGCCTCATTTGCTAGTGATGGGGTTTGAACACACATCTGCTTTCTCCGGAGCCGACTGCTGCACTAATTGAATTGCTCCGACGAAGTTTATCGCAGCAAATTTACCGTCTTGACATGTGAGCCACTTCTGAGGTAGATACATCACATACACGGTCGTATCAGAATAATATGACCACCCCTGGAATCCCCGTGTACCCGTCCAGGCGCGTTACAGACTGCATATTACAAGGTAGGCCACAGGGAGATATGTGGCCGGCCAGGGCAGATGAGCTATAGTGCGTCACGTGAGCAAAATGGTCACAAGTAATGATTTAACGGACGTTCAAAAATGATTTATCATCGCGTACTGCGCCAAGGGTGGAAGCATCTCAGAAACAGCAGACTTCGTGGGCTGTTCACGAGCTGCTGTAGTAAGGGTGTAACAAGAATGGACCGCTAGCACACCGAGTACATCCCGACGTCATAACTGTGGAACCCCAAAGGCCATCAACACCCAGAGGAGAACGTCGCCTCCGTCGAATGGTAAAGGAAAATCGACGGCCAAAAGTGCAGCAACTGACCACGCAAATGAACTCTGGGGCACCCAAGTACATGTCCCCGATAACACTAGAGCGATCCTTGTTACGCATGGGTGTCAGAAGTCGACACTGCGTCAAATCGGCAATGTTAACCCAGGTTCATCGACAACGACGCCTGCAGTTCGCATGGGACTACCATCATTGGGCAGTGGAAAAGTGGAAAACCTTTTGCCCTCTCCGACGAATCGAGGTATCTACCCTACGGAAGTGACGGAAGGTGGCCGATACGGTGTCAGACACACGAGAACCAACACCCGGACACGCTTGTCAGCCAAGTATAGGCCTGCAGTGGCAGTGTTCATTTCTGGGAGATGTTTTCCTGGTATGACTTGATGGGTCCTGTAGGCCAATGGTTACCTCTCCATCCTTTTCGCTGACCACAGGTATCCCTTCAGGTTGGAAGTTTACCCTGGTGGTGATGGTGTCAACGAACAGGAAAATGAGCCGTGGCACCTCGCTAAGGGGATGCGTTACTGGTTCCAAGAATACGACAGCGATGTCTCCGTTCTCCCTTGGCGGCGAAATCGCCCGACCGCAATACCATAGAGCACTTGTGGGATTATTTGGATCGACAGGTTCGACGTGCAGGCCCACTGCCACGCCATCTCCGGGACTTCCGTGCTCTGCTGCCGTACGATCGGGCACGTGTGCCTCGGACAATCTTTCAGCGCAGCATTGCGTTCATGCCACGCCATCTCACCGCTGTCATCCGGGGACCGAAAGTGGTTATTGCCATTATTATGTAGGTGGTGATACTATTCAGATACGACTGTGTATATCCCGCATTGAGAGAGCGCTGGGACGGAATCCTAGGTTTCCGGGCCGGCAAACCCCGCTTGTAGGAGCGATCTCTGTAAAGGAAGGAATTCTGACTAATTCCATACGTTAGGTGGAAGAAGCATCACACATTTCTGAAGCGGTGAAGAATGTATGATGTTCGTTCAACACATTTCCAGACGATGTGTGGAACGAATATCACACATTTTTTTGAAGAACGTAACAGCCAGTAGATCCCTTTTTACCTTCGGATGTCAATGTGGAAACACAAATTTATCAGTGGTGGAACCTTCTGCTCCTCGGAGCCGAATGCTTTCCAAATTAAGCTACACTGGGGAAGTTTTTCGCTGCAACTTTGGCGTCTTGGCATGAGCGTCTCTTGTGAGGTAGGAATGTCATAATTCTTGAAAACAGTTTCTCAGTAGATGTCATAAAATATTGGTCTTTTAAGTGCATAACACGCATTTTTGGTCATGCATTTCTTTGCAATCACTGCTGATTACAAACGATGACGAACGGACTAGCGTATTTTTGACAAGCTGCGAAGTCTTCGGTATTTAGAAAAAGTATTTTAAGCATTACTAATATTTGTGCTGATACATTATTATTAATGTTGTGTAAAGACATCTCTGCAATGATAGCATTTTGCTGTGATTTTAGTTCCTAAGAAACTCTAATCACACACAAATCTAAAAGGTGAATACAACAGTGTCCGAGTGTAAAGCTCTTGGTTCTTCCTCTTTGAACTGCGTAGCGACTTCATTAAACCTCCAATTCATATTTGCTGTCCCATCGTAGGCTTGCCCTTGCATTTAAATCTTCTAAAGTAGGAGGGGACACGTTTCTCTACGTGCAGCAGCCCCGACGCTACGTCTATATGCTTGCAACTCTTCATTCTACTAGACTGACATGCACGGGAAACAAACCGAATTTTCGGCTTCCAGTTACATGAGATGACTTCTGACTGACAACGCGCAGACTAATAACTGACAATTCAGCCTTGTTTGTGTGGTGACGGATCTTGACTCTTGCATTCAACACTTCGGTACATCCGACACTCATATCTCAAACAGCAAAAATAATCGAAGCGGAAAGCATACGTATAATTTTTTCATTCCCGTTGAACGATTCAGCGATTTTAGTAAATTTCTTAGAATTATGCGTGAATGACTGTAAATAGAAGTACGAATAAAAGTGGAACTACTATTTTCTGGGTACAGATATCAAATCATTCAAATGCGTGAAGAGACAAACCGAAGTTGTAGGATAGGTGATGGTTCTTACTAGACGCATGTAATCCCTAAATTCTAGCGCAACAGAAAATAACGAAACGGCACAATATGTAAACGAGCCCTGATTAATCATGTAGAATTTAGGCAAGGCACTCATGTGTGACTGTCCTGCATTCTACCTGAAAAATCAGGGCTTGTTTTTTAATCGTAGCTTGGTCGTATTTCAAAGTACGAAATGTTCGAACTATTCTTCTGGTTTACCCTCTCAAGCAACATAAAGTATTGTTCTATTACGAGATATATACTGCATTTATGTCTAATTCTTCAGTTTGTGTAGGAAATCAACTCAAATGAACAAGAAACACTGTAGAAGTACCAGAATTCTAATCACAGTTAAACGTGTATAATAAATTTGCGATATATCCGTAATAACAAATGTTTCACTACTTAGAAACTCAACAGACATGTCACATACCCGACATAGAAAAACATTAATATAGGTGATATTACCTTTCCGGAACAAAAACGTTCATCAGCGAAAAATTTCTGAAATTAAAAAAAAAAGAAAAAAAAACGGGGGAGGGGAGCAAAGTTTCAGATAACAGATAAAATTAGTTCATGATGATCCAAGTTTAGTTCCTTTACCTCAGATCGTCTTAAAACTAGCTACCCCGGTAGACGAGTGATCAGAATCGTAGGTTTCTGGCTAGCTGGTTGTGCCGTTCCCGGGTTCGTGTCCCAGATGAGGCCTATGCGGCGTCACTACTTTACTGCAGTGGATGCGTCTCATCTCTGGAACTGATGGTCCCAAATTTGGGACCGGATACTGCTTATATACAACCACCACAGAATGCCGATAAACGGCGACGCATCATCGATCCGATAAGGGTGGCCTCCTCAACCAAAAACGAAGACCTTTAGCTGCTATAACATGTGACACAGGGGTTCTTCCTCCAGAGCACAAGTGCCATTTGCTGATAGAATGATTGGCGTGTCTTTACAATGTCAGCAAAACAGTGGTACCACCAAAGTGCTTGTCCTCTACTGATTCGTCCATTGTTAATTTTGCAAATCGCAGAGAAAAGTGACCACATTACTAACCATAGGTTCATGGGCGCCCATAGCTTAATTTTCAGGTAGGAGGCAAACAGAAATTTTAACTACAAATAACATATACAAACACTGTAGGCAAATTTCCATCGTTCCTTCTTGTTATCAATATCTAACAGTTTTTACGTCACTCTCAACACATCAATTTAATTGGAAACCCGAAGATCCAAAAATCTATTATGCTAAAAAGATGGATGAATCAAATTATACAGCACGTTAGGACAATAGGAAATTTCTTTGTCCTTCTTTTGATAATTTTGGCCACCTGTGTTACATGCGCCACGGAACCGGAGAGATCGCTCAACTCATGGGCAGCGGAAACCAATAATTCCAGAGGAGACCAACTTCTTTGAGAGTTGAAAAAAATAAGAGAGAGAGAGAAAGAGAAAGAGAGAGAAAACTGTAGCGTATCAAACTATTTTTGTGCTAGATAGTAGCACAATCTAATAGCCGTCGAAGGGTTCCCTATCACTTTGTCCGTGTTTATTTCGTCCACGCTCACTTCGTCCAGTTCATTGCGTCCAACGTTCTCTTTGTCCACTGTTCACTTCGTCCAGTTCATTTCGTCCAACGTTCACTTTGTCCACTGTTCACTTCGTCCGCTGTTCACTTAGTCCAATGTTCACTTCGTCCATTGTTCATTTCTTCCACCGTTCATTTCGTCCACATTCATTTCGTCCTCCGAATGAATAGAATACTGTGAAAATTATCTGTTTTCATGGAGTTTTTGTGATAGGTAGAAGAAAAGGTCGGCGGACATTGCTTGCATGCGATTTTTTTTCCTGTCTGAGTTTCTCGATTAAAAATATAACGATTTTAAATGTTATTTAAAGTAAAACAAGGAACTTATTTTGGAAACATTTTAAACTATTTTGTATGGTACGACGTCAATCACTATAGCATGACTCACGCTATGTTCATAAAAGGAGTGTAAAGTGGGATTTTTTAATAACGCTGCACTTTTACTTAGGCACTAAACATTTACATAAGATGCCAAGTTATTAATGTTTCTCTTTTACTTACTTAGGCACTAAATAATGATTACTATGCCTCATGGGTAGGCCCTTTTGACATTTTTTTATTCTGCCGATGTCATATTCAAAACGTTTACGTATCCACAAAAGGTAATCATATTGTGCTTTTACTGAGGCACGAAATATCAATTCATAAGCCCTAGTCCGTTTCAACAATTTTAATTCTACGGATGTCATACTCATAACGTTTACATATGAACTCAAGGTAACATTTTTGCACTTTTACTTAGGCACTAAATATTATTTCATATGCCCTAAGCCGTTTTTACAGTTTTTATTCTAATCACATGATATTCATAACATTTACATATAAAATGAAGGTAATAAGACTGCTCATATGCTCAGGCACTAAATATTATTTCATAGGCCCTATGCCTAGACCTTTTTCACTGTTTTTATTTTAAGTACGTCATATTCGTAACAGTTTTTATCAAATTTAGGTAATAATATGGCGCATTTACTCATGCACTAAATATTATTTCATAGGGCCTAGGCGTTTTTCACAGTTCATATTCTAACTATATTGTATTCATAACTCTTACATATCATGTCAAGTTATTAATATTGCACCTTTACTTCGGCTTTAAACATTAATTCGTAAGCCCTAGGCCTTTTAATAGTTTTAAGGCATTACACTACATATTCATAGTATTTGCATAACATGTCAAGTTATTAATATTGATCTCTTACTTAGCCATAAAATATTAATTGCTAGGGCCTAGGATATCGGTATACTAAATATTAATTCTAGGCCTAAGGCCTATGAATTAATATTTAGTGTCTAAGTAAAAAGCGCAATATTACTAAATTTTTATGTCATGTAAACTTTATGAATATGAGATCGGCGGATTAAAAACTGTTAAACAGCCTATGCCTAAAGCCAGTTGTAGGGGCGAGAAATTACGCCCCTTTATAAATTGTGTGATGGACTCTTAAATCCCATCGATCATTCCGGATACTAACAGTTCTGAATAAATATTTCCATGTGTATTATTTGGAAACGAGTGTAACACGTGGTAATGCACCAGACTAGGTGACATTTCCATGCGCCTGTTTGACAGGTCTATTGTATTCACGGAAGGCACAGCTGTTGTTCCTGGCCACAGGGATATGTAAGCTGCAGGGCACCGTGAGGTGGAGGTCAACGAAGGGATTAGGTGGAGGTCACCGGCAGAAGGCACGTGTCAGGAGAGAAAGGTGGTATGGGGGGCACCGTGAAGAGCGAGGGGGGCACCTGCTCTTGGAGGGCTTCGACTAGGGAGAGAGAGGGAGCCTCAGGCAAGTGAGGCAGGAGCCAATAAGGAAGGCTAGTGAAGTTAGGGGGGAAGGACTTCAGGATAGGAGTAAGAGAAAAGAACACACAGTCGACGGGAAGGAGCGTGAGAGACAGTCTACGGGTAGCGAGCGTAGGGAACAGTTAACGACAGCGTGTGCTGTGGAAGGATGTATAGTGCTGGGAGTTAGTACTGGGTAAAGAAAAGTTCGTGATAGAACGTGCCAGTTAGAGCACGGGGAAAGCCAGCGTAGTTGGAATCAGACACGTGTGTCTGGAACGACGTACGGAGAAAGCGTTTAGAGAGAACACGTGTTCGGGACGGAACACGAAGCATAGCTTCCGGAACAAAGGAAAAGAGACGAACGGAAGGTTACGACGATTGAAACCTTTCACGTCGGTGATAGAAAAAGAACGGGCAAAGAGTATTGGCAGGAAAGGGTATTCTGGAATAATTAGATACCCGGATCATTTTCACGTGGAACTGCAGTTACAGGAACTCGAGGTCAAGGAACAATAGCTGCCGGAACAATTTACTGTTGATTAAGGGTTTTGTTAAGTTTGCAACAAGCCTGAGAGTGAATTCATGCTTGGAATTGTTTTGTCATTATTTTTACTTCCCCTCTCGTGAATAGCAGATGTATAGTAAAGCTGGGAGAGAAAGAACGCCGGGCGTTCTTCAACTACCGTTGATAGACAGTCTTAAGATAACGAACCTTACAAATGGTTTTCCTTCCTGCTGTGGGGAAATTTTAATCAGCGCTGGAAGCCAGTGGGTGTTTGGCCGAGGAGCCATTAATTAACATAATGAGCTTCCACCCCTACAGCAGATATATAGGAAAAAGCGCAGTCGACATGATCATGAAATGTTAGGCGAGTTCAGTGGAAGTAACTAGGGCAATTCTATTCAACGAAATAGAGACTGTGTTCGAGGACTCGGACAAAGAGGACGCCTAAGTGTAACAGAAGCACGTGGCGGGAAAGTGGTGAAACAACGTGAACTTCTGAGTGCAACAGCAGCACGTGGCAGGAAAGTGGTGAAACAAGGTGAACTTCAAAGTGTGACTGTAGCACGTGGTAGGAAACGGTGAGACAAACAAAGGACTGTGGTACAATAAAGGACTATTGAGCAACGGAACCGGTGGACCAGAGAAGTCGACGAATAACGCTCGTAACCAGAGAAAGGATCGGAAGTTCCAGGAAAATCCCGTAACCAAGGACGGATAATTATGTCTCGCGTGGCCAGCGAGACCGGGCGACATTCCTGTTTAGGACGCTCCTTCGCGGGTCGCGGACGAAGCCGCTACAGAGAAGCTGAAGGGGGCCCGAGATGCTTCGGTAAGTACCACTTTGTTGCCGAAATTTATATTCCTGGGTCGATACCGAGTATATGGCTAGGAAAGGAAAATTTTAGTAGGAAGTTAGGGGACTAAAAGGCCGAAAGAAAATAAAAATTATTTTGTCAGTTTTGTAAAAGAATAGGTTGCAGTAATTTTAGAAAACTCAGTGTCAGTATTTCAGTAATAATCTTTAAAGTGGGTAGGAATTGTAAAGTGTTTTGTTGTATGTAAAGAAAGGAAATAAGTAATATTACTAGGAATTTATTACATTACAAAAAAACTGTCAGTTAGTTCTTCAAGGTTGAGAGCAAAGGCTATCGTCGGGAAATTGTAAAGTGTCATTATATATTGTTGCATGTGTATTGTATAATATATTTAGTGCATAACAATGCATGAGCTTTTGAATGGGAAAAAGAGTGAGGAAGCGGAGGACACGTGGTCCGAAGGGAAGGAAGAAGATAATAGTGAACTGGTAAATGACTTAAATTCTAGTAATGAAGTGTCTATTAACGTGAGAAAAACGCAAGGAAATACAGTTGATAGGGAATGGCATTTTAAACTTAAAATGTTAGAAATGGGGGAAAGAAAATTAGCAGCAGAGCGAGAACAAAGGGATTTAGAGGCACAAAGGGAACTAGAAAAAATGAAATTGGAGATTCAGCTCTTAGATAAAAGGGAAGAAAGGGAGTTCCAGCTTAAGAAACTACAGTTAACTCAGGAAAAAGAGGCGTTGGCACAAGAAAAAATCAAATGAAGTTAGCCGATTACATAAGGATACTAGAAAAACCTTACCCAAAAGTCCTAGTAAACCAGAAGAGGTTTTAGACTTTTTGATTCCTTAGAAAGAGCGTTCATTTTACATACAGTCCCAGAAAACATGCAAGGAAGATTAGTCATAGCACTATTTAACTCAGATTCTGTAAATCATTTATTCCGGAAGCTTACGGTCGAGCAATATGATTGCTACGAAACCGTCAAAGAGGCCATTTTGGGGGAATGTCATTTAACCCCGGACATTTATCTACGACAATTCGAGGCACTCCGTAGGAATAAGGGAGAGAGTTACCAGCAATTGGCGGGACGCATGGGAAGAACTCTTAAATATTATGTAGCGAACAGTGGGATAACTACTTTTAATGAACTAATGAACCTTTTAGTTTGTGATAAGTTCAAAGGATTGTTATCACCCAGTTTAAAAACTTATCTACTACAGAGAGGATCCTTGGGAAAGCTAGTTCTAGCGAAGGATTTAGGGGAACTGTGTGATCAGTACGAGTGCCATGTGGAAGCGTTAGAGTGGGGAGAAGAAAAGACGAAGGGAAATTTTTAGGTAGGCTCTAACAGTAAGGGGCAGCGTTATAGCTCGGAAGGAATGGGAACTGAGAAGAAAAAATTTAGTGGAGTTCCATTTCAAAAAGGGAAATTTCCAACGACAGGTCAGGAATTCCAAAGTAGAGTGGGAAACAGTAGACCATTAGGGAAATTCTTATTTTGATGCGGGAAAGAGATGCTTTCGATGTGGACAGATGGGTCACCGAAAATATGACTGTAAGCAGAAGATACCCCAGGGACAGGACAGTAAACACACTAGGTATAATTGGAGAAGTGAGGCAGCTAAGAAAGTGAGCCGGGTAGCGGCGAAAGAGAAGGAAAGCATTGTAGAGAGACAAGGGGAACCCAAGCAAGACCTTGTCCAGGATGCGAGAAAGGTTAGGGCGAAAATGGGGAGAGTATTGGGTACCGCAGGTAGTAGCATGGAAGTAGTGGAAATACCCGTAGGGGAGCAATTAATGGTAGCCACAGAGCAAGGGCACCAGGCAAAAATTTTGGTAGACACCGGAGCGGAGTTCAATTGTGTGAGACAAGGCCTATTAGGGGAAGAACAGATGGACGAAGTGGGAAAAGTGACTTTGTCAAGGTTTGATGGACGTACCGCGGTTTCCCAATTAAGAGATTACAGGTTAGGATTGTGGAGACGTGGTTGGAGAAGGCCGGGGACGCCTCTTTAGGGACGAGTGAGATGATTTGCGCAATTGTGCCGAATCTCACCAACGAGGTCATAGTTACCCCAGATGATTATGCCAAGATGACCACGTTGAGATATTCTAGTCCAGAGTGGGCCACCGATAATGGGAAGGCGTTATGTGAAGAGGATTCAGTCCAGGAGGAGAAACCAACGAGACCCCAGGAGTTAGGGACTCAAGGAGTTAGCGCCAGTATAGGGAGTACCCAAATTGAAGGGAAGGCTAGTGGAGTGACGCTGGAGACAGTAGCAACGCCGGGAGAAGTAGGCATAGCTTTAGGAGTAGAAGGGTCAAGCAGCCAATCAGGGCCAGGCGCGCTTTATGAGGAGACCAGCGAACAGGAGACGGTGTTTGGAGGTAATCCATGCCGCGAGGATGAGGAGAGTAGCCGGGGCGGCGAGGCGTCAGACCACAGCAAATTCAAAGTACAACAGGAGGAGAACGTAACCCTAGCAGAGACACGCGAGTGGGCGAAGGAAGGAAAAGGAGGGTATGTCTATGTGGAAGGATTACTATATCATAAAGAAAAAAGGTTAGGGCAAAACACCAATCAGTTAGTAGTTCCCGAGAGTAGGAGGGGGCAGATATTAAAGCTAGCCCATGATTCTGTGTTCGGAGCACACTTGTGACATAAGAAGACATTAGAAAGAATAAGATACTCCTTTTATTGGCCGTCCATTAAGAGAGACATGAGTACATACTGCGAGGCGTGTCAGTTACGACGTCCCATCACAAGAGGTGACCGGGAACCGATAACTGCGGTTAGGAGGCCCGCGCTACCTTTTCAGAGAGAAAATGTCTATCTTATTGGGCCGATAGATCCACCATCAAGTAAGGATCATCGGTGGAAAATAGTTACGATGGACCAGCATACGAAGGGTCCGGAAGCTGTATTTTCAGAAGAGAGGAAGGAGCAAATGCAGATGGTCATAAAAGGTTTGGAGGATGCAAGGTTCGCAGGAAATTTGGAAAAATGTTGCTTAGCCAAAGAGGAATTTGATTATTTGGGACATGTGGTCGGCTCGGGAAGTAACCAGCCGGACCCAGGAAAATTACAGGCGGTCAGAGACCTGGATCCCACAAAAACCAAGAGGGAGGTGCATAAGTTACTAGGGTTATGCAACCACTATAAGGAGGGCGTACCCAGATTCGCCGAAATAGCGAAGCCACTGTCGGATTTGACAGGAGAAAAGGCAGCAGAAAAAGTTGAGTGGACGCCAGCGCTCGGGAAGCTTTCAAGTCGCTGAAGCAGAAATTATGTACAGCACCTGTACTGTCCACACCCAAATTTGACAAGCCGTTCGTGCTACATACGGACGCGAGTTCTTTTGCAGTCGCGTGTTGCCTAGGTCAGCGGGATGAAAGGGGGAGGATCAGGCCCGTGGCTTACGCGAGCATGAAATTAAATGACACACAAGCAAGGTGGACAGCTAGCCACAAGGAAGCATATGCTATTGTTTGGATTCTACAGAAATTTGAAGGGTGGGTTTTTGGCCATCAAGTAGAGATCTTGTCGAACCATAACCCCTTGATATTTTTAACTAGTGCGGCTTCACAAAGCTCAAAATTACAGAGGTGGAGTCTAGCCATTGCCCAATTCAACCTCACGATTTCTCACGTCGTCGGCAAACTCATTCCTCATGCCGACGCCTTATCCAGGTTGAATTTTAAAGAAAATAGCACGAGCTGCTAAAGACAGTATTACCACAGAAAGGAAGAGACCCAGTGAGGCTACTTAGTGGTACTGACAGTGTATATATGTGTGTATAAAGAAGTGTATTAATGTAGTGAAATCTTGTGTGTAAAGGAAAAAAAAAAGAAAGAAAAGAACTGAACGGACACTGACTCATATGCGAGAGGAAGATCCCGCATGTTTCGTCCAGCAAGCAGGGACCTGTAGGGGCGAGAAATTACGCCCCTTTATAAATTTTGTGATGGACTCTTAATCCCATCGATCATTCCGGATACTAACAGTTCTGAATAAATATTTCCATGTGTATTATTTGGAAACGAGTGTAACACGTGGTAATGCACGTGAAACGAGTGTAACACGCGGTAATGCACCAGACTAGGTGACATTTCGATGCGCCTGTTTGACAGGTCTATTGTATTCACGGAAGGCACAGCTGTTGTTCCTGGCCACAGGGATGTGTAAGCTGCAGGGCACCGTGAGGTGGAGGTCAACGAAGGGATTAGGTGGAGGTCACCGGCAGAAGCACGTGTCAGGAGAGAAAGGTGGTATGGGGGGCACCGTGAAGAGCGAGGGGGCACCTGCTCTTGGAGGGCTTCGACTAGGGAGAGAGAGGGAGCCTCAGGCAAGTGAGGCAGGAGCCAATAAGGAAGGCTAGTGAAGTTAGGGGGAAGGACTTCAGGATAGGAGTAAGAGAAAAGAACACACAGTCGACGGGAAGGAGCGTGAGAGACAGTCTACGGGTACCGAGCGTAGGGAACGGTTGATGACAGCGTGTGCTGTGGAAGGATGTATAGTGCTGGGAGTTAGCACTGGGTAAAGAAAAGTTCGTGATAGAACGTGCCAGTTAGAGCACGGGGAAAGCCAGCGTAGTTGGAATCAGACACGTGTGTCTGGAACGACGTACGGAGAAAGCGTTTAGAGAGAACACGTGTTCGGGACGGAACACGAAGCATAGCTTCCGGAACAAAGGAAAAGAGACGAACGGAAGGTTACGACGATTGAAGCCTTTCACGTCGGTGATAGAAAAAGAACGGGCAAAGAGTATTGGCAGGAAAGGGTATTCTGGAATAATTAGATACCCGGATCATTTTCACGTGAAACTGCAGTTACAGGAACTCGAGGTCATGGAAAAATTTACTGTTGATTAAGGGTTTTGTTAAGTTTGCAACAAGCCTGAGAGTGAATTCATGCTTGGAATTGTTTTGCCATTATTTTTACTTCCCCTCTCCTGAATAGCAGATTTATAGTAAAGCTGGGAGAGAAAGAACGCCGGGCTGTCTTCAACTACCGTTGATAGACAGTCTCTAGACAACGAACCTTACAAATGGTTTTCCTTCCTGCTGTGGGGAAATTTTGTTCAGCGCTGGAAGCCAGTGGGTGTTTGGCCGAGGAGCAATTAATTAACATAATGAGCTTCCACCCCTACACCAGTTAATTAATATTTAGTGCCTAAGTAAAGGCGCAATATTATTACTATGACTTGATATGTAAATATTATGAATATGACATCCGTAGAATAAGCAATGTAAAAAAGGCTTGGGTCTCAGGCCTATGAAATAATATATAATGACTGCGCAAAAGCTCTTTATTATTACCTTAATTTGATATGTAAACGTTATTAATAGGACATCCGTAGAATAAATACTGTAAAAAGGCATTGGCCTGGGGCCTATGAAATAATATTTAGTGTTAAAGTAAAAGCGCAGTGTAATTAAATTGAGTTAATACGTGAACGTTACAAATATCACATGGTCAGAATAAAAACTGAGAAAATGTTAGTCCTAGGGCCTACTAAATTAATTTACTGCCTGAGCGAAGCGCAATATTATTACCCTGACTTGACACGTAAGCAATATGAATGTGACAAAGCAATATGAATGTAGAATACAAACTGTTGAAACGGCCTAAGCCTATGGCTTATGAATTAATATTTCGTGCCTCAGTAAAAGCACAATATGATTTCCTTGAGTTGATACGTAAACGTTTTGAATATGACATCGGCAGAGTAAAAAAATATCAAAAGGGCCTACGCATGAGGCATAGTAATTATTATTTAGTGCCTAAGTACGTAAAAGAGAAATATTAATAACTTGGCATTTTATGTAAATATTTAGTGCCTAAGTAAAAGTGCAGCGTTATTGAAAAATCCCACTTTACACTCCTTTTATGAACATAGCGTGAGTCATGCTATAGTGATTGACGTCGTACCGTACAGAAGAGTTAAACTGTTCTTCAAAGTTAAGTTCCTTTGTTTTACTTTCAATAACATTTAAAATCGTTATATTTTAATCGAGAAACTCAACAGGGAAAAAAACACGCATGCAAGCAATGTCCGCTGACCTTTTCTTCTACCTATCACAAAAACTCCATGAAAACAGATAATTTTCACAGTATTCCATTCATTCGGAGGACTAAATGAATGTGGACGAAGTGAACATTGGACGGAGTGAACATTGGACGAAGTGAACAGTGGACAAAGTGAACGTTGGACGAAATGAACTGGACGAAGTGAGCGTGGACGAAATGAACACGGACAAAGTGATCCGTCACCCTGTCGAAGCACGATAAAACGATGTAGGTCTTAAAGCGTTTAATAAAATCTAAAATATATACACACTAAGAAACGCTAGAGTTTCGCATGTGCTACACATGCATCATCAGGCTATGTACTGATCAAGTCCGGTGCATGCAGGTATATATATATATATATATATCAGAAAATGTATGCGCATAAATTTGCGCAGGGTACAATAAATAAACATGGAAAGAGGTATGTATGTATTTTCATACACTAAATTAAAACTGAATCCCTTGCCAATTGTTTCCACGAAGAAGGTATATTAACTGGGTTTCATTATTGCAACGTTTTTAGTGTGTATATATAATTTATATTTTATTAAACGCTTTAAGACCAACAGCGTTTTATCGTGCTTCGACAGCTATTAGGTTGTGTTAAAACTGTACGGTATATATGCAGGTGCTAGTACAAATCATCGCTAACTATCACCAATCCACTGTTGAATGAAAGTCCCTTCTATAACTTTCTGTCTTCAGCATATCTCCTCCAAGTCACTCCAGCATGGCTTCGAATTTCATTTACCCATCTCCCACGTAGCCAGATTCTGGGTCTTTTCCTGTCCTTTTTTATCCAGACTAGCATTTCAGTTGTCCAACAGTAGTCAGTTCCTTTAGCAATATATACAGCCCATTGCTATTTGAGAATTCTTTTACGATCTTCTTTAAAGTGCAAAACACAATACTGAGTTTACTTTTCAACTTATGTGTGCAAAATCAATTTTCAAAGTTGTATTTGAAGCGATTTCCAGAAAACTTCGAAACTTGGTGATGGTCTCCAGGAAGTTTTCATAAAAAAAACAACAAGAAAAACACGTTACATCATACGTGCACCACAATTTTTTTAAGATGTCCCGTAGGAAGACCTTCCGCCCGGGAAGGGGAGTATGAAATTCCACGGGGTCCGGACCCCGTGTCCTCTACCTTCCGCCGCCCGTGAGGCTACCTCAAACCAAAAAGGCATAGGCAATCCAGCTTCAATTGGCTGTTCCGTTGTTTATCGGTACTTCCACCAACAGATTAGGTTAATAAGTAAAACAACTTATTATACGGCTTTGCATTTGGTCAATCTCAGAATTCTTCGGCACATAAATGATAAACTGTACGTTGGATTCTCAGTCGCTTGTGTAATGTTTCCGGCAGAAAGTGGTAAAGAAATTCGGGTGTGTTCGTCAGATAGAACAGCTTTCAGTGGATTTGAGGAAGTTCTTCGAGTTAGAATGAGGTTAATAGGTGTTCGTTGCTGAGCTTTTAGTACCCCCAACTTCGAAATACGGAGCATACCGTGCATCGACTTTGTTGTTCCACGAACTACCTATGAAAAATATAGCCTGTGGTGTTTTATCATAAAACACGTTTTGAGAAAAAAATGTTCCAAATTTTCTTTCTTCACGAAAAATGTTTTTGACAGCATTGCGCTCCGTATGAAGAAAGCAGTTACAAATTTTCAAATTAAAATAGCTCAAGACACAGTGTGGTTTTAATTGGCATTCCACGATCACGTGAAGAATGATATATAGATACCAGAAGGCTAAGATATAAATATTGTTAACGTAGCTGCAATGAACCTACAAAAGAACAGCTCTGCTTCATACGCTCATCCTATCAGAAAAGCCAAGGAAAGGTAATCAGTTAAGAACGCAGAACTGCTTTAAGAAATTCTTTGTATGTCCACAAGTATTGACTGTTCCCTACCATTTAAAATTTTGACAATTATTTTTACTAACTAAATACTGAAAGCAGTCTTCCATTTAAAGAAAAAATTTCTGTCAGTTGTTTGAAAAAATAGTTAAAATGGAATTCAACCATTGTTATTAAAGTTTATTTAAGAAATTTTGCCTCTAATGTGTTTTCTAATTACCGTAATTTTCAGACTAAGCGTTGCATTGGTAAGTGCAGCATCCCAAAATTTTGTAGCTTTTTAGCCATCGACGTAAGGGCTTTGATAAGTAATATCGTAACAATTTTGGATTACAATCAAAACTATCTGCAAATTTTGACAGTCATTTTTCCGTAATCTTTTATGTTATTTTCAATAATTTAATGAGCTAGGATAAAAACAAAATGAATGATGGCATTGAAAATCTGGAATGTTCTTCCCTTTATTAACTTATTTGTTCGCGGATAACCATCATTCTTAGAGGGTGATGTTTTGTTACTAATCCAGTTCGTAAATACCCTTTTCAAGGCTTGAATTCCCGGGTTCATTTTTAGTTGAAAATACTTATTTGTGCTATCAAAAAATACCTGAAAAAAATAAAAGATATGTTAAGTAGCCATTTTTTATACAAGAATTATCACGAATAAGTGTAAGTAAACGGATGGATGCAGCAGAAACATGCTGGAAGGAAGAATCAAAAATCGATATCCGGTAAACCTACATTTCAACTGCACATCGAAATGGCCCCACCTGGTGCAGCATAGAGGTAAGAAATAATAGGAGGCGCTGTTTTCAACTCCTCCCATGCCAGCAAAGTGAAACCGGGTTTATATGCTTCCGCGGTGAAAGTAGTACCTCCAGCTTTTGCCTAGCTATGCAACGCAGACGATTTTTGGTAGGAAAGCATTAGTGGACCCTTGTTTGTTTTTCAAAATTTGGATTGTTTTATATTATAAACGAAATTTAAAAGCAGTGAAATTGGTTTAATAAACACTTAGTTTAATATTAAAGGAATCTTACTAACACAGACTACAATTTTCACTGATGAAAAGAAACCTAAAGAAGTGTTTTCGTAATCATTAAAATCCATATGAGCTGACGACTTAAAATGTGTTTCAGGCTAAACGCTAGCTTATAAAGCGTTTATAATCTTCCTTTGTCCTAGCGGATAATAGCAAACGTTTAACATGAAGATCATGTTTACGCTTCGCTATGTACAAAGTTATCTTCAGAGCTCATGCTTTACAACTTCAGGTATCTACAATTGAATCGAAGGGTAGAAACAGCGATCTCACCCTTCTTACCACTGAATTGGTCCAGAGAAAAATAAGTGACACTAGTCTCCAAACCTCTGAAGATCGAGATGGCGGCTTCTACGTGTTTCTCCAATACTCTGATGGTCGAGAGACAGCCGATATTATCCCACGTAGGCATTCTGCGCATGCGCGCTCAAAAAAACTTCTCGAGCGCTGAGCAGTTTTGATTGGCGGATTGCAAACAACGTCGCTCAAAGCTGGAGATTACACGCTGTGGTTCCTTTATTTTCATAAATCACGAGGAAAGAGGACACAGCGCGCTCGATTTGGGAAAGCGATAATAAAATGGCACTGAGAGGCAGAGTGCGAGAGAGAAAGAATGCTGTGAGTCAAAGCAGACTCACAGAACGGTTAAATCTGTGGAAATCTTTGGTATTTACTAATAAAAATAAATAAACAGATGAATAAAAACGCTGTGGCTTTTAAACTTCGAGTGGAGATGGACCCAACAATCACCTTGGTAAGAGCAGTTCTTGATTCTACATTTTCCTGTTTATTTTTTTAAAGTAATGATAAATGAAAGAATTAATAGATAACAGGAAACTCAGTGCTTACGGCTTAGGAGTGCATGGAGGTTAATGCATAACTGAAGGTGTTTGCGCACCACATTCTAGTTGTGCAAGAGTTTCAACTAGTGGCGGCTCGTACCTCTAAAACTGCGCGTGCTACGGCTTACTCTTTCTCCTTTCCTTTTTCCAGCAGTAACCTAGGAATTGGGATTCAACCGGCTTAGTCTCCACCATCTCTCATAATAAAAAAAAATATTAATACAGAAAAATTAAGGTACAACCAAATGTATTCCATAAATGCACACAAATATATATGAATTTTTAACCATTTTCTTTACCTTTTTAGACTTAGTAATTACATTAATCTCCATTTTCGTGTTAGCTGTTAAATTCAAAACAATATATTCAATACAATATAAAGCCTAATAAAATATACGGATATATTAATCTACTACGATTTCAACTGCCGAGAAAGCATATTCAGCTGTGGAACATCTACAAAAAAATTTATTTGCTCAAGTTTTTTTTTTGAAAAATACGTTTTTATTTATTTCCGTATTTTTGTTTTATTTTTATTGAATGTTTAACAACCACCGTGAGCGACTCAATGGGATATAAGCAGTCGCCTGTCATTAATTTAAGGCCACTGATTCCATTGCAGTATGGTACCTTTAAGGGTAAATATGTTCAATGTACAGTCAACCTTGTAATCTAATTATTTGCGATCTTCAATGTACTTTTGAAAAGCTTAACTATGAATTAACTAAATTACTCTACGTATTGCACTATGTAGAGTTTATGACTTGCTTGATCCATGTGCAGTTATTTATATTTTTTTTACAAAAAATACAAATAATTGCACATGGATCAAGCTTTAATTTTTACGCCCTCCCGAAAAATCACTAATCCTAAGGATTTTACTTAACACTGATTTTTACTTTTACTTATGATCCTAAGGATTTTACTTTAATTTTTCCCTCTAAAGTTCTTGAAGAAAATGGCCGTTTGAACAAATAATCTCTGAATTAATTGCTGTCGCCATTTAACAAATTGAAAGATTGCGACGATTTCGTTACAAAGAACAAAAAATAGAAGCGCATAAAAAGACTTTAACTGATCGCACAAATTACTTGAGAGCACGGTAACAATCAGATAAGCTTTCTTTCTGTTTTGGTAAACTACCTCATCCTTCAGGAATTGTAGGTAAAACTTTGCATTGCCTCCATTTGCGATAGGAGAAAGAGGGGAGGGGGATCTCAGTGTAATTACAAGCTGGCTACCGCACTCAGAGAAGTTCAGAGAGCTGGAAACTCCTTCTGGCTGCTTGAGAAAACCCTAAGTGTGACGTAGGCTGCAGGAGTAGCTACACTGGTATGGCCGTGCTGGCCTCCGCGCAGCAAGAAAGATCGATCGGTGAAAAAGAGCTTTCTTTGGCTTAAAAATAAGATTTTGTGCTGGCAATAAATCATACATACGCACGTACTCTCCGCAAAAAATTCAGAATTATGATTCGTATTGTTTTAATACAAATCGCAATTCAAATTTTTTAGCGTGCTACACACTTTAGCACGCAGTCAACCGACCGCCACTGGATTGAACTGAATATTTCTTCCGCGTATTAGTTGAGTACTTTGAGAAACATTAAACAACGTGTACTCAAATGCGCTTAAAACCTACCAAAATACCTAAAACGCAAAAACATTAAACCATTTACTATTGCTATCCCGTCACGCGAATTTTTTTGGCTTTTGCACCTTATTTTGCTAAATATTCATAATTTGCAGAATAGAAAATCCACAATGAAAGATGCCTCTCCCCTTACGTTGGAAATCCAAGAATTATATCCATCAGTTTGTTTCTTTGTTTGTTTGTTTGTTTGTTTGTTTGTTTACTTGCTTGTGGGTTTAACGACCACTATGAGCAACTAAAAGGGCTATTAGCACTCGCCCGTCCATAGTTTAGAGCAACTGGTTCAATGAACGGACAGTGCCTGATGACGAACACAATCACAATGCCTCATCGGGATTCGAACTCGGCCCCATCTTGAACGATAGATTAGAAGACAGCGCTATGACCACTGCGCAACTGGGGCGACATCGTTTGTTTGGATCTCATTTTAATCGGGACGTATTCACATATGTAATGGTAATTCCTATTCTCTACTGTGGGCTCTTTTTTTTCGGAAAATTTCTCTGAATTTACTTAAGAATAAAGAAATTTTTTCACAGTGATCCGGATTTTTGTATATTTCCATTATTTATTAAAATGTACGTATCCTTGATCTGGTGCTTGTGCTTTTGTCTTGCTGTGAGTATAATATTTGAAAACAAAACTTATAAGTTTTTGGAATAAACTTCATCGTCAGGCGAACTACAACTTAAGCACTATTGAACACCCGTTCGACGCTATATGTGGTTGTTCTGGGGAGCATTTCAATGTCAGTTACACGTACCAGGTCGGAACGGCAGTTGAGTGAACTGAAAAATAACTCAACACTTCCAGATTCAACTCTCCCTCCTTGCTCTGTTGAAAAGGCTACACACAAAACATTACAATCTTTTCTTACTACATATGGCTTCTTAGATACCTGGACCATAAGAACCTCCTCTGAGGATAACTCGTATTAGTCAGGGTTGCCAATCCAGGTTGGACTACATTTTTTGTCCTAATAACCTAAAGAATTCCATTACAATTCAAAAGGAAATCTGCAACTTCTCCTCTCACACTTCCGATAATGCTCTAGTTAACTTGCAGTTAAAACTTTATCCAAAAAAGTCAAAGCCTTCATATTGGAAGATCTCAAATGCAGTCTTAGAAGATCAAGAATCACACCAGGAAATAGAGGAATTTTTGTCAAAAATATCCATCTCAGAAATTGCAGTCGGAAATTGGGATGCAATTTAAATAAAAATTAAAAATAAAGCTATAAGTATCAGGGGAAAATTTATTAAAAGAAGATTAATAAACATATTAAAATATCAAGAGTTAATAAAACAAATTAAAGAATCCAATAAGACAGATCCATTTACTAAAAATTTGCATATAATGTTTTCAAATGAACTAGATTCCGCTTTACAAGATTCGGAAAGATTGGGTGAAATAGATGTTAATTCTTTGATAAAATCAGGAAAAAAGGAGAGGCAACAGATCCAGCTTTTGGTGCCCCAGAAATACAGAAAATATCTATTCGTGATAAATTTGTTAATTCATTAGAAAAATTAATTAATCCCACAATTATTAAAGGCTCTGGAAATGTAGACTTCCCACACCACATTGGAGAAGAGGACAAAGATAATTCTACCTCCCCATTACAAACTTAGAGATTAGAGAGGCTTTGTTCTCGTTACCAAATGGTTCATCTCCAGGAATTGATGGTTTGTCGACAGAATTTTATAAAAAAATTGAAAAGCAGCTAATCCCAAAGTTAAATACAATATTTAATACACTGTTAGAAGGAAAAATTGTCCCAAAAACCTTTTCAGTTTGGTTTTACAAAATTAATATTCAAAAGCGAAGATCAAATCTCTCCCTATAATTGGAGACCAATTGCAATCTTAAACGTTGATTACAAAATTTATACTAAAATATTAACAAAAAAATTACATAAAATCATAGATCAACTAATAGATGAAGGTCAAATGTTCTCTATCCCTCACGAGGATATACACTTCAATATACTAGCATTAAAGGAGATATTCAATATATAAACGACAGAAAAGTCAAAATGGCGATAATCTCATTAGACCAAAAAAAAAGCCTTTGGTCTGGTAAATAGAAAACAACTTTATAAATTATTAGTAGCATACAGATTTCCTCAGAAATTTGTGGATGTTATACAAAAAATTTATCCCAACACGTATACAAAGGTTATTTTTAAAAATGAATTATCACGAAAAATAAAGGTCACGTGTGGAGTTAGACAAGGATGTCCATTGTCTCTCATTTTATACACGTTACTTATAAATCATTTTTTGACATCATACAGGATTTTCAGTCCCGGGCCAAATTCAATCAATTAAATCTCTTTCATATGCCGATGATATAGTTTTGTTTGCAAATGATGAAAATTCAAATACTCACATAGAGTAAACTTATCAAAATTTTAGTGGGTTATTTGGGGCGGAATTGAACGTTGAAAAAAGTGTAGGTTTTATTTACGGAAATTCGAAAAATTTCAATCAAAACTTATTTAAAATAACAACTTCTGATATTAATATTCTAGGATTTCAATTTTCTAAATCTGGCCCCAACCTGTCATCGAAATGGAGAGAGTGTATTTCAAGCATGGAACATTATAATCAAGACTTGGAAACAAAAGTTTTTCACCATTCACAAAGGCTAAAATTGTAAATTCTCTTCATTTCTCTAAGTTTTATTATTATGCAAGAACCTTTGAAATTCCCAGAAATAAACTTAAAAAAGCAGAACAACTTGCTTTTAAATGTTTTGGGAGGGTAAGGGTGATAAAAAAGAGATGTTATGTACAACAATATTGAACATGGGGGTTTGGGCATTGTTAAACTTTTATTAAAAATCAATCTACTTCGCTTCCAAACCTTAAGAAAAAATTTTCAGAATGAGAAACATCCTGCATTTAAATTATTAAAATTTGAAGTGGGCAGAGAAATTCAATGTTTTAGCTCACTCCTTCCTCAAAAAACATTTGTATATTTTACAGGAAATAAATATTTGAAGATGAAGAATATATGGAAAGAAATCTCAGAGAATTCAATTTTACATAATATATCGCACGAGGATAAATTGGGTAAAACATATCAAGCTTTAAATAAAAACTCGCCTACGAAACTAGAACATATACTACAGTCAAATGTTGTGACAAATATTTGGAAATTACAATCAGAATTAAAGTTAAGCACTCATATTCGAGATTTAAATTTTAAATATCACATAATATCATCCCGACAAGGAAATGGCTATATAAAATAAAATTAATAACGCATTCTAGCTGTGTATATTGTAAGGTAGAAGAATCCCTACAATATTTATTTGTAGAATGTAATTTCGTAAAGTACATTTGGAGTTGGTTAAAAGGATACTTAAATTATAAGCAAAACTTTACTTCACATCAAATTTTATATCATGCAACATTACAATGTTTTGATCTAAAAAACATTGCTATACATCATGTAATTGCAATAACAAAGTATAACATATGGAAAAATATAAATGCCCTATCATTTGAACAAATGTCAAAAAATACCGAACAAATTAATCTAGCAATCAAGTGTGATCTTAGGAGATATTTGGCCCCGCACGGGGATAACTGGTTTTCCAGTTATTTGGGGAGCGGCGCCCCCACGGCCCGAGCTGAATTTGTGACTGGTCAACATCTGATGTCATGCCACCGCTTGTTTTTTTATTTTGGTGCTGTTGGTGTTTGCAGGGACGGCTGTTCATCCAGCTGTTGGGGAGTCGCGGCCCCACGATCCCGAGCTGGTCTTGTGTCTCGCTTTTTTGTTTTTATTTATTTTCTCCACTGGCTAGTTGCCCGTGTTGTATTCTCTACCTAATCGCTACCACGTTATGTACTAACACCCCCGTCTTGTGGTTTTGTTACCCTCCACCACTAACTGTTTTATATTAACCGCTCAGTTCGTAGGTTGCTGAGATTCCGTTTAGGTTCCCTGCCAGGATTTGTCTTCTTTCGATTTCTTTTTTTCCTTTTAGCTGGTTTGGGTGCTAGACCTACCTGCATGTTTGCCGCGTGCGGAGACCCGTGAGGCGGAAATGGGATGTCTGGCGGCTGAGGTCGCAGGAGACCGGATAAGTGCCTCCTGTGTGCCAACACTCCTCTTCGACCCCGGCTTCGCTGTAAACGGGAGGCTAGAGACTAACCCACCTCTAGTCAGAAGTCTTGTACCAAGTTGTGTGCAGGGCTTTAGCGGCTTTTTTGTCGTATAGCACGGCAGGGTAAGCCCGGGGGCTGTGGGATCATGCCAAAGGCGTTGGCATGACGGTACCCGGAGGCCGAAGTGTCCGCCGAGTGCGTGTGATCACAGCCAACGGACTATATCTGCAACGTATAAGCTCCAGAACTGTGTTCAGCGTCATTTTCTTGGCTTGCAGACCTCCAGTTCTTCCTTGTAGGGCTCGGTGGTGGGTGGAGTAGTCTGCAGACGAATCTTCCTCCTTTTTTCCATGGGTAAACACAAGAACAAAAACTCTAGACTTAAGTCACCTGAGAAACTGATCGTTGACAACGACTCTCCTTCGTCTTCTCAACCTACCAAGTCTCATACCCTTAAACGGTCTTTAGACCTTGACCTGGACCAAGAATGTGGAACCTCTTCTTCGGCAGCTGTACCAGTCGCTCCGAAGCGTCGTCTCCCTCGATTGCTGTGACTACGCATGCTACACACTTACTTGTAGAATCCATCGATCCGAATGAGAGACTGTCCACCAGATCTCCCTTTTTCATTTCTAAAGCTTTGGACGCTGCGGTTGGCCCCTTGAAGTCTGTGAGGAAGCTTCGCTCTGGGGACCTGCTTGTCCAAACTTGCAGTGTTTCTCAGAGTAACACTCTTATGCACCTCACTAGTCTTCAAGGCATTCCTGTCAAAGTGGCACCTCACCCGTTTCTTAACACCTCTCGGGGTATTATTTCGGAGTTTGATCTCTTGCCATGCAGTGAGGAAGAATTGGTGACTGAACTTGCAGATCAGGGTGTTATTGCTGCACGTCGTATGATGTTCCGGCGCGATGGTTCCTTAATTAAGTCTAAAAATGTAATCTTGACTTTTAACTCCCCGAAAGTTCCGACCGAAATCAAGGCTGGCTACTTGGTCTGTGGAGTTCGCCCGTACATTCCCAGTCCTCTGCGCTGTTTTCGGTGCCAGAGGTACGGGCATTCACAACGATTTTGTAAGAGTTCTGCTCGTTGCGCAAATTGTGGCTCCAGTGCACATGACGGGGAAGGTTGCACTTCTGCGGCCTGCTGTGTTAACTGCGGTGAGGCCCATGCAGCTTACTCCCGCAACTGTATGAAATGGAAGGACGAGATGGCGATCCAGCGCCTCAAGACCCTGGAAGGCCTCTCGTACCCTGCTGCCAAGGCCAAGTTGGGTATTCCCAACAACCGACAGCGTACTTTTGCCGCAGTAGTTCAGTCTCTGCCACAACCCGTGCAGCCCTTTGTTCCGCGCCCTGTAGCTCTCGCCGCACTTGCCAAGCGATCTACAGCTGAACAAGCGACACAGGTGGATTTCACCGAGCTCCAGCTTATTCGACCAGCTGAGTCTGCGCCTTCTCTTTTGAAGACGACCGACTCTTCCTGTTCCCAGCAGAAAGCCTGCACGTGCGGCAGACCCGGCCCTCAATCCGCAAAGGTGTGCCGTGTCCATCCAACTGTCGCGGTCCACCTGACCAACATTGCAACTGTCTCGGACTCATCGAGGTCCCCACCCTCACCCAACATTATAGGGGAACATCGGGGGAGGAGAGTGACAGTTCGTCCCCAGCCTCAACTAACATTGTAGAGGAACATGAGGGGGAGGATAGTGACAGTTCGTTCTCGCCCTCGGCCAGCATTGCATTGGAGTGTGTGGGGGAGGAGAGTGACTCATCCTATGTGTAGTTGTGTTCGATTTCGTAATGTGTTTTATCATTCTCATTCCTCAGTTTTACTTAATCGGCTTGTTTCTCACCATTGTACCATGTTTTTCATACTGTTTGTTTCATTGTCTTTTTTGGCCCTTCCTTCGTACTCATGGTTCGGTTTTACTTGGTCAGCCAGATTTTGCGATTTATGCCCCGTTTTTTAATTTTGTCTGTTTGTCTTGTGTCTGG
The DNA here is from genome assembly GCA_039090855.1 of Macrothele yani. Classification (NCBI taxonomy): domain Eukaryota; kingdom Metazoa; phylum Arthropoda; class Arachnida; order Araneae; family Macrothelidae; genus Macrothele; species Macrothele yani. Next base: position 117,635,806 of record CM077015.1, read on the forward strand.
CGCTCTTTGGCGAACCATGGCCCTTGCGCCAATAAAATCTAATAACCAACCAACCAACCAGATATTTGGAATTTCAAACAAGAACATTTGGCGTGCAAAAAACTTACAACAAGTTTAAAACCTTAGCTCCAATCATATTTAAGAAGAGTGCAAGAGTTCTAAACAAAATCATCGAATAGAATAAGTGCAGTCTAAAAATTATAAACTCGAAAATGTTATCCAATACATCCCAAAGGTATTAAAAGGATAAATCATCTCAAACGTGTTAAACCTTAGTGTTAATATAAAATGGCACATAAAATCCTAAAGTGAAAAATCAGAATAATGCTAATTAACATAAAACCGTTATATTATATTTAGTTTCAGTAATTAGTTCGAGAAATGTATAAATAAGTAACACGTTCATATGCTTTTGAAGCAGAATTAATCAACTCTTAAAACAAATAATCATAATAATGAAATTATATAAAAATTGGAACTATTCATGTTAATTACTTTACCTTTCATACTTCCTTTTCTATTGTTGCTTCACCACTATTCTATCCTTTCAGTTTTCAAAAAAAATTTTTTTTTTTTTTTAAATTCCTTTCATGTCAACCCCCGACTATGTGTGTGGAGTGTTCCAGAAGGGGTTTCCAGAGAAATTGTTCACTTCCTGTTGCAAGCGGTAACTCTTGCGCAGGCTCCAAACCCCCTCAGTTGGTTGCCTGCTCTGAATGGAAGTGTGCGAAAATGGTTATCAATATAGGTTCCATTCTTATAATTAATCGAAACTTTTGTTACAAAAATAACTCCCCTCAGAATATTTAAATTTACTAAAACATTGTGTGAATGTCTGTTTAAATGCAATTTAAAAAGAAAACAGATTAATAGTATCCTTATTCAATTCTTTAAGAGTCCCTCACACGTCGGCCCTTACAACAAAAACAAAAAATAACTTTGAATTTTGCCCTCTGAAATAATTAACTGCAAAACTAGGAATTCAAAATTACCATTGCGAAGCTCGTCTTGTATTTGTTTATTGAAATTCAATTTCATGATACATCTATAACAAGCTCAAAGCTAGAATAAACAACATAGAATTCTGCTTTAAAGATCTTACTGTTGGTATCGGAACACCATTTTTGATTATAGAATAAGGCCGAACGATTATAGAATTGCATTTAAAATACCAACATGTGAAGAATATTTGATATTTAAGAAAGAAACATAAAAAGGAACATCCTTCTCAGTTTCTTTCTTAGAATTGCTCTTCACTTTAATGCAAGTGGATCCAACGTTCATCGATTTCGACTAGGGACAACAAAGTAACTACTCAGGTTCTTTCTTGTTCTTCAGATTCAAGATTTACCTCCGCAAAATTGCCCACTTTCTTTTGTTTTACTTGCTGAAACTACAACTTCAAACGGAAAATTTATATTCTGCGTCAAGTTTCTAACTCAAACTTCTCGGACCAATTGATATGCTGGTCCTGTACCTCATCTAATTCGAGGCGAAATCTTAGTATATTTAACATTTCGTCAAAACTTTCTCTTTTCGAGTAATAGTCTGTGACGGCGTAAATTGGCTTTTTATTAACCTATTTTGTCACACCAAGGTGGTTTCGCTTAAAGCCAAATTTCATCACTCCTAAACCAAAGGTTCGTCTGAATGTAGATTAAATTCACTGCATTCTGAAGAAATCTGAACCCGATGTCATTTGCGCAAGGGATGAGGTGAAAAAAACTATAAAAAAAAAGCGCCATTACATTAGTAAAGATAAAACTTGTCCATTTGCGTCCTATTGAGTGGGCACCAGCAAAGCTGTGTAAAACACAACGTGTGAGCCAAGAACGCAGCTCGAAGCAGAAACGACTAATTCATAAGCGTGAAAAAGAAATACACTGCCGGACAATTGCTAAGGACGGATGACAATAGCAACGATAGCAACCATAAAATGGAAGGCAGGAAAATGTGGAAATTAGCATAAGTGCGGGATACAATAAGAGGTGTTGTGGGTATGCAAATTGTGGATTGCCGAAAGCGCTGATAAGAGATATAAAGGATTTGACGCGTATTGACCGTTGTTGTTCAAACGCAAAGTTGAAAGGGAAAGAATCAATTGACGAACTTGCAAGTTTCAGTATGTCTTCCCGACATCACCTAGATGATTTTACGCGTAACCGTATTATTGGCAAGATTGAAGAAGGGCGAAAAATAACAGATGTTGCCAGGGAGTTCGACGTCAGCCACAGTGTTGTTTCAAGGCTTTAGAAATCATTTCAAACAAATGGAGAGGGTAGCAAACGTCACAGGGGAGGTCGTGTTCGCAGTACGACACCTGCAGAAGATTGGTACATAGTGCTATCAACAAAAAGACACCGGCGCAGCACAGCTAGTGAGGTAGCAAATCAGTTTATGGCTGCTACTGGCAAGCGGATCTCCCGAAAAACTGTCACCAGACGTTTGCATGAAGGAGGACTATACGCCCGCCGTCCTGTTGTGTGCATCCCATTGTTCAGACGTCACCGTACCGCCCGTTTGAAATGGTGCCATCAACATCGCAATTGGACTGATAACGACTGGTCTGCTGTCCTCTTCTCAGATGAGAGTAGATACAGTCTATCGTCTGATTGTCGACGACAACAGATCTGGCGTGATAGTGATACTGCATATTGTCCAGCAAACATAAAGGAAAGGGACCGATATCCGACATGTAGTGTCATGGTATGGACTGTCATCATGATCAATGGCCGTACGTCCCTCTATGTGCTTCCAACTGGGACTATGACTGGCCAACGATACATTAATGATGTTCTGCTACCTCATGTTCGCATGCTCCGTGGTGCTGTCGGTGATAGATTCATTTTCATGGACGACAACGCAGCATGTCATCGAACAGTCGCTGTCCAGAAGTGTCTTGAGAGCGAGAATATTCAACGCCTCGTATTGCCAGCACGTTCTCCAGATCTGAATCCCATTGAAAATGTGTGGGATGCTTTGGGGAGGAGTCTTGCTGGTCGCCAATGCCCTCCAATAAACAAGGACACCCTCATCCGTGCACTGACAGAGGAATGGGATAAATTACCCCAACAGCTGCTTAATAATGTTGTGCAAAGCATGACACGACGTGTGGAATCTTGCATCGCCCTCCATGGTGGCCATATCCCGTATTGACATCTTACGCCGGAACGCCTGCAGACGGTAATTGCATTTTTTTCACGTTTATGTATTCTGCACAAAATGGCCTGTTTGTCCCTTGAACACGTTCCAAAGCCTTCTGGATTTCAGAGCACAATAAATTGTTTTCTTGTAATGTCCTGGCATTCTGACATTATTTTATTTTACTTGGCATCCAACCACTCTTACTTTTTTATGCGATATATAGCCGTTTATGATCCGTCCTTAGCAGTTGTCCAGCAGTGTTTTAGGTGAACGAAAGATTTGAAAGGAAGATATAAAAGATTTTGCTGTAGCACTTAAATTACACTGATGGTCGTCGACAGAAATTCAGTCCAAAACATGAAATCACTTAACACACATTATGTACTCCTTGTTCAGCTTTTTGTTTACATAATCCTCAATTACGAAGACTGTACTTCACCTGCAGTGTGCTTCTTTTTTTTTAATTACGATGTTGGGTAATGCCCTAATACAGACAACTTTGAAATCCACTGAGAGATGCAACGAAGTCTGGTGGCGAAAATCTCGGAAAAACATGGCAGCTACCTTTGGTGACGACCGCCAATTCTTGGACCTCAAAGGGGATCGTCTGCAAATTTCGTTTTTAACAGTAATCTAGAAAATAGCCAATATTGGACCCATTTATCTCTTTTAAACATATCCCGAATAGGTATAATACACTAATAACAAAGGCGGCGTGTAGCATCAGATGCATGCATGCTGATTATGAAAACCTTAAGGTGAAAGGTAGCTTTACTTTCTCCTGTTCCAAGCGCAGTTATGCAGCAGGAAAACAAATAAGAGCCCGTATTAGAAAACCAAGCGGTCAGTGCATGCAAAGGAGCTGATACCAGAGGCTATCTCCTGAACTAAAGGAGAGACAGAACCGCCATATCACTTGTTTTAAAGCTTAGGAGAAGTGCTATCTGGCATACATTGTCGGAGTGGAACTTGTGTTTATACCAAAAAAGTTAGTAAATGTTATTAATACTCTGAGTGCAGGTAAAACAGTGAGGCAACTAAAGAAAATAAAGCTGTATTTCAACATAAGATTTTCATAATCAGCATGCATGCATTTGATGGTACATCCTGCCCGTGGAATTACTGTGTTATGCTATTTGTGCTATGTTTAAAAGAGGAAAATGTGTCCGATCCTGGTTGTTTTTCCTAGGTTACTGTTAAAAACGCAATTCCAAGAGTCGACGGTCGTCAGCAAAGATAACTGCTGTGTCTGGCCACAGTCTTTTTTTTTTTTTTTATTTTAGGTTTAGCGATCACCGTGAGCAACTCAATGGGCTATAAGCAGTCACCCGTCCCCTATTTAGGGTCACTGGTTCCAGGGAAGGGAGACAGCCAGTGCTGTAAGACAAACACAACATCCATGCCTCACCAGGATTCGAACCCGGACCCTTTCGGACGAATGATCAGAGGCCATCGCTTAGATTACTGCGCCACCGGGACGGCCCACAGTCTTTGCCACGACATTTTGCTGAATTGCGAAACTGTCTGTATTAGGTCATGTTCCGACACTGTGGTAAGACATCCTTTTTCACCGGACGTCTTAGTGCCGTTGTAAAATGAAAGATCAACCATTCGGCTTTTCACGCTTCGTACAGATTTTTCTTGAGAGGTGTAGGTTACACGTATTTAAACCAAGATTTCAGAATGTAATTTAATATCCATGCTTTTAATACATTTGTTAGAATTGATCTCAATTTTGTGCATTGCATAGTGGTGCCCTATACTTATCCTCATCGTTTTTCTCTTTCAAAAATTGTAATATGAATTCAAGATTTATACATATGTGTTCCTTTCCATAAAAAGTCTATATTCATGCCATATTAATCACTGAGTTTTGGAATGTCTTCTCATTAGTTATGGTGTGTACATACGGTTTGTCGGTAACTTGACTACTTGCAACACTGCTGCTATCAACACATACATGAACATATAGAGCAAAAAATACTACTTTTCGTCCTCTTCTGCAGCAGCAACAGATTATGTATTTATGCAAGCACACGGACACCGTTTTCATTTATCACCAGTCCTAACACTATTAGAAATTCCCGTAAAAAACAGATTTTCAAAGATTTTATGCAGAGGATTTTAGGGGGCGAGTGTCTGACCCAAGGTCTTAATCAAGTCTGAGAAGTAGGAAGCTAGGACAAATGGGCTACAGCGCCCGACTAGAAAGTCACACGGAGCCGAGGTAGAAAGGGGGAGGAAGAAGCTCTTATTTATAACCGGGGGCTGGTACATGGAATCCGACTGCTCAATGTGGCCATCCGACGCACGGCAGACCTTTTGCGGCTCGAGCGTTCGTACCAGGCTGGTCTCGCTCCTGAGATTTTTCATGGGAGTCACGAACGTTTACCACTAGGCCATCCGCGGTCCTATAAATCAAATAAAGACCCCAACACTGAGCCACTGTTTCCTACGATGGCTCTGTGTTTGTCCTACGTTAAACTGCAAGGCTGTGCTACGTGGGTCGAGCGTTTGTACCTGCCTGTGAGCGATCCGGAGACTTTTTCATGGCACTCATGAAAGTTGACCACTAGACCATCCGTGGCCCCATAAAAGAAATAAAGAAAGAGAGATAGGGAGAGGGAGAGAGAGAGAGAGAGAGAGAGAGAGAGAGAGAGAGAGAGAGAGAGAGAGAGAGATAATTTCAGGAAGGAAGGCAGGGAGTGTCTGACTCCAGGTCTTGAACAACCCTTAGCAGTAGGAATTTCGAAGATTTGGACTATAGTGCCCGACAAGAAAGTCACACGGAAGCGAGGTCGAAATGGGAGGAAGGTGCCGTTATTTATAACCAGGGGGCCAGTACATGGGGTCCTATGGCTCAGCGTGCCCATCCGACGCACGGCAGATTTTTAGTGGCTCGATCGTTCGCACCTGTCTGGGATCGATACTGAGACTCCTCATGGCAGTTACGAACACATTTTAAATCATATGAGAAACATTTCGCAGCAGAAACGCTCTCCAACAAAAAAATATTTTTTCAAATCGGTCTCTCACAAGCAGAGATATCGACAAATGTAAGATATACAACGGCGGTCCTTGGCGGGAAAACATGCATTATTTTAAGAAGAAAGTGTTCTCAAAAGATTTTCGTTGTGAGCCGAATCGGCCCAGGAAAGATTTTTTTTCATTCGAGTTTCCATAAACTCAGATTTTGCTGCAGATACATCAGAAGCAGAAATTAACACTTCCCCTGGTGGCCAAACCATTATTTACCAAATATTAGAAATTATATAAAAACAAACATTTCCCATTAGGAGTTGTATGCGATACAGGAAGAATTTTTCAAATCAGAGTTTCAGAAGCAAAAACATCGGGGAACACGTAATTTATCTTAACGCTCTCTAGCGGAAAGTCTATGAGTTTCTTGAAAATTTTGAAATTATATGAAAAACATATCGCACCGGAAACTCAATCCAATACAGAAGGAATTTTTCAAATCGGACCATTAGAAGGAGAGATATTGACAAAAATAAAAATAATTTTTATTTATTTATTGTAAGCACATCCCTACAGACGGTAAATCTAGTTACAGGACTTGCTATATTTACACTGATAATTACCAAGTGATATTTACAATTTTGCAAAACATGCTTTATGAAAAAAATTATAACTTACATTAAAAATATCCGGGCATTCTTCAAGTGAGTTGTGAAACCTATACATTTTACATAACGGAGAATTTTTTCCAGCATCAGTTCTGTAAAATGGCACTGCAAATAGTTCACATTTTGTCCTCGGTAAATATGGGACACGGAAACTTAATTGGTTTACAATTTGATTATCATGTATCTCTCCCTTGATGATGCCGTACAGGAACTTGAGTTGGAGAGCCTTCCTTCTCGATTGCAGAGAGGTCATCTTGAAGAATGTCAGAAGTTCAGCAGTCGGGATGTCAGCTATATAAACTCCGATCGATTTATAAAAAAATGTGTCGAAGAAACTTTTTCTGAACTTTCTCAAAATCATTTACTAGAGTTATTTGGCTAGGACTCCAAATGATCGCCGCATATTCCAGTAAGGATCTGACCGTAGTCTCAAAAAGGCGAATGTCTGAGTATTCGAATAATACTTGGAATGTCGCGTGATAAATTCAAGTTTTCTGTACGCTGTACGTACAATTCTTTTGATGTGACTTTTAAAGTCCAAGTTCGAATCAAACGTGACTTCCAAGGTCTGGACTTCGTTTGTCCGGGTAAGTGTGTAGTCGTGAGCTTTGTGGTAAAAAAGAGTTGGTTTTCTTTTCCGCGAAAAAGAAACGACATGGCACTTGGAGATGTCGAGATAGAGATGGTTTAATGTACACCCCCGAAGCAGGTTATTGACGTCAGTTTGATCAGCAAGGCAGTCATCAGGAGTTTGTTCATTGCGATAAATTTGAGATCATCAGCAAACAAGAGACATGGGCCGTGAATGCAAAACGGAAGGGCATTAATGCATATTGAAAACAGGAGTGGTCCTAAATTAGAGCCTTGGGGTATTACAGATGTGGCAACGTAGGGATCAGAAACATGGTTGTTGCAAATAACAGACTGCGATCGGTTGAAAAGATAGGACTTAAACAAGGACATCAAGTTATCACTGAGGCCAAGACAGGTCAATTTCTTGAGTAAAATGTCATGATGAACTTTGTCAAAACTTTAGCAAAGTCAGTGTAAATAACATCAACTTGCTGTCCTCGGTCAATAAATGACGTAATATCTTCTGTGATGTGGAATAAGTTGGTAAGCATTGAGCGTTTCTTCATAAAACCATGCTATGCAGAGCTGAGGACATGTTTGAAGTGATCACACAGCTTAGAAAAAATAAGAGATTCAACTATTTTCGCCAGGACAGAAATAATTGTGATAAGCCGATAATTCTCAATAGATTGTCGGCTGCCTTTTTTGAAAACAGAAATAATTTTCCATTTTTTAAGATCTGGAGGCAAAATTCCAGTAATGACAATTAGGTTATAAATATGAAGCACCGGCTTACAAAGCGTTTGACCACATCCTTTGACTATGTACGAAGGAATCATATCAGGACCAACAGCTCTACTTCCTTTCATTTTCTTGATAGCGTGTAGGATCTCATTCTCAGTGAATTGGTCAATGTTAAGAATGTCAAGATGCTCGTACTGACCTTCGGCAGTTAGAGGGGATATATCAGGTTGGTGGGGAAAATAATTCTCTGTAACGAAGACAGAACGGAAAAAATCTGCAAAGCCATTAGCGATGTTCTGGCCACCCTCAATCCTGGTGCTATTGCGATTAAGTATATTGAGTGGGACGCATCGGTTTTTCTTAAGAATTGTAAATTCTCAGAATTTGGATGGATCGCGAGTTATAAGTTTTTCAGTTTCTTTCGTAAACGAGGTATGAGCTGCTTTTCCCGCTTTTTCAACTTCGGCCTGGAGATATTTATACTGTCTGTAGTCATCAATATATTCATGTTTCATGAATTTTCTTCTGTGGTGGTTTTTCAGAGCAAGAGGTTTTATAATATACCCATTGAACCACGGGGAGTACTTATTCCTGGAAGCTTTGCACTTGGGAATACATTCATTGCGGAAACTGTAGAACTTGTCATAAAAGCAGTTCAAGGCATCTACGCTATCAGTTTGCTTATAAAGATCGGACCACTCTCAAATCTCTAATAAATAAGTATAGAGCTTGGTGTAATCACCGTTGCGGAAGTTAAAGGGAACAAGCGGATCATTACGTTGGGGTTTAGCATAGCAAACCCGAGAAAGGGATAAAACTAAAGCTGGATGATATCCACTCTGTCTCAAGAGCGGAGAAATAACAGGGGATACCAAACACTGAAAGCTGAAGTTGTTATAAATAATTAAATCCAAGCATTTATTGTTGACATTCACAGTGTTATTCAACTGAGACAAGTTAAGAGTACTAGCGAATTCTGTTAGAGCTTTTTCCTTTTCCCTGTACGTACGGAAATCCAAGTTAGTACCAGGTATATAAGATGGTAGGTTAAAGTCGCTAACAAATATCATATCTTCATTACATGCAGCCGGATGACAGCTAACATGATTAAAGTAATCTAAATAAGTTTATGAGTTGGAGGATGGAGGGGGGAGTAGATAGTGCTGGTATAAATTGATTTTGAGTGATTCACTTTAATATTAACGCAAAGATTTTCATCAGAGTTTTCTAAATCACTCATTCTGTGACTGTGAAAGTTGTTCTTAACAGCAATTAAGATGCCTCCACCACAATTCTTATTAGTCGCGTATAAATTTCTATCTTTCCTATAGACTGTATATAGAGAGTCTAAGAGTTCAGAATTAAACACATCTTCCCTAAGCCAAGTTTCAGTTATACAAATAATATCGTAATCCTCAGCAAGAACTGAGGTGTAAAAGTCTTGAGTTTTGGATCACCAGCATTTTGATAATAAATCCTAACATTATAACACAGTCATTTTGACGGCTGACCTGTTTTTTCTGAGTGAACCTCATCAGAACACAAATTTTTCTCCGAGTTTAAGGAAATATTATCTGCATTTGCGTTACTGCAATGCGTCCCAAGGAAGACAGAGGGTTCACTATTCATACTACGCGAATTTTTACTTTCCAGGAAATATGTATTAGGTTTACGTGCAGACTGATCATTATGATTTATCCGATGTTTTCTGGGAAACCAGAATGGACGAACGATTATGTCAACTGGCCAAAAATCGCTATTTGACAATAAAAAGTCATATTTCTCATTTTCTACAGTTATTCTAAATGAAGAGGCATACGCAGTTTCAGAACTTAGGCGTACACAATCTATAACATTGATGCCCTCCGATTTAAGGTATCCAGTGATATTTTCAGTTTTGGTGCTCGGGTTACATCTGCCAATATAAATCACGGGGCTTGCTGACGACGGGGAGCAGCAGAAATGCTGACCGGTTTAGTACTGCTTCCGATGACACACGAAGCTGGGTAGATTTTGCATGGTGAGGAGCTGGTGGTTTTAGTGGGTGGGATTGAGGGGGCGGCTGAGTTTTAGTGACTTGGGTATACGAACGATGATGGTGGAGAAACCATGCAATATTTTAAGAAGAAAATACTCCCAAAAAGTTTATCGACGTGAGTGGCATCGGTCCATGAACAATTTCTTTCAGTCGAGATTTTAGATGCTCAGATTTAGTGGCAAACACATCAGAAGGTGAAATTAACACATACGCTCTTTGGTGGCTAAAACATTCTTTACCAAAAATTAGAAATGATATGGAAAAAAAATTCCCATCCGGAGAGACAGACTCATGGAAGAACAAACCGATAACAGAAGCACGATCTTTTTTACAAAAGACATGCTAAAAAAGAGGCTGACAAAAGTAGCAGTACCTGGCTATGCTTCCGTACTCGGCATTCAAATAGTTCTGAAACGGACGATTGCTGAAAGAACGTCAGCACAAGTAGTTTTCGTTGGATGATGTTATTGAGGAAGTACATAGCTAAGTAAAATGCTATTATATCGACGACTCCCTTTTCTTTATCTCAGCTGTGCCGCAGTGGAGGGGCCGACATTATTATTATTGTTTCCAGGATATAAAAGCAGTCGTTAAGCTGTAATTTGTATAGTGGTAGCAGCCCTTATAAAACAGTACAGTCTAATAAACCGGTCATTTGACGGTTTTCATCGTTTTGACATCCTATACGAGCATGAGACCGTGACTAAAAGAACAGAATGTGGGAAAATCTATGAGTCAAACAATTTTAATATTTCTTCAATCTCTCAGATATATTTTTCCAATTCGAGTATTCTTGCTCACGTAGATCCTCGCAACCGGAATTAATGAGATTGCGATCAGAGCAGTACCCAGCTTCCTTTTCTTGGGAATAGACAACCCATATTGTAGTGTTTGTCATTTTGGGTCTGGCAGAGAAATTATGTTCTCTAAAATCTTTGTTTCCAGAAGAGCTCATTGATTGGTGCAATTGTGAAATACTTCGGCGTGGCATACTAAGAGTGAAGAACTCACAAATATTTTCTTTATAGTAGTATACGGAGAGGAAGGATCATCAGGACATTTCCTTTTCTTTGATGAACTACATTCATTACTATATTCATCGTTTCATTCACTGCGTTTTTCATTCAATGCCAAACATGCGTTTTTCAGGTTTCCAGCTGCTTTCAACTTTGTATTAGGTAATTCATATTCCACCCGTACTGCGATCGATTCGCGAACAGCTCATATAGGAATATCAGTTATTATTTCACAACATTTAAAAGAAATTTTAGAAACAAAGTTTTCAAGAGGTTTTTTTTCGTTTTTGCCTTAGCATTCCGGAAAAGTTTGTTTTTCCCCTTTATTACCAAAGAGGTTAGAATAAGCCTGCTGGAGAGGTCCTGATTCTCTTAATCATGAAGGCGACAAGTGTTGTAATTTGATATTGGTTATATGATACCTATGCTGCTTCAGTTGTGTGTACTTTTTGTTGCGTGGTTTTTGGTTGCAGAAATCGTGTAAATATTGAACCGGAATGAATTATACTTCATACACGAGTGAAGTTTTCAATTTCAACGTTATATATTTTTTTGAACTTGCACAGAAGTTTCATGAATCACAGTTAAAAATAAAAATGGTAAGGTGCCTCAAAGTAATTAAGAATTTTATAAATCCAGCATTTTCTCACACATCGGCATCAAATTACGATGCAAAATTTGAGACATTTACGACGAAGTAATGAGATTCGGACAAGACAAAATGCACTGCAATAACCTTCACACCACCAGATTTCCCACACTTTGACTGCCATCGCTCACTTTTGTTGCCTTCACGAAAAGTAATACTGCTCTATTGGTGAGGGCATCTCCAGATATTGGGTTGGTGCGAATGAAATATCCGTTGCGAACGAGCAGTGGAGACAGACCCCATCACAGCGGAATGAAACCACCCACATTTGCTGCGGTTATTACGTCATAGAGTTACTATAGATAGCTAGCACGTGTGTGAAGAACGACGTTCAGGCGTAGTTTGATTGGACGTAACGTGGCTTGCAACGAAAACCTGCAGTTGCCGGATTTGAGAATCATGTTCCTGTATGAATTTAAACTGCGTCGTTCTGCTGGAATGGCCGCTCGGAATGTTAACAAAGCGTTTGTGGAGAATACAGCCAACGAACGAACCATTCGGCGATGGTTTGTAAAGTTTCGAAGCGGAGATACGCTTTGAAAATCTGGCAGAAGTTTTATGAGGACTGTCATATAATGGTCTGGATGTAAATACCTTGTTTACAAAATTGAATATAGAACGGCTGGTATTAAGTATAGCAAAATGTAGAACCATGCAATTGCTCTATTATTTGAAGAAATTCTGTACCTCAAGAATAAAGTGTGAACAACCCACCCTAAACATTATGTCTAAGGATTATGCCGAGCAAGAAAAGAACATCGCTGAGTTGTGCCGATAGCGTCCGCTGACGTCATGTGGTTATCTCCCACAGTCGTAGTTGACGTACTGTCCTGTGTACTTTGCAATAATTACTTTAAGCCTTGACACTCGCAAAACAAAATGATTTAACGACCGAAATTGCAATTTTTTAAAGTGTGCACTTTACACCACAAGTCGGCAGTAAAACTCAACTGAACTGTTAATACTTTTAGCCTAAATGAAAACATTGCTTCACGAAGCTAAAACAATTTATCTTCCTAGAAGTAACTTGAGGGCACCTGAAAAATTGGCCTTCGGGGGCTAAGAGGTGGCTAGTGCACAAATGTGGTCATGATCTTCTGGGCAGTGAAAAGCCTCAGAATGTCCGCCAAAATCAACACTGTCGCGTTAAATCAAGACCACACCAACACCAGAAGTGAGAAATGAAAAATTAAAAAGAAACGAAAATGCTTAGAACAACTTTAACTTGCTGTAATTACTTGAGGCACACCGCGACACAATTGCCAAATGTTCAATATTTGAAAGAAACTGCACAGAAGTTCAAATGAAACTTATGAACTATCACACACACACAGAGAAGCAATGCCCAAATATTTTGTGCTGAAATTAACTTCACGTCTGGGAAGTGACTTACGAATATATTAGTGAGACACAGCATCGCACTGTCAATTTTAGTAACAGAAGAAATATTGGGGGGAGTTATGAAAGCAACATATAATAATTTGAGTTCAAAGGGAAAACCGGAAGCCTTCCCCTGTCATGATTACTCTTTTGCCGGGATTACCTCAGTGGCGAACTCCTTCTGTGTTTGTTTACATACAAAATTTATTTTAAGGATAAAATACTGTTAACAAAAATATCGCTTCTCTGCTGTTTGATAACGCTTTCTTCGAGAGGGCCCAAAATTAAAGGAATCACTTTTATTAATGACAAATAGATGTAGAGGATTTTATAAGACAGTTTTTGACCTCGGATCAACAGCTGCCCTCACTTATAAGAGATTCAGAGATTCATGTTACAACACCAAATAGAAAAGAAACATGAAACTAATTGGAGACTGAGGGCTGCTCTCCAAATGGGATGGGCGAAAATGGCCGGCGTTAGCAGCAAGGCATAGCGTTAGCATTCGTCTCCGCCTAATATAATCTTGATACATGACGTGCAACGTGAAACTTACCATTAAATTTTGACGCATTCAAATTAGCATTTCACAGAAAGGGGAGCACTGTTCACACTGCACATTTAAATTGTTGGAGTGTTGCGTGAATTCACAGTGGTAACAATAATGATATTCCCGAGGAAAATTTAAAATCAGGTCCACCAGAAGTGATATATATTTTAGTGGAAATCTGCAAAGCTGTTGCACTAGGAAAGTAGTTTCTCAGTCTCATATAATGTGATTTGTTTTCTTTTTGTAAATCTTTAAAGTCAAACCAGATGAGTTTCCCATTCTCTGCGGGAGTTTCATTTCTGCATTATAATGGATTTACTTCAATCATATATTAATTCTCTGCGTCTGGTCGAAATTTCAGTGTTACCATAACTGCATACGATTACTACCCATTTCAACACTTTCTGTAAATTTTATCAAAACTACCACAGTTCTCACTAACTTAATCCACAACTAACCGGTACATCAACGAATATCGAAAAAACAGTATTTCGCATCGCGTCATCAAATGGTTTGTTTTCTTGCGTTTGGGAAATAGCTTTTCACGGATTGTGTGTGATCTAAAGCAACTGTTCTTTGGACATTTAGGAACTCCGTTTCCTTTTATTTGGGACTGCTGTATCCTGAGTTGTAGTAGATGTTGGTTAACACTTGATTCCATTGTGTGATTTTATTCTTAACGAGGCTGTCCTAATTAAACATCGCGTTTGTGACGATATGTGTCGGCATTCTATGTCGTACCAGCGACAAAGCACCTGCTCGTACTATACCCGTTGCATACGACACTTTTCTGATCTCCTATCAGTTTATCTTCTCCATTTTAGGATCATAGCTCTTTACAATAACTGGCACTTAAGGTTACTAATGCAATCGTTTTCCTTCCGGGAATATTATTCTGCAAATTCTCATATTAACAATACCCAATATCGATGCTGCTATCATCGTAAGGAAACATCATTCATTCTATCAGCCAATGGCGTACGTGCGCTGGAGGAGCCATGGATGATGTAACAGTTTCTGCAGCCAATGGCCTACGACGTCGGTTCGGCTTGTAATCCTCGCCAAATGGCTGATGGTATCACCATCTGTCGACATTATGTGACATTCAAATAATTCTAGTGACCAAGGAATAACCTAAAGTTTTACCTTTGATGAATTTGCACGCAGGTGTCAATAACATTCCTTGAAAACATTTTAAGGGGCCTCGGTATTCAATCATAAAACCATGGTGACGCTAGCACTGCTCAAAATAAACTTCACATGCATTAGAAGCAGTAGGTTTTATTAAACAACAATAAAAAAGAATATGTTCCAGCACCTGTAGCATTCGATAACAATAAAAAAATATCAATTCAGCACCAGTAACATTCGGTAGATTTCAAGATCTTAGAATTCTGAGAAAGGAAATTGATGTGTCTCTCATACTCGATCTTGTAGTATAAAAAAGTCTGTTCAAACGGTTAACAAATCGTTGTGGAGTACGATTACAGAGCAACAGCCAGGCGGAGTGTTTGGTCTGGAGAGGGAATTTTTCTTTTGCTTTCATTTGTTTCTTCATCTTTAAAAGTGAAATATTTTTTTATTTCCATTTTCAGCTGTTACATGAAATATTACTGCAATTAATAGAATTGTTAACATATCAATCTGGGAAATGATGAAACAGCAAGGAGAATCAAGGAAAAGGCCTACATAGTGACCTGACTTTAACTTTGAAATGTCGAAGTCCTAGTCAAGTGGTTAAAATGAAACATAACTGTGATATTTGGTGCTTTTCACTAATCCAAAAGGAGCTGAGTGCTTCGTAAAAGAACATACATTGTATTTACAATCAGAAACGAGATGTTTAAAGTTCCACGACGATAATATCGATTGGAAACGTCAAATAAAAACTACAAATCATCACAACTGAAGAAAGTCCTTCCGCAGATTTGTGCACCGTTTCCCGGTAAAAGCAACAGAATAGCATGTTTTACGTGATTTAATGGTCAATGTATAGCTGTCTCACCGTACGATAAAACACCATGTTTCCAAGTTGCAAATATTAAAACATTTATTTATATTTACAAATTAAAAACCTAGTTGAAAGCTAGTACTTTCGGAGATCTCAAGTCTCCATCTACAGGCTCCAGCGCCACAAGACAAGACCGTGTATCAGATATATATATGCACTCCCCCCATAACCACAATGCATCACTCACTCCACCGTCAGCAAATAGCGTTCGCCGACGCTGGGGTACAGATAAAAGTGAAATAATTATATAGGTGTCATAAAAACCACTTATAACCAAAATAGGGAACAAAAACTAAACTAAAGAATAAGAAGGCAAAATAAGACAAGTTCATTTACGAAATCAGGGTCCTTCATCAGTGTGGAACTCATGTGAAGTGGCCAGTCTTTTCCAAGGGCTAGGAACATATGCAGGAAGTTCCAAGTTACAGCAAGAGTTACTATGGTGAATTATGCACAGACTTTCTGCAAGAAAGATAGTAGATTTTTTGACATCAGAGTTCAAAATTGTAGTACCATTCCAATCTGGGAAATAACCCTCTTGGTTTACTGCTATAGTAAGAGTAGCATTTATGGTTCCTGATCTGAGGGTGTATCGGTGTTACCTCAGTCTGACCGATAAGGTCCTAAAAGTAGAACCTATGTATTTTTTCGTAGTCAAATCAGGATCAGGGTGGGTTAAAGGTATGCAATATACACCATGTTTTTGAAGAAGGGCGATCCTGTCTCTGTCCTTCCTGATCAGTGAAAAGATATTTCTAATTTTCAACCTGAAGTTTAAATGGTGACTATGGCACGCTTTTTTGAGGATAGGTTCAATATTAGGATTGTACACCGAACTCCCTACAAATGTGGACTGTCTTGTTTCCATGGATAACTTTGTAAATTTCCGTCTTCTACTCCTCAGTAGTAATTGTTGAAATAGTTGTTCTGAGTTTCCAAATTGTCGAGCAATTGTTGACACTGTGAAAAGTTCCCGTTTTCTAGCTTTACAAGACGAGGAATGTGTATAGGTACGTCCAATGAGGAAACGCAAAGCGGCAGTTTTGTATTGCATTGGATGGGAAGAAGTGAAAGGAATGATACAAGGGTTGATTCACCATTTTCTCGAGCAGAGGAATTTTTCACTGTTCTGCTATGAGCCATCATAACCTCATAGTATGCTTAGCCAGGGCCGGTGCTAGAGAGTTTGGCGCCCAAGGCAGGCCATCCGTCTTGCTCCACCAAAATTGATGTTGTTCTTTTTGTGGCCAAACATATTGCACAGATTCAGCAATTATCTCAAGACGCTTTGTTTGTTTTTAGATTTACCGACCACCGTGAGCAATCCAATGCGCTATAAGCAGTCGCTCGTCCCTAATTTAGGGCTACTTCTTCCCGGGAAGGGAGAGAGCCAGTACCGTAAGACAAAAACAACATCCATGCCTAAACAGGATTTGAACCTGGACCCAACACGGGCGAATTGTCAGGTGCCAGCGCTCAGACCACTGCGCCACCGGAGCGGCTATTTCAAGATGCAAGAATACAATGAAAACTAAATAGAAAAAATAATAATGGAAACTACATCTGTGAAAACAAAGCCCTTTTTATGCCGGTGGTGTATTTTGAATCCACGTCTCCTCCCTCCGAAGTCAGTTAAACTCCTGACTGAAATACACCGACATTGGGTAATCGCAGCCACTTGCCGTTTCGGCGCTTATGTCACCTCTGTGGTATGTCACATATATCCCCCACCCCTTTGAGAGAGGCGAGGGTATAAAATCGCCGGTTTCGGGTCCGCCTAAACCCATGCTTAAAGGAGAGTTCACTGTAGAAATATGAATTCTCATTAATTCCAGAAGTTATGTGGAAGAAACATATATTTCTTTCGAACCTCACGGTCAACAGATTCACTTTTATTTTAGTCGCCAATGTGAAATTAAAGCCCTTTTTGCCGGTGCGAGAATTCGAACCAACATCTGCTTTCTCGGAGAAGATTGTTCTATCCTTGGAACTACCCCGACCTTGGCTAATCACTGCAACTTGCCGTTTGACTCTTGTGTCACCTCATTGGTACATCACACATCCATTTACTTACTGGCCCAATGTATTTAAAATTTTATTAAAATTTCATTTTACATGCTTTATTTTTAGCAGAATTACCAACATGTGTCTACACATCTACGACACGGATGGTCGATTGATAATGCAGATAATCCAGCATAGTTCTTTCCTGGAGCACCTGATTTAAAAAATAAAAGAAATAAAAAATAATTCCAGCCGAACTAATGTAGTTGCAGGTCTTCAATCACTCTTGCTCCTGTTCTCATTAGGAAATAGTCTGAGTATGAGAGTTTCTAACATTTAGGCTAGCCGCTCCAGTGCCGCAGGGGTCTATGTACTGCCTTTTTGCCATTCGTCCACTGCGGTTCCAGGTGCGAATCCCTGTGAGGCATAAATATTACGTTTGCCTTACGGCAGTGGCTCTCTGCCTTTCCTGGACGCAGGGGCCTAAAATTAGAGATGGGTGACTACTTATAGCGCATTGAGTTGCTCTCGGTGAACGTTAAAACCCCAACCAACAAAAAAACCCTTTAGACGTTGAGCATTGCTATTAATTTGATAGAAGTGGACAGTCTTGATATTTCTGTTGAAAGCTGGTTAATACAGAATGCATTTTGTTTAGAAATTTTGTTCCGTCTCCAAGCGTTGCCTGACTTACTGGCTACAAAGAGAGGGGCATAGTTCATGGCAGGTTTTCGACAGATGCGATCTTTCGCTTTGGCTTGGTATTTATTGCAAGCTGATTTACCTATAAAGTGCAGGTCTCCGTTTCTCGCTTACGCAACGAATAAGAATTCGCAAGTTATGTCGAATATCGAAACGAAAATGGATGATAAAATTATATTTTTCTTTTTATTATTTTTTCTCATGTATTAACTCATTTGATTTTATATACATATAAACATAAATATCATGAAGCTGTTCTCTGAGATTCAGAGGTTAGCTCCTGAAAGAAAGACCTGCGTCAAGTACACATTTAACTGATAGAACTAAAATTTGCTTACTGTTAGTATATCAAATGTCTTCATTTAAAACGACGTGTGCACACTACTCGAGCTTCATTAACATCCATCACACGCCGCACACAAGACCTTTTGTACGCATATTCTTTTTCTGAAGCAGCCATTCCTGAATCTGGTCCTCTCATGATTTTCTTGGCCTTCCTATACTTTCTTTCCTGTCACTTGGGCTGAAAAAATAATCTTAGTCAGCACCTCATCACTCATTTCAACATGGCCAAACCACCTAAGAATATTAGTTTCCAACTTACTAACAACATTTCGACTCACATTACAGATCTACAACACTTCATTATTCTTCACACGATCAGCGCGGCTCTTACCACAAACACCCCGCACGTGACGCATCTCCCCAGCACACAAACGACTCCTATGTCTTTTCTGCGCTACACAGAATAGGAGCACTTACATTTTCAGACAAAGCCACTCGGGAATTTCTTGAGAACACATCATTCCTGTGAAATCCTCCTGTGTCAGCTATGACTTTCAATGAAGAATTCACTCGCCTATTAATTTCGCCATCTAATTTCTTGTCTTGTTTTGTGAATCGGAGGTTTAACGACCACCGTGAGAAACTTAATGGGCTATAAGCAGTCGTCCGTCCCTAATTTAGGGCCACTGGTTTCAGGTAAGGGTGCGAGCCAGAGCCGAAAGTCAAACACAACATCCATGCCTCACCGGGATTCAAACCCTGACCCCTTTCGCACGAATGATCAGAAGCCATAGCTTAGACCCATGCGCCACCGGGGCGGCGCCATGTAACTTATTCTCTCTGTCAAACATACTTCCTAAATATACAAACTCATTCACCTGGACAATCTCTGTGCCATTAATGCTTATCTTTCATTCAGTAGAAACAGTTCCTCGCCCACAAACAATAACTTTGGTTTTTCCCTTATTTATGCTGAGTTTAAATTTCATACAAACTTCATACATCTGGGACAACGTAATACTCTGAAACTCACTCTTGATCTCTGCCAAAAGGACTGCGTCGTCAGCATAGAGCAATCTGCACACACGCATATTATCAAGACACAAATATTATCCATTTTGGCATCACGCATGCATGCATCCAGAAATATATTAAACAGCCAGGGTGACATTACAAAACATTGTCTGACTTCTGCACGAATAGAAAACCATTTCGATAAAACACCATTCACTCGTACACAAGCTCTACTGCCAGCGTACGCGGCTTTCACGCTGTTACGTAGATTTCCAGTAAAATCATACTTATTCAGTACCTTCCACAGAAGAGTCCATTTGATTTTATGAACTCTAAATATTGGCTCTTTCGAATTTTGTCGCCTTAGGCAACCACCTAGTAAACGCTGGGGTCGATTGTCATTGGTTAGTGGCACGCAATGAGATTGATGCCGTACATGACATTTTATGTCCCCTGTTTTCCAGTATGTGTCTGTTTTGTGACAGGACAGTTTAACGCAACATTCAATTTTCTTTTAGCGGTAAGTACAATATCTTAAGAGGCGCTGGAAGACTGTTACCGGATAAAACGGTCTTCTGCGTATTCCAAGTACTTCCCTTCCCAAAGTTCAGGCCTGCTTTCCAAATCTATTGCCGGCATCGATGCACATTTGAGTTATCTCAGCTTAAAACTGGCCTGAAACCGATATTTGACCATCCATCCTCACAGAGCACAAAAATCGGACACCCTAAAATGAATTCAGTTGACGATTTGTTCGGAGATTTTAATGCCTAGCATTGCATATAAAGTTTGCTTCTTCCTAGAAATGGCTGAAGACGCAAGACTCATTTCACGAGATATCCTGTCTTACTTGTGACGTTACTGCAGAAGCATTCTCGCTTGTGTTGTCAAATTCTGCAATCACGTAGCTCCATCACAAAGAACATAAATTCTTTGTATGAACGTTTACTATACTTAGGTGGCTCAGTGGAAAGAGCGCTTGCCTGTTTTACTTGTCGAATCCCTGCCTCAACTATTATAATTGTTTTATATTGTTGTAATGCTCATGAAATAATCTTTCAGATTTGGACACAGCAAACAAAAATAATACCCTATTATTAAAAAATTACCCTGCATATGTATCTAATTTACCCCCTTCATTATTGACGGGCTTTCACTTAGATTTTATCACATCTCGTCTAAACTGAGCCACCAACTGATTTGTATGCATTTCCGATCATTGCTTCAGGGTGTTAGTTTCAATGTTACAAAGTGCATTTCTTGAATCGATGGCTTCTGATTATTAGTCCGAGATGGGTTCGAATCCCTGTTAAAAACAAATGTTGTGTTTTTCTCCCTTCCCTGGAGTCAGAGGCCCTAAATTAGGGACGATCGACTAGTTATAGCCCATTGAATTGCTCACGACGGTCGTTTAACGCCCAATCAAAAAAGTAAAGCATTGCATGAGACGGAAAATTTTGAGGTTAACTCAGCAAGATCAAGATTGCAGATGTATCTATGTTTTGCCCTGTTCACTATTCGAAATAACATTTAGACCCAATACACAACAGTACTTTCACTCACGAAGCTTCGCCGCTGAGCAAATCACGCTTGTCATTTCTTCCTAAATAACAATGTAACGGTTTTTTTAATATAAAGCATGTACCTTCTTAACATATAGCGAAATATTTAACGGTGAGAATAAAAAAAGAAACAAATATATGTAATAATATCGGCAGTGGCACTACACATTCGTAAGCAAGGATTACCATTTATACATCAGTGAATTTTAATTTCACACGTGCTTGCCAAATGGGAATGTCAACAAGATCTTTACATTTTTCTTTGCAGATTAAGAACAACGAAAGAGCCGGTGCAACTGGGGATGGTATCTAGCAAATACTTTAATGACTCAATGTATTCCTTAGTCACTGTTCCGCCTTCTAAACGGCATATGAGGAAGAGATATCGGCTGAGTGAGTGTAAGATTGGTGTATGGAATACTAGAGGTACACATGAAAAGATAAATGAGGTGATTAAAAAAATGATTAAGTATAGATTCGATGAGATCTATGTAAGTGAAACAAAAAAGAAGGAAATTGGGATAGAAGAAGTGAATGGAACGGTGAGTGTATGATAAGGGGTATTGGATAATGTGAGGGACAGGCTGGTGTAGGTGAGATTTTATGTGAAAAGATGAAGAACAATATGATTCACTATAGCTGCATAAGTGAGAGAATTCTTTGGATTCGTTTGGAAGTGAAACGTCAGAGAATTGTAATTGTTGTAGTGTATGCTCCTTATGACTCGGAAACTTCTGATAGGAAGGAAGATTTTTGGAATGAGCTAAATGCTGTTTTGCGCAAGTTTGGTGATAAAAAGAAAGTTATAATAGCAGAGGATTTCAACGCTAGGGTAGGTGTGCAGAATGGAATTTCTGACAATGTTCTGGGTAAGTTTAATGATCCTTGTGTGAGCGATAATGATGAAAGATTAATTGAACTCTAGAATTTCTGATGACATTCTCGATAGGATTTCTGATTACGATTTCTGGGTAAGTTTAATGATCCTAGTGTGAATGATAATGGTGAAAGATTATTTGATCTCTGCATCGCAAATTGTTTGTGGGCATCTAATACACTTTTCAACCGCAAGTATATCCACACATACACTTGGGAAAATCGTACTCTCGGATTAAACAGTGTAATGGATTTTGTTGTTTATGATCAACGTCTGAAACACTTAGTTGTTGATACCCGTTTGACGAGAAGTGAAATGTTGGCTGTGATCATCACCTGTTAGTGTCACGGGTGAAACTCAATGTTAGCTGGAGAAGGACGCATAAGAAGATGCCTTAAGTGAAACGAATAAAGGCTGAAAGGCTGTCTGAAGAACGTCAGCGCTACTTTGATTTACTCAGTGAACGTCTGAATGAGTTGAAGGCGTGCGAGAGGGATAGAAGTGATCATGTTTCGAGAACTGTATTGTCACTGCCGCTGAAGACGTCTGTATTACTTCAACAGTGCGTAGCTTTAAAGATGATGCTTGGTGGAGTAATGAGATTAAAGAAGGAGTAAAGAGAAAGAAGGAAGCATACGTAGGGATGTTACAAGGTAGAGTCTCCGAGGATGAATATCACTGTGAGAAGCGTGAGGCAGCAAAGCTGGTTCGCCAGAGTAAGGCAAAATGTAGAAACGAAAAGGTGAAAAGGCATGAATTGGCTATTTGGAAAGACAGGAAGACTTTCTGGAATTACATGGAACTCAGGAAAAATAGGGGAAACAAAGTTGTAAGTTGTGTAAAGAATAGGGTTGGAGAAATAATACTGGGGCCCATTGAGATAAGTGAAAGATCGGGTGAGTACTTCTGTGTTGTATTAGGTCATGAAAGCAAAGATGATTCTGAGGCAGAAGCAGATGATATCATAGTGAGAAATGGAAGCACTGGTGGTTTTTCAAGAGAAGAATTGTGTAAAACTCTAAAATCTCTTCAGAATACTAAGGGTTAGGGAGTAGATGGCATATCTTTTGAGATCTTCGACCATATATACTGATAGACTGCACATGGCATCAAAATCTCTGGCTCCAACATCGAAAGCCACGAACTCACGTGACATGTGTCAAAAAAACGTGTCACACATGCTCTGCTTATGGTTGCTCTGAGCGATTTAGTAAAAGAAATTCTGTAACTTTTCATGGGTAAGAAAGGAATTAAATGCCTAAATAGATTCTTGGAATGCTTTATAATGATTTCGCTATGGTACTTCGGTGTCGTCATCTTAAAATTTAAGGCTAAATGCCTTTTTTTAATGTGACCAACAGGTGCGAAACCCCGGATGGTTTTAGTTTTTGATGTATTTATAACATGAATTGTGTGTTTTACTTCATGAGTTCTGCTTTAAGGTTTCCCGAAAGACGAAAGGTGTTTACTTAACAAGTATAGTATTTGGCACAACACGGTTTCAGTAAGTATAATGTTTTTAGTTCATCAGAAAACTTCACGGTTTGGTATATCGTGATTTAAAGTTTGCATACGTTTTCATTAGAGGAGAAAGTGCAACCATTCCACTTTTTGGGCCTTTTTTTTATATTTCCAATAATTATTACGGTGAGGCAGAAATAGTCAATGAGGTTCAATTACTTAACCAGAAAACTTGTGGCTATTGACATAAAAATATAGCTACTTAAGAAAAAAACAAAAAACCGGAATGCATGTTCCAAATTATTCCCAAATGTTCATCACATTATAAATAACGAAATGTAAACCCGATCTGTGCATGTATATATCTCATAAGTAAATTTACCTGGAGTTTTCACTATATATGATGAATTTTCACATAATGCACTGAAATACTGAAGTTTTGCAGCGTAAATTAGTAATCATAACAACATTTTTACACGGAATTTCGAGTACAAACAAACGAATTCGCGTTGGAACACATACGAAACTTACGACCACTTTTCGATCTAATTACCTTTAAACGATTGCAAAAAAGTTTGATTGAGGTAATTTTCTCAACGAATATATTCTTATATACAATATTCCCAAAACCCACAGTTCAAACGTACACAATTTATTAATTCCTAATCCTTTAAAATGCCTTATCAGCTCATAGGAAAACGTTGGAATTAAAAAGCATGTGACCCTTTCTGACTCATGTCACGTGATCTGATGCCCTCTCATGTTGGGACCACGGCGGCTCTGATGCAGCTATTGCCAGTGCGCAGTCAATTAGTATATATATTCGAAGGTTGAGACGCTGAAATATGATGGTGACTCTCTGATTGACTGCTTAACTGAAATTTGCCCGTTATGTTTGGAGCTATAATAGTCCCTCAGGATTGGAGGGATGCTATCATTGTTCCCTTGTATAAGGTAGAAGTTGATCAGACTGAATGCAAGAATTTTTGTGGTATCAGCTGGCTGAGTGTGCCAGGGTAAGTATTTGGAAATATTGTTATTGATAGGGTACGGGATCTTACGTCAGAGAAAGTGTGGGATGCGCAGAGTGGCCTTATACCTGGTAAAGGCTGCACTAATCACATTGTTTCTTTACGCATGATAATCGGAAAGTATCTGTCTGTTCGTAAAAATGTTTTTGCGGCCTCCATAGATTTAGAGAAAGCTTATGACAAAGTAAATAGTACTCTGCTCTGGAAGGTATTGAATAAATATGGTATTACCGGGAATCTACTTAATAGTGTGAAATCCATGTACGCTGGCATTAGAGCTAGTATACGAGTGAATGGTGTTTTATCGAAATGGTTTTTAATTGGTGCAGGAGTCAGGCAAGGTTGTGTAATGTCCCCTGACTGTTTAATATATTTATGGATGCATGCATGTGTGATGCCAAAATGGATAATACTGGTTTGTGTCTTGGTAATGTGTGTATGTGCATATTGCTCTATGCTTATGTGCTTATGACACAGTCCTGTTGGCAGAGAGCAAAAGTGAGTTGCAGGTTATGTTTTCCCGGATGTATTAAGTTTGTATGAATTTCAAACTGAGCATTTAATAAGGCGAAAGAACTGTTTCTGCTGAATGCAAGACAAGACTTAATGCCACAGAGATCGGCCTTGTGAATGAGTTTGTATATTTAGGAAGTGTGTTTGACAGAGAGAAGAAATTAGATGGCGAAATTAATAGGCGAGCGAATTTTTCATTGAAAGCCATAGCTGCCGTAGGAGGATTTACAGAAATGGTGTGTTCTCAAGGAAGTCCCGAATGTCTATTCATGAAAGTGTGTTCCTACTCTGATGTACGGCAGTGAAACCTGGGCACTGCAGGAAAGGCTTAGGAGTCCTTTGCGTGCTGGAGAAATGCGTTATGTACGAGGGGTTTGTTATAAGACACGCGCTGATCATGTGACGAATAAAGAAGTGTTGCAGGTATATTCTTAATAGTTCAGTGTGTACGAAAACGACTCAGGAAGTCATTTTGTTATGTGAACAACGATTGCAATTTACAATATTACTGAAAACAATCATGCGCTACAAAAGGTCAAATACTAAATTTTATAGTTACAACTGTTATAAAACGAAGTTTTACGCTGAAGCGTTAAAAACTTAAAATGCGATATGTATTTTGCTGAAATCCAAAAATGATTGTCAGCAATAAATTGAAATAATAAATTATTATATTCAATGCTGCTAATAGTTTTCAAAGGATATTTTTGTTTTCTTAAATATTTCACTATTGCCTGCGTTTTTCTAATAAGAGAGGCAGGCGTAATATTATTGTTCATATGTCACCAATGATCCTCCCCGCCCACGGGGAAACTGTAATGTGTTTATCATCGTACGTGACAAAACTTTTTTTACCGGTAAAGCGGAATTTTGTGTAAATTGACAGAGAGGAAGCTGCTTCCTTGGATTATTGGCAGCGCTATCTGAATTTGAATTTTACAGATTTTTTTTCCTTTCAGTTTTATATGAAACAATTGTGTTGTATGAAAACTTAATTTAAGTGGGATTGAAAGTGATGGTGTTGAAAGCATTTTTTTCATGTAAAAATGAATAAAATTTTGAAAAATATTCTCGAAAAAGGGGTCGGCAAGTGTGGGCTTGCCCACGCCCTTGTTGGCCTTAATGCCCTTGGTGCGCGTCTGGTATTTTCAGTAATAATAATAATAAAAAGTAATACAGCCAGGCTTAACATCAGACATGTTTAAGATGTGTGATAGCCTCTAATCTCAAACACAGGCAGTGGGTTTCATTCGATTATGCGGTGGACTTTAACAACTATTGGGAAAAACATAACGACATCACTACATTAACAGGTAACAATAATACAAAGTAAAATCAGAGATGGTGGACACTACAATTCGTGCATGAATACTAGTATTAAAAAGAAATCCGTCTTGTTGCACGATGATATTTATTCAGCCAAAAAACGAAATCTATATACAGTTTAAAAAACACATGAGCACTTTCGGTGTCACATTGACACCTTCATCAGATGTGATTTCACCATGTGGTTACATGCTGGTCTTAAGTACGTGGAGTAGATGCATCATGGGAAAGGTAATGTCAATGTCACATGATATACCAGATAACAAGAAAATTAAAAAAAGCATAATTAGCCAATGAAGATCACTTAACAGAAACAATTGCTATTGTGCTGTCCTTTCCAACAAGATTGCTCCAAGGTTCAGGTAAAACACAAGGATAATAGTCATTACAGCAACGTGTATTATAAGCCGAAATATAGAGGCTTTCTGTAAATAACAAGGAATAAACAGAAATAGGTGTGTTTATGATCTTAGCGTTGTCCCAGTCTGGGATGGAATTTCCAGCACTTATGGTTCTTGCAAAAGAGGTGCTTTGGTGATTCATTTTTAGATCACATCTGTGTTCATTTAATCTCAAATCCAAATTTCTTTTGGTAGAACCCACATAATGATTGGTTAGTTCACCAGAGATAGTGTCGAGCATAGGAATAACATACACACCCCATTTTTTCCCTTTGTCAATTTTGTCACGATCGTTGCGGATAATGGTATATAGATTGCATGATCGTATTCTAAATTGTATTTTATGACGAGAACATATGTTGGTAAGGAGGTTTACAATATGTGGATTAAAATCAACAGATCCAACATACTTTTTAGGCACTTGTTCACTAATTAAAGCAGTTGACATAGAAAACCATACTTTATTGAGCACCCCCTTAACAACGTTGTCCGGGTAACCATGGTTTTTAGCGAGGGATGATATCCATTGTAGTTCTTGAGCTCTGGCAAAATGGCTAGAAGAATGTGAATATGATCTTCTAAATAGGAAGTGCAGAGCAGAAATAATATGCTGAAAAATGTGAGCAGAATTGTACGGAATTAGAGTGGGTGTGGAAGTAGGTTTCGATAAACGGAAAAAGATAGCGAATTGTCAGAAGGGTTACGAGTAACTTGAAAATCAAGATAAGGTAAGACGAAATTATTTTCAAGTTCTATCGTGAGTTTGATGGAATGGTTTTGAGCAGACATAGCGTTAAACAGTTCCGCAAATTGAGAAAATTCTATATTCACTTCCAATAGAAGATAGGAACTTCGCAAGAATGAAAATCGCAAGGTCTCTTAACAAACACAATCCAAGACGGTGTAAAACCACCGAAGAATGCCAGCTTCATGAGGAAATGCAGCAGCTGATTGAACTGAAAAAAGGACTCAGATATTGCCATTCTTTTAGCTGATAAAACTAGTCAAGTTGTGATTTTAAATCAAAGTGATTATATTCAAAAAATGCTCAATGCCATTTCTAGTATCCCTCATGTAATAGTGGAACGAGACCCCACGAGGGCTACTGTTAGTGCTTTAAGCCGCCTTAAGAACTCTTCAGCTCCTCCGGACTCCTTTTCAAAAGCATTCAATTCACCCCCGGCTGTTATGTGCCTGATTTATTTGGTAGATTAAAACTACACAAGGAAGGGTACTCTATTCGCCCTCTTGTATCAGGTTACATTGCCCCCACCCGACCTTTGGAAAAAGCTTTGGCTAGTTATCTCACCAAATTTACTGTGAATTCTTCCTACTCAATAAAGTGCACCACACAAGCTGTTGATAGGTTAAAGTTAATTCAGCCACAACCAAATTCCTATTTTTTGGCGTCCCTAGATGTAGTTTCGTTATACACAAATGCACCTATGGAAGCTACATTTCAGTTGATTCAGGCTTTGCTCATTGATTCTGACATTCCTGCCAATGATATTGCTTTCATAATGAATGCTCTTCATCTCATTAAAAAGCGTTCATTTTTCAAATTTCAGAACATTTTTTACCAACAAACCGACGGGACAGCCATGGGTTCACCTTTATCCGCAGTCTTAGCAGAAATTCTTCTACAGCATATTGAAAATAAAGTCATACAAGAATTCCCGCAAAAACCTAGTCTCTATATCCGTTACGTTGATGACATCTTGGTAATTTGGCCATATACCATAAATCTGTTACATCAGTTTGTCAACGCTATGTCTGCTCAATACCATTCCATCAAACTCACGATAGAACTTGAAAATAATTTCGTCTTACCTTATCTTGATTTTCAAATAACTCGTAACCCTTCTGACAATTCCCTATCTATTGCCGTTTATGGAAAAATTACTTACACACACACTCTAATTCCGCACAATTCTGCTCACATTTTTCAGCATAAAATTTCTGCTCTGCACTTCCTATTTAGAAGAGTACATTCACATTCTTCTAGCCATTTTGCCAGAGCTCAAGAACTACAATGGATATCATCCCTCGCTAAAAACCATGGTTACCCGGACAACGTTGTTAAGGGGTGCACAATAAAGTACAGTTTTCTATGTCAACTGCTTTAATTAGTGAACAAGTGCCTAAAAAGTATGTTGGATCTGTTGATTTTAATCCACATATTGTAAACCTCCTTACCAACATACGTTCTCGTCATAAAATACAATTTGGAATACGATCATGTAATCTATATACCATTATCCGCAACGATCGTGACAAAATTGACAAAGGGAAAAAATGGGGTGTGTATGTTATTCCTATGCTCGACACTATCTCTGGTGAACTAAACAATCATTATGTGGGTTCTACCAAAAGAAATTTAGATTTGAGATTAAATGAACACAGATATGATCTAAAAATGAATCACCAAAGCACCTCTTTTGCAAGAACCATAAGTGCTGGAAATTCCATCCCAGACTGGGACAACGCTTAGATCATAAACACACCTAACTCTGTTTATTCCTTGTTATTTACAGAAAGCCTCTATATTTCGGCTTATAATACACGTTGCTGTAATGACTATTATCCTTATGTTTTACCTGAACCTTGGAGCAATCTTGTTGGGAAAGACAGCACATAGGCAACTGTTTCTGTTAAGTGATCTTCATTGGCTAATTATGCTTTTTTTTATTGTCTTGTTATCTGGTATATCATGTGACATTGACATTACCGTTCCCATGATGCATCTACTCCACGTACTTAAGACCAGCATGTAACCACATGGTGAAATCACATCTGATGAAGGTGTCAATTTGACACCGAAAGTGCTCATGTGTTTTTTAAACTGCATATAGATTTCGTTTTTTGGCTGAATAAATATCATCGTGCAACAAGACGGATTTCTTTTAATACTAAAATCAGAGATAATGATAATACAAAGTAAGAGGTAAAAGTCAGCCCTGGCAAGCATTTTTATCAAGCGACTTCGAAATATAAAATAAAAATAAAAAGTTCTTTCCACGGCATGAGTGTACAGGAAATATTCGGCGGTTAAAAATAATACGGTATAAAGGACGCTACCCTCCATGCATTTATGTGGAGTACAGTGAGAATTATAGAAAGTTTCGGTGATAAGGGACGACGGCTACCTCGCCATGGACCCATTTTTATGGAGAAAAGTGGGAAAAAATATCGGCATTAATGGTAATAAATATAGATAATAATGGTTTTAATAAATGCTTCTTTTAGCATGCAAAAACGGTTATTTGTCAATTTGGGGCCCATAGCTGAAATGATGAAACTCTAAGTTTTTGGCTAAGGCTGGAGCTGTTGGTTATGGAGTACATAAATTCGACAAATTCCCATATTTAAAATAGCGACTGTAAGCACGCAACGTTCCCAAGTAGCACAGCCTTTCAATTTACCATAGGCCCAACATTGAGCCACTGTCTTTAACTCCTAAATGATGGTGGCTCAGTGTTGGACCTACGTTAAATTTCAAGTCCGTGCTACCTGGGAATACTTCCACATGAATAATATTTCTACTCTGTGAACAGAAATTTCAAGTAATTTCCACAGTCTGCAAGAATAGGACGGTTCAAAAACTAGGAAATGTGAAGAGTACCATCTTAGATTTCCCTGAAATTAAGTAAATTACTATGCGCTTCGCATGAATATATATTATTGAGGAGAAAGTCCTGCTTTTTTAACTGCTCACACCGCAAACATCCCCTTACAGTTTGCATCTCGCCACGCGGGAATCGATCCAGGATGTCTCCCTAGCAGTTCAAGTACAAAAGCTTCATACCACATAGTAGCACGAATTTTCGAACAAATGAAGCATGAGAAGTTGAATATTCGTCACATTCCAAATAGTGGTCTTTATCATAAAAAGGTGTAAAATTAGATAAAAATATTTTATAGTTTCCAATTTACTTTGGAAAAAAATCAAATACATGTGACAGAATCCAGTTTAAAATATCAGGTCATAAATCAAATGTCTCCCACTTCTTCATCTGAACTGATATTAGCCCAAAGCAACCTTTTTTTCGAATCATTGTAAAGTGAAATCGACGATAGTGACTAATGGAAACATTTTGATCCCAGTGACCCCAAAGGAACATTGCATCACAAAGACGCCAATGTACTATTCTGTACGACCACTGCGGCACTAATATAAAAAACGCAGAGCCTCTACGTTAGAAACAAGGCTTCCACTTTCAGGTAAAATTTCCGTTTTTAGGGAAATTTAATCGAAATCAAGCCTCCTCAGGGAGGAAAAAAGGGAAATTTTCGTTCAAGAGATGTAAGAACTTGAAATGTAACTGAATTTAAAGTCTCCCAAACTAACCGTAACCATTACTTTAATCAAGAAGATCTTGTGGTTTCTGAAATCGTATGCTTTTCCTGCCAGAGCTAAATATTTTTACAGCATTTTTTTTTGCCTGAGGGTGATGACGCTGTGGTTAAGGGCAGCTTAAATTTGGTAAGTAATACATATG
Source organism: Macrothele yani (assembly GCA_039090855.1). Classification (NCBI taxonomy): domain Eukaryota; kingdom Metazoa; phylum Arthropoda; class Arachnida; order Araneae; family Macrothelidae; genus Macrothele; species Macrothele yani. The sequence goes on from CM077015.1 coordinate 117,667,233, forward strand.
GTTTCTGCTAAAGTGTTGTTCTTGCTTGATGACGGTCTGGGAGTGGAAAGACAAACTGGTGAGCAACATCCGCAATTTGGAACAGTGAGAGAATTCAAGGATCAGGCAAAGGAAAGAGTAGAAGGGCAGGGAGCGCCATTTAGGGCTCATATGCATTACTTTTGAAAATGCAATAAGCAATTTTCAAGTACACAATAGGCAATGTAAAGCGTTAGTCCTGTACCACCCGTACAGTTCAATAGATAGGCACTGAATATCCGGGAACCCAGGAATCGGAAATAAATGTCAAGAAAACACTGAAAACCTACATGTGTGAGAAAAACAATTGCCAATAAAGTGGTAAGCAAGCCTCCCCATTTTTATTGTGTTAATTATATGCACCAATCTTTTCTATTTTGTCTAGTCTCTTTCTAGTTTCCTCTCTAACCTAACATTAATGTATTTTAATTTCTCGCTCTGTCTGCCACAGCATGAGACAAATCATACTTTGCTCTTCTAACTTCCAAGATTGTTTTTCGATTTTAGGAGGCTGACATTCTTTCTTTTTTTTGTTATGCTAATTTCCTGCGTCCATTATATAGAGCTGTACACCAGAACTTGTTGTATTAGAGTATGTATGCAATTCATTCAGCATTTCATTTTGCAACTTATAAGTAATAATTTTGCTTCTATGTTTTGTGTCATACAAAACAAACAAAAAGAACACGCTTTCGATTTTAATTTTTGCAGAAGTAGCTCTGAATTCTGAACAATTTCTCATTTCAGGTCAATGATTGCATGGCAATTATTTGAAGAGGTTCAGTATAAATTATTCACGATTAGCGATTTCACAGAAGGATAGTTCTTCTTTGTCTACGATAATGCACTAGAAATTACTTTTTAATCATTTACAGAATAAATCTCAGTTTTGCTCTTTGAGTAAAAGAAAAAACGTCTCTTCGCATGTAGGAAGAAAAAAGAGAAAATTGGAAATATACCACATCGTTCTGTTTTCAGGAAAAGAAAGGATATTTTGCTCCGTTCACGAGAAGAAGTATAGAGTACAATACCAACTTAGAAAGCTTTACTCGAAGTTGCCATGAGCCACTTATTACGAAAATGACGTGTAGGGAAGATAATAGAAAATAGAAAATATACCATATCTTTCTGTTTCCAGAAAAAAAAGGGTTATTTTTTTCCGTGCACAAGAGAAAACCAGAGTGCGATGCCTACTTAGAAACTATAATCGGGGCAAACCTAAACTGATCACACAGTTAAGGTTGTGAAACCGATTCACCAAAATAATATATCTTGTTTTGTCAGTATTTCTCTGCACCCAAATGGGATGCTATGTGTCGCGAACCCTTCCCCCTAAGGGTGACTAAAGGCGGGACAAAAGGAAAACTCCAGAGTTCCAGCACGATGATCCCCTCCACCCCCAAACCTTGTCAACCATCAGATTTGTGAATGAAAATTTAAAAAAAGCAACTACGAAGAAAAGGTAAGCTCATTTCAATGACTAAAATCCATTATCTCTTGGCCTCCGGCTAACTATTCTACCCTTCCAGTCGCAGTAGATGCCCTCGTGTTAACTGTTTAGACTCTCTGAAGTAAAACAGAAGCAACAATGTCGCCGCCGAAATGCGAATATTTGTATTTTTAGCACCTCTCTTGTAAAAAAAGAGCATGCTTATGTTACCTTTTTGTCCGTCCGTCCGTCTGTACCCACGATATCTCTGCAACTATTAGTCCGATTTGAATTTTTTTGCATTAGGAACCTTGAAATATGCAAATGATGATCATTTATTTCGTTTTTTTACGATGTACAATTTCGCCGCTAGAGGACTTAAATGCAGATGATGTCGAATTCAAAAATTCGGTTTATAACACGTATTTGCTTCTAAACATCCGATTGAAAAAAATCTTTTATCTTTCGATTCCATTTACGTAGAAGAGTATTTTAGATATAGTTATTTTTCAAGTTACGCATAGATTTTCCGCTAGGGGGCGTAAAAGTAAATTACATTTTTCCGGATACCTCTTTTTCTAAAACTCCGATTTTAAAATTCTTTTCTTCAGCGGATACAACTCCTGATGGAAACTCTTTTGCAAATAATTTCTAATTTTTGGTAAATAATACTTTGCCCACCAGGGCGCGTAAGAGTTAATTTTTGATTCTGATGTATTTGCCAGAAAATTTGAGGTTCTAAAATATCGATTGAAAAAATTATTTCGTGAACTGATGCCACTCACATCGATAAACCTTTTCGCAATATTTTCTTCTTAAAATATTCCACAGTTTCTCCGCCAGGGGTCGTAGACGTATATCTTATTTTTGTCAATAACTCTACTTCTAGGAGTCCGATTTGAAAAATTCCTTCTCTGTTGGATAGTGTTTTCAGGGTGACATGATTTTCATATAATTTCAAAATTTTCAAGTAATTGATAGACTTATAGCTAGCGGGCGTAGAGGCAAATTGCGTTTCCCCCTATATCTCTGCTTCTAAATCTCCGATATGATTGCTTCTGCCTCGGATACAGCTCCTGATGAGAAATCGTCTCCACATAATTTCCAATTTTTGTAAAAGAAAAAATGGTTTGGCCACCAGGGGGCGTAAATCTTAATTTCCGCTTCTGGTGTATTTGCAGCAAAATATGAACTTCTAAATTCTCGATTGAAAAAAAACGTATTTTGTAAACCGACGCTAATCATGTCAACAAATCTTTTAGAAACATTTTCTTCTTAAAATAATCCAAGATTTCTACGCCAGGGGCGTAGATGTATATCTTATTTTTTCAATATTTCTACTTCTAAGAGCCCAATTTGAAAAATACCTTCTTTGTCGGATAGTGTTTCCAGTGTGACATGTTCTTCATATAATTTGAAAATTTTCAAGTAATCCATAGACTTTGCGCTAGGGGGCGTAAAGGTAAATTACTTTCCCTCTATATCTCTGCTTCTAAATCTTAGATTTTAAAAATTCATTCTGCACTGGATACAGCTCCTGATGGGAAATCCTTTGCATATAATTTCTAGTTTTTGTAAAAAATATAATTTCTAGTTTTTGTAAAATGGCCACCAGGTGGCGTAAGCCTTAATTTCCGCTTCTGATGTATTTGCACCAAATAATGAGCTTCTAAAATCTCGATTGCAAAAAAGTCGTTTGTTGACCGATACTACTTATGTCGACAAACCTTTTAGGAACATTTTCTTCTTGAAAAAATGCATGGTTTCTACGCCAGGGGGCGTAGGTTTATATCTTATTTTTGTCAATGCCTCAACTTCTAGGAGTCCCATTTGAAAAATTCCTCCTTTGTTGGATAGTGTTTCTGATGCGAAATGTTTTTCCTATAAATTCAAAATTTTCATGTAAATCGTAGACTTTCCGCTAAGGAGCGAGAGGTAAATTGCATTTTCTGCGTTATTTCTGCTTCTAAATCTCCGATTTGAAACATTCTTCCTGCATCGCACACAAGACCTGGTGGAAAATATTTTTCACATAATCCCTAATGTTTGGTAAAGAATGGTTCTGCCACCAGGGGGCATAAGTGTTAATTTCCGCTTCTAATGTGTTTGTAGCAAAATCTGGGCTCTTGAAAACTCGACTAAATTTTTTTTCTTGGAATGATACCGCTCATATGGAAAACCCTTTTGAGAATACCTTCTTCCGAAAATAATGCATGGTTTTCCCACCAGGGGACGTAAAGTCACATCTTATTTTTATCGATATCTCTGTTTCTAAGAGTCCGATTTGAAAAATTATTTCGGTATTGGAGGGCGTTTCCGGTGCGAAATGTTTCTCATATAAATTCATGTTTTTCTTAAAACATGTAACGTATACTCTAGATTCAGTTTCTTTTTGATTTTACTATCTCTTGTTATTTTATTTTTCTATGCAAATTATCTTCTCACTTAACGAGATGTTGTTTCTTCCGCTGAATGATATGTGGCAACGAGTGTAAGTCTTGACGTGGTGGTATGCAGTATATATAGGCGCGCTCAACTATACCAAGCAGCTTCGTTTTATATGTGATAGGTTCTTCCTAATTATTGCTATGCGATTCTACGATAGTACGAAAGTTCGGTCTATTAGTAGTTGTGTTAATTTGGAGTGTGTATTTGAGTAATACCAGGAGCTCCCCAATAAAAGGTTAAAAGTGAGTACGTTTTCTTAGTTTATTTTATTGTCAGACCTCTGTCTAACCATTAAGTCTATTTCATTGAGTGTTTACGTTAAGTTCAGGGGATATTGTGTTTACCGCTCTAATAAGGAGTCTTCAAGGTACTAATGTACTAAAACCGAAGTTATATTTCTGATATTCAAGATAATGAGGAACGCTGAGTAAAATGAAGTTCCATATTCTTGGAATTTATTGCACGTGCGTGTCTTACCTAAACAAACTCTAGCACTTTGAAGATTAAGCACACTTCAGCTACATCAAGTAACCTTTCAATAACCCTAACGTGACTTAACGTAAGCTTTCCTGCACTACACGTCCAGCCGGAGAATTTTATTCATTATAAGCACAAGTCTGCAACCAGACAGCGTAAGCTCACGATTTCGTTTACAGCAATATCTGAGGGATTAGAAACCCGACTGAAAAACGTCTTTTTTCCGTCAGATACTATTGTTTTCTGTACCGGTTCCATTGACTGTGAATAGCTTTGAGAAATATAATTTGCGTCAGAACGGATTCAAAAAACGTGCTTATTACACCCGAAAATTCGGTGTCATCTTTCTTGTTTGGAAACTCGACCAAAACTGGGATCTTATTTTTTTTAACATGCGTACGTACGATATTCAGAATATCTACACTGCCTGACAGAGAATATGCCACACCACGAAGACGTGAACGCAGCGCATATTTGTACGTGTGCGTGAAAGCATATTGTACGTGTGCACCCACCCTGCAATGCAAATTACAGGGTGGGCGCACACGTACAAATTATGAACATGATTGAATTTCCAGGCCTATCGCACGAACAACGACCGAGATATAAGCGGACAACCAGCCCGTGAAGCCATCAGTCGAGACGTCGTCACTGCCGCGAGAAGTGAGTGGTTCTGTTGTAACTGTGTCTGGAGAAAGAACAAGGTCTGGTAATTCCTTTAAGATGCCGTTGTACGTGATTTCGTTAAACGGATGAGTTCACGAAAGGTGTCATTGTAGGTAGTCGTACCGCCAGATGAACCATGCGTCGCATTGCGGAAGAAACGCAACGTGATGACATCCGTCGATCGCATCTGTTGACAATTTTCCCAAGAATGATCTGTACAACGTCGTACAGGGACCGGAGCACAGACACGGACATCGGAGCACACCGATCGTCGCATCCGACGTTAGTCTGTAGCGGACGCACAGGCCACAACGGGCGACATTTTGGGGAATGTACTGGGATTCTTGGATTATCCGATATCGAGGCAGAGAGTGTCGCGCCGATTGGCTGCCTCTGGTTTGCTGTCCATCCATCCATTGCAAGGGATACCCTTAACAGAGAGCCATCGCCGTCACCGCTTGGCGTGGTGTCGCTCCAGAGCTGCGTGGGGTGCCGAATGGTACAGTGTGGTGTTCAGCGACGAACCGGGGTTCTGTCTCACCACGGATGATCACCATGTGAGAGTCTGGAGGCGACGTGGCCAACGGGAGGATTTCTTCTCCATTGTGGAGCACCACACGGACCGGCAACGAGGAGTCATATTGTAGGGTGCTATCAGCGCCAACAGCCGCTCACCGCTAGTAAGCATTACGGGCGCATTGACGTCACGCCGCTATGTTGAAGAGGTGCTGTGCCTACCATATCTACAGGACATCACAAATGCCGTTTTTCAACAGTATAACTCTTGGCCGCATACCGCTCGGATCAGCCTGAAAGCTATTCACAATGTGCGGATGCTTTCGTGGCCATCATTGCGACCATATCTGTGCTTCTACTATTTATATATATCATCATCATCAACATTGTCAACCATTATCAATTCACTGCTGGATAAAGGTCTCCCCAAGTTTCTTCCACAACTGTCTGTCTTGAGCCACTCTATTCCATGTTACTCGGGCATGCTTTCGAATTTCATCGGATCATCTCCAATGTGGTCTTCATTCTGAGTCTTTTTCTACTGGAATGTATATATACACTAGCGGAAAGTGAAAAAAGAACACCAAGAAGGAGACGTCTGATACCAACGAAATTTATACAGCATAATAACGGAATACAGAAGATAACGTGATTAAAACATTATGGCAAAATACAGCTGTTTTTGCTGGTAAACTGAAAAATAACATTTCCATGTAACATGGTTAGTACGAGGTTGAACCGCCATGAACTGCGTCTCACTGGGCAATTCTGGCATGGAGTCTGTCGTACAGATGTTGGATGTAAGTTTAGGGTATTGAGTTCCAAGCATCCTCAACCTGGACGCGTAAATCGGGGTGGTCGTGGCTGGCAGTGGAGACCGGATAAGTCGTTGTCCCATAAAATCCCACCCGTGCTCAATGGGGGACAAATCCGGTGAACGTGAAGGCCATGAAAATTGTCTCACACCGTGAAGTGCATGTTGCGTTGCACATGCCGTGTGTAGGCGTGCGTTATCTTGCTGGAAAACACCACGATTGACCGACCTTACAAATGGCACAACAACGGGCTGAATGATGCTGTTGATGTAGGAGGTGCTGTTTAACGTACCCGGTACAAACACTAGTTGTGCACGAGAGTGATAGCTGATCGCTCCTCACACCAGGAGACCAGGTGTAGGGCCTGTGTGTCGCTGGCGGATGCAAGAAGGGTGGAGACGCTGCCCTGGGCGTCTGCGAACACGCATACGGCCATCGAAGGCTCCCAAGAAGAATCTGCTTTCATCGCTGAACACGACAGATCGCTATTGCGTTCTCCAGTGCAGACGTTGGCGACACCACTGCAGCCGTTCCTGACGGTGGGCTGGTGTCAGAGGTACACATGCCAGAGGCACATGTGCACGTAGTCCTGCATCCAGTAGACGGTTGCGGATTGTTCGCACAGTCACCTCAGGTGCAACGGCAGCTCGGATTTGCGTCGCAATGGATGGTCTGCTTGACAACGCCGCTCTTCTTATGCGTCGATCGGTCCACTCATCAGTCCGTCTGTGACTCCCGGTTCCACGTCTTCTCGTGTGGGAATGTTCCTCGGACCATCTACGCCACCATGGTACCACCACCGATACTTCCCGTCCAATTCGCTCCGCAATACGACGATACGACCACCCGGCCTCGCTGAGTCCGACTAGACGACCTCGCTCGAAGTCCGATAGCTGCTAAAATCGTACACGTCTGCAGCTTCTTCAGGGTATTCGCACGTGTCCGTACGCCGACGACTGATAACATTCACTTCACCGCACTCCTTAAATACCACCAACGATAATTTGCATATTATGCCGTGCTGTGGCGTAAGCGCTCACCGGTTGGTCCCGAAATTAACATCACACCAACGTAATCTCGACCCCATTAATATATGTAAATTTATGATCAACCGCCAATTCCTTCTTGGTGTTCTTTTTTCACTTTCCGCCAGTGTATTTTTCATCTGTCATATGCACATATCGCACCATTGGGAAATGAGTAGATATTTCCCACGCAGAAGAGACATTGCGTAACTGGTTCACAATGGTGGTTACCTTTCGGCCGAGACTGATTAAAACAAGTGGCCACAGTGATTGGATTGCTGTTGCATAATGGCCGGTGGAGTTAATTAGAATGCAGTGCTGTAATCAATTTTGTTTCTTCGATGATTTACGCTGTCTTGGAACAGAATCTGGTAGATCTGCGTGTTAAAACTACCGCATCTAAGACCACAGGAATTGTGTTTTTCCAATTTTACATGTTTTGCTGGGTAGGCAAGCAGGCTACAAAGATATCAATATTGGGAATGATTTAAACTTACCTGTTTTGCAGTTCTTCTTCCTGCTTTGCGACTACGTATCATAATATGAAATACTCTTAATTCGCTTCAGAGAATGGACCTAATTGGTGGAATTATTTTAGGTATGTAGCAAACAATATACAGCAGCATTGGTTCAAACGCTTAGTTTCTTGTTTTCTATTTATTCAATTTTTTTAGATATCTCGTGAAAACGTATTTATAAAAAAGTAAAAGGCCTTTTAACAAATGACTTTTGTCAAGATATAGAAACCAAAATCCCAGAATTGAACGCAAATTTGTTTAGGGAAAATTCGACAGCCTCCAAAATTGGTGCAGTATTTGTGCTATAAATGTCGTTCCAACATGAAGAAAATGATTTTAAACTACCTGGAATAGGTTAAAACATTCAAAATGACACAATTCAAAGTGCTTCCTGAACGCAAAATTTTGGATTTGCTTCTTATCTCGTAATGAAGTTATTTTCTTACATCGAGGTAAACCTGAAATAAAACGGCTAACCGAATATTTTGAGTGCTACAAGTTTCAAATATAATCCGCAGGAAATTATTCAGTTCTTTTCTTCTTTCTTTTTTTCTTTTTTTTTGGAGGTTTAACGACCACCGTGAGCAGCTCAATGGGCTATAAGCAGTCGCCCGTCCCTAATTTAGGGTCACTGGTTCCAGGGAAGGGAGAGAGCCAGTGCCGTAAGACAAACACAACATCCATGTCTCACAGGGATTCGAACCCGGACCCCTTTCGGACGAATGATCAGGCCATCGCTTAGACCACTGCGCCACCGGGGCGGCTACTTATTCAGTTCGAATATGACGAGTCGCCCTACATTTAAGAACTATTCAACAAGAAATTGCTTTTCCCATGTGTGTTTGATGCCTTGTATATTTGTGTAACCCGGTTTGTATGTTTTGGTGGGAGCACGGTTGGACGTTCGGTACACAGGCTACTCGGGGTGTGGTATCGTGTCGGCGTTATGGTCGCCAATCCTGTTCTTGTGAGTTGCATCCTAGAGTTACAGATTTTGTGGGAGTCTCTGGGATTTCCGAAAGTTTTGATTTGCCGATTGTAGCTCGTTCCTTGGAGCCAGTTGTGTGACTTCCACGATGGGCGACATTTATTTATGTTACTTGTTCTGCATGTTTGGCTGGTCCTGGGAGCGTAACTGAGGGGGAATGCCTATTCTTTATTGTCGGAATGTGAGGGAATGTGGGGGGGAGTGATGGCTGTGGTGCGTTAGTTCAGTGTGGATCCCCAGCATGAGATGCCTGGCGCAGGAAATGGTCACAGCTCGGGAACGTGAAACGGGCTTACGAGAATCCATCCCATTGGCTAACATGTATCGAATGCCCATGTGATTGTGTTTGAGAAAGCGCGAAGTGTACTGGAAAAGGGGTGTTACTGTATCATATGCTGCTCTGACTTCTTGACTACAATTTTCTTGAAGGAAGGGGAGCCACTGTGTTTTCGGTAATTTAGGCAACTATCAGTCAAGTAGCGCTTATTGGTTGTCCGTAACTGATTTCGTGTACAGGTGACAGGATGCCGTGCGAGAACACATTTTGGTACTTTTCCAATTCCAGCGTATAATGTGAAACTTATACGAAGACACCGATAGATTTATTGCATAAATATTTGTATTATCGGCTTCCTATCTATATCCTCAGCTCAAAAATAGAAGTCCGTGTTTCAGCTCGCAAAAGCCACTCCCTCAAACCTCAAGAAAACGAGTCGGCAAACGTCGCGGAGGGATACACGTGGCACCTCAGAACTACTTTCCACAGCACTCTTAAAAAGCAGTGTTCATTCACATTGGCAACATTTTGCTAATGTTATTAGCAAGATGCTTTCGAAAAGCACAAATGCTTCCAGTGCGTTTTCTAGTGGTCTAAGCAGTGTTCATGCAATTAAACCACACATTCATAATTTTGGTAAAGGTGTAGATCAGCGTCCTAAATTATTTCGTCGGAAAAATGTTAATACCTGAAAAAAGTGCGACGTAAAGATTTTAGAGTATGGAAATTAATATCAAGTGGTGCAGAAATTTCATATTTTAAACGTCATTCATAGATTTTTATCGTAATATTTACCTGCAAGTGCGATGCTTCGAAGAGACGCTGCGGTATGCTTAACGCATCGGTACGGCGACAATGCGAAACTCAGCTGGGTTACAAGGAAGATGCGCTGCGGAGTGTCATTCACGCGCGAATGACTACGAGTGCAGCCGCGTAGGTTCTTGCGACTACATTAAAGCATCATGTAATCATACGCTACAAAATATAGTTCGGTCATGTTTTGTCATTGTTTTTAAAGTAGATGTTGAGAAATATTTCTTTCTTTTTCGCACACGATTTCCTTATTCCAATAGAAAGTACGAATATTAATTTCTATGTTGCACAGAAAATTAGGGAATTATAACTTTCAGTTCTACTTTGAACGGCTTCCATTCGTAGCTGATTTGCTGTGACACTGTACTTTTGCTTCTGCTGTTAATACTTTGTTCGCAGGTCAGTTTCTATCTCACTGGTACGTATCTTTTGCAAATTTAAGAGGTGTTTTCCGGTTTTCCCTGCAAACAACGTACAGGATACAAAAAACTGAAGTTTAAATATTCTAAACCTATTTTCTGTAGCGTATCACTATAAGATGTATCGCTCTCCTGTCAACAACTTAACCGCTTTCTCTTGTACTCTTCCGCCAGTGTTTTCCGCACAACAATAAACCTTCCTTTCAACGAAGCAAAGCTTGACATCGTCGCGGTAGCAATGCGTTAGATCTACTTCAGAGTCTCTTCACAGCATAGCACTTACAGGTAAATATTATGATAACAATCTTTAAAAGATAATTAAAACATGAAATTTCTGCGCCATTTGCCATTAATGCCCATACTCTAAAATATGTACGTCGCTCTTTTTCCAGGTGCTGATATTTTTCCGACGAAATAATTTAGGACGCTAATCTACACATTTACCTTAATTTTGAGGTCAGTTATATTCTCACTGTGGATAGAACAAGCGAGTCCACAATATAAGTAGTTGCTTAATAACGTAATCTTATCAAATCCCTAAACAAATCCTTGCTAAGTAAAACCATCTGATCTGATCCATCAAAAAGCCACCCAATCCACAGACAGCAAGAAATATATTGGGTTCCGTGAAAAGTAATGCATAGTAAGTGACAAGATAAGGGTCACGTGACTTCCGTTTCTTCCTCGGGAACTTTGGTCTATTGAGATGCCAGATGAAGTCCTCGTGACAGACTTGTGGATGAAATCTGAAAACATGCTGGAGCGACTGGTTGCTGATGATGATATATGCAACGCACCTAAGCAACCACAATCATGTACATATCAACAAGAACATCAAAACACCACTGAACATGTAAGCGCGCGAAAACAGAACATAATTTTCGGTAAGTGTGTAGATTAGCGTCCTAAATTATTTCGTCGGAAAAATATTAGCACCTGGAAAAAGTGCGACGTACAGATTTTAGAGTATAGAAATTAATGACAAATGATGCAGAAATTTCATATTTTAAATGTATTTTAAAGATTTTTATCGTAATATTGACCTGTGAATCCGACGCTCTGCAGAGAAGCTGCGGTAGGCTTAACGCATTGCTCCGGCGAAGATGTGAAGCTTTGCTTCGTTGAAAGGAAAATTCGCTGCTGCGTGTAATTCACTACACGGACGACTACGAGTCCAAGCGCGTACCTTCTTGGCAGGAGAGCAAACCATGTTATACTCATACGCTACCCAGTATTGTTCATTCATGTTTTGTCATTGTTTTTAAAGCAGATGTTGAGAATTATTTCGTTCTTTCGCATATGATTCCCTGATTCGAAATAGAAAGTACTAATATGCTTTTCTATGTTGTTCAGAAAACTGGATAACTATAACTTTCGATTCTGGTTGGAACGGCTTCCATTCGTAACTAATTTGCTGTGGCACTGCACTTTTGGTTCTCCTATTAATAGCTTGTCCGCAGGTCAGTTTCTATCTCACTGATACGTATCTTTCGCACATCGCAGAGGTTTACTCCGGTTTTTACTGCCAATAACGGACAGGATACAACAAAATAAAGGGTGGATGAAGTGGACCTATTTTATGTAGCGTATCACTACAACATTTATCGCTCTCCTGCCGACAACGTAACCTCTTCCTCTTGTACTCTTCCGCCCGTCATTTCGGCACAGCAATGAACTTCCCTGTTAACGGACCAAAGCTTCACATCTTCGCCGGAGCGATGCGTTAGGCCCACGGCCGCTTCTCTTCAATACCGTAGCTTCTCTCTTCAATATTACGATAAAAAAAAATACATTTTAAATATGAAATTTCTGCACCATTGGCCATTAATTTTCATACACTAAAATCTGTACATTGCACTTTTTCCAGGTGCTAAAATTTTACCGACAAAATATTTTAGGACGCTAATCTACACATTTACCGAATTTTCCATATAAATAGTTTCAAGAGAACAAATTTAACAGTCAGAAAATAGACAAAAGAATAAAATAAGACGCAACATGGAAAAACTGCCATGTTTACCTTATGAAAAAGAGTGAACTTGAAAACGGGTAAACCCTAAGAATAAAAATAAATTTCGAAGAATAACATGTGTGTGTGTGTGTGTGTGTGTGTGTGTCCTCCAAGCAGTTTTTGATCAAGCTACTACTACCAGTTTTTCCACTCTCAGCGTGTGATTCTAAAACTGGAATTTGGAAGCGTTTAACGAGCACGAGTGGAGCCCATGTTATTATATTTTTTTCACGGTGGTTTATATTCTCATAAGCGTAGAACCACATTGGATTTTATTCTGACCACAGGATAGGACTACTACTGAAAAGAGGGAAATTAGTAATAACCATCTGAAAACTCAGAAACTGCAACCCTAGTTTGCCCTTTATTTTTATATTTTGCGAAAGAGGAGTGGGTACTTTTTGCAATGACAGAATGAGTGTCTGGACCTATTGCCGTACTCACATGCATGATGAATGTTTATTGCAACTACATAGCTCAGTTTTTGAAGTCTCGCCAGGTCACGCGCTGTTCTTACGCAGTTCCACGTTTCACATTGTTAAAGTCCGGTCTGTAATCTCATTTCTGAGAATAGCGACTTCATTTCTCGTTTCACACTCACACAAAGTCTTCTTTAAGGTCTCGAGCGCAACACGCAAGGAAACGTAACATCTACTTCTATAAATGATCAACAAGGAGGGCGGAGCGTCGAGATGTTCGTCGTACATAGCAAAATCTGAATTCGCGATACTAATTTATGCACCCATCTACCCTATGATCGGTGTACCAAAATATTAACGTGTTTAGGATTACAAGTCTAACTCACATGTAATAAAATAAAAGGTAATTCAAAATGATTAGTCCGATTTCATTAGATCATAGCTCTGTAAAAATCAAGGTAATATTAGCGTATCACACATTAAAATGAAGAGAACCGCACCGAGTTTAGGAATGTAACCGCTAAATGACGCAATGTAACCCGTGTATCTGCACTTGGGCGAAAGGCAGTCTTTGCGAAAAATGTCATGTGGTAGGTGATGGAAGACGACGATTTTGATGCATACCTCGTGTTTAGTGACGAAGCAACATTCCATTTAAGTGGCAAGGTCAACCGTCACAACATTTGCATGTAGGGCACGGAAAACCCACATGCAGTAATTGAAACTGTGCGCGAATTTAACGAACAGCGGTTAGAAAGCCGCGGTTACCTCAACGAACAGCTTCCTAACTGCTGAATTGGTCGCAGTGGATACGACGACAAGGCGCTTTAGAGGTGGCCTGCCTGATCTCCGAACCTGATCAGTTGCGACTCTTTTTTATAGGGGTACGTCAAGGATAATGCGTATGTGACACTGTTACCCACAATACTAGATGAACTCAAAGGTAGCATTCATAGTGCTGTGCAATCGTTGAAAATATACATGCTTTATCACGCATGGGAGGAATTTGATTATCGCCTCGACGTTGTTCGCGGAGTTCACATAGAACATTTATAAGGTATGAAAACAAAATTTGGACAGTTTTTCTTTATCTATGTTCATTTAATCGCACTATATTTAGAAACATATAAAATACAGTCATTTGAAATCAGATAAATCACTTTGAATTACCCTGTGTTTTAAATTTCTTTCCGTTTCTAGTGAAATGGTAAAAATTTTATCGCAAACATACATCACTTTGCTCAACATTTTATTGGGCTCTTTCGTTTTCCGTTTCTAGTGAAATGGTAAAAAATTTATTGCAAACATATATTACTTGCTCAACATTTTATTGGGCTCTCTCGTTTTTGGATTGAATGTAATGCTTTTCCTGAAATTTGAGAAAAATATTCTATATTTATTTTTAGCAGGAACTTACGAGTCTCAGTGCTTCACAATATTCACCGCATTCCTATTAAAAAGTACTTTAGATTTCCCGTTTTTTCTCACGAAAAGTTTCAGAAATGCTTTTACGGTACTCTCCGCTTTTGAGTGTTTGTTATTTAATCGTATGCGCGGATTATTTTTCTTTTAAGAATACCTATATAATAAGGCTTAAAATTCCTAATGACGCTTCTTCCGGGAAGTCTGTGCTTGGTAAAGTGACAAGAGTTGTAACTAGAAGCAAGCATTTATTGTTTTTCTGATAATTCTGATGTATTATAGGTTGTTCTTACATATCATTTGAACTAAAAACATGCCGCGGCCATTTGGTAGCAGACGTAAGACATAAGGGATCAAATGTTATTGCAATTAAAGAACATACTGCAGTTTCCTCATTTATATTTATTATACAAACGAATTACTGATGGCCACAAAAGTTATGTAGTGACAAGTGAGATTAACGAGCGATGTTTGTTTCCAGAGTTGTACCACCGGAATATTTTACACCGTGGTCGTGACACAGATAACTACTTAAAGAGCTGATAAATGCACAAACTTCTTGATAAAACTAAAATTGGAATTTCCACATGCAACTGCGTTTTGCACAAATTTGGCTTGCATGAAATGCTTTATGTTCTCGAGGAATCAAGAAAGTCATATCATTGGTAAAATATATATTTTTGCTAATGCTATTATATTTCTATTGCTTAATATTATATCAATTGCATTAATTATACCTGGTGCCAATTAATACTAATTTGATTTTAATTTTACAAAACAAACTCGAATATTGACTTATTTAAATCAGAATTAGATTATTTCAAGGCCGGTGTGCGACTAGAAATTCTATCTTCAGGAGTTCTGATTTAATAATTTGCATATAATATATTGATATATAATTAATAAATAATAAGGAACTATGCACCAACTATACTCAAAATACACTGACGGAAAAAAATCCCAACACCAAGAAGGGGTTGTGTTAGATAAACGACAGTTGGTAGGTGGTGAGAGTACATCTGTAAGAAGACGTCTATGCAAATTTCGCGCTCGGCGCATACGTGTGTCGCTAGTAGCGCCCCTCGGAACATGCAAAGCAGGTTTGCTGTAAATACGCGCTGTAAGGTTCGTGAGCGTTAGTTATCGTTGAGATTCGACGTAGTGTGTTGATGTTAGTCCAGAATGCCTTTAAGAAGACGAAGAAGCCATTATCAACAGCTCACGGAGTTTAAACGAGGTCGTGTAATAGGGCTACGAGAAGATGGATTTTCTTTCCGCAATATTGCAGAACGACTTGGCAGGAATGTAGCCACTGTGCGTGATTGTGGGCAGCGGTGGTCAAGGAAAGGTACTGACTCAAGAATGACCTGGTTCCGGCCGGACACGTGGCATTACTGAGAGGGAAGACCGCCGTGTACGGCGTATAGCCGTGGTGCATCGTACTGCGTCTGCGGCAGCAATTCGAGCTGCAGTTGCCACCATCGTACTGCGTCTGCGGCAGCAATTCGAGCTGCAGCTGCAGTGACACAACGAACTGTTACAAATCGGTTACTTGAAGGACAGCTGCGAGCTAGACGCCCTGTAGCGTGCATTCCACTTACTCCAAACAACTGCCGTTTGCGACGTATGTGGTGTCAAGCTACCCAAGTAGCAATTAATGTCGGTCCGATATCGGCTTCATGTCGGTAGCCGATATAATCGATATCGGCCCGATATCAGGGAGGATAACTTTTTGCAATATCGGTCCAATATCTGTAGCCGATATCGGTCCAATATCTGTAGCCGATATCGGTCCCATATCTGTAGCCGATATCGGCTAAATATCAGGGAGGATAACTTTTTGCAATATCGGTCCGATATCTGTAGCCGATATCGGTCCGATATCGGCTCAATGTCGACTGATATTAACGACATTCAGCCGACATAACCGATATCGGCCCGATATCTAGCCGATATTAACCAAGTAGCAATTAATGTCGGTCCGATATCGGCTCCATGTCGGTAGCCGATATAACCGAAATCGGCTAAATATCAGGGAGGATAACTTTTTGCAATATCGGTCCAATATCTGTAGCCGATATCGGTCCAATATCTGTAGCCGATATCCGTCCCATATCTGTAGCCGATATCGGCTAAATATCAGGGAGGATAACTTTTTGCAATATCGGTCCGATATCTGTAGCCGATATCGGTCCGATATCGGCTCAATGTCGACTGATATTAACGACATTCAGCCGACATAACCGATATCGGCCCGATATCTAGCCGATATTCACTGCTACTTGGGTAGTGCTCATTGGAGGACGGAGTGGAGATCTGTTGTGTTTTCTGATGAAAGCCGGCTCTGCCTGGGTGCCAGTAATGGCCGTGTGTTGTTTAGAAGGAGGCCAGGTGAGCGCCTGCAAGCAAACTGTCTGCGGCCGAGACACACTGGACCTACACCTGGAGTTATGGTCTGGGGAGCAATTTCCTATGACAGCAGGAGCACTCTCGTGGTTATCCCACGCACCCTGACGGCACAGTTGTACGTCGGTCTGGTGATTCAACCTGTTGTGCTGCTATTCATGAACAGCATTTAAGGGGGTGTTTTCCATCAGGATAACGCTCGCCCGCATACCACTGTTGTAACCCAACATGCTCTACAGAGTGTTGACTTGCTGCCGTGGCCTGCTAGATTACCAGATCTTTCTCCAATCGAGCACGTATGGGACATCATTGGACGACAACTCCAGCGTCACCCCAACCAGCAATAACCGTCCCAGTATTGACCGACGAAGTGCAACAGGCATGGAACGCCATCCCACAAACTGACATCCAGCACCTGTACGACACAATGCCTGAACGTTTGCATGCTTGCATTCAACATTCTGGTGGTTACACCGGTTATTAATGTACCAGCATTTCACATTTAAAATAGCTCTTCTCGCGCTTACATTAAGCTGTGATCTTGAAACTTTCATCGATTAAATATGTTACCTATACAAATGTATTTCCGCAATTTCATTTCTCTACAACTATTTTTTCGTGGTGTTGGGATTTTTTCCGTCAGTGTAGTATAACTGTACTAGTAATCCGAACTTCTTGGCGTAGAATAGAAATCAAAGTTTCCAAGCTTTCGCACATCAAGCAGATGGCTTTCTCAAGGAAAGTAGACATATAACTGCGAACTGAATAGTAGGGCACTTCAACAATTTCAACGTGCTGACTTGACAGGACAATAAATGAATAGATGCGAATGTGATTATTCATTCGAAGGAAGCCGCACCGGTGGCGCAGTGGTCTAAGCGATGGCTTCTGATCATTCGTCCCAGATGGGATCAAGTTCGGATCCCGGTGAGGCATGGATATTATGTTTGTCTTACGGCACTGGCTGTCCTCCTTCCCTGAAACCAGTGGCCCTAAATTATGGACGAGCAAGTGCTTATAGCCCACTGAGTTGCTTATGGTGGTGGTTAAACGCCCAATCGACAAATTAAAAAAAATCGAAGAAACGAGGAGTCACGTTGGTTGGGCGCCCGATACCGTGGGAGAAAATGTAGCATTAAGCAGCATTATTCGAAGAATTGATCCAAATGCGTGGCAACTCTAGAGAGACACCATCATTGCAAGCCTCTCTGTTGGTTATGACCTCTAAGGTTTCGCGAATAGCAGTAGATTTGAGTGTGGAGTATTAAGCTAATTTCTGTGTATCATTCCACATAGGATCAGCTGACTCGAACTTGACTTCTCTGGCTAGGACAATGGTTATTTTTCCGTCCTTTGTATTACTTTTATGTTGGTTGATTCTAATTCTAAACGATGGTTTTGCCAATTCGATGTACACTGCTGGCCACCCAAAATGCAACACCAAGAAGGAAGCATCCGATTGGCCTGAAATTCTCAGCATACGTCGCCCGCGAGAGGACATGCAAACGATTAGCATTGCAGGGCATATGCAAATCATGTGCGCCGGGCACGCCACCGAGAAGCACTATAAGAAGGGTGCACAGAAGGCGGGGTGTAAGTAGTGGAAGTGTTTTGTGCTGCCGGACCTGTGCGTGGGAAGCTTCCTGATGCCTCGTTGCAGAATAAGGCAGTCATTCCAGCACGTTTGGGAGTTCGACAGAGTACGAATAGGGGCTTATCACGACAGCGGTTTATCGTACCGATACATCGGCGCCCGTGTGGGAAGACATCCAGCCACAGTGAGACGAGTATGGATTCGGCTCGTACAGCAGGGACGGACGGAACGACGTGAGCGATTACCGTAGCCGCGGTACACCACCAAATGAGAGGACCGGCATGTTGTGCGGCGGGCATTGACTGCTCGCACCACCACATCACGAACGTTAGCGATGTAATTAGGGTGTGTTGCGCAACAACCTGTGTCAGCACGTACCGTTCGACGTCGTCTGCAGGAGCGGGGACTTGTCGCACGGCACCCATTGCTCCGATTACCATTGACGTTACACCACCGGCTAGTGCAGCGGCAGTGGGCCGTTGAACGCCGCAACTGGACTACGGAATGACACGACATTGTCTTCTCCGACGAATCCCGCTTCTACCTACAACACCATGATGGTCGGATCCGAGTGTGGAGGCACTGAGGCGAGAGACTGTATGACGCCTGCATTATGAATCGCCATACCAGTCCGTCGCCTGGCGTTAGGGTTTGGGGTGAAATTGGATATGATACCCACATCCCTCTGGTACGCATCGCCGGTACACTTAACAGCCACCGCTACATCTCCAACGTTTTGGAGCCTGTAGTCCTCCCTAACGTGCAGGACCTGCCAGCGGCCACGTTTCAACAGGACAATGCGCGCCCGCACGTGACACGCATCGTGCAATAATTCTTCGCGGCCCACCAGGTGTCACTGCTGCCGTGGCCCACCTGTTCTCCCGATGTGTCGCCCATCGAATACGTCTGGCCGCTGATCGGCAACTGAGTGGCCCGGCAAGCACCCCCGCGGCTATGCCTGATGAACTGTGGCAACGTGTGGAAGCAGCCTGGACCTGCATACCCCAAGCCCACATCCAAAGCCTCTTTCGTTCGATGCCGCGGCGTGTAGCGGCCGTTATTGCCAGCCATGGGGGCCACACGAACTATTGATGTCTGCGTGTTCCTCAAGTCACATGGGCCTGTAAGCTCAATCGTTTCATCTTTGTATCTGCTGTTATGTGTCCAGTAAAACTGGCTTTGCTATCCCGTGTCCTTTTTGGTGTTGCATTTTGGGTGGCCAGCAGTGTAGTATCGTCTGGAGCCGTCTGGTCATTTTAGTGGTATGGCATAATCACCTACCTCATTGAGAAGAGCGGGCTTGTCGATATTTCTCTTAGGCATCGTATACAAAGATGCCAGAGACTTTATGTTGACATCGAAGTTCATCCTCCTGAGCGCTTTTTGAGTTGATCGCAAACATTTGTATGTAGGGAATAGAGTCAAGGTAGCGAAGTTGCGGCATTAAACGATTCACTGGACTGGTTCTGGCTTTTTCTTTAAAGTTATGCATCTGGTTGGAGGTGTATTCTGCCTCAGTTTCCAATTCGACGATGATTTTGTGTTCGCTCTGTCTAGAACGAACATCGGAGGACACGGCGAAGGCTCATTTAATTTTAAAATCTACATATTTGAAGCAGTACATGTAGACTTCAGAGAAGCTCCAACTCTATTTACTCAAAATGTCTTAAATAAAGACAAACAAGTAAGTATATGTAAATATATTTTTACATAATGTTAGAAAGTGACCGCACAACACAGTTATTTTCAGTTATTTTCAGTTTAGAAGCAATTACACTCGTTATGAAGTGCTGAAGGCTTTAAGATACAATTGGGCGTTAAAATATTACGTATTAACTCAATACTGTTAACACATGTGAAGTGTAATTTAGAAATGAACTGCTGTTTGAAGAACTGGTTTGGTAATTACACCGATGAGACATTGCATTATGACCACCTATCTAACAAGCTGTACTACCCCGTTAGCCTGCAAAACAGCGGCCACTCGGCGAGACATCTATTCGATGAAGTAGCGACAGGTATCCTGTGGTACCCGGTACCATAATGTCAACAGTAAGTCCCTAGTTTCCGTACATTTCGGAATGGTGGGGATTCAGCGCAAACCCGCTTTTCAAAGTCGAACCACAAATGTTTGTTTGGGTTTATGTTAGGTGAATTTCTAGGCCAGGGCATTAACAGAATGTCACCAGCGTGTTCCTCGAACTACTACTTGACGATCCTGGCATTGAGGCATGGCGCATTATCCTGTTGGTAATGGTTATCATCAACAGGGAATACAGCTGCCAAGAATGGGGGGTGAACTTGGTCAGCAACGATGCTCAAATACCTGGCAGATGTGAGGGATTGTGCTATTGGGATAATGGGGCGTAAAGGTTCTCAAGAAAACATTACCCACAGAATATAACCGCCGCCGGCCTGTTTCCACCCAACAGTGCATCCAGGTGCCACAGCCTCAGTTGTTAATCCTCGTATCCGAGCTCGACGGTCTGCCTGATGCACCAGGAATCTTGGTTCGTCAGACCAGGACACTTTTTTGGAATGATCTTGGGCCCATTTCATGCGTTGTTCGTGATGACGTACAGTGAGCATGGGAACCCGGCTGGGTTTTCGGCTACGCAGGCCCATGCGCAGAAGGCTGCAATGAACTGTGTGCTGTGATACATGGCCCTGATCACCCATATTGTAGCTGTGGGTGATTTATCGCACTGTGGTCCTGCAGTCACGGTGAACAATGCGCGACCTTCTTTGCTTCCCTGTGGCATCAATGAGCTGCGGACGACACCCGACTGGACAACGGTTCGTCGTTTGATCATCTGAGCACTACTTTTGATACGTACTCACTACAGCTGCACGTGAACAATCCCCAGGCAGCGCCGTTTCCGCGATCGTAGTTCCGAGGCGCCGTGCCGTTACAGTTTGTCCTTTATCAAACTCCGATAAATCGGCAGCTTTTCCCATTCTGACTCCGAACACTCTATTAACCGAAAGCCGGTCATAGGTTTGTATACATACTGCTCTGTGAACTTCACTTAAGCCACCGTTCGGTCTCCAGCCGCTCTCATTTCTCTAGGCTGGGAGTGGTCATAATGGAATGGCTCATCGGAATAAATATCAGAAACAATTATTTTCTTTCTACGAAAGTAATTCGGCTGTTTTTCTGAATGATATTATATGTTATTAACTTAAATTTTATTATTACCGTGATTTTCGGGCTCAGAGTTGCGTCTGTTATTGTAAAAAACCTGCAGTTTACCCACCCTTCAGTTGGTATGCCGATGCGGAGATTACCCCTATTTCTTTTCTCAACAACTGCTCATCTAAGTACAATTGCAAGTTTGTATGTTATATCGCTCTCATAGTAAATAGCTATGAATTTTCTCCTCTGTTGGAATCATACGTTTATACCTGAAGGGTTATTGAGAAGAAGAGATCTCTCACCGCAGCTTTTCTAAATTAATTGTCTTTTCCAATTTCCTTGCAAGACTTCATTTAGAAAAAGTTTAGAACACAGCGGTCTATCAAAATACTAATGTTGAGCTTATTTTTGTAATAAAACTTAATATTAATGAGAAAGCAACAGATTATCAGACACTGAACGCATTAACATTTTTTCATTAATGCAACTCATAATATACCTTAATAAATGTCTACTGGCATATTTAACATAAACTAATGTAAGTATTCCTATTTAACGACAGAAGCTAACAGAAATTTAGACCATCTAGAGTCCGCTCCCGGGCGCGTGAACTTTGTAGCGGTATGTCTTTCATCTGTACGCCATGTTTTTCGTTTTTCTTCTTCTAACATATCCACTTTTTTCCTTTGGAAGTGGCAAGTTATACATTGGGACAACAGGGTAGCAACCAGAAAAACAATGATCTCAGAGAAGTAGCACAAAGGCAACTGAAGATTATAAAAGGTCAAGCAGAAGTTAACTAACACACGGTGTTTGTGGCACTCGGGTGATTAACTCCTTTGTCCTCTCCCTAGCTGGGAAGTTAAATCTAAGGAAAGAGATTATGTAATTCACGAATGAGTTGAACAACATTTCTATCATACACGGTCAACGCTAACTTAAAAGTCAAATATAAGTAAGAGGAATTCAAAGTAATGATCTCATGTATCTATCATATCACAACCTGCAGCACTTTTGTGAACTTAGTGATGCTCCACAAAACAGTCTTAAAACTGTTATGGGAAATAGCAATCGTAATTTTCACATCAGCAATAAAGTACTTGAAAATGAAACCAGTTTATCACTATTTTTTTAATTTCGGGTTTAACGACAGCCGTGAGCAAGTCAGTTGGCCCTCCCTAAGTAGGGCTACTGGCACCAGAGAAGAAAGAGAACCAGCACAACAAACATACATCCAGGCGTCACTCCGGATTAGAACTCAGAGCGATCTGAAATGAATGGTGAGAAGCCAGGGCTTAGACCACTGAAACAGCGAGATAGCACAGATTATCTGGAATTCATAATGATCATCACCATATAAAAACGACTGTTAACCGCAAAAAAATAAATAAATAACATAATAAAAGAAAGAGAATATCAGGTATTCGATATCCTTATCCATTTCATTTTTACATAAGCTCCATAAATTACCAAAAATAACAAAATATATTATGAAATAATGAAAAAAAGACTTTAAAAGTATGCAGGAGCTTAGTGCTCGAAACGTGTTAATATATTGTTCATTGTAGAACTTACATCGATGTTTAAGAGATTACAAAATTTGGGGATGCGGCGCTTATGTCAGTGCTGCTCTTACAACGAATTTGTTTCCCAAATAGCCATTTTGGTCTTGCTGGGCTGTTACGCCACTGCGGCGCTTAGCGCGAAAATTATAGTACTTTTTGAATTAAGGAATTTAGTGTCATTTGATGAGGAAACTCGGAAATATATTTTCTTCTGTGTAATCAATAAAAGCATGCCAAGTTGTAAAACAGCAAGAAAATATTCCAAATTATTGGGCCCCTAAAACTGTCTGCTGAATTTTGCTTCGCCATCAATACTCAACATAGGCTTTACATCCGCCAGGCAGGCTTCTCCGTTTTGAGAGTAGCGGTGATTAATACGAACCGTGCAATTTGTAATTCTACAATATGAACGGGGCATTTTATTACGTAAACTGTTGGACAGCCCACTGAGGCTTGGTTTTCCAACAGCTCATAGTGGATTCTTCGCACGTGATGTGTTGATGTTTTTCTATTAGTGGTGTCGAGAATTAAGGCCCAGTTCTCAGTTCCACTATGCGAAAAAAATCACACATCCACGCATTCTTGTCTCCAAGAGTGATTATTTAAATATTTCATCTCATTAATCTTTTTCTGAATTTCATTCTTTGAGGCGAAATGAGCGACATGAAAAACATTTTTTCCCACTTTCTTAAACATTCGTTCACGGATTTTAGTGGAAATTGTGTAGTTATAGTTTTGTACGTGTACTGTATATTTAGGTGTTTTTGGAACGAGAGCTAGAAAGAATTTCAACATATGTAAATGGCTTAAAATTACTTTTGGTCTATGAGTGAAACTAAAACATGTGTGAATTTAATTATTCACTTCATTTTAAAACTTAAATTTTTATATATATATATATATATATATATATATCATCATCATCATCATTGTCAACCATTATCAATCCACTGCTGGACGAAGGTCTCCCCAAGTTTCCTCCACAACGGTCTGTCTTGTGCCAGTCTCCTCCATGTCACCCCTGCATACTTTCGAATTTCATCCACCCATCTCCCATGTGGTCTTCTTCTGGGTCTTTTCCTGTCCCTTGGGATCCAATCTAAAATTTCGGCTGTCCATCGATGATCTGTCCTTCTGGCAGTATGTCCAGCCCATTGCCATTTCAGGGATTTAACTCTGATCATGATGTCTTCCACTCTTGTCATTTTTCGGATCCACGAGTTCCTCTTCTTATCTCTCCTGGTTACACCAAGTATGCACCTCTCCATGCCTCTTTGAGTTGTCTGCAGCCTTTGTATGTCTCTTTTAGTTAAGGTCCACGTCTCTGCACCATACGTAAGCACTGGAAGGATGCATTGATCAAACACTTTTCGTTTAAGACATAATGGCATATTGCTCTTGAAAATTATGCTGTTTCTTCCAAAAGCTCTCCAGGCAAGTTTTGTACGCCGATTAATTTCTTCATCAATGTGACCCTCACTTGATATCTGCTGTCCAAGATAAACGTACGTGTCTGTTATCTCCAGCTTTTTTCTATTAATCGATAAATCTTCATTTTTTGTAAAAGCATTGAACATCACTTTTGTCTTCTGAAAGTTCATTTTTAATCCCACTTCTTTACTCTTGTCAGCAAGTTCCTGGATCATACTCTGCAGCTCTGATGGGCTAGTTGCAAAAATGACTACGTCATCAGCAAAACGAAGATGGGTTAGATAATCTCCATTAATCTTTGTCCCCTTGTTTTCCCAGCTCAGTGACTGAAAAACACCCTCCAATGTGGCATTAAAGAGCTTCGGAGATATGGTGTCACCTTGTCTCACTCCCTTTCCAATTTTTATGTGTGTTGTATTTTCAAACAGCCTAATCTTTGCACTTGCATTTTCATAGATGTTATTAATAATATTAATGTATGCATCTTCAATACCGCAGGTTTTCAGAGCCATTGTAACTGCTGATGGTTTCACCGAATCAAAGGCTTTTTCATAATCGATAAAAGCCATGCACAATGGAAGTTCATATTCCCTCACTCTTTCAATTAGTTCTCTCAGCACATGGATATGATCTATTGTGCTGTAGCCACTCCTGAATCCAGCTTGTTCTCTCGGTTGAGCCATGTCCAGTGTTACCTTCAAGCGGTGTGAAAGAACTTTAGTGAAGATTTTATAAACTACTGATAGGAGGCTGATAGGTCTGTAGTTTCCGAGATCCTCAATGTCACCTTTCTTATGTAGCAGGATCATTGTAGCGGTGTTCCAATCCTCAGGAATCTTTCCTTCATTAAGGCATCGAGTAAAAATTTGGGCGAGTACTGTTTCGATTTCTCCACTTGCTTCTTGTATGATGTCTACAGTAATTCCATCTTCTCCTGGAGCTTTTCCCCGCTTCATGTTCTTGATTGCATGTGCAACTTCTGCTGGAAGGACTGGAGGAACTCTGGTACTGGTATCTTTCATGATGTCTGGAGTGCATGTATCATCCCTTTCATATAATTTGGAGTAGAAATCTTTCACTCTTGTCAAAATTTCGCCTCTATTTCTTGTTACAGAACCATCTTCTTTTCTCAGTGCCATAATCTGTTTTCTTCCCTTACTGAGATGTCCCTTTGCTATCTTTAGGCTTTGGTTGTTTTCAATTGCTTTCCTCACTAGTTCACAGTTGAATTTTCTTACGTCTTCAGTGATACTTTTTCGTACTGTCTTGCATAGCTCTATATATTCCACTTTGGAAGTCACATCTTCTTTAGTTGTCCTCATCTCTCTTCTCTTTTTGCATCAACATTTTGGTTTTTCCTGATAATTTGTTCACATGCAACTTGTTCTTAGACCCAGCTAATTTTGTTGCTGTTTCCATAAGAGCTTTGGTTACTTTTCTGTTAACTTCAGAGATGTCCACTTCTTCCGATGTTAGGTCTTCTAAAGCAGAGAATCTGTTCTTCAGTTCCAACTTGAAGGTATTATGGTGTTTTCTAAGGTTGGTTATGTCAATAGATTTTGTTTGTCTTATGAGCTTGAAACGTTCAAGTTTAGTGTTGAGGTGCATCTTACATCTCACCAATCTATGGTCACTACCTGTGTTGAACTTGTTTAGCACACTGCAGTCTTCTATGACGAATTTTTTGTTACACATAATAAAATCAATTTCACTTGTCGTCCCATTTGGATGTCTCCATGTCCATTTCCTGTGTGGCTTTTTCTTGAAGAAGGAGTTCAAGATGCAAAACCCTTCTGCCTCTGCAAACTCAACGAGAGTATTTCCACGCTGGTTTCTGTTGCCGTGACCGAATTTACCTACTGAAGTTTCATTCTGTTGCCGTTGCCCTATTTTTGCATTGAAATCTCCCATAATTATTTTCAAGTGCTGCTTACCTTTATTATTTAGATGACAAATTTCCTCATAAAATTCTTCAATTTCTTCTTCAGGATGACTTGTGGTGTGTGCATAAGTTTGAATAATCTGAGCCTGGTATCTTTTCGAGAGTTGGATAACAAGCCGTGCAGCTCTGTCAGAGGAACTTTCAACTTCTACAACTTTATCCTTCAGTTTCTTGTTTATTATAAATCCAACACCACTAGTTCTGCCAGTATCTGTCCCACGATAGTAGAAGAGATGTCCACTTTTCAGTTCGATGAGATCTTCTCCTTTTCTCCTTACCTCACTTAGCCCCACGATGTCCCACTTGATCCTTTGTAGTTCCTCTTCCAATTCAAGAAGCCTTGAATCAGAAGATAGGGAGCGTCCATTGTACGTTGCCAAGGTCAGCATCAGATGGCAGCCTAGTCCGGTCCTCCGGGGATTCTTAGCACCCTCTGCCTTCATGTCGCACTGGCCGCTGCCTTGGCCAGGTACATTCCAGCTGCCGGAGACTGAGGGCCAAGATTTAAGTTGTGGAGTCATTTTGGAGGGGTTTGGCCATAACTCACCACGCTGGCCAAGCGGGTTGGTGAGTGTGGGATAGAATTTCCTCTAATCCCGATGGTATAGTTATACCGCTATTGGCGGTCGTCAGAGCCCCTTTAGTAGGAACAGGATGCACCACGAGAAGGCGGGGTTGACATTTGTCAAGGAGAGGCTGTGATGTTACGCATCACCTGACCTTACATCCCATATATATATATATATATATATATATATATATCATCATCATCATCATTGTCAACCATTATCAATCCACTGCTGGACGAAGGTCTCCCCAAGTTTCCTCCACAACGGTCTGTCTTGTGCCAGTCTCCTCCATGTCACCCCTGCATACTTTCGAATTTCATCCACCCATCTCCCATGTGGTCTTCTTCTGGGTCTTTTCCTGTCCCTTGGGATCCAATCTAAAATTTCGGCTGTCCATCGATGATCTGTCCTTCTGGCAGTATGTCCAGCCCATTGCCATTTCAGGGATTTAACTCTGATCATGATGTCTTCCACTCTTGTCATTTTTCGGATCCACGAGTTCCTCTTCTTATCTCTCCTGGTTACACCAAGTATGCACCTCTCCATGCCTCTTTGAGTTGTCTGCAGCCTTTGTATGTCTCTTTTAGTTAAGGTCCACGTCTCTGCACCATACGTAAGCACTGGAAGGATGCATTGATCAAACACTTTTCGTTTAAGACATAATGGCATATTGCTCTTGAAAATTATGCTGTTTCTTCCAAAAGCTCTCCAGGCAAGTTTTGTACGCCGATTAATTTCTTCATCAATGTGACCCTCACTTGATATCTGCTGTCCAAGATAAACGTACGTGTCTGTTATCTCCAGCTTTTCTCTATTAATCGATAAATCTTCATTTCTTGTAAAAGCATTGAACATCACTTTTGTCTTCTGAAAGTTCATTTTTAATCCCACTTCTTTACTCTTGTCAGCAAGTTCCTGGATCATACTCTGCAGCTCTGATGGGCTAGTTGCAAAAATGACTACGTCATCAGCAAAACGAAGGTGGGTTAGATAATCTCCATTAATCTTTGTCCCCTTGTTTTCCCAGCTCAGTGACTGAAAAACACCCTCCAATGTGGCATTAAAGAGCTTCGGAGATATGGTGTCACCTTGTCTCACTCCCTTTCCAATTTTTATGTGTGTTGTATTTTCAAACAGCCTAATCTTTGCACTTGCATTTTCATAGATGTTATTAATAATATTAATGTATGCATCTTCAATACCGCAGGTTTTCAGAGCTATTGTAACTGCTGATGGTTTCACCGAATCAAAGGCTTTTTCATAATCGAAAAAAGCCATGCACAATGGAAGTTCATATTCCCTCGCTCTTTCAATTAGTTCTCTCAGCACATGGATATGATCTATTGTGCTGTAGCCACTCCTGAATCCAGCTTGTTCTCTCGGTTGAGCCATGTCCAGTGTTACCTTCAAGCGGTGTGAAAGAACTTTAGTGAAGATTTTATAAACTACTGATAGGAGGCTTATAGGTCTGTAGTTTCCGAGATCCTCAATGTCACCTTTCTTATGTAGCAGGATCATTGTAGCGGTGTTCCAATCCTCAGGAATCTTTCCTTCATTAAGGCATCGAGTGAAAATTTGGGCGAGTACTGTTTCGATTTCTCCACTTGCTTCTTGTATGATGTCTACAGTAATTCCATCTTCTCCTGGAGCTTTTCCCCGCTTCGTGTTCTTGATTGCATGTGCAACTTCTGCTGGAAGGACTGGAAGAACTCTGGTACTGGTATCTTTCATGATGTCTGGAGTGCATGTATCATCCCTTTCATATAATTTGGAGTAGAAATCTTTCACTCTTGTCAAAACTTCGCCTCCATTTCTTGTTACAGAACCATCTTCTTTTCTCAGTGCCATAATCTGTTTTCTTCCCTTACTGAGATGTCCCTTTGCTATCTTTAGGCTTTGGTTGTTTTCAATTGCTTTCCTCACTAGTTCACAGTTGAATTTCCTTACGTCTTCAGTGATACTTTTTCGTACTGTCTTGCATAGCTCTATATATTCCACTTTGGAAGTCACATCTTCTTTAGTTGTCCTCATCTCTCTTCTTTTTTGCATCAACATTTTCGTTTTTCCTGATAATTTATTTACATGCAACTTGTTCTTAGACCCAGCTAATTTTGTTGCTGTTTCCATAAGAGCTTTGGTTACTTTTCTGTTAACTTCAGAGATGTCCACTTCTTCCGATGTTAGGCCTTCTAAAGCAGAGAACCTGTTCTTCAGTTCCAACTTGAAGGTATTATGGTGTTTTTTAAGGTTGGTTATGTCAATAGATTTTGTTTGTCTTATGAGCTTGAAACGTTCAAGTTTAGTGTTGAGGTGCATCTTACATCTCACCAATCTATGGTCACTACCTGTGTTGAACTTGTTTAGCACACTGCAGTCTTCTATGACGAATTTTTTGTTACACATAATAAAATCAATTCCACTTGTCGTCCCATTTGGATGTCTCCATGTCCATTTCCTGTGTGGCTTTTTCTTGAAGAAAGAGTTCAAGATGAAAAACCCTTCTGCCTCTGCAAACTCAACGAGAGTATTTCCACGCTGGTTTCTGTTGCCGTGACCGAATTTACCTACTGAAGTTTCATTCTGTTGCCGTTGCCCTATTTTTGCATTGAAATCTCCCATAATTATTTTTCAGTGCTGCTTACCTTTATTATTTAGATGACAAATTTCCTCATAAAATTCTTCAATTTCTTGTTCAGGATGACTTGTGGTGTGTGCATAAGTTTGAATAATCTGAGCCTGGTATCTTTTCGAGAGTTGGATAACAAGCTGTGTAGCTCTGTCAGAGGAACTTTCAACTTCTACAACTTTATCCTTCAGTTTCTTGTTTATTATAAATCCAACACCACTAGTTCTGCCAGTATCTGTCCCACGATAGTAGAAGAGATGTCCCATAGGAAGTCGATTTATCGTGCTGAAGGATATTAAAAACACAGTTTTGCCGTCTTTACACGATTTAAAATATTACGGTTAAAATGATATATACATGAGCACTTTCAAGTCCACTGTGGACCCGTCATCAGATGCTGTGTATGACGGGTCCACAGTGGACCCGTCATACACACAGTGGACCCGTCATACACTGATGACGGGTCCACAGTGGACTTGAAAGTGCTCATGTATATATCATTTTAACCGTAATATTTTAAATCGTGTAAAGACGGCAAAACTGTGTTTTTAATAGAAGAGATGTCCACTTTTCAGTTCGATGAGATCTTCTCCTTTTCTCCTTACCTCACTTAGCCCCACGATGTCCCACTTGATCCTTTGTAGTTCCTCTTCCAATTCAAGAAGCCTTGAATCAGAAGATAGGGAGCGTCCATTGTACGTTGCCAAGGTCAGCATCAGATGGCAGCCTAGTCCGGTCCTCCGGGGATTCTTAGCACCCTCTGCCTTCATGTCGCACTGGCCGCTGCCTTGGCCAGGTACATTCCAGCTGCCGGAGACTGAGGGCCAAGATTTAAGTTGTGGAGTCATTTTGGAGGGGTTTGGCCATAACTCACCACGCTGGCCAAGCGGGTTGGTGAGTGTGGGATAGAATTCCCTCTAATCCCGATGGTATAGTTATACCGCTATTGGCGGTCGTCAGAGCCCCTTTAGTAGGAACAGGATGCAATACGAGAAGGCGGGGTTGACATTTGTCAAGGAGAGGCTGTGATGTTACGCATCACCTGACCTTACATCCCATATATATATATATATATAGTACATTATGAACATTGGAATCGTAAAGTGAATCGAGCATAATTAATTAAATTATATTAAGCTTACATTATGACAGATTAAATAGTGTTTGGTGGGAAACATTTATTAGTACAAAAAGTTCAGGTGTGTTAGCAAGACACAACAAAATTTGGTATGGAATCGTGTACTGTCAGCAGAATGGTTTTTTTTTTAGGGAATTAATTTTTTCCCGAATTCTGAAATTTCTTATTTAGCAATTTGTAAATAAAATGATGTGAAAATGTTTGTATTGTGTTTCGAGAAATATTGAGTGTTCATGATGCAAAATTTCTTGTGAGTATGATGGGATTCCCGGAATTTGCACCATTTCGTTTTTTCTCACTAGACAGAATGTCACCAAAATCAGAGATAAGAATTTCCCTTCCTGTAAGCAAAGAAATTCTTTTGGAAAAAGGTCACCTTGCAAACTTGAAATACAATAGAACACCCAGGACATAGCAGGTGGAATTCCAGGAATTTTTGCTAAGCCGTGGTCAAGAGCCAGAGAGGGCCAGCAGGTTCTTCACCTCCCCCACCCCCAACACACTCGCCGCTCATGAACCCTTGCCCTCAAGTTACAGTAGAAAGCATGACAGATTGACTTTCAGCCAATAGCGTAGCTGAAAGCCATAGCGTCCCTATTGGCGCCTGCGCACTGGTGCTTTGTAAAAGTTTTGAAACTAAAGAGAATTTTCTCTCTTAACCCTTGACTCTGACACCTTACTGCTGTTGATTGTGGGGTCAACATCCCACATACTCTTCTGCTTTTATATATATTGTTCATTCCATGCAGCTGCTTGGAATGAAGAAGTCATGCGCCACTGCTCGGCTGTCCTAACCAGTAGGATCTGAAGTTCAGCCCCGGCTGTCTCGTTGCTCCCTTGAAAATGCACCAGAGGAGGTTGCCGATTGACTCCCGGACTAGTTGATCGCTCACATCAGACCCATAGGAAAAAAATGAATTTCAATTGTACGTGCAACCGAGAAACGTTATGCCTCGTGTTGCTCCGCCAAAATCACTCGGAGTGATCAACGTCTGAAATTCTTCGGCCTGACTCTGACGCCTCGACGGCCATTTTTATTGTCTGCTTCCCTACTCCGTTAAAGAAAAATGAGGTGAGCCAAGCCAGCCTAAAAGGTATCTGGGTCGAGAAATGAAGCCCGCTACTCTCCATTGTAGGAATATTACCGAAAAGAAAAGGTAAACCCTTTCAGAAAAATATATTTATTTTACGGCCTCCTGTTTCAACAGACTTTCTCAGAAAAAATATTTGGTAGAGGATCACCGAGTTGAAAAAAAAGGTATAATTATTGTTGAAGTCTTTGATTATTCGGAATTATTATGCAGTACCAGAAAAGCTTATTGTATCCAGTAAAGACGCGGAGAACATAAGTGAAAGTTGTGAAAAATGAAATTTATCGGGTATTATAAAATGAGAGAGTTAAGTTTTTTTTTTTATAACACAAATGATATAAAAGTGAAGAAATTCAGAATCAGTCGTAATGCGTTACACGCTAAGAAAACCACATGGTATTTTATATATATATATTTTTTTTGGCCAATGTGTATCATTCTATTGTATTATGCATGATGTTTTGAAAAGGTACCTAAAAGAGTAATATCAAGTGATGATCACATAATTTTTTTCCTTCCAGTAAACGATAATCACACTGAAATTTTGAATCATATAATATGAATACTTAAAAAATAATAGAAATGTTAAACATTTCCAAAATTAGGCGAAGTTAAAAATTGTATATCTAATTTCCACCCAACAAAATTGAAATTGGACTCTAAAACTCCTTTTGGCATTCATGGGTGCTTTGTGAAAAAATAAAACAAAAAAAACAAAAATCTGTAAAAAAATTCTCAACAAAATTCTGATCAGGCGAAAGCCTGATCACCATTAAATATAACTGCAAGTCAGTTTTTTACAACTAAAAATTTTGAGTCACTTTTATTAATTGTTTGTGTTCAGTGAATCCAAGGTAACTGATAAGTAAATCTTGTGAAACTTTCTTTGTTCAGCTCATAAATCACCTCTGCACTTGGCAGAGTTCAGGGATCTGAACCGGGTAAGTTAGTCCACATATACTTTGACAACGCAAAATTTTACTGTTTTTACACACATTTTCTTTTGTTCTTCCACTAGCTAATTTTTATACATCACGTGCCATATTGTTCCGCAGTATTTTGATACAAATGTATTTACACTAGAACACATGGTCCTAGTGACCTGAGATTAAAGACCGAGAGATTTGATGATTTTGAAAAATCCTATTTATATCAAATGGTTTCCGTGCCCAGGATTTATGGCTTGACGGATCACTGAACACAAAGTGACTCAAAAATAATTTGTAATAAGGTGTAAAATATTATTTGTAAAAGAAATTTCAGTTCAGGAGCTTTGAATAGGAAATAGGTGGAAAGTTCTTGAGATTCTTGATGCATCTTTTTTCTTTCCTTTCTTCACCCAACTCGTAAAGTTGCATTTTATGAGAAAATTTCAAGTCTTGCTAACACACAAACATCTACATGAGTATTGAGTGTATTGTATATTTGTCTAGTGATATTTTGCAGTAGCATTATCTTAAGGTATAGTTTTAGCGTATGTACAAGGTTGATATTAATACAAAGTAAATTTAGTTGCAAGTGCATAAAAATTACTAACACTTGTGCGTAATTAGTGAAAATTGCTTATGGTAGGTTGTTCATATTCAGGCAGCAGATAGTTGTTCCTTTTCTTAAATTAATGTATAAGGTACTTGATTAGTGTACGACAGTTGGATATTAAGGCACTGGGAAAGGAGTACTCCTGTATAACTTTTATCTTCACGTGTACTACACAAGTGTGATACTGAATTTTGGCACAGTGTGGGATAAATCTTTCATTCACAGTCCTTTTGTTTCCAAATCCAATTCTTTCGTTCCTATTGTGTATGGGATGCGGTAAGTATTGTGTGTATTCATAGTGTCGCAGTACAGAAATAATTTCAGTGTGAATATATCTATTATAAGGGTAGGAGTTATTGTACGAATAATAGTGATAATTGTTTTTTTAATAATTAACATGGCGGAATCAGAGAATGGTGATAATAGTCCATCTCCTTCAGGAGAGGAAGCCATGGATAGAGGGGAAATAAACTCTAACCTCAGCATATCAGCTCTAATGAATTTAATTCCTACATTTACGGGAGGTAATGATGGGGTAACATTAGAAGAATTCTTGGATGCAGTTGAAGAAGTTAGTGGCCTGGGAAACTGGTCAAAAGGACAGAAATTGCTAATTACCAAAAGGAAATGTCAAGGTGAAGCAAAACAGTTCCTAGGAGATTTATCACTCAGAGAAAGACAATTGACATGTTAGTTCTAAAACAGGCCCTGGTAGATAGATTTTCTTCTTCAGTTCCTTTGTTCTTATTAAAGAGAAGATTTACCTCATGTAAGCAAGGTGTAGGAGAAACTGTAAAACAGTTTGCTACAAGAGTAGAGGGTTTGGCATACAGGTGCTTTGGGGAAGAGGTAGGCACAGAATCTGGCAGGTCTATAACCAGGAATACTCTCCTCTCCCAATTGTGGCAGGATTAAATCCTAGAATAAAACGTCTAGTGTTGTCACACAACCCCCAGACATTTGAGCAAGCAAAGGCCAAAGCTCAGCTAGAAGAGGATAATGAGACATGTATGAACGGCCACCGAAGTGTCAGATTTGTAGGGGCAGAGGCAAGCGTTGACATTGTGCCAGGATCAGAAATAGGTAATTTAGCCCAGAGGGTAGAAAATAATCAAGAAACAATTTTAGCGCTGGTAAATGCAGTCGAGGGTGTACAAGAAACTCTCAAGAAAGTATCTCTCCGGGACACTGAAATTTCAGACAGGAGCAATTCACCAGGTAGAAATGTTAGGTTCAGGGAAGAAACAACGCAGTTCCTCAGGATAGATTTCGAAGAAGCGACAGGATAAATACATACGTGCTATGGTATTTTTCTTTAGCTTAAGGCAAATACCTCTTTGAGGACTGTGTTATTTTAAAATACACCAGTGTGTGTGTGTGTGTGTGTGTGTGTGTGTGTGTGTGAATAGAAACATAAATGCCTCTCACTTTTAGAAAAATATGTATCTGGATATATTCCGTTGGTATTTGTGTAAAATGCGCGAAATATTTTCGAAAAACTTATGCACTAAAACTAAAACCTCTTTTCATTATTCGTTTAAAAATCCCAAATTGCTTAAACGTGTCTCTCAACACTCATATTTTGCATTTGCAATATTTGCGCCCCCTCAGGCACTTCATATAAAGAAAGGAAAACCAAACGCCGCCCCGGTGGCTCAGTGGACTAAGCGCTGGCTCATGGCAATTCCTCCGTGAATGGTCCAGGTTCTAATACAGGTAAGGCATGGATGTTGTTTTTGTTTTACGACACTGGCTCTCTCACTTCTCTGGAGCCAGATACCCTAAATTAGGTACGGGTGATTGCTTATAGCCTATTGAGTTACTCACGGTGGTCATTAAACCTTCAATAAAAAAACGCTCCTACAAATAATTCAAAATACTGCACTCTTGCAATACGATATCAAAACAGTACTTTAAAATCACCTACAATATGTTGTTCCCTTGCTGCCATACCTGCCCTGTAGACGGATCTACCGCCGGCTAAGCACAACTGAAATGTACATGAATAGAGTAGAACCACGGCATAACGTGGTGAACTTCCGGGTGCAAATGCAGCAAGTCTGGAAAACCACAGACCAGGACGTTATTAGGAACGTTTTTTTCAATACAGCTAGAAACACTTTCTAACTGTATTTGTTCTTGTATTGCTCCGAGACGAGACCACACTTTCTACAGACCTTCTACATTACACTGATATCCGTGAATCCGACTTTTTTCAACTGTAATCATTTGTAACTTTACCAGCATTTCTCAGCGCGCCTTCGCATCATGCAAAATATATGTCTTTTTCAATGAGAAATCGTTTTGATGAGTGGCGTAGATTCATTTCTGCATACTCTGAATTAACTGATTGACTTAGTTAAGGGAATGAAAAAGTATAGCCCAATATCAAGCTTGAATTCAACAGAAGTGACCAATTATTTCAATTTTTTCAATTTTGTTGGAAAAACAGAGAAAACATTCATTACTGCATCCGGTTATATCCTTGAAATTTGTCAATTATATGTCAGATAACCCATTGAAAATCGATTATATCCTTCAAATTTGTCAATTGTATGTCAGATAACCAATTTTCAAACAAAAAAATGCAATTAGTGTTTACAAATTTGTGTCACTACTGTGCATGTATCAACAGTTTTTGAGCGAGAGGATTTCAACAACTTTAGTGCCCGGATAATCTTTATTTGAGTATGATTTGTTTCAGACATTTTTATCACATGCAAAAGCACAAATTTGTCGGTGACGCAGATCTAATCCCACGTCTCCTCGCTCCTGAGTGAATAGCTCTAACCGAATAACCTACACCGACCGAATGCATCGCTGCAGATTTCTCGTCATGAAACGTGCTTCATCTCTGTAGTACGTCACGCAGGTCTCTAACAGTTGACGGTAATTTATTGAAAAAATTAATTAATAATTGGTAATCACAAGATGAAAGGTATAATGATTTGATAAGCATATTTTAATTCTTGGCAGACCTCCTGTTCCTTCGCAGTGAGAAACTGTTGAATCCATGGTATTGAAATCACACAGTTCTGACATTGTAGAATTTTTTGTTGTATTTCTTTCGTTCTGGAAATTACCCTTTTTATTTTGAGCTGACTATTATTATTTTTTTGGTAAATATGGAGTTCAGCATCTTAAATTATTTTGCCGGAAATAGGGAATTTCGAAAGAGTGAGACCTACAAATTTTAAAATATGTAACTTCATGGCAAATGGTGAAAACATCTCGTATTTCAAATGTTTTTTAAAGATTTTTACCGTAAAACGTTCCTTCAAGTACAGCGAATGAACATCAGCTGCGGCAAGCCTAACACAGCGCCGTGGCAACCACATGAAGCTTGGCTCCGCTGAAACGATGGTCTCGTTCCAACGGCCGTTTTGCTGGTGGAAGAGCACAGCACGACCGTGGAACGTTCTTGCCAGGAAAGCGTTCCATTTTGTAGTGCTACCCTACAAAAAATAACTCATCATTTCTGTCTCTGTTTTTCACATTACAATCTGACAATTTGTTGCATTTTTCGCGTATGAATCATTGATTCGCAATGTATGAACTCACTTCTTCTGCGAGGATTTCTTTTGTAATCCAATTTGAATGAACTGCGAACCCGTTCATAACAGCAAAACTTTCATTTTCCGATGCCATGTAACTTCCGTTTCAGGGAGAATGAGACATGCTCTTTAACGCTCTTCTAGAAGAAAGAAGGGCATTTCCATGCTTTCTATTTCGAATCGGAATGATATGCGTAAGAAAGAAGCAATTGTCCCCATGTGTTTTGAAAAATTGCGACAGAAATGAGGAACTATTCTCTGCAGCGCAGCACAGCAAATTGGAACGCTTTGCTCGCAAGAACGTTCCCCGTTCCTTTTGTACTCTTTTTTTGTTTAACGGGTGCCAAGCTTCACAAAGTCGCCGCGGCGTTGTGTTTGCCCTGCCGCAGCGGTGTTCAGGTCGACGTGCTTGGAGGTCAGTTTTTCGGTTAAAATCTTTTAAATCAATGGCGTATATTCGAAATTAGTTGTGCTAGCTGCGAAGCCCAGAGAATGCACAAATAAGTAAATTAGATATACACGAATAAAAGTTAATTATCAATGGTATTAAAATATGTCGATGCTTTTACTGCGAAAAAGAGAATTAGTCTAGCGAACTGGCAAACAAAGTCCAACGAGGCTCCTAGTGGAAGGATGGTGTTATTGTAACGCCACCAGCTCTAGCAGTCTTCGCTGTGTGATTCGAAGAATTTCGATATGATCGCCAGCTCGCATTTAGGGGTGATTGCTTTAGGCAATGGTTCTCTATGAAAAAAGAAGATTTAGGACTAGCATTCGTCACTCGCATGCTTTCGCCCGTAACAGCTCGTGTTTTGCGAGAGTTGTTTCAGTTGTGAGAAATGTCAATAATTAAAATCAGTGATATTATATATTAAATTCGTGGCTTTGTTGGATTCGAACTGTTTTGATAAATTTTGCGAGAGCTTTCCTGATCATCTACCATCAGAACTTAAACGACCTTGTGCTTCAAATTTTGATTCAGTTCGACTCAAAACTAAACTGAAGGTGCTTTATTTCTTTGATGAATACAAAGGAATTAGTAAGAGACATTACTTGTTACATGAAGTTGAATAAATTTTACATTGTGTTTAGTGAGGTGTACAAATTATGCAGGCCTATTATTAAAGCTTTTATCAACAACTGCACCTGCGAAAGAAGTTTTTCTACAATACAAAAGAATCAAAACATATCTTAGAGCCACACAAGGCAATGTACACTTGAGAAACTTGGCTGTTTTGTCAATAAAGAAAAACATTCTTTCTAAATATGAAAAAATATTCAGTAGAAAGTTTTTATGAAAACGCAACACTCAAGTTCACACAAAAGGAAAGAAGAATGGAGTTCAGGAACAAAAATAAAGTATTCCAGAGATAAAGTGTGTTCTAAATTCCTAATCCTCATAATTATTTTGTAGTATGTTGGCAATAGCATGTACGCAAAATTTAGAAAAAAATACTTCTGTTACTTAATACCTGAAAAATAAACTTTGCAATTTAAAAAAAACAGTACTGGGGGTAGGGACGGATGCGATAGCCCAGATCTCGGGGCCAAGATACGCTACTGTTTTAAATGTATCTCACAGATGGAATTTTTTCACAATTTGCCGTGAAATTACATACACATGTATGTTAAAATTTGAACGTTTCACGTTTTCGAAATCCTTCAACATTTCCGGCGAAATAATTCAGGACGCTAAACTGCACATTGACCATTTTTTCTGCTCGGTAAGACAGGCTCCAAACAGGTGCATAGAATTCAAATGTTCATGTTTTTTGCAAATTTTGATAGCAGTTTTTTCCCAAAGAAACTAACTCACTGACTTTCCTTTCTCTTCAATGATTGCAAGCTATCACTTTTTAGCACGTCTTTTACGTTTTTTATAAAGAAGCTATGTGCTAATGTTATCCCTGGGCGCCCTATCTTTGCAACGATTAGTCCGATTTGAAAACTTCTTTTGCATTACGAAGCCGGGAATGTGAGAATAATGATCCTTCTATTCCGGTTTTCTTTGAATGCATAACTTCGCCGCTAAAGGTTGTCAATACAAATGCTGTCGATTTCAAAGTACATTTTATTCCATAATAACTGCTTCTAAATATCCGATTGAAAAATGTCTTTCCGCCTTTCGATACCATTTATAACGAAGACTATTTTTGGTACCGTTTCTTTTTGAGGTACTTCCCAGTTTTCCGCTACAGGGTGTAAAGTTAAATTGCAAATTTTCCAATATCTCTGTTTCTAAAAATCCGATTTAAAAAATCCTTTTTTCATCGAATAGAAATCCGACGGGGGCAAATGCTTTGCATATAGATCCTAATTTTTGAGACGAACAGTTTTGCGACTTGGGTATGTAAGTGTATATTTATATTTCCATGTATTTGCTATCTGATGATTCGATCAAAAAAAAAATTGTGATAAGAGACGACTCATCACAAAAATCCTTATGAGAATGCCTTCTACTTAAAATGACGCATAGCTTTTCCTCCAACGGGGGCGTACTAGTATATCTTACAGTACTTGATATATCTGCTTCTAATTGTCCGATTTGAAAAATACTTTTTCTCGGGCATCGTTTCTGGTGCGAAATGTTTCTCGTATGATTTCACTTTTTTCTTAACGCTCATGTTTGCCACTAGAGACCATAAATTCACATTTCCGTTTACAGTAAACCTACAGCAATATCTGCGCTTCTAAAACCGCAAATGCCAACATCGTTTTTAGGTCAGCTACTACAAACTACGAAATCCTTTTGTGCGCATTTTCTTCCAAAACTAATATAAAATTTCCCCGCGAGGAGGCGTAAATATTTAATATGTTCTTGATATCTCTGCTTCTAAAAAAACAATTTAAAAAAATATTTTAGCGCCGGATACCATTCCTTGCATGTACTCGTGGGAATTTCCGTTTCACAGTTCTGGATTTTTGCAGGGGGAATTTCCATTTCACAGTTCTAGGTTTTTCCTGTGGGAATTTCTAATTTACAGCTCTGCTTCTAAAAATCTCACTGAAAATTTTCTTTTTGTACTTATGTTAATTGTTACAATAAAGATGGGGAACGTTATCCTCTTTAAATACTGCGCAGTTTTCTCGCTAGGTGGCGTAAATGCCAAAACTTTTTCCTTTGTATCTCTGCTTCCAAGAGACATATTTGAAAAATTCTTTTCTTTAGCATACCTTTTGCTACGAAGAATACTTTCAGCATATTTTCTACTTTCCCATTATTTGAAATTCTGCCTGCAGGGTGCGTCGGTTTACATTGCCAAATATTCGTTATTTCCTGACTAACTACAGATTCACCTAATTACGTGAAGTTCTGTTTGTTAGCACGTCTTTTGTAAAAAGATCGTGCTTATGCTATCGGCTTGTCTGTCTGTCCGTCTGTGGACACCATATCTCTATAACTGTTAGTCCGATTTGAAATTTTCTTTTCTCATTTGGAAGCCGGAAATGCGCGAATGATAACCCTTAACTTCGTTTTTTGTACGATGCACTATTTCGCCGCTGGAGAGCGTAAATGCAGATGATATCCAATTCAACATACATTTTATTCCATATATTTGCTTCTAAACATCCGACTGACAATGTTTTTTACCTTTCGATTCCATTTATGTCAAAGACTATTTCAGGTATAGTAACTTTTTCAAGTTACGAATAGATTTTTTGTTAGGGGGAGTAAAATTAAATTGCGTTTTCCCCGATATTTCTACTTCTAATACTCCGATATAAAATAAAATTTCTTCAGCAGGTTTATTTAATGGGAAATCTTTTGCATATAATTTCTAATTTTTGGCAAAGAATGGTTTGGCCACCAATGGACTTAAGCGTTAGTTTATGCTTCTGATGTATTTGCAGCAAAATATAGGCTCCTGAAAACTTAATAGAAGAAATTATTTCCTGCAGCGGTGCCGCTCGCATCGAAAAACCTTTGAGAATACTTTCTTCTTTAAAAAATGTATGTTTTTCCCACCAGAGGGAGTACGCTCATATCTTATACACTGGTGTGCAAAAATTAAGGACGAGACGGTTTTTCGAATAAAACGTCGTGCAGAAGCGCTCCACATCGACTCAAATCATACCATAAGATCCCCAAGATGTACGAATATGGGACAAGTGGGCAAAACCGTCCAAACAAGGAATCCAAAGGCTATAAAGGCACTTTATTAAAAAGGGAGCTTCGAGCACAACTGGACAGAAGACAGAAACATCCATGTGACAGGCGGCTGCCAAGAAAACTCCAGTCTTTAGTAGGGGATATGATCACCGCTGACTGCGTTGCAGGATTTACAACGTCTGTCCATGTTGAGGACGAGGTTGTCTAGGAGCTGTTGAGGCATCGCGGCCCATTCCTCTTGTAGCGCTAATCGCAGCTGCGGAATCGTTGCTGGCGGCTGGTGACGTGCTGCCAAGCGTCTCACGAGAAAGTCCCACATGTGTTCTATTGGATTTTGGTCCGGGGACCTTGCGGGTCAATCCATGCGTTGAATATGTTCACCCTTCAACAGCTCTACGACAGCCACTGTACGATGAGGGATAGCGTTGTCGTCCATGAAGAGGAACTCAGTACCCACAGCACCTCTAAACAGACGCACGTGAGGCAGGACAACATTGGTACAATAGCGGACACTAGTGAATGAACCTCCTTGGAATATGTGGAGGTCATTACGGCTATCAAGCATGATGCCGCCCCGAACGAGAACTCCGCCACCTCCAAACCAGACCCTTTCGATGATGTTGGAGGTGTGATTGCTTGTTCCCTGCTCTCTTCAGATGTGCATACGTCCAGAATCGCTCGTCAGACTAAATCGGCTCTCATCCGTAAAGAGAACTCGACCTCATTGCTGATGCGTCCGTTTCTTTTGTTCCTGGCACAACAGAAACAGCCGTCTCCGATAAGCAGGCGTTAATGGCACACACCGTACTGGTCGTCGTGCAAATAGACCACTTTTGTGCAGCCTTCTGGCCACGGTAAAACACGATAACGGACGTCTGTTGCATGTGCCTTGCGATTTCTCCTGCTGTCTGCTGTCTGACTGTTCTCGCCTGTAGGGCAATATACCGGTCGTCCGCCGCCGTGGTTGCTCGTGTACGACCACTGCTAAACTCTCGGACAGCTGTTCCTCTCGTTTAAAATGCTCTCTAAACTCGGTAAACGATGCTGTAGGCTATCCAGAAATCCTCGGCCACGCTAGACACACTTCGACCTTCTTCCAACTTCCAAATGACGCGACCTCGGGTAAAGTCATCCAGATGTCATCTACTGGATTGCCTGTTGACCATATCGCACCGTGGCAGCAACTCGACGTCGTTCAAACCCATGTACACCGTGCAGTATCTTTCACCGAATTGCTAAGCATACACCGCTCGTGTACTTTATACCGTTCCGACACTCCACCCATCCCTACGTCATGCTGCATATATGCGCATGCCCTACCATACCGGACCCTAGTCTATCTACTGAGTGGTCTTTCGGTCCGTATAACGAAGTAAATTTCTCCGTCATTTCTGTCTACGCCAGGATTCGAACACGTATCCCCTCATTCCGGAATAAGTCACTCTACCAATTGAGCTACGCGGACGTTTTTTTATTCTGATTCCTATCTGCCTTTATGTCGTGTGCGTCCTTCTGGCAGGTATGTCACATCTCCTGGTACGTTACATCATTCCCCCCTTATTATTTTTTTATTTATTTTTTTTTCGAAGCGCTGGAGAAGGGATTCTTTGATTTTTCCTATCTCGCGGTGTGGAAAGAACACCACACCAATGCGAGATTTTGAACGGTGGGGGCATCCGGATAGTTCGGGCGCCATTATAACGAAGTAAATTTCTCCGTCATTTCTGTCCACGACAGGATTCGAACCCGGATCCCCTCATTCCGGAATAAGTCACTCTACCAATTGAGCTACGCGGATGTTTGTTCTGACTACTATCTGCCTTTATGTCGTGTGCGTCATTCTGGTAGATGCGTCACATCTCCTGGTACGTTACATCCGTTCTACTTGCTCGTTCCGGTGTTATGCTAATTTCCCCTCTTCGTCGTTAATTTTTGCACGCCAGTGTATTAGCCTATTAGCCCATATCTCTGCTTCGAAGGGTGCGATTTAAAAAAATTCCTTTTTTTTTGAAGAGCGTTTCCGCTGCGAAATGTGTTTTATATAATTTGAATGTTTTCTTATCGCACAAGTTGCAACCAAAGGGCGTAAGTTCAAGATTCCATTTACAACAATATTTGCTGGATTAATAACTTGATTGGGAAACTTCTTTCTTCTGTCAGGTACTACAGATATCCATACCGGTTCTATTCACTATGAATAGATATGATAAATTTATTTCGTGTCCGAACTGATTTAAAAGATGTGCTCATTACACCGAAAATTCGGTGTCATCTTTCTTGTTGTCTTTTAGATACCAAGCGGACCCAAGAGCGTGAAGCACACTGGCAATGTTTTCAACCAACATCCGCTAGTATAAAATAGTTTCACAGCATTCAGTTCACACAATTCAACAAACATCAGCTAGTATAACATAGTTTTAATATGCAGGACGAAGTAGTTTCAGTAATGTCCCAATACAAAGAACTTTCGAATTCACCGGGAGATGCAGCGAAGTCTCACGGCGTAGATCGCGAGCAGATACGACAATTTTCTTTTCTGACGACCGTCGTCTCTTCCCTAAAGGGGCCGTCGGCAAATTGTGTTTGTAACAGTAACCTAAAAAGCACAGCCAATCTTTAGAGAACATGGTGTTCTTATTTAGGACTGTTGGATCAGTTTTCACCCTTTTCCCCTGGAATGGGAAGACGTCAACAGCTCTTGTATATAGTGCCCTGCACTGCATATAAGAGCTGTTGACTTATATACTCTTAGATTTCTTTATTTGTCTATCCTTCTTAATTCCACTGTGGTCCTAAGTGACATGCTGCCGTAAATATTAGCCTAAAGTGTACAGATCCATTTATTTAGTGCAATTCAGAAAAATTAATGTTATGCAAATTACTAAAACTGTTCCTGGTGAACTAGTACTTGCCTGGTTGCTTCATACCCTGAGATTCCAAGTGCCATTTTTACATTATGAAAACTTTAAGTTCAGAAGTTGCCTTATATTCACTAGTTTCCTCATTGTTTTACTAGCTGTCAGGGTAAAAACATGTAATAACGTTTTTGTTGTTAGTTCAGGGTCCATTCCGACAATGTATTCCCAATAGCAATTATGCTAAGGTTTAAAACAAGTGATATTAGATTTATGTATCTTCCATAGTTCGGGAGATAGCCCTTGGTGTCAGCTCATTTGTTTACACTCACCTTTGTTTTTCTCATTTGGGCTGTCACTTGTTTTCCTGCTGCACAACTCCTTGGAACAAGTTGTGCAGCAGAAAAACTTTGCAATTCTAGGAAGAAATCGTAATAAGTGACATAACCAATCCACAGTAATAGCACCGTTTGTTGTAAAGATGGCAACGTGTTAATATGAGAAAAGAGAAATACATTTTTACATTATGAAAACTTTATATGGACTAAACACATCGCATTATAATAGAGTGCAGATACTGTTCTGTAAATGTAGTAAATCCTGTTTAAATTTGCCATGCCCCCTGACAATCGTGGCTGTGTTTCCTTGGTTTCTATTACAAACCCAATTTGCAGACCGGCCCTTTAGGGGTCCCAAAGTCAACGGTGTAAGCTCAGAAAGCTGTCGGCCTCTGGCCTCCATCTACTCCGCGACACTTCCCTACATCTCCTGG
Source organism: Macrothele yani (assembly GCA_039090855.1). NCBI lineage: Eukaryota > Metazoa > Arthropoda > Arachnida > Araneae > Macrothelidae > Macrothele > Macrothele yani. The sequence continues at coordinate 117,711,823 of CM077015.1, forward strand.
TGGATTTCAAAGTAGAAGTTAGTTCCGAAACACTTCGAAAAGCAAATGGAACAGAGAAAAAGATCTTTGCACAACAAACTGCAATCGCGAATCAAAATCTTGCGCAGAAAAGGAAGTCAGGCAGTTTTTCAAGAGAGCTTGTCTTATTGTTTAAAGCCCAAAAGAAATATTGTACGAGGAACTGCAGTTTATGAAGGACGATTCCATGTATATCAATATATTTGAATTACAATTTAATTTCAAGAGTCGTATTAGTTTCCACAAGGTTCGGTGAGGATATGCCCTAAACTGACATGGTTACACATTAGCACATCGTTTTTCAGGAGTTTTTTTGTTTGAAAATATATTCAGCATTGCGCTGATTTCTTTTACAGCTCTCATATGCGGTATCAGTAAAAAACAGAACTACTCGAATTTGTCGAAATTACGTAAATAGTTACTTTTACTAGATATCTTTGGAATCTATTTGTTTTCCCCCATTAAAATCAAATATAAACTGTAATAGCAAATTGGAATTCACTTCTTCCTTCGAAAAATGTAATTTAATATTTAATTCACATTTCAATATTTACTGTCAGGGTTGTGAAATTTTACTGTATTAAAAGCGACTGACTCTTTTCTTTGTGAAATGAATGTCAGTTACAGTTGAAGAAAGAACATTATTAGCTGGTAATGATTGTTGGTCAGTACTCAGTAACTGTGGTATGTCAGTGTAAGACGCAAAAAATATTAAGGTATTCATTAAATCAATTACAAGAAGGCATCCTTGTGGGGAAAATTTGCAAATTAAATCTGCGATAAGAAAAAAACACAAGGAAATAAAAACATTTAAGAACAATACCAACGCTTGTTACGAAACTGTTGGCCTCTTCTATGACCGAGTGTTTAGAGGCGGGGATTCCAGTGTAATAAAAACTATAGTCCCGGGTTTCACGAAAGATAAACACAATATACAGGAACTCACGGGAAACCTGATTAAAACAGCTTGCCTCTCTAATTAAGGCTTTGAAAGTAAAACATAGTTTCGCCCATTTTCAATTGCTTTCAGATTTAGAGACAGTTAAGCCCGTGACGCTTAAAATGTGTTTAAAATGAGTGAGAGAAACAGCAGTATACCATCAGTGTAGCATAGTGGTCAAAGGTGCGATTCTATGGACAGTATCTCGAATTGTATGGTGTCCCGATCCACCAGTGAAGCACAGGCGGTTTATCTTTCCTATTGCGCTGCTTTGTTCACTCATTGGAATCAGTATGGCCAAATTAAGTACGGGTGCTACCTACTGCCCCCGTTTCTATTCGCATAGAGCGGAAATCAGTATGCAATAGGAAAAAATTAGAAGTTAGAACCTCCTATCAGACTATTGTTAATTAAAGGCAAGACTGGAACAAAACACTTTCGCGCTCCTGCCAGCCTAGAAAAAAGTACGTACATTTCTTCCATCTCCGTAAGAACAGAACAATTTTGCGTATATTATACTACCTCGGTGCCAGCGTAATCAGAGGCGCGGGCTTCTAACAAATTACCAGAAATGGAGGCATCGTGCGACATACAGGAGGTATGAGTGGAGCATCGAACCCGCGGAGCTGAATCTCACCTCCCTCAGAATCCAGCTGTTTCAAGCAAGTGACGGGCATTGCTGATACACCAAAGTGCTCAGGGTGGTGAATAACTCTCTCCGGTTATAAAAAATAGCATTTATTCGTTGCATTGTTACCCCTTGTTTGGTAGAATCCCATCCGGTTCATTTTTTTTTGTCTGGCTGTGGGTAATAGTTGCAGAAAACAGCTTGCTTTCAAACCAAGGTTCGATTTGCAATGTTCAAATGTAAAATGGAAATTTTGAAATCAGGTGCACTTTACTATTCACTTGAAATACTATAAGAAAATATTTGTGGGAATTTTCAAAAAAATATGAAAATATTTAAGAACAAATTGTGTTGATATCTGAGATCTATCCTAGATCACACCACCGAGGCATTTTCTTTCTCTGTGTATCAAAAGCACTTAGTCATAGAATTCCAGGCTTCATTTATTTAGATAGTCGCAAATTTATGTGATTGAGACTATTAGTTCAAAAGGGATTTGGCTAGATGCTTAGGTTACCTCCCGGTTTCTTGGATTGCTTGTAATTACACAGCATGCCGGTAGATGGTAGGGTGCGAAGTTCGCACTCTTAGTCAAGGACAAAAGCCATTGTTTCAAAGGATGTGTGACATCAGGGTCTCCTTGGCCAGGGCTTGTATTCCTTTGGCTGATGAAAGGAATCGTAGGGAAACTACGATGTTTTAGGTAAACAACTGCGGTATCACACAATGCTAATTTCGTAATGCGCAGAATAAGTTCACTAGCACGAAAAACTAACACGTTACTAATCACTCGTTTCCGTTATTATCCAATGCTGTGGTCACCCAACGGGAGAACACCGCTGCGAAAATGAATGACATAAGGTGTGAAATCTCTATAAGTTTCACACGCAGTAAATTCGTTGCTCGGTTGTAGAGCTCGGAAGCACCGGATGCCAATAAATGGGTCCTTAAAAACGTGTATAAACTGGTTGTTACTCGGGGTTTGTTAAAATATATTGCTCGGAACATCGCACGCTGTGCCCCGCTCGAAGAAAGCCAGCTGAGACGAGACACACTTGCATAAGCGAAGCTAACCGCACCGAAGGACAATAATGCTCGTGATAATATTTTCAGTGTTCTCAAAGCCCACGATGAAGGACTGGTTTCCACACATTTTTAACTTAGGATACTAATATATATTACATATATCATCCCAGCTAATAAATACTCAATAATGTATTATGATTTTCAAAAATGCATTAGGACGTAAGGTACCTGCATTTTAAATACCGTTAAATTGAACGCAATAATTTTTGAATGAATCACCTGTTCAGTCTTTCAACTATAAGAATTCATCCTGCGAAACTTTGAAGTACTCGCGTTGAGGCAAGTCGCGAAACGAGCTGAAGAAATAATGGGCATCCACTTCAAACAGGACTCCTTCCAAAACATGAATATTCATCAGTGACTCTCTGAGTCAAGAGCATGAGGTCTCCACTAAACAACCACCAGGCTGAAATTTCTTGGCACCCGCTGAGCACAAAAAGCGTCTCACAGAATTTTCTGTATCAAGAATGATGAGGACTTGTAACTGTGACTTTAAGCATCGTCCTTAGCATGAGCAACAAGCAAACGTTCCAATGAAACTGAAACTGTAGGTATTTTCTTTTTGATAGAGCCAGGCTTCTCAACTAGATGATTTTTGGTTTAGCAGAACACGACGTTTTGCCCGTTTTCACAAAAAGACAAAAACATCATCCGCCGCCATGTCCACACGCCCTCAAGAACAATAACGGTAAAGCTGGAATACCGCAAATCTCGAACGTTGCTGGCCACGTCGCTAGGGTTAGCTCATCGATATAACTTGTTGATATGGATAATTCTCAGCATTAACAGCAACATGCTGTATTTAAGAAGCACCAATTATGATATGACTACACTAGACCTTAAAAATGCTAAAAGCAATCCCGTTAAAAGCCAGCACGCCACTCCGCCACAAATGTTTTAGACTGGGAGTGGATTGAGTCATTACCTGTCTTTGGGGTAAAGCAGGAAGGACATTTACAGTGTTGGTATCTAGGAATAAACAGCACTTTGCTTCTGGTATCCTCTTTTCCATTTACGAATCCCCGCACAAGGCAAATATGCAGCCCGGCGTAGCTGTCAATTCCCAGAGCACAAAGAGACACATATGAAGGAATATGGAAGTAAGCGAACGAAGAAGGAAACTCCAGGACTTTCTCTAAATCACGGCCTCAGCAAGCAACATCCGATACAGGAGCATTCCATTCTTGATGGAAAAGGGGACCATAAAGAAATTCCAAATACAGTGCAAGTTCGAGAGAGTACGATATCTTTACCACTAAAACGAATTCAGTGGCATAGAATTCATTCATGAGTTCAGCAATTATCATTCTTTTGTGGTTAAAACTTGCCTGCAGGGAAGAATAATTTGCCCCCGCCCCCTCCCAGTGCTCCCACAAAAAAAACAAACGTTCTTGCGACATGAGCATTTCTTTATTTCAGGGCTCAAAATATTTTTCAAAATGTTTATGAAAAATATTTAGATTTCAAAATCTACATGTGGCAAAACTGGCAGTCAGTCAGCCTATGATATCTAATGTGCGCTGTCTGAGGGTGTGAGGTGACTTCAATACCAGTTTAGTCCGATATTTTTGCTTACTGAACGAAATCCTTGTTTAGTCAACTTTTTGATTTTGTAGTTTCATCATTAAGAGCAAACAATCTACGTTCATATGTTCCTGGTGTGCGTGACTGTTCTGCAATAAAGTCGTTAAGCAGGATAAGTACTTTTTTCGTTTTTTTACATCTAGTTAAAACCAAGCATTTTCGAATCCCCTTGCCTTCCCAGTTCAGTGATTGAAAGACATTCTGCAGTATCGTATTGAACACCACTTTTTGTTTAGTATTAACATAGCATACGAACACAAGGAAGATTTGACAGTAATAGTTGCCTCCATATTTCGTATTCTGACTGTAATCGCTTGGCTCCATATCTTCGTGTTCTTTCCGGTAAGTGTTACGGCAAAATGTATGTACGTCCAACTGAAACAATCTGTTCGTTGCCCTACCCATTCGCTCTCTTCCGGTGCATGTCTTGAATCGCCATAATCGGGCATTCCCCACTATGTGGATTCGCACTAGTCATCTGGCACTCTTACTTCCATGATCTGTCCTTCCTACTTCCATGATCTGTCGTTCTATCTGAGCCTGTGGGCTGAAACTAATGTAACGCAGCACAAAAGTTCCTTTGGTTGCGTCTAAACCTTCCCTGTGGGTGGAAACCCTACAAGATATGACAGGGTACCGCTGATGAAGATCCTGGTGAGCTACAATCCGGATTTAACTGATGATCACGTTGAACCACTCAGTGAGACGCGATAGAATACTCTGTGTGTTTTAGAAATAATTCTCATTCTGGGTTTGTATACCCAAAAGTGACTTATGGGAATAAGTTATTTTTGGGTATTCAAACCCAGAATGAGAAGTACGGAGAAATGACTTTAAAATAAAAATATCCTGGTAGTTCAGATAATGATCCGAATGTGTTAAGATATTTGTTGAAGCTCTTACATGGATGGCTAAGCATTACACAATTTTGGGGTGCTGCTCTTCGCTGATTCAGCGCTTAACCTGAAAATGAAATTAATTAGAAAACACGCTAGAGGTAAAAGTTCTTAACTATACTGTAATCACTGACTAAAGTTTATCTGAATTGTTTTTTTTTTCAAATCATTTCTTTAATGTAAGTTTACTTTTAGTATTTAATTTGTAAAAAACAGTATTAATTTTAATAGATAGTCAGGTAACTTTACCCATAACTAATAGCATGACGATGTCTCTAAGCGCAGGTGTGTGTTAAATGAAGTAATTCACTTGTACTCCGCCACCTTGTTCAAATCTTAATCTCCGCTGGTGCGGTCACTGACTTATTACATTATTGTCGTCGATTCGAGAGCGGTCCGTTCGAGTTCTTCTGATTAACCAGCATGTTCCGGGGATTCGAAACACCTGTGGAAGTAGTTACCCATTCCCGAAACATTGATGTTTCACCTAATAAGCCGAAGCATTCGTAATTTTTAATCTATCCCAGGAAAACCTCTGTTCGGTACTCACCAATAACATCGAGTAGCAAATAATATACAGTATGAAACAAACACACCGCTTAATGTTTTACTGGAACATGTAGGAGACTTGCAGCAGAAACTAACATTATCTTCTGAAGTGCAAATTTTTTTTTTTTTCCTTTTTTGCCATCAAGTCAACGGCGGGCTATATGACAATCATGTTCTTTCCGTTAGGTAGAACCTTAAGGGAAATACATAAGTATAAAGCAAGATTCGTGAAATAATAAGGTTGAACGATTTTGGATTAGAGTTGCTATTGGCTGGCTAAATGGCATCGAAATCGAACCATTTTACGCGAGTTATCGTGCGACAGACGGAATTGCTCTTAGTAACGTCTTCTTTTCTTCCGCGTAGATGCTAGTTTTTCTAATGATTTTAATTGGAGGAATCAAAACAGTTCAAATACAACGAAATATCAAATATTACATCATACTAATCAGATCAGATATACAATTTATGTGAGAGAAAAATAAAAGCCTTTGGCAATTCAACCAGTATTTTGCGCCAAACATTATTTCCCTATGATGAACTCTACTACTTTGAGCAGCTGGACGCTACTTCATAGCAAGCAAGCGTATGAATGTTCAAGTTCTCACATAAAAGTTCAATGAACTGTACTGGAATAACAGGACATTTCCTTCCTATTTCTTACCTTTTTGCGAGACAATTCCAGCAATTGTGACTTTAAATCATGAATATAATATTTATCAATATAAAATTTTTAGAGCAAATCTTTGCATTTTTTGATTTCCAAATTACAGTATCTTTTTGTTTGAATTTCAATACCCAGATGCTTTACAACTCAGTACCTCCACGAAAACTATGGTAAAAAAATCCGAACCTTTGGCCTTCCCAGGGCCGTATTCCAGGTATCAGAACCAGGGAGACTGAAGACACATCTTGGGGGATGGTCTTTGTGTTCATCGACAAACTACATTCATCCACGAATACAGATTCTAGTTTTGCTTTGTATTTTAGTTCCTTTTGTTTACTTCACAAACGATAAATTTCTTCATGTCGGAAAGTAAAACATAAAATTAAAAATATAAAAATGGGGAGAAGGAAAACTGAAATTTCTTGAAATATAAAAAGTAAATCGCATTACTGTAGTTTGTTTGACCGTGGCTGATTTGCAACTGTCATTACCGCTGAAGGCAACATAACTCCAGCTAGTATGAAACATATTTATATCTTAGTCTACTGTTCTAGTTCCTTTCCGTGTATACATGCAATGGCATCGAAGAGTTATTGATGCCGAATTTCGTTTCTTTCTTTCTTCTCCCTCTTTAATCGCGCATTCTCCATCGCTGGTGCTCGGAGGCAGTTTCTTGGGAGGGATCAACAGCTAAGCCTCCCTTCCTCAGATTCCTGCCAACAAACATCTCCCACACATGCATCGCAGAACCACTCCTACCGACCGTAAACCAATGAAAGAGTAGAAAGTCTTCTGTCTGCACAAATATTTCTTTATCATTGTTTCACATCGCCTGGAGGGGTACTTTTAGCTGAAACGTGCTCACAACAACACAACTTTGTAATCAGGGGCGGATTTCCGACTAGGCGCGTGCTTAAGGCGCAGAGTTTGAGAGGCCCGAAAACGTGGAAATGGATTGCCAGTTTTGTTTTGGTTTGGTTTTCATGTACCTAAACAAATCAAGACTATACTTCGGTTTGTCGCCTCCAGCCGTCTGCTACAAGAGACGCGGTGCTAGGAACGTGCTGCCATCTATCTGGAGATATAAAATACGCGGCGTGGGCTATTTCTGTAACGAATGTGTTTGCGCAGTATTTTGGACATTTACTGGGCCGGAAAACATGTGTTTCCACCAGAATTAAAACCTGTCTTTCTATTACAATATTTAAATTATATTTATTACGTACCAGGAAAGAACTGTTTCATGATGCGAATCATTACCTCAAAGCAGTGTTCTGAGGAAAGACAATTCCGTCGGAATAAATATTCTCGATTGTGGTCTGCCAAATGATTTTTGTGAGACCCATCTGAAAGTCTGCGTTTCAGGGGCCGCCACTTACTCTCTGCACCTTCAGTATGATTAGCAGTACAAGGATCCACGAAATTGAGGGAAGGTTTTTGTACCCTCATCCTTCGCAACTTCCTTGAAAAATTTCTTCCAATAACAGAAACATGGCAAACCAAGTCCGACGCACGGAGCGAACAGCGATGACGGAACGGGAGCAGCAGCGCTGGGAGGAAGGAGCGGAAGTGCCACCTATCGGGAAACATGTGATTTCTCATGATTCCACGTTACTTCCTTCTAGCAGAAAACGCAACGGGGGCGGCAAACGGAAGTGCGTCCCAAATCAGTCCTTAAAGCGACAACGTTGTATTGCCAATTGATATTTCACTTTGATAACATATTTTTCTTGTTTTATTGATACTCCAAATTTTCGAGTTCTTCCCGAAGTAGTTGTTTTGAAAGAAACAGGTAAAATAATTTAGCCTTCATTTTTGTGGTAGGTGAAGGAAGGATTCACGCTTCCCACACTTTTCATATCTTATGGCGAATATTTAACCGGTCTGCTGTTACATAAATTGCTTTCATGCTATTTCCAGCTAAAGGAAAGCATCTCTTATGGAACCTTTCCCCACTGAGTTGCGATTAGGGGTGCATGTAGATACTGTCCTGATGACCAGGTTGCTTGCTGTTAATTGGTGGTTTTTCCCCCTTTAGGGACAGGGTAATCTAGTTAAATCAAGTTCTTTTTCATCCTTGATCCCCTCAAATCAGCCTAAACCAAAAGAGCTAATATTTAGGCTGAAAAATAAAGACGTTCGAGGATATCATACTGTTACGACCGGGGTTGCTAATTAATCGCACTCCGGGTTCTTTTATGGATACTGCAGGTGAGAGGACTGAATAAGTGATTAAAGCCAGTTCAAAGAAAATTGGTATGGTTTAAGACAAGCACAGACTTTTCACAGAGATAATTATTAACATAAACCGATTGGTAGATGATAAAAATTAATATAAGCATCCTTTCTTCCCCCTGACCGAGGAGCGGGAAGTAAATTTAAGTAACTTTGGGCATGTAAATTTAAATAACGTTGGGCATGTAAATTTAAGTAACGTTGGGCTGGATTTGGGGCTATTTAACATTCCTAGTCGAACTCATCAGCCAATCTTTAACTCATGCAAATTAAAGTCATTTTCTCATCAGCCAATCTTTAACTCATGCAAATTAAACTGTGTCCCCTGCATTCTGGAAAGTTCAGGATGACAAACAGGACTTATTTTGATTCTTGGAGTTTTTAATCCACCGTTCTTCTTTGGCATTTATCCTGGGGAGAACAGTCTTTTAAAGGCACTCTTTTTCGCCGCTCGCCCAGGTGATAATACAAACAATGTGAGCACACCACTAATGAATATCAGCAATAAACTGATCTTTCGCACGTCGTCATTACAGCAAACTCTTCGTTGTGATCGGATCTGTCAGTCTTAACACCGCTCCTCGGTCGCGGGGAAGAAAGGAAGCCGTCCCGTGAACAAGATGCAGTCCACGTTGGGGTCAGTTGACAGCTACTCTCTTGGCGAAGTCCAAGTGGGGGGAGAAGAATCCTGCCTTGGTTGCTCCTTCCTCCACAGCAGCAATGTCCAGCCGGGTCACTTGATGTTCCTGGAGCGCCTGCGAAGAAGTTGGGAGTCTTCAACAGCAGATGTCCGCATGCTTTCGATGGGTGCTGTCTCAGTGATTCCTATCGGGCAAAACAAAAACCCTTTCTGATCGTTGAGCCTCCCGAGTTCTTTTTATTCTTCTGATTTTTGGTTATCATCAGCTCAATGCGACTATGAGGCCAGTCTCGGCATGATTTCCAGTTATGTCTCGTCGGAATGGTTTCAATAATCGAATGTCAGCAAGTTCCCTTTCTGTTCTTGAACGCTCGGCCTATTCGACGGTACCCAGACGCTTTTTTTGTCGGGATGAAGGGCGAAAATTAGGAACTTTGTTGACAAGATATGTTTTTTTGTGTTAACTCAGCGCTCTTAAAAAGCGTCCCCAAAATACAGCTTTGGCCATATTAGTTTGGTAACATAAATACAGCTTTGGCCATATTAATTTGGCCATATTAATTTGGCCATATTAGTTTGTTTAACACTGATAATTATCAAGTATTCTCACCTTTTCTATTTCTTAAATCGACATAAAACTAACTTTTGAGAAAGTAATAAAAAAGTTTCAATGATGCTCTTACTCGAAACTACTTTTTCATTTTCCAACCGGATCTCCTGCTTTTAATTCTTATGCTCCTGTTAATGGCAGTGCAGCTATAAAAAAAGAATCACGCATCTTTTTGACAGAATAAAAAAATGCAGACCTCAATTTTCCGATGAAAATAAGAAAAAGGCTTTCAAGAAACACATTCTCGCTTTCCTGCAATGACTGATGAAATTCGTACTGTCCAACTTTCTTGATCATTTGTCCAAGGCATTCGTCTATGCCATGGACGGCTTTATCTCTTCGATATAGGTAATTTGCTTGTCACAGAAAAACTAATTAAAAAGCCATCCACCCTTTTCAAGTGCAGTACAGTGCGCAAATTGCATATTACCCAAATTTTCTAATGTAGAGGACTTTTCTGTGTGCCATGGTCTTCAAGCATTTTGTTTTTGCTTGATACCGTGCTCGTTCCTTTTAATTTGCTCATAACGTAGAAACAAGATAATTTTCCAAAGGTGAAGCAAAGGAAAGAGCACGTTTTGTAACTGCAACGATTATGACAATTTATACGCAATGTACTGATAAACTCAAAGAAATTCCATTTTCTGTGCCCTTAGCGGTAAATTTCCAAGTAACTTGCAACTGAAAAAGTGCTAAAATAATCAGTTTTGCCTAACGTATCGAACTCAAAAAAAACTTTTGCTGTAACTGTAATATTTTCTTCGTGGCGTAAAGCTAAAATTTATTAAATTTCCGTTTTGAGAACTCCTAGCGGGAAATTCATGAACTAGTAAGGAAATTTAAAATCGACAAAATTTAATGAATCAATGTTCTATCATTCACAAAAATAATTTTTGTGGAATCTGAAAACCAATTTTTTTGGATTTAGCGCTTCTAGCAAGAAGTTAATGAACTTATTGGAAAATTTAAATATTTGAAAAGGAACAGTTAAGCCTAATCTGAGAAGCAGCCAAATTTTTTATCCTTTAAGTTGAATAATATCTTCACCATAGAAATTTTAATTTTTGACTTTGACAGGCCTTAGCGGTAAATTCATGAAGTATATGAGATATTAAAAGTAACAAACCTAATATTCTTTGATTACCTATAAGCCGCAAAATTTTTTGAAATGTCTCTAAAATAAGTTCGATGTGCATGGACAGACAAAGTGATTACACTAGCACTGTTTTTTGCAAAACCTTCTAATAATAGGAAGGTAGAATGGCATTTTAAAAAGCGTAAAAAACTTTTTCCTGACTTTTTTTGTTGTTCATCAGACAGATGAAAATTCGGAGGTGATAAGAAGGAAAAGGGGCACCCTGAATCTTTTAGCGCCTAGGGCCTTAAAAGATCTAAAGTCGCCTCTGTTTGTAATCACTTGCCAAGCGAAGAAGTGTGTTTCATCAATATGCGCAACTTTACTTACAAATCCGCCTTTTTTTTGTAATGTTCTTTTAAATATATTTAACCTTTCTTAAAAATAAAGGAGGCAGGGGTATTTCTCTCTTCCGTGACCCCTAGCAGCAACAAATGAAGTATTATGTTGCAGAATAGAATTGAAGCAGGCTGCTCCTACTGATTGACTTCCGGAAGTAATTCCCTTTGAGTTATCCATCGTTCATGCTGTATCATTTCATTTTGCTGTTTTTTAAAAGACGTGCAATGCCCGATTAAATGAGGTACAGTATTTATGCTTATACTGAAATACAAAAATCCCTTTCATAAACCACCGAAAATAAAAGTTTAGGGAATTTACAACAACGTTCACTTTCGGGGAGGGAGGTGGGTGAGCCCCTCTAGCCCCTTGCTAGCAACGCCAAGGGCCTTCCTACTTATTTTTCTGAGTGGGACTGTTAAGCAGCATGGAACTGTGTATTCAGTAGTAGTGAGTTATACTGATATAAGACAAGCAGAGGCGTAACTAGGCTGGGGCAGGCGGCGCAGCTCACGAGAGGGCGCAAAAATCACTGCTTACGATTAAATTAAAACCGAAACTGTTGCACAGATTTCTGGTAAATTTTTTTGCCCCATATTTAGTCATTTGTCTATTAACACAATTTGCTTGCAATGTTTCGTCTGTTTCGGTTGCCTTGTCAGCTAAAAATTTGCATTTCTTCCTCAAAATATTTAGAGGATGTTGTTCATTGACCACATTTTGAAATGAAGGCGCGGTTGTATGTAGATTGCAAGACAATGGCGTTCGTATTTTAACGACCGCCGTGAGCAACTCAGTGAGCTAAAAGCAGTCGCCTGTCCCTAATTTAGGATCACTGGTTCAAGGAAAGGGAGAGAGCCAGTGCCGTAACACAAACGCAACATCTATGTCTCACCCTGAATTTGAACCCGGGCCCCATTTCTGATGAATGATTACGGACCAAACGCTTCGTGCCATTCAGCCACCGGTTCGCCAAGGGCGTTGTTCATATTATGGAAGATTCTCTGGGGGCCGTTCGATCATTAGTGAAACTGTACTACAACTTCTAGGTGCATTCGGTCCGCTTAATATGGTACCGAAGGTGCGATCTCCTGAACAATTGAGAAATGCTGTACAAAGAGTCATGGTTTGATTGCTCCTCCCATTTGGAGGTAATAGACAACATTGGGGTGTGACGTTAAATTTTTTTTGGTCGAGGACTGTATATTTATCTATCATCGTCAACAATCATCAATCCACTACTGGATGAAAGTCTCCTCAAGCACCTACCAAAACTGTCTTGAACCAGTCTCCAGCATGTTACTCCGGCATGCTTTTTAATGTCATCCATCTCCCACGTGATCTTTTGTTCTGTGTCTTTCTTTCCTTTAGTATCCAGTTTACAATTTAGGTTGTCCATCGGTTGTCCGTTCTTTCGGCAGCATGTCCAGCCCACTTCCATTTCAGGGATTTTACTTTGATCGTGATTTCTTTCACCCTTGTCATTTTCCTTTTTCATGAGTTACTCTTCTTATCTTTCCTGGTTACAAGAGAGAGATATGGTTCATTCCGGGCGCAGAAATGCCCAGTTACGTCTCTGAAGACAAACAACTATCGAAGAACGATTGAGGCTGAACAACTGAAAAAACAAGAAACAACTATCGAAGAACGATTAAAGCTGAACAACTTATGAAAAAACAAGAAATAAAATATTTCCGCTTATCGTACTCATCACCAGGTCCGTGTTAAGGCCTTAGTGGGCCCCCAGGAATCTGAGTGCGCTACCAAGGTTAAGACATCTAAGTGGGTCCCGAAAGAACTTATGACGACAGTCAATCATTACTGAAGTCCGTTAAAATGCGAAACTAGCAATATGCTTGTGATGATTAATATACGTAGTGCATTCTTCAAACTTATACAAATTACCTGCAAAGTTTTTATAAAAAAAATCACTATTTCCCTGTTCTCTCAAGAACATGAGTTAAATGCTTGAGATTTCTAGAATTTGTCTTGGAATTTTTAATAATTTAACATTGTTTACTTTACTTAGTGCATTTCTTTTTTTTTTTTTTTTTTTTTGTTATGCGGTGTGAAGTCACAGTGGATTTCACACATTAATGGATCTAAGTGCAAACAGAGAGGTGTGGGTGGACGGTAATGGAAAAGCTGAAAATGTCTCTCTGGTCCCGCTGTACACAACGACATTCAACATTTACCCTTAGCGAGTCACGACATTAAAATCTATTCATCTTCTAGCCACTGTTTGTGATTGAGTGGAAATCATGCGAGACAAAACTAAAATTATTTTACTTCTTTCTCTATATATGCACCGATGAGCCATTATATTATGGCTACCCCAGCCTAGAGAAATTAGCGCGTCTGGAGACCAAACGGTGGCGCAGGAGAAGTTCACAGAGCAGTATATATACAACACTAGGGCCGGATTTCGGTTGGTAGAGTGTTCGGAGTCAGAACCGGAAAAGCCGCCAATTTATCGGAGTTTGATAAAGGACAAATTGTGATGGCACAGCGCCTCGGAACTATAATCTGGGAAACTGCGCTTCCTGTGGGTTGTTCCCGTGACGCTGTAGTGAGTACCTATCAAAAGTGGCGCACAGATGACCAAAAGACGAACCGTCGTCCAGCTGTGTGTCCGCAGCTCATTGATGCCAGAGCGGAACGGAAACTCGCGCATTTGTTCACAGCGACAGCAGGGCAACAGTGCGACAAATCACCTGAAGATACAACAGTTGTGATCAGGGCAATGTGTCACAGCACACAGTTCATCGCAGCCTTCTGCGCATGGGCCTGCGTAGTCGAAGACCCAGCCGTGTCCCCATGCTCACCGCAAGTCATCGCCAACAACGCATAATATGTGCCCAGGATTATCGAGATTGGACCGTGGATGATTAAACGAAAGTTGCCTGGTCTGACGAATCGACATTCCTGGTGCATCACGTAGACGGCCGAGCGCGAATACGCCGGTTACCAAAGGAGGCTTATTGCATAAGGATGCACTACTGGGCTGAAACTGTCCGTTGCAGTGTTATGCTGTGGGTGATTTTCTTTGGTGTGGGGGGATTTTAGGGTACATTATCCCAATAGCACAATCTCTGACAGCTGTCAGGTATCTGCACATCTTTACGGACCAATTTCACCCATTCATGGTAACTGTGTTCCCTGCTGGTGATGGCCATTACCAACAGATAATGCGCCATTCCGCGCTTCCAGAACCGTCAAGGAGTGGTTCGAGGAACATGCTGATGACATTCTGATAATGCCCTGTCCTCCTAATTCACCTGACATGAACCCACTCGAACATTTGTGGTTCGACATGGGAAAGCGGGTTCGCGCTTAATAACCGGCCCACCCCGAAATGTACGGGAACTGCAGGACCTGCTGTTGACATTATCGTACCAGATACCCCAGGATACCTATCGCCACCTAATCCAATCGGTGCCTCGCCGCCGGGTCACTTCTGTTTTGCGAGAAAGAGGTGGTCCTACAGCTTACTAGGTAGGTGGTCATAATATAATGGTTCATTGGTGCATATAAATACAAAAGCTGTGTATTATTTGCGGTGCAGCGGCATTCCTCTAACGCCTTTGGTAATGGTGGGCCCCTAAGCTATAGCCCCGCTAGACCTCCTTCCCCCTTATACGATCCTGCTCATCACAGATGCGAAACAAGCCTGATCTTTGTAAAGCACATGAGAAAGCGACTACCATAGAATAAATGGCTGCTGAAAGCTGTCACACTGCCATTGAGTCTCAGGCAGCGTTGCATTCGGAGTGTTTTTCCTGGAAGGGGGACGGCGCAATTACAAATTTTGAGGGGGCTCAGACTTATTTGTTCTTTATATATGCATTAGTACATATGTTTAATAGAGTAAAAATTCTTATGCTCGTATATCGCAAATGCAAATATACACATACAAGTGATTAGAAATGTAAAAATGTTATACCTTCAGTTAAATTCAGTAATGCACCACAGATTCCACTATGCGGTGGTGTAAAATATTTAGGGTGCTAGTAAGGTAACACTGTGCTGGCAGACCCCTCCCCGTCCCCCAAAAAAGCAATAAAATAATATTAGGAGTGGTAAAAATATCCTCGTCTTACTACAAGCGTGTTTCTGATTATTATTATTAAGAAATTTATAAAACCAAAATAATTAAGAAATTTATAAATCCAGCATTTTCTCACACATCAGCAGCAAATTACAATAAAAAATTGGAAACATTTGCGACGAAAGAATGTGACTCTGCCGATACAAAATGCGTTGCAATAGCCTTGGAAAACCCAGCTTCCCACACTTGAACAGCCACCGCTCGCGGTTATAGACTTCACACCATGTAATAAAGCTCTATTGACTAGGGCATCTCCAGATATTTTATGTTAACCTTGTTGTCTAAGAAAGAATAATAACCGCAAATAAGTGAGAAATAAAGGAAAGAATATTCGGAATTGTCAACGCCATCGTCCATTTCAGGTGAACTGAATCACCAAAAATGACTTTAAAGATATGGAAAAATGACTTTAAAAATGCGCTGGTAGTTCAGATAATGATCCAACGTGTTATAATATATGTTGAAGCTCTTACATCGATGGCTAAGGCACTACAAAATGTTGGTGTGCGGCACTTCAGCGCTTAGCCTGAAAATTAAGGTAGTTAGTTAACATGCAGGTAAAAGTTTTTAATTATGCTGAAAAGAAGACGTTTTTAATAACTGTGGCTAAAATGTATCTGAACCATTTTTATTTTAAAACAACGTGATTTTTTAATGGAAGTTTTCTTTCAGTATATAATTTGTAAAAAAATGTTATTAATTTTAATAAATGTCTATCATGTTGCAGCAAGTACAATCCCAAACTACGTAAACGCAGTGATGCGTGCTCAATTCAGCATATCAGGTGTGAGTGGGGTCTGGAGAACACGCACTCCGGCATATCATTGGTCAAGAGCGAAAACGGAACCGGCCAATTGGCAATCACAGTTGTGTTACCTTGAGTTTTTGGCGAAAAGTTTTTTGTAATGAGGGATCGTTCACGAGATCTTTCAGATCGGGACACTATAATTATCCGTTTAAAAGACCTGTTCGTTTCAATAAATATCATTTGATAGATGACAAAAGGAATCAGTATAGTGTTAAATGAAAATGTATGCTGTAAACCATTCCCCTGACACTTGGTTTCAGCTCCGTTAGATTATTTAGTTTAGCACATAGTAGTAAAAACAACGGTAAATGTGTACTTTAGCGTCCTAAAATATTTCGTCGGAAAAATGTAACTGTGTGGGTAAAGTGCGACGTTCAATTTTTTAAGCAGGCAAAATATTGGGGAAAGGTGCAAACATATAGTATTTGTAGAGAACAGGAAAGAATTTTAACAAAGTATTTACCTGGGAGTACGATGGTTTGGAAGATTACTTTCGTAGACCTAGGACGACATAACGGAGCGGCGACTACGTCAACGTGTAGTTCGGTGAATGGAAGCTTCATTGAAAAGGGCAAGAAACGTACGTAAGTATACAACAGGAAGCGGTTGAGCAGTGCGTAGTCTTAGAAGCGTCTTGTAGGAATACGCTGAAGGAAAGAGGTCGGCTTTACGCAGCATTATAAGTTGCGTTTTTCAAGGGTAATTTTGAAAAAAGCGTTTCAGTGAACTGACACCAACTGCATTTCCAGCGCGCCTCGTCTATTCCAGGTGAATAACGGACCCGCCTACATTGTTCACCACACCATGAACAGATGCATTGATTTCTAAGGAGCCGTCGCCGCGCTAGCCATTTCCTAGCCTTTTCAACAGTGTTAGTGGCTCTTTCCAATGGCATGAGTCTCCACACTTAATTTCGGATTTCGTTAGGGCTTAACATTTCTTTATCCGGCACAATACGACAAGAAGCTCTTTATCCACCCTGCCATACTATGATTTCTGAATTGAAGAAACTCCTTTACTTTAAAAATATCCGTTTCAAAACGAAAAAATGTGAGCTACGATGTACGGAATAACAGCCCAACTACAGATGAGGTGCTTGCAGAAATCACCTACCCTTGAACATCTTCGAAGCCATAACCAAAACTTGGGGTTCAACCGAAACCAAATATTCTTACTGAACACTTCTGTCGTACATGAAAACATTTTCATTCCTTCATTTCTTTCCATTCGGAGACATTTTGAAACTAATAACAACGACATTCCGCACAATTCTTTTTCACAAATTAAGAAAACAGTTTGGAACTACTTCCACTTGCGAAGGATTACAGCACGCATCACACTTTTCCAAATAATACACCCCACTCCTATTGTATTCTTCCGCTCAATCACTACGAACTCCTGCTTCCTTCCGACGCACGGAAGCTTCACGTCGTCGCCGTTAGCATCGCTTAAGCCTGGCGCACCAACTGCTGCACACCATCGTACTCGCACGTAGATACTGCCGTAAAATTCTTTCACGTTCTCTTAAATTACTATATTTCCACATTTCCCCATTATTTTGCATGCTTAAAAAATTGTACGCCGCACTTTCCCCACACAATGAAAATTTTCCGACGAAATAATAAAAGACGCTAAAGTACACATTTGCCCTTACTTGTTAGCTAATGAAAGGTTGAAGTGCGACGTATTCCTCATTAGTAATACCTCAATTGCTTACAGTTTTACACTGAATTGACTTCTTGTGCGTTTTGACATGTCACGTAAGTTCAATCTGAAATTATTTCCTAGAAGTTAATAAAAACCTTCATTTTTTCAGGAAATGTGTTAGATAACGTTTTCCGTAATTAAATACACTCACGGACAATGACATTTGTGCACCTAGAGGAAAACATGCTACAACCGCGAAACTTTGCAAATAGCTAGAGTGCGTGCTGGTATGCAAATGATCCCCGTTTGGTGCAAGTGCGCATGACACCCTGTGGTGGGTCTGCAAGCACGAAACCGCAGCCTCATAAACCGGCGTGTAATCGATGCCCCATGAAAGCAAAAAGCACCGCCCGACGAAAGCAAAGGTACAGATTAAAAAAGAAAGCCGGGTAAACACCAGAGACGTCGATTTACGCAAATTACCGATTTTGAGAGAGGCCTGATCATCGGGATGAAAATCGCAGGGTGGCCGGCGCGCCGTTTAGCACGACAATTGGATCGTTCTGATAATACCATCCGACTGCGTTGGGAGCAGTGGATACGTGACGGCACAGCCACACGGCGCAGCCGCTCCGACGGACCAGGAGTACCACTGGTAGAGAGGAGTGACAGATCGTGCTCCAGGAACGAACGGATCCCACGGGGACCCAGTCCACTATACAGGCAGATGTAGCGGCTCCTGTGTGCCCACGAACCATTTCCCGACGCCTCGCGGAAGCGAATCTACGATCCCAGAGTCCCTTACGGGTGCTGCCGTTAACACCGGAACATCGCCGGCTCCATGTGCAGTGGTGTCAGGCCAGAGCGACAAGAAACGCCACAGACTGGCGATGTGTGGTGTTTAGCGGGGAGTGCCGCCTCTTTCGGGGGACAGATGAACATCGTATGCAGGTGTGGAGATCCCCGGGACAACGACACAATCCCAACCTTGCTATCGAGCGCCTCACCTCCCCCACTGCAGGCATTATGGTCTGAAGAACCATTGCGTACAATAGCTGATAAGCTCTAGTAGTGGTACGTGGATCATTGACGGGCTAGTGGTATGTGGATGAAATCCTACGGCCCCATGCGCTCCCATTGTTGCCCGGGATTCCAGGTATGCTATACCAGCATGATAATGTCCGCCCGCACACGACTAGGGTTGCAGAGGACTGCCTATGTCATGTTCAGGCACTTCTGTGTCCTCCAAGCTCTTCGGATTTGTCCCCTATCGAACATGTGTGGGACCAGTTGAAGCGCCAGCTGCTGCCGTGCCGCACTATCTGGAATTTGGAGCACACTGTCCAAATCGTGTGGGCCAGTCTGCCGCAGGACAACAGCAGACGTCTGTTCGCCTCCATACCGGACCGTATTTCAGCTTGTATCGCTGCACGAGGCGGTGCTACGCGCTATTGAAGATGACCAGACTGCGTGCCACAGATCCCTCTGTAATTGTCCTGTAACTACGTTTTTGCTGTCATGTGTATCATTCATCTGTATCATTACGACCACGAAATTTCAGTTCAATCCGATGCTTCCTTGTTGGTGCGCAAATTACAGTGTCCGTGAGTGTATTTTAAGTGTACTCCAAAACGCACGAAAGCTCTGCTTTGCTTGTACAATCAATTCGAAAGGAGGGACGACATCTAGAGAGCGGGGAATGAGCTGAAGGTAAATCCTCATTCTTTATATCAGACGTGTCTCCATCTGTCGCAGCATGAGGTAAGTTTAAACTCTAGAAAAAGAAAAGCGAACGGGCTATTGGCTAAATTTTAGACGAACAAATTTCTCTAGTGTATCTCTATGACGATGTCCAACTGTTGTTATTGCAACGCTCTACACATTAAATGTGTTGCAAGCTTTTGAACCCTAAAGTCAAACATTTAGATCGGTGTGTCAGTGATTTCTTTCCCTCTCGTTTTTGAACTGGTTTGTGATCTCCTGCTACGTTTATGATTTTTTTCACTTCCACTCTAGCAGGATGAAACCGTGGTCATTTCTGAGAAACAAGGCACAGAACGTGTTAAGACAGCTGTGGATTAATATAATTTAGTTACATGTATTTAAGCAAACTTTTCAAAGCTACAGCAGTCCTCCCAGCAGATTTTAATTCTTATTGAAATGAGAATAATAAATTTTCAGGAAAGTCTTTTGATACTAATTTAGTATTCTATGCGTCAGCTCAGTACAGAAAAGTTCAGGATTCTGACATCACCGATACCAACAACAAAGAAAAAAAAGTACAAACTTTCGATGAACATGCAGCCACGTGGAAACTATCTTTTTCGTTACGGTTTCTTCAGCGAATCACACCTGTTGTCAGGAATAGACCTACCCGGTTCTTCCCCCGTAGCTGTCGCTTCCAACTGAATATGTATACAGTGACCTGAACTTGAACTAAGGATTTTGAGCGTCAGGACTGTGTTGAAGTGTTCGCCGAGGAGGGGAGTTCTGGCTTCGAAAATAGAACTATCACGTAGGCTCTGTTGCACACAATCTAAATGCCCTGCCGAAAGTTAGCATTACAGGGAAAAAATTGCTGTGTTGATGATGCGAGCTCTCTCAAATGCGTGGTGAGAAAATTCAAACTCATATAAGAAAATGACCTGCGTTTGCCCCGATCCATTGTCGTCCTCACTGTAGCAGTAGCTATAGTAACAGTGGCTATATTTTCCCCCGATCCATTGTAGTCTTCACCATAGCAGTCTCTTTAGTCAGTGGTTTTATTCCCTTCAGGACTAAAGCCATTGACTAAATGACCAGTGCTTTATAGCCAGTTGCCATGGTGCTTTAACTTTACGTATCGTAAAGCTTACCTGCTAAATACACGAGTCTCCAAAATCAACATTTCCCCTGAAACAACCTAATGTTACCTACGAGTAATATCCTGGTCTGTGGTTTCCACATCTTCTACGTTTGCATATGAACGTTCACTACGTTTTAATCTGGAGTCTGTGTTATTCGTATACTTCGTTTCAAACTGATTTTTATTTAAATGTTCGGAAAAAATCGGGATTTGTTATACTAAATAACTAATGATTGATTTGAAGGTAATGCCCTAAAACAGACACCTGTGAAATCCACTGACACATGCAGCTGAGCTTCGCGGCGTAAAGCTCTGGCGGGCACAGCATCTCACGTTCAGGAAGACCGTCGACTCTAGTAGCCTTAAAGGGGCCGTAAACAAATTGCAAATGTAAGAATCAATTAGGAAAGAAAGATGGGTTCTCTTAAGGGATCATCTACAAATTGAAATGTGACTTTCTATGGCAACACGAAAGCACGTTTCTTAACAAGTAAGCAACCGATTTGCACGCAAATGGTATTTTTCTACTAAGGAACACATGAGATACGATACGGAATTACGTTTCATCCTTCCGCCGTCTGTCCCGAAGAATAAAAACAAATATCTCCTCCGAGAAACAACCGATTTGCACGGAAATGGTCGGGTTCTTTCTGCTCAGGGACGCCTTTCACCTATCAGATACGATAGAAAATGACGTTCCATCCGTCCTCCGTCTGTCGTTTCTTGTTTGGGTTATGTGCTTTTATACTTCCGGACGCCAGGACAGACAGATGGCGGACTGATGTAACGTAATTTTCTATCATGTCTAATAGGTGTGAGGCTTCCCTGAGTAGAAAATAATCATTTCCGTGCAAATCGGTTCTTTCTCGGTGAGGTTACGTGCTTTTATATTTCCGGGCCGACTGACAGACAGACAGCTGACGGATGAAACGTATTGTATCTGATAAGTATGCGGCGTCCCTGAGTAGAAAGAGACCATTTCGTGAAAATCGGTTGTTTTTCGGAGAAGATACTTGCTTTTATCCTTCGGGACGGACGGATGGAACGTAATTCTGTATCGTATCTCATGGGTGATTCGCTCCTGAGTTGAGTAGAAAAAGACCATTTGCGTGCAAATAATTTACTTACTTGTTACGAAACATGCCTTTGGGTGGCCGTAGTAAGTCACATTTCAATTTGTAGGTAATCCCTTAAGAGAACCCGGCTTCGTTTCCTAGGTGATTGTTATACGTATATTAAAATGCTCGATGTTTTGCTAATAAACTGAAGAATTTGCATTTGTCTGCTGCAGTGAATGAGTAATCGATTTGTAAATTGTCTGTACAATTTAACAGTGATACCAGTTCAGAATCCAGTAACATAATATTTGTTAAAACGCTCGATGCATCGGTGGAAGCCAGGAGCTGATTTCCAACTAGGCGCTAGGGCCCCGAGAACGTATAATTGGATTGCCAGTTTTGTTTTGGTTTTCATGAAACGAAACAAATCAATCATTAAAGTGACCACTTGATTTGTATTGTCAATTGATAGTTTGCTCTGTATTTTTCCTTGCTGTTGTTGATGCTCCAAATTTTCGAGTTCTTGTTTTGAAAGGAACAGTTAAAATAATTTAAATGCCTTCCTTTTAGTTGAATAGTTTCTTCACTACAGAACTTCAATATTTTGACGACCCTTAGGGGTCAATTCATGAAGTATATGGGGCATTAAAAGTGCCAAACTCAGTATCCTTTGATTTCCTATTAGCCGCAAAACAATTTTTGAAATAGCTCTAAAAACAAAAATGTTCGATGGTCACGGACAGAAAAGGTGATTACATTAGCTGTATTTCTTACAAATGGAATGACATTTTAAAAAAGGTAAAAACTTAATTATTTTTAAATATGACGGATAAAAATTTCTGAAGCGATGAGGCGTGGAGGGGAAGGGGGGACTGAATCTTTCAGTGCCTAGGGCCCCAAAAGATCTAAAACCGCACTGGTAGAAGCTTCAACGTATCGGTGTGAATCTCAATGTTTGGACCATTTTCTGGAGAAGAGCCCGGGGCCCCTCTATGCGTTATCTCATTGGGCCACGCTGAAGCGGCGTAGATTAATTAGATAACGGATGAAAAAAACCAAATTGGAGTGTTCGTTTGAAACAGTTGTCGTCGGACGTGTGGTAAAACGAAATAGATGTTAGGAGATATTCGTTTGTGAGGATGCAGCGGGGTCCCCTACTGAGAATACCATCGCCCTCTCTAGAGATTTTGACGGGTTGCATCAGTACGTGGCATGGCTAGTCCAAAAGAAAGTTTCATCAGATAGTTCTTCTTCCTTCTGGTAAATGTGTACTTTTGCGTCCTAAATTATTTCGTCGGAAAAATTGACCTGTGGGGGAAAAGTGCGACGTACAATTTTTTAAACATGCAAAATAATATCGAAAAGTGAAAAAATATAGTATTTTTAGATAAAAGGAAATAATTTTTCCGAAGTATTGACCTGCGAGTGCGATGGTTTGGAGTAGTTGGTGCGGGAGGGTGGAGCGATGCTAACGGCCACGACGTGAAGGTTCCGTGCGTCGGAAGGGAGTAAGAGTTAGTAGTGAATGCGCGGAAAAATACAACAGCAGTGCGGTGTATTTTCGGAAGAATGTGATGCGTCGTGTAATCGTGCCCAAGTGGAAGTAGTTCAAAAATGTTTAATTAAGTTTTGAGAAAGATATGGGCGGATTGTCGTTATTATTAGTTTCACAATGTCTCCGAATGGAAAGAATTAAAGAATGTAAAATAAATTATGTGCGACTGAAGTTTTGAGGAAGAAGTTTTGGTTCCGGTTGAACCCAAGGTTTTGTTTATGGTTTGGAAGATGTGCAGGGGTAGGTGATTTCTTCAAGCACTTCATTTGTAGTTCTGCTGTTATTCCGTACATCGTAGCTCACATTTTCCCCTCGTGAAACGTATATTTTTCAAAAAAAAAACGATCTTCTTCAACTTTGTATATCGTACTATGGCAGGGAGGCCTGAAGCTTCTTGCATTGTTGCGGATAATTAAATTTTAAGCCCTGGCGAAATCCGAAATGAAGTGTGGAGACTTACGATTTTGTACTTCCGCTTTCTCAAAATTACCCTTTGAAAAAAACTTACAAAGCTGCGTAAAACCAACCTCCCTTCTTCCGCGTATACCTACAAGACGCTTCGATGACTGCGTACTGCAGAACCATTTCCTTCTGTATTCTTCCGCCCGTTACTTGCCCTTCTCAACAAAGCTTCCTTTCACCGGACAACACCTTGACCCCTCGTCCTACGCCTACCGCATATACTCTTCCAAACGACTGCACTCCCAGGTAAATACTTCGAAAAAACTATTTCCTCTTATCTAAAAATACTATATTTTTTCACCTTTAACCATTATTTTGCATGCTTAAAAAACTGTACGTCGCATTTTTCTCACACATTTAAATTTTTCCGACGACATAATTTAGTACGCCAAAGTACACATTTACCTTTCTTTTACACGTAATTGATTTTATAGTCACGCAATCAATTGCTTTATTCTGCCAGATAGGCACCTTCCCATTCATGAAGACGCAAAAGTTTTTCCGTCTTAATAAATGCTTCGGGGTAAGGTCAAAATAAACATTCCTAAATGTTGTTTTGATTGGCCAGACAAAATAGTCACGAAACTAAATTCTCACGCGATTCCTCTTTCAAAGCGGCCGTTAGATGGCAGCGTATCACCGCTGACTTGTAAATCGCAGAAAGCGAGCTATATATACACTGCTGGCTACCCAAAATGCAACACGAAGAAGGACACGTGATAGCTAAGCCAGATATACTGGACACATAACAACAGATACAAAGATGAAACGATTGAGCTTACAGGCCCGTGCGACTTGGGGAACACGCAGATCAATAGTTTGTGTGGCCCCCATGGCTGGCAATAACGGCCGCTACACGCCGCGGCATCGAACGAAAGAGGCTTTGAATGTGGGCTTGGGGTATGTCGGTCCAGGCTGCTTCCACACGTTGCTACAGTTCATCAGTCGCAGCCGCGGCTGGTGCTTGTCAGGCCACTGGGTTGCCGATCAGCGACCAGACGTGTTCGATGGGCGACATATCGGGAGAACAGGTAGGCCGTGAAGAACTGTTGCACGATGCGTGTCACGTGAGGAAGCGCATTGTCCTGTTGAAACGTGGCACTGGCAGGTCCTGCAGGTAAGGGAAGACTACAGGCTCCAAAACGTCGGAGATATAGCGGTGGCTGTTGAGTGTACCGGTGATGCGCACCAGAAGGGTGCGGGTGTCATATCCAATTGAGCCCCAAACCATAACGCCAGGCGACGGACCGGTATGGCGATGCATAATGCAGGCGTCATACAGTCTCTCGCCGCGGTGCCGCAAAACGTGGATCCGACCTTCGTAGTGTTGCAGGCAGAAGCAGGATTCGCAGGAGAAGTCAATGTCGTGCCATTCCGTAGTCCAGGTGCGGCGTTCAACGGCCCACTGCTGCCGCCCTTGTCGGTGGTGTAACTTCAATGGTAATCGGAGCAATGGGCACCGCGCGACAAGTCCCCGCTCCTGCAGACGACGTCGAACGGTACGTGCTCACACAGGTTGTTGCGCAACACACCCTAATTTCTGCGCTAACGTTCATGATGTGGCAGTACGAGCCGTCAATGCCCGCCGCAAAACATGCCGGTCCTCTCGTTCGGTGGTGTGCCGCGGTTGCGGCTATCGTAACGTCGGTCCATCCGTCCCTCTTGAACCCACCGAATCCCTACTCGCCTCACTGTGGATGGATGTCTTCCCACACGGGCACCGATGTCTCGGTACGATAAACCGCTGTCGCGATAAGCCACTATTCTTCCTCTGTCGAACTCCGAAACGTGCTGGAATGACTGCCGTATTCTGCGACGAGGCATCAGGAATCTTCCCACGCACAGGTCCGGCAGCACAACACACCTCCACTACTTACACCCCGCCTTCTGTGCACCCTTGTTATAGTGTTTCTCGGTGGCGTGCCGGACGCCCATGATTTGCATATATCCTGCAATGCTAATCGTTTGCATGTCCTCTCGCGGGCAACGCATGCTGCGAATTTCAGGCCAATCGGATGCTTCCTTCTTGGTGTTGCATTTTCGGTAGCAAGCGGTGTAACTGTTTCAGTTACTTCTAATTGTGTTATATGGAAACAAGCAAAAGCTGCTTATTCCCACACCTGTGGAGAAAAACTGCAGTTCAGAGACAAGGGATATACTCGACTTTTTGAAAAAAAGAATATATAAATGTAACATTCGAATTAAGAATTAACATCTGCATGATCAGTATGCAGATGTTAATTCTTAATTCGAATAGTATCAGATGTTAATCAGTATATTCTGTTTGGGCAACCTAGGTATTTACCTAACCAGATGTAGTGATGGAACTACATAGGATAATACTTGTGAAATAAAACATTACATTTGGAATGAATTTATGTAATACCGTTCAATGATATGTAGGTAGATAAGACTGATTTTCCTCTCAAAGGTCTGTTTCAAATAAAATCGAACAACTTACATGCGATTACACGATCACTCCATATACAGGCAGATGTGAATTGGGTACTTTAGTCATATAAAGCTATCTGAATGATAATGAAAATTCTTGGGTTACCAATAGTGACTTCTTATGAGGTACACCTTTTACCATTAAGTGGGTGACATAATGTAAAATGCAACCCCCAATCATGGATACAGAATTTTGCTAGCTCTGTTACCAGTCATAAATTGTAGTTTTACAGGCCAGGATTGTTTACTATGCAGGTACTCATTGATTTGAGCAGTTCTCAAAATTCTTGCGATGTGTACCTAGTTCAGACTTAAATAGCTGTTAGTTCAGTTCTCGTGAACTCCAGTTCTGAAATTTGATCCGAAAATGAAAATTTGCTACAGTTTTGGAATTTGCCTTCAGTGACAAAACAAAATGTGTATCTTTAGTCCTAGAAAAAAACTCGTACTTCTCGGGAAATGTACTCACCGTGTCCCTGAGAAGGAAAGCGGCGAAACAAAGGATAAACGCGAGCTCCAGGGTAACCAAACAGGAACGAGCTTTAAAGATGTGAAACTGGTCTCTGACCAATGTCTTTTTCTGACTGACTTGGATTTAGCCAAATGGAAAGTTTTTGATCATTTTTGTGGTTCTGTCGTTGATTTTCCCATCTGAAGTTGAGAGGAATCTCTTTGTGTGTCGTTTATTCTCCTTTCCGGAGCGATAAGGAAATGTTGGAAGAAATGAGCTTATCAGCTTCTCCCAGGACCAACTGACTAATTTATTAACTTAATTGGGAAATGTGTGAAATCCTAGAGGAGGTTAAATAAAAAAAAACTCGTAAAATTCCGGTGCAGTGAATGGTAGTTTGAATGCCTTTGCTGCAGGAAACCCAAAAGTGTTGAGTGCATGATAGATTCAATATCAGTAATTGTATTCAATATCAGTAATTTTATTCAATATCAGCAATTGTATTCAATATCAGTAATTGTATTCAATATCAGCAATTGTATTCAATATCAGTAATTGTAGTTGATAATGAAGTGGTTGGTTCGAAGCTTTTATTGGATCTTAGATGGGTCAAGGTCATCTTTATACCTCACCCGTGACCCTTATCGGGGATCAAGCCGGAGCCATCGTTATACTTGATCACGCACCTCACCTCGCCCGACACATAATATTTGTGATGTCACATCGTGGTGCTGTTCGGAGATTTTCGCGCGCGATATTACTGTCGGTTGCTTCGTTCTTCATCGGGTCATTGTTTCACGACGAAAAGGGAACCTTGATGTTGCGGTTTCGTAATTAATGCTTATTTATTACATGAATTTCGTGAACGTTGCATTTCATTTTTGTTGTTTCTACTCAAATATTCGATAGTAAACGCTAGTTGCACAGTACATTCCATATAAGATGTCACAACGCAAGGATAAAGAAGTTTATTTACATTGCGTTTTGTTTTTTTTTGTTGCGAAGCTCATAGTTAAACGATGTAAAAACAAATATAGAAAAAAAACTATTACACAATTCATTAAGTTGTGGAAATAAGATCTACATGTTCTTGCCGAAAGGGAGGAAAATCTGAGTTGATAAAAATTTCCTGCTGAAAACCATTCGCGAGAACAGCGAAAATATCCCTACTTTTATGTATTTTTAGAAATAAATCCAACAGCATTCAAAAATATTACATACTTTTCCTACATAAAACTATCACAGAGACCCAAGCGAAAAGTAATAAGTAAATGGCATTTCAGTAGTTAACGAATCAGACATGTATACACGGCACCAACTTCACCAAATTATTCAGAGGGGGCAGGCGTGAAGAGATCAGACGTGGGAGTGGCAGGTCTCTTTTTCAGGAGGAAAATAAGAAAAAAGGGCAAATCAATAAACTACGAGGTTCGACGTATATTTTAAAACTCAATTGTAAATGCTTATCAGTAAATGAACAAGGAAATAAAAAACATTATTTTGCTAAATATTAAAAGAAATCAGCCTGTGATTTGATAAAAAACATCCAGATTTAATTTCTAAATGTTTATAAAAAAAAAACACATGAGAAATTAGCGCGGTTACACACACGCCCACACACACAAAAGACTAAGCGCAAAAAATAAAGGCACCGGAGGTTTTACGTTTCTGTATTTTTATTTTATTGTTTGTTGTTTTAAACGTTTACCATATATCACGAACATGTCGAACACAATATGGGGTTGGCAATCAAGTGTTTTATCAAATGAGCAATGTTGAACATGGAGAGTTTTTACTTATTTTGTTACTTATTAATTTTAGAAAATAAATCGCTTTGACCTCATAAGGTGGAGTTTCGTCCATCATATAAAGAATAATACATTCCTATAAAGGAAAGAGATGAATTTTTGCCATTAGCACAGCACACTGTTGCCTGAATAACATCGAAAAACATTTTTTCTCTATAGAAATATTTCAACTCACGCATTTTGAAAATGACATACAAAAACTTATTTAAACAAGACAAAATATATTGGGTGGGCACTGCCGCTTCAGTAAAATTGGTGGGGCAAGATTCACCTCACCCCCCATAGTCATCACATATGCATGCAAATATATAAGGACTTTAAGTGTTCCTGAAATATATAATTACAATTTACAAGCAAGGTTATATTCTAGTCTAAATTTTTTTGACTAGACAGAAATCAAGGAAACGTCTTGGAAAAAAATGGTTCTAACAAAACGTATGTCCAAGAATAGGAAATTTGTAAAAATACCTACTTATAACTGGGAAATATGATCACAAGGTGTGGTTATTCAAATCATCAAAGTGATTAAATTTAGCTAATGACAGAATATTGCTAACAGCAGCCCATATTTCCTAATGCACATTTAACCTATCTTTTACGGTCACAGACATTAATGAAAAACTAGTTTCAAGTACATGGGAAATAAAGCAGCTCATATCTTATGTAGTCAGATTATTGTTGTGTGGTGGATACTTAACATTCTTCACCCATAGCGAATTGTCCATTAGCGCTGTAGCCCAAACTTTTTTTTTACAAAACTTTAATAATGCAATATTGTGTAACATATATTTGAATCAATATGCTGTTAGATAAATTTCCGTGTGCTGTTCTGTATAAAACTTCAGATTTTTGTGCAAAGCAAAAAGTGGTGCAAGCCGACAGAACTTTATAAACTAATATACACTGGCGTGCAAAAATTAAAGACGAGACGGTTTTTCGCATGTAACGTCGTGAAGAAATGCTCCACGTCGACTCAAATCATACCATAAGATCCACAAGATGTAAAAATATACGACAAGTGAGCAAAACCGTACAAACAAGGAGTCCAAAGGATACAAAGGCACTTTATTGAAAAGGTAGCTTCGAGCACAACTGGACAGAAGACAGAAACGTCCATGTGACAGACGGGATATGATCACCCCTGACTGCGTTGCAGGATTTACAACGTCTGTCCATGCTGAGGACGAGGTTGTCAAGGAGCTGTTGGGGCATCGTGGCCCATTACTCTTGTAGCGCCAATCACAGCTGCGGAATCGTTGCTGGCGGCTGGTGACGTGCTGCCATGCGTCTCGAGAGAAGGTCCCACACGTGTTCGATTGGATTTAGGTCTGGAGACCTTGCGGGTCAATCCATGCGTTGAATATGTTGTGGTTACGTTTTTTGCGACGTTTGAAAACGTTGTTTTGACGTAATACACAAAGGACAGCAACGTTTAATAGAGAAGATTTAGACGTTGATTAACCGTTGCTGTATCGTTTACTAAACGTAATACGGAAAGGAAAAGTACGTTGTAAAATCAAACATTAAACGTCGCTAAACGGTTGTTAAAACCGTTTCTCAACGTAATAAAGAGTGAATATGACGTTTGAATAACGTCCTTTAAACGCCGGTAAACGGTTTTTAAAACCCTTTCTCACCGTCAAATGACGTTTAAATAACGTCATGTAAACGTTTCTCAACGTAACAAAGGAAGGACTACGACGTTTAAATAACGGCATTTAAACGTCTGAAAAACAGTGCTACGACGTTATAACAACGGTTAAAAAACCATTGAATCAACGAGACATATTAGCGTTTTTAGAACGTAATATTGTGACGTTTTTTCAACGTCATTCCGAACTGGTTTGAAAACGTTTTACAAACGTGTTTGTGTTACTTGGGCGGCTGGCTGCATTGCCCAACGACTACAGATAGACAGTTGCTGCTTCTGCGACCTGTGACATAATTTAGACAACATGTCAAGAAAAGTATCCTGAGTGGAAGTTAGATATACCACTGTAACTGCTATGTTGACATTTAGATGGAGATATCTTTCACTCCACTTTCTTCGTCATTAGCTACAGACGTACCATGGGTGGTTGATCTAATAAACACTGTCTACTACTTGTGTTTGTCCTGATAACCCAATCGGGCTTTCTTTGTTCCCTCTCCCAGTGAAAGCTGGTAATCTGGTAACATTAACTTCGTCTATAAATTAAATTCAGTGTTTTATTACTGTCCGGCTCCCCGAAATTTCCTAGGTTCGAACTTCAAAGGAAAGTTTAAGGCATGCGGTCACACACTCCTTACCCAAAATGGGATTCATTCATTTTTCATTATTCAAAACTACCTCTGTGAGGATAAATACAATCAGTGGGGGTCAAATATACCTCCCCATTTGCTATATTGACATGAGTTAAAGGACATGTCCTGTTAAAACCAAATAAGTGAGAAGCAAATAAAATGTCTCCCTTTTCCCGATACTTACCTGCGGATTTCCGATGTTTGGCTTCTGGTAGTGATACATCAGTTACGGCCTGCTGTTTTGTGGGTCTAGCCAGCCCTTTGCGTTTACACTTGCACAAAACATCCATAAAGCATTTACCTAAAATTTTTAAAATATTTTGTAAATTTTATTCGATATATTCCGAAGGAAAACACTTATTCAGTGTCACACAATCAGGTCTCATCCAAAAGAAGTTAACAAATCCGATTGGTGGTCATCCTTCAAAACCTTTAATAAAATGTAGTAATTACTCGATGTTTCAATCTAGAATTCCTGTGCCTTTATCTTTGCCTCAAACATAGATACTCAGAACAGGCTGTAATTTGGCTTAGCAATAAGTAATGAGGAATAGGAGCTCTAAATGATTCGTTTCATAAATAAAAACGTACAAAAAAACAGATCTTTTTAATCGAACTTGCTTACATATCTCCTTTATGTACACATGTGTGCAAGGAAAATTAATAAGCCTCCGCACTGGTACAGTGGTCTGAGCGCTGGCTTCTGACAATTTTTCCGTGTTGGGTCCGGATTCGAATCCCGGTCAGGCATGTACGTTGTGTTTGCCTGACGGCACTGGCTCAGTCCCTAATTTAGAATAACTGGGTGGAACCAGTGATCCTAAATTAGGGACTGGCGACTGGTTATACCTAATCGAGTTGCTCATTGTGGTCGTTAAACTCCCAAACAAAAATATCAGAATGAAGAACGTAGCGCAGATGCGTTGGTGGCTGATTGGTCAGATTTGTAATTTTTAACTAGTAGTGAGATCTAGGCTGGGTAGAAGTCCGAAATGAAGCATATGTGGTGTGCTTCTTCAATATCCCACTGGCTATTTCCGATCCGCAGAACAGTGATCCAAAATTAGGGAAGGGAGACTGCTTATAGTTCTCAAAGTTCATCGTGGTGGTCCTTGATTTCAAAACCAGCAAAAACCAAACAGGAAATGTAGGCAGCACGGGAGTTTGAATCTACGAATTATAAGCAAAATGACAATAAAATAATGTTCTTTGTACTTCACTTTATGTTATATTAGCCCCTTCAACTTTCGTCGGTGTTAAACTGACGTAATAAATGGGAAAAGATAATTCCTAAAGAAAGAAAGGAAGGTTGCTAAAATATTTTTAACAATACCTTAAAAAATGTTTTAATGTTTTTGCAACGATATTCATCAGCTTCAGAACGAAATTATTTCCAATTCCAAGTTGTAGCATGTTCTTGTCGAAAGCCCTAAAACCTAAGTACTTCAACCACAACAGAGGAGTTGGTCGGCAACACTGGATAACATTGTGAAAAATGTTCCTTGTAGGTGGATTGAATGCGAAATGATTTCTCCTGTAAAACGAGAAAAGTGTCTTTCGTAATCCTTAGTTTCTGTGAATTGTATTAATAAAAGGTAGTCAATCGTAGCAAGAGTGTAATTTTCTCGCGCCGATTCCACTGCCTTTTTATTGAATCTCCACAGCATCATCTACCTACTTATTTCCGGTAGCCAATCAATACTCAGAATTCTGTTTTGATTGTTTAATGTGTTTTTGTTTAAACCAGGTGACGTCATTTTGACGCACAGTAGCAATCTCCGGTTTCATGGATTTGCGCTTGACGTCACACAGGATGCACGACGCCGAAACTAAACATGGCGGGCATAGCGAACCAGCAAGCTCGTTCACGTGCTTAGGAAAGCATTTCGCTTCGGAGAATAGGCCTATATGGATATTTATTTTGCAATTACTGTTTCTGCATAACTCGTTACTTTTCTTAGTAATTTATTATTGTATTATTATATCAGTGTAATTAAATATGCCTGGATGTGCAGTAGTAGCATGTGTATCCTGCAACCGGAAGACTAAAGAATTGGATATTGTTGGCGATTATTTTCCTGCAGATCCAGATTTAGAAAAAAATATAATTTAAAAGAAATGCAAGCATTTTCTCTAAACATTTTACGGTTGGTGTTATATTCGTGACTTAGAAACATAATGACTTGGATTTGTTTGCTAGAAATGAAACATTGAATAATAAATATATTTTAATTAATTCATGAAACAGGAAATAAGAGATCGCTGATAAATATGCTTTTCTTTTAAGTTTGAAATTACAAGTATTTGAAAACATTTTCCATTGCATTTGTTGCTTGCATTCCTTGTTAACCTGTAAACCGCACGAGTAATGGCTCACGCCGTCGCTGCTTTGCTTCCTACGTGACGTCATTTTGCCAACTAATAGCAGCTCCAATTCAAAATTGCTCAGTTTAAAGAGAAATTTAAGAACCTTGGGTTAAACAATGCAATCAGAATCGTTAGAACTGAAAAAGTCGTGAACTAGTTATGGTATTGAACATGAACAGATGTGGAGTTTCTCATATGAACTATTTGGACGTATTTTATTCTAGTTAGCTCTTCATAAGGATTTTGTGACAGCCTGCTCCACTATCCAGAAAAGCATTCTGACACAAAACATTTGAATAAAGCATTGTAGCCACAGCACGTGTATGGTATTATCTACATGGAATGTTATAAATTCTGATTTTTATCTAACTGTGAGTTCCCTTTCAAAAAATCCTTTTTTTTTAATATTGCACCAGTTTCGGTGTCAGAAGATTATCAGTCCGTTTCCGTTATTGCTACGCTGAAACAATGTCTTACACCTCAATTGTATATGCTAAGTATACCTTAACGGTACACTTAAAGATTTGCAACTCACTCTTTGGTGAATCACGGAATTCACTGCATTCTGCCTTCTGGGAGAGTAGCAAAACTAATATTGCTGCCAGTGGCACCTCATTACAGCGAATATATCTCAAATTACTAATCACTAAACATCCGGAACTTTATCAGGTCAGCTGTAGTAAAATTTACTGGCCGCCCCGGTTGCGCTGTGGTTGAGCGCTGACTTCTGGTCGTTCGCCCGAGATGGGTCCGGTTTTGAATCCCGTGGTGGCATGGATGTTGTATTTGTCTAACGGCACTGGATTTTCCCCTTCCCTGGCTTCAGTGGCCCTAAATTGTTGACGGGCGACTGCTTGTAGCCTACTGAGTTGCTCATGGTGGTCGTTAAACCACAAATCAGAAGAAGAAAAAAATTTACCGAGAGATAACCATCTGAATGGCCATTCAATGCAAAATATA
Source organism: Macrothele yani (assembly GCA_039090855.1). Classification (NCBI taxonomy): domain Eukaryota; kingdom Metazoa; phylum Arthropoda; class Arachnida; order Araneae; family Macrothelidae; genus Macrothele; species Macrothele yani. The sequence goes on from CM077015.1 coordinate 117,745,953, forward strand.
TTTTCACCACACTATAAAGAAGACCGTATTTTGTTATGTTTACAAAAAAAAGGAGAAAATTTAATTTAATTTGATGCAATCAGAAAATACATATTAATGAATAGTTGTTATCAAAACTGCTGGAATTGGATTCACATTGATTTCTTCTGAAATTGATTTTAGTTTTCACGTAAGTACGTGTTTTTCTGAAGAAATTACCTGACTGCAGTATTTTATTTAAGAACAAAGTATACATAATAATAGGCCTCAGAAGTTTCAGTAAGTAAGTCTCGAATCATATCTTATTTCAAGAAATGCCCTCGTGGCGAACCTTAAATAAAACCAAAGTGCGATTGTCGATGACACAATTTATAAACTAGCGTCTGAAGACCGACACAGAAAAAACTCAGGAACTTTCACTCCGTTATCTCATTGGCCAGGAGCCAAAACGCAAGCCATCGATTGGCGTGATGGAAACACAGCAGAGCAATAGTTTGTTTGGCTTTGGCACGTTCGATGGGGTTAGTCCCACCAAATTCTCATGTGTACGTTCGATGGATATAAAATGGTTTGTATTGAAGTACCAGGCACTACTATGAGTTTAACACATATTAATTTCTAGTGCTGTTCGTACCAGCAACTCTGTGTGCAAATATTCCCTTCATATGCACGTTTGAAATGCGTGCGTGACTTTATACACACATTGAGAATGCCGTCGCAGTTTTTGCAGATTGTTGTCTCGTATACCTTCAGCCACTATATAGTGCTTTTATTTTTAATCAGACTTATTTATCGCAGTATTTGTTCACGTTTGAGATTGTGGATTTGCACGTGTCATTATCCTATGTATACATTACCACCAGTAACGTTATATCTTTAGCCGCTATATAGTGCTGTTATTTTCAATCGGAATTGTTAATCGGAGGGTTTGTTCACGTTTGAGATTGTGGCTTTGTACGTGTCATTATGCCATGTATACATTACCACCAGTAGCGTAACTAGCAAAACGTGCGACCCCCCCCCCGCAAGATTTACTTCAGCGCCCCTAAGCACAACATTTTTCTCAGGATTTGGAACACGATCGAGGGAGGATATGTTTTTTGCGGAGTGTGTGTGTGTGGTTCGGAGGGGGGTCCGAGAGATAGGGAGAGTGTCTGAAAACGTAAGGGGGTGTATAGAGCCCTGTAATCTTTACTTTTTGAATAATGTTTGGAACAGAAATACTATGTAAGGTTATTAATTAGCCAATCAGGATTAACGGTGCGCGGACCAATGCATGAACATGAATATCCATTTTATCAAAAGGAACAAATTCAACAAAATATATTTAAATGGTAAGGTTAATAATTATAAGACTTCATAATCATCCGTTTTACTTTCAGTTGTTTCTGATGTGCCCAGTTTTTGTCAAATGAGTGCTTTTAAATTTTGAACAATTGATGAGCTAAACAAATCACCACTCTTTTCCAAAGAAACGTCACTTGAGCTTAGCAGGCTCAGCGTAAAAAGAACTGCTTGCGTTTGGGAAGTTTCTTTGTGTGCTCCCGTTTTCTTTTCCTCCGATACTGTGGTCCACTTGGACATTTGTGACATTTTGCAAATGGATGTCGTTCCCTTGTATATTAAAGTTTTGTACTTTAGCGTCCTAAATTGTTTCAACGGAAAATTGACCTCGGTTGCAAAAGTGCGAGGTACAATTTTTTAACCATGCGAAATAACGGGGAAAGGTGAAAAAATATAATATTTGTAGAGAACAGGAAATAATTTGACAGAAGTATTTGCCTGGGAGTATGATAGTTTGGAAGAGTACAAGCGGTAGGCCTAGAACAACAGAGCGGCGACGGCGTCAAGGTGTAGTCCGGTGAATGGCAGCTTCGTTGAGAAGGGCAAGTTACGGGCTGAAAAATACAACAGGAAGCGGTTCAGCAGTACGTAGTCATCGAAGCGTCTTGTAGGAATACGCTAAAGGAAAGAGGTCCGCTTAACGCAGCATTGTAAGTGGTGTTAGTAGCTTTTTCAACAGCTTTAGTAGCTCTTTCCAAAGTCGTGAGTCTTCATATTTCATTTCGGATTTCGTCAGGGCTTAAAATTTCATTATCCGGCACAATACAACAACAAGCTGTTGGGCTCCCTGCACTACTACGTTTTTTGATTTGAAGAAACTCCTTCATTTTCAAAAATAGCCGTTTAAGTACGAAAAAAGTGAACTACGATCTACGGAATATTAGCACAATAACAAATGAATTGGTTGAAGAAATATACTACCCCTGTACAGTGGCGTAGCCAGAAATTTCTTAAGGAAGGGAGGGGTCATGTGTTTGGTTCATTGGTGAAAGCCTCGTATGCACATACATAAAGCTGTAAATTTGTGCTCAGTCTCCCCTGAAGGGAGGGGTTCAAACTCCCCCCTCTGGCTACGCCACTGCCCCTGTATATGTTCGAAACCATAATCAAAACTTGTGATTCAACGGGAACCAAAACTTCGTAATGAACAATTCTGTCGTACATGAAAACATTTGCATTCCTTTCCATTTGGAGACATTGTGAAATTAATAATAACGACATTCCGCACATTTATCTCTCAAAAATTAATAAAACTTCTCTCAACTACTTCTACTTGCACACGATTGCACGACGCATCACACTGCTCCGAAAAATACACCCCACTCTTGTTGTATTCTTCCGCGCATTCACTACCAACTATTACTCCTTTCTGACGCAAGGAACCTTCACGTCGTGGCCGTTAGCATCGCTTCACCCTCCCACACCAACTGCTGCTAACCATCGTACTCGCAGGTAAATACTTCGGAAAAATTCTTTCCTTTTATCTGAAAACACTCTATCTTTGCACCTTTCCCCATTATTTTGCATGGTTAAAAAATGTTACGTCGCACTTTTGCCACACAGTTAAATTTTTCCGACGAAATAATTTAGGACGCTAAAGTACACATTTACCAAGCCGGTAACACTAAGGGAAGACTTACCTGCATGGGAATTTTCGTCCGAGGCAGGGGCAAGTTTATCCAAATGGAACTTTCTCAAATGTGTGTACAAACTTTATTTTACTCCAAATGTTACCTCACAGTACTTGCATGTCAATCTCTTTGCAATACAAGATTTAGGTATAGTGAAAAAATCAGGATGAAATTTTTTTAACACGCTTGTTTAAGTTCTTTTTCAAACCGAATGGCGCAGCACAAACTGAACAGTTGAATCCGTTCGCAGTATGCATGGTCACCACCAAATATAAAAATGAAGCCCGCTAAATATCAATCAAATCAAGCAATGGCAGTAACAACTGTACTCGCCAAAAATGCACTATTGCTCTGCTGCCTGTCTTCTGTGTTTCCATCATCTCACGTCACGCACGCCAATTGATGGCTTGCGTTTTAGCTCCTAGCCATTGAGATAATGGAGTCGATGTTCCTGAGTTTTTTCTGTCTCGGTCTCCAGACGCTAGTGAAATGAGGAACCACAAATATCACCATGTCTTTTAGGCCAAGCACGAAGAATGTTCACTTCATATATGCCACTCGCACCATTAAATGCAAATAGCGTTAACAGATCAACTAATTTTTATTATAGGTAAATGACGATTTTGGATGTACAGATTTATATTTTATTTTTTGATTAAAACACTGTCCACTCAAATTTTTGATTTTCTTTCATTTTTAGCAATGCTGCAATCCGCAAAATGCAAGAATATTTACATACCTGGAAGTAATAATTTAATCTGATCTTTTAAATGCTCAGTTGAATTTAAATTGATTTCGCTCTTAAGCGCTGTGTCAAGCCTTCCTGTGAGTTCAAAACCCTTTTCTCTCGACCACAGTCCCTCTGTTATACTGAATTCCTCATGCCACAAGTTATGCATCAAGCAGATGTACATGAAACCACCTATACGAAGAAATAGTGCGGTACCTTACTGTACAGCACATTCCACGTTTCGCATATTTAATTTTTCATATATACACGATTAGTACTTAATATACACACAGGATTAAAGAAGCACTACGGTAAATCGAAACATGCGGCAAAATACCACATACATCTTGTATGTATCCTACCTCTTTGGTTTTCATTCTTTATTATAATCTACCCAAATGCCGCTAAATGAACTGGACTGCAGTAAAGTCTGATATCCTTTGTATTATCGCAGCTCAAAATAAAATAAAGCTCTAGTTCTTATCCCGTCGGAATGTCACGTTAGTTCCAATATTTTCAGGGTATTAATATCCTCGCTGCGCATGAAACAAGAAACATGCCTTAGAAAAACGAAAGACGGAGATAATTTGTGTTTCCGTTGCAATTTAAGTGCTTGTCGAATTTGAATCAAAAGGCGTTTCTCACGTGCTCTCATCATTGCCACAGAAATGGAAATCAATCAAATTATTAAATAGTTAATGTACTTGCTCCGAAAACTGTTATAAGCCATTCTGACTGAATGTCATTTAACCATTGAAATATCCCGAAGCTCAAAATTCGAAGACTTGTAACGCCGAACTAGAACTGGGAAGCGAGGGTAAACATTTCCTGCGGTTTATGGTGCCGAACGTAGGAGCAGATTGTCATCCAGTCGTTTCTTGCTTTTTTTCTTTCAAATCTCCGTGAAGTTTTGTTGTAAATCTGACAAGCACATATTTTTGATCAAATTTAGTCTATTACGGGACATTACAGAACCCGAATCAGTTTATATACCACCCGCAACCAGTTTATTACGTTGCATTCATGTGTATCATACATTTGTTCATGAGGCCCGAATAAAGATAATTTATAACACAATTTGGGTTATGTCTTATACAGATGATTGACAGAGAAGGGCAGGGTCTCTCTCTCTCTCTCTCTCTATCTCTCTGGTTTAACGAAATTCTACCGAATATGAACTGAAATGGCACGAATTTTACCCTCTCACTCATACCAGTGCTCAATGTAACGTAGTTCCGATATGCTACATATATCCTACGGAGGCGTTCCTCAATGCTGTGTTTATGCTTGATATCGTGACTTCTCCTGTTTAAACCACGGACTATTAATTTTGAGATGAGTTATATCATTAGCTGTCTCCCTCCTCTGTAGGAGACGACACAGGGGACGGGACACAGCTGATGATATAACAATAATTACAGTAAACTGAAAATATAAATGTTTGCTCAATAAAGCCATCCAATCCAATTCAACATAAAGCTATCAATGCAACTAAAACTCTATTGGCTAACGTATAAGTCTACTTTTAAACCCAAGCAAGTATAGAAAGTCAGTTTAACTACACATTACAAAACGTCCAAACAAACGAGGAGCACTCTCTGATTTTTGAAGTCTTTTATTATTCCATTCGTAAGCACGCACGCATTTTTTGCATATCCTTGGAGAACTAGTTATATTGCGAACTGGCACTCGGGGATTCACGATGCGAAACGTAAACAAGCCCGACGACGTGTAGCACTTCGGAAGTAGAGCCATGTAGTTGTCCATTCTCGTGCAGATCCAAACACTTAAATCATACTGAGTATACCGTCTGTGCACGATAAAAAAGTGATGCACTAAAAACTAATGACCTGCTAAAACTTTATTTACACACGTCACAGTTAAAAGGATTCACTGCTGAAAAACAAAAACGCACACACATACATAAGACCTTTCGGGCTCACTAGGCCCATCCTCAGGTGTAATGACGATGGAAACACTATCAGGGGTTCGATGTGTAATATACGTGAGTTACATATGACGTCATAAGTGTACATCGCTCATGTTTGGATGTATTACTTTCATTGCTACTAAATACTCAACAAAGTTTACTACACGTATTAAGAGAATACAACGTGGTTTGTCACAAATATTTATTTTTTCAAGTCGACCATGGTTTCGCTGGGTATTGACATAGCTTCATCAGGACGAATGGTCTAATGAAAGCTGTGCCAATACCCAGCGAAACCATGGTCGACTTGAAAAATAAATATTTGTGACAAACCACGTTGTATTCTCTTAATACGTATAATCGTCACAAGACTGTTGTATTTGAGATCAAGAATGTTTACTATGTTGTTATAATATAAAAAACAAGCAAATCAGTGCACTGAAAAGAGTTTTTGGATACAATGTTTACCTGAAGTTAGTTGTTCATGTTCGATTGTTCTTTCATCTCTAGCGCCTGTTTCAAAGGGAGAGGGATGTTATATAGCAATTCGTCATTACAACACGTGTTGGCTGCGTTGTGTATAAGTAAGCTTTCTGTAAAACGGACCTCGAACTTAGAACGGGGGTAGCTAATACACAAACCTCTGTCCTCATTGGGTAATGCGTTCCGGTATTTGTTCGGCGTGAAAGAGCTGTCTGTACTTTGTGATGCAGATCTCACGTTATATTTCTGTTCCTTGATTCGTGTGTTAATTGAACGTGTAATTAATCCTGTATAACTTTTCTTCGTACGTACTGTCCACTGGCTTCATGAGGATCGCATAAACACCATAATTGTTTTCGGTTTCGTTAGGATCTCAGTCATTTTTAATTGAGGTCAATATGTTGTTCATCGTGATTCCAAAAGTCCATATTGTTTCTATGGCATACGTTTTTATAACATTCGGGAAATCCGGGCAAATCCATGGAACCCAGAAGCTAAGTCCTTATATTTTCTCGTTGCAAGGTAGATAGTGCTGTCCTTTTGACTTTCTGTAATACGTTATTGAGGATCGATTTAGCCATGTGAGCATGCAAAGGTATGAATCGTTGAAATTTCTTCTAGACGAATTCTGCGGGAAAAAGAATGAGTAAATGCTCGCTTAAGCACGAAACAGATAGAAGAAAGTTTATAACTTAGAGGGTGTGCTGATGCATCTGTATGATTTAGAATGTACTCAGTATAATTTAAGCGTGTGCAAGTAGAGCCGCTCATTTGTTGACCTAATTTCAAATTGTTTACATTTCAGCATATTCGCATAATAGATTCCATTTTCTTCAAGTAAAGGCAGACCTCAGCACTACAGATGTACTAAGGGATTTCTTCAGCACCTTGCTTCAGTTACTTAATGACGCTTTCTCCTTTTGAGTCAGCTAAAGCTAAAAGTATTTCACACAATGAGCAGATCAGGCATTTGTGCAAAGGAAATGGATTCTCGAGCTACTTATTTTTTTATATTTCCCAAATTCCTCCCTATTATGGACTGTAGGAGGAGAAAGCATAAATCTTTCAATATTATCTTTGGTATAGCCTTAGGTCTCAGTAATAAAGTCAAGTAATTACAAACTGCGCTGAATAAATGCCCGTGCGGAGGCTTGAAGACGGGGTGATGGGACGCGATAGTAATAAGAACTGTCGAAAGCCTTCCGTTGGTCGAGGATTCGATCCGGGTGTGTGGGAGAATATCAGTGGTAAGAGCAGTCGGCGGCATTCGGTTGGGTGAAGGGGCGATCCGCTCCTGACCCACTCCTAGAGTTGTCGTGCTTCCGACTGCACGTTGAGCCCAACGCCTTAATGAGCTGGACATCCCGTTTGAAAGAGTAATCTGTTTTTTCCCTGCCGAAGTGCACACTACCATCTGGTATCGTTGGTCACGCTACAACGATCTAAGTTAGCTCTTCCCTGTCTGATCCTCCTAACACTTTCCACTTGGCTTTCTATCAAATCCTCTAGACCCACCTTCTATCACTTCTGCTTCTAATACACCGAGTACGATCACCTCTGGATCAAAGAATGCGCAGCGAAAGTTTCCTTTAATTTAGACCCTACGAAAAAATACTTGCCTAACTGAATTGAATTGAGAATGAATCATTGAAAAATTGGACTTTAAAAAAATTAAATAATTAATATTAGTAAAATTGAATCCAGAAAAAAACCCAGCTATAAAACGCACCCTACCATTCCCATAAATATTTAAATTGTAAGTTATCGGGGGCAAGACTGCTCTAGAATAAAATTCATTGCACAGGAAATAGAAAATTGAGGGGTGAGTCCAGGATGTCTCAAATAGTTACAGTGGGAAATCCTAAAAATACGTATTAAACGTCCGCCTAAACAATATTGAACGGGGGAAATTTTAGTGAAGCAGATATTTTTTTTCTTGAATTAGAGACTGGACGGGGCTTGGTTTTATACTTTATTGAATGTTTCTTCTCTTTCTGAACTTCCTCTGTGAACATTTATCCCCAGATGACTTTCACCTCTCATTATAACGAGTTTTGAGTTGCTTCTAATAGTAGTGTTAGGAGAGCAGATTTTATGTTCCGTATTTCGAGAGTCGTTCCGTATAACTGTATCTTCCAATACCCTTTATTCCAGAGCATCACTACTTTTTTTTATGAAAATGAATTCTTTTAATGTAAATTATTCCGAAAATTCCGAAAACCTTCAAATCGTGTTAATAAATGTGTTAGTTACGGTTTCAACTCGATAAATACCTTAACTGGCGTCCGAAGACAAAAGTTTACCTCTTACTGGAACGGCCGCGAAAAATTACTCCAACGAAACACTGCCATTGCAGAAATCATGCAAGAGACATATCGACCTTCACCTGAAGTAAGTAGTGAATACTCAATCGCGAATGGAGTGTGTTGCAAAACTGAGCTTTTCGAGGTTGGTTGAAGCGTCTCATCTGACTGGTGAAGAGTGGCGAACTCGGCTTGGAAAAGAAGAAAGTTTGAATATGTTTTCCTTTGAGGAGGTGTTTCCTCTGATCGAGAGAGTGTGTTTTGGAAGGAGATTGAGAACAAGATTATGTGCTGTGTTATGTGGCATGCCCTATGTCTACTCATTTTTAAAAAGCCCCATATGATTCACCGTTTCATAGGAACAGGGCAGTTAGCCAAGGAACTTTGGTTAAATTTCCGTATTCGGCTACCAAGTGGTTGACGTGCTCTCGAAGTGCGAGATGTAACCCTCCGTTGCGTTTGCTAACGCGTTTAATTAGGCTTGAGATCGGGGCATTTTGGGGTAAAATAACATATAACTGATTTTAAGATGGTTTCCTCAGTTGGATTTTCCCCGCCTAAGGGCAACACAGCTGTACTGGTGTGCATTGGGTACTATTGACAAAAACTTGAAAAATTGTAGGCTATTTCGAAAATGCTGTTCATCGTTTTTGTTAAATAAAAGGTGCATCAAGAATATACACTACACGCTGTTTACGCACGATGGTTAAGCTACATGAGAATTCAGTTGCAAGCTAGAAAACGAGTTTTATGATTACTGTAAATGAAAGCATTTTCCGTACAGTGAAGCGAGTTCGCTAAAATAGCAAAATTCCTTTTTTGATTCCTTTCGGCACCTGGGCTGAGTGAAGTCAGTACTACGTACTTCCTTGTAAGACTTGATTCCGTACTTTAAGATAATGCTTCATATCATAATAATATCGCCGGTTCAAATACTTCGAAATGATTTGCTAACTTAGAGAGGATAAAGCTATTAACTTTCGACAGATATTTTCAAATTTGTAGCAATTTTTCTTTTGTCGGGCGATGCAGATTTGTTTGAAAGGAATCAATGAGAAAATGAAACCTGACGTCATTAAAATTAACGAAAACATGCTTTTCAAATTTCCGTAATGTATTTTATAATAAATCATAGCATCTTATCTGTTGTTGACATGATATGATTGTTACTATTTATGCAGCTAGGACTTGATTTCGTGGTTTTTTATTTGTCTTGCAAATGTTATGAGCCTGCATTTTATACACTGCTCCACATAGAAACTGCCCCACCCAGAAGGAGGTGTGATAGAAACATGCAAGCCACCGGTTGTGTGTACCCACTCAAGATATGCAAATGATGTTAAACCAGAGCCGAAGACGTCACACGTTCGTGACATAAAGTTGCCAGCACCAACAGGAATGGTAATGTGTGGGCGCAAATGGAAGGGTCACGGACGTTTCAGATTTGATGTTTGATATGGGAAACTGTTCAGCGAAAGCCGAAAATGCCGGGTGCTCGCCTTCGGCAGGTTTATTGCCATTTGGATGATTTTCGGACAGGAATAATTGTAGGCCTGTGTGAAGCAGGCTCGTCTACACGTCGTATCACTGTGCATGTGCAACGGGATGCACGAACTGTTGGACGCCGTCGGCACCAGTGGCTATAGGAATGTTAGTAGCGTCGAAGCGGCAGTGGTGCAGCCCTACAGACGTCATCACGCCTGAACCGGCTGATTGTTCGACACGCTCGTTCGTCACCAGAAAGCACTGCAGCCGATATTGGACGTGCCGTGTCATCTGCCATGGACGTCGGTATAATGATCCTAACTGTAAACCTAAGGTTACATGTGGCAAACCTGCGCAGTAGGCAACCGTTTCGTCGACTGCCACTGTCGGGCAGCCATCGCAGCACTTGCCTGGAGATCTCTGCTGACGTAATGCAAACTGGGGTCATGAATGAACCACTGTGGTCTTCAGTGACGAATTCCGTTTCTGTCTGCGTGCTGACGATCGACAAATCTTGTCTGGCGACATCCTGGTGAACGGACAGGTCCCCGTTTCGTTCGAAACCGCCACACCACCCGTCAGGCAGGCATAATGGTATGGGATACTATTGTGCATGAGAGCAGGTCGCAACTTGCCTGCATCACGGGCCCACTGACAGCTGCAGCATACGAGAGCGAGGTTAATGACCAACAGCAGCCAATCTCGCAGCAAGATAACGCCCGTGTACACACCGCTCGGGTCTCCAGACAATGTTTGCAGCAAGTCCAAATATTGCCACGGCCAGCAAGATCGCCCGATTTTTCCCAAATCGAAAACAGTTGGAATCACATGCGACGTCGCACAGTGGTCCGAATCGCTAAAAACCCGGACAAAAATAATTTTTCGAACTTCATTGTTTAAACACACAATTCGCTTAATAATAATCATCAGTAGTCATTCTGATAGGACTAAGTGTTTTTTGAAGTATACTCCAATGGTTCTGTTCAATACTTAAGCTCAAAAGTGCTGTAACTCTTTCTTGATTAATTTTGCAATTCTGTAGGTGATGTTGTTTACATTGTTTCTGACTGAACAATGCAAAATAAAATACTAAGTGTATTTTTTGTGAATGTGTTATGGTCTTATATATGAGGCACAATTACAACTTTTAGTGTTTTTTGTTTCTAAGTACTGATAAAAAATACAAATTTGAATGCCCGTATTTTGCGAAAAAACAAAAATGTTTTTAGAGTTTAAAAAAAATGGCCAAACATGTCCACCGTAAAACTTACAAATGTACATTGGTAGATAATTCTAAGTCTATCACTGAAGGTTTCATCTGCAACACCTTGCAATGCTGTGAACTATGACCTTTTGTTTGTGAAGCTTCCCTGTTATCTATGAGCAGCCAGCTGCTGACATCGGGAAGGTGTTCTCCCGCTATACAACTCGCGGGCGCTGAGCACTTCCTGAAATTTATGTTTGTTTACTCAAGGGGTGGCTTGTCGGTGGTAAACCACAGATACTTGATTGTTTCAGTTTCCAGAGGGCTGTTGTTTGTATCAGGTCAGTGAATAGTGTGTGAAAATATAGTGTGTGAAAAATGAATATACAAGTTAGTCGCCGAGACCTTTACGAGAAAATGAAAGAAAAGAATAATGAGACCAGTGTGCTACAAGAAGAACATGTTGTGCAATATGTGAAGAACAAATTTGAATTAAATTTGGACAGTCAGAGCACAAAATATCTACACAGCGTAATAAGAATGAGCCTTTTTCTTAAATACTATCAGCGTTGGAAGAAATGTCACCGAGCCGAAAGCATGTTTCTTCGTAAATATTCAGACTGGTTACAGCAAGAAATCGAATTACCATTTACAGACTTTACTTCCACTTCTTCGGAAAAGCGTGGACGTCCTTCGAAAGTATTTCATCATTTAAGTGAAAGAAGTAAGAGGCGGAAAATTCAAAATCTGAGGGAGAATGTTGGTGCTGCGGAGCTTTCATATGCCACAGTGATAAATTTGAGGGCTGAAGGTGACGAAAATGCAGCAAAATTATTAAAAGAAGTGACAACAACAACACCTACCAGAGGTAAACAAATTCGGGACTCATGGTTGAAGAAAAGAAAACAAGCCACGAAGCTTTTAGAAGAAGAAGCGTTATCTATGACAGTAAGTACACATTTATCAAAACATCAATATATGTCTATTAGAAAAATGGCAATTAATCACAATCATGACTTACACATCCAAGTTATTATGCAATTCTGAAAGCAAAAGACGCAACTTATCAGCACAATATAAGGGTTAGTGAGAGTACATGTGAAGTGAAAATTCAGAATTTATTGGACTATACTGCTACCCAAATTTTCTCATTTCTACCTGAGAGTGAGCCGTCTAACAACGAAAAAAACTTATATTTTACATTGTGAATGAGGTTTCGACGGTAGCGCTGATCATTTCCAATACAAGCAGAAATGGGTTCAAAGCGGTAGTAGTGATGAATATGTATTTATGACATCTATCGTTCCCAGTGAAACGGAAGATTCCGTATGGAAAAATGAACGACCATCATCAACCCGTTTTTGTAGGCCTATTCGTCTCCAGTGGCTTCATGAAACCCCTGCGGTTGCCCAAGCAGAAAGAGAATACATGAACGAACAAATTAAAAATTTACAGCCATTAAGAAGTGAAACGTTAGAGTACAGTATTCTCTGATATTGTCAATGATTGATGGGAAAATATGTAATGCTCTGACCCAGTCATCAAGCATGAAATGTTACATATGTGGCGCGATAGTGTCGGACCTGAACAAGTTAGATTACGTTACACAAGTGCCAGAGGGATACCTCTTCTTTTGAGTTTGGACTTTCTATTCTTCATGCCCATATACGCTTTTTTGAGTGTATTCTGCATATCTCTTACCGCTTAGATTTTAAGAAATGGAAAGCGAGTAAGAAAGATGGAACCTGTGAGCTTCTGGAAAAAAGGAAAAGAATTGTCCAAGATTCCTTCAGGAATAGACTAGGACTTATTGTAGATGTCCCAAAACCAGGCTATGGAAACACGAATGACGGCAATACCTCCAGAAGATTCTTTACAAATCTTGAAATAAGTTCCGAAGTGACTGGAGTAGACCAAAATTTGATTTCTCGTTTTGGAAATATTTTGACAGCAATTTCATGCTGCCACGAAATAAATGCAACGAAATTCAATATGTACTGCATGGAAAAATCACAATTATTCGTGAGATTGTATCCCTGGTACTATATGCCACCCACGGTACATAAAATTCTTGTTCATGGATCCGTAATTGTGCAGGCAGCGATTTTACCGATTGGAGAGCTTTCAGAAGAAGCCATTGAGTGTAGAAACAAAGATGTAAGAAAATTTCGAGAAAGCTTTACCCGTAAAATTTCACAAGACAGCAATTTGGACCTCTTTAGCAGGTTAATGTTGACTTCGGACCCATTTATTTCCAGCTTGGGAGGACTACCAAAGAAAAAACAAATAAAACTACTTTCGGAAGTGCTAGGTCTATTGGTAATATCCGATGAAGAGGAGGAGGGGGAAGAAGACGACGAATGTGAAACATCTGCTTCAGAAGACGAAGGACCGACTGGACACCTGGACCCTTCTTACAGTACTGTGAGTAATTATAATTCATTAAAACACTTAAATAAGCGAATATTTAGTTATCCCACTACAGTTTCTTTCGTTTAAGGCGTAGAAATATTTTTGTCCGCCTTTTTTCCTATCCGGACCACTGTGCGTCGTCTGCAATCGAATCTGCCTGGGCAGGATATCGATGGATTATGGGAGCAAGACAACCTCAGGACGATATCCGTCGACTGTATGACTCATTGCCACGGCGTATTGCTGCCTGTATTGCCGTTAACGGTGATGTAACCACTTACTGACGCGTACCCATTGTTCTGCAGTATCTCATCGGATAAACATTGTAATTGGCTGAAAATAACATCATAGTAAACCCTTACGTGTTGCTCAATTTCACCCCTATATTCTCACTCCTGTGTGGGGCAATTTCTATGTCGATGCAGTGTATCTAACGACTGGTAATATTGATTACATATTACTCAATCGCCCAGGCTGCTGAGCCTTTTTAATATTTAATGAAGTCAATATATATTCCAAATAAGAAATACACATTTTGCAATATATATTTCTTTTTTTGGAAGAAATTATTTTAAGTTAATATAGGAACACATAAACTTTCGCTTGTCAACTGCTATAAAAGTTGTCAATTTAAATAATTTTCTAATCTAAATTAAAATTTGGAGCATAATAAGACATGAAAAAAATATTAAAACATTCACGCACGGATAACTGTGGTAAAAACACTGTATGGTATAAAATTCTGCAGCTTCTCAGTGATATTGTCCGTAAATGTCGCATAGTTTATGATTATTATGGTGAGTACAACGTTGTACGTTACTTACACCGAAGCTTTTGGTTTCTAACACGGATATTATTTAATCCTGGAATTTGGTTATTCGATCATGACAAGGATTTCATGGTGTTTAATTTTATTCTTTGTTGCTCTTCCATTTGTTAATTTTTGCAAATACGGTGTTGTTGTTCAATTATTTAACGAACTAATCGTTCTTTGATTATTTAACGAAACATGTTAGCATTGTATGCGGAGAAAAACCATTCACCACAAAGTTAATTAACTAATTGCTATGAAAAGTCTGACTTAGGTTCGAAGGACAAACTTTGTTTCAATGTTGTACCAGGAACAGATCTCAAGCTCACTGGATAAGAAACGTCTGATCTTACCGCTGCATTTCTGATCACAAAGTACAGTTAGCATATAGTTTCCTTTCGTAAACTTATTCATATTCACAAAGTAGTATTTTGACAAAACGTTTAGAAAAATAATTATTAATTAATTGAAAATAAAATTGTATTATGATCCGTAATTTAATACAGACCGATTCACAAAAGAATACGGAACAGAATATTTTTCTCAGGCTTACATCGCATTTAATGCTGCAGTACAGGCAGGTTTTTTATGTTTCATTTTCTACAAAAAAGAACGTAAAACCACCTTTTAACGTACAAGAACCAAAGAATGAACCACACACAAATATATTTTGCCACAGTTTTGGTAGGAAAAACCCTTTTAACCTGCATTACAGAGTTCTTTTTGTCAACACGAGTTACCATCAATTTATCAGCGCGTTTTAGTGGCTAGTTGAGAACATTGTAGCTTTGAAAACAAATCCAGTTTTTAAAGTTCAGCCTCAATTGAGGAAATGAATAATAATCTGATTTTATATGGAGTCTCTGGATATCTACCATACGTAATACTATTTCGCTTCATAACAAACATGAATTTTTTAGTGCCTTTTTTTACTTCTCGCAGATTATCATCTAGAATCATTCTGAAAGTACGAATAAAGCTAGAAAGCAGGAAGAAGTGTGGTAAAATTCATCATCTGTGAGGATGAATGACGAAGCTCAAAGACATGGACAAAAACGTTTCATATTTCTGCAAGGGTTGCGTTAGTTCTAGGTTCAGGTATTCCCATCGTAAAATGCTCTGACATGCGTTGGATTCATTGCTGAGAACTAGCATGGGCTATTCCTCAAATATTGAGAAAAGTCCTTTCCACCCCTTCCCCAAAAGAAATGCATACTACAGTTGCTATCTAAATGATGTTCCTTCCTTCATTTAATTTGTAAACGTCTGGTTAAATAATCTAAAAAAACTAAAGTTTCTGCCTAGCCAGAGTGCAGCTGAATCGTGCTAATAGATTGGGGTTGTATGAACACAAGGGAAAAGACTTGTTAGAAAATGTGCTAGCCACTGAAAGACTAGAAGTATGACTAGATCTTCCTACATACATGTAGGTGATACGTTTTTAGTAGAAGAAAGCAACACGAAATTCAGGAAACCTACCCTTCTGTTTCAGGATGTATTAGAGGCTGTATACGATGTAAATGCTACATTACGTCACTTCCCATCAGTAGCAGGGATTTGTTGCCATTCTCGAAATCGTACCAAAATCAGTCCACTGGTACCTTGTTTTTCAAATAATATACTTCAGCTTTTATAGCAGTGTATCGGTAACTGCCATGTTTTACGAAATGAAACTGCAGAATTTCCGAACTCTTCGTTAAAATGTTTCAAATATGATTTTGATGAAAAATCTCACATGTGATCAGTCAGTGAAGTAAGAGCTGGATTTGTAGCTGATACTGTACACGCATTTAACATCCAGTTCGGGGGAAAGTTCACATGTAAGGGTTTTTCAATATGAACAAGTTAGTAAAATCATTCAATGCATTGATTATGATACTCTTTCAAACATACCAGAAATTATTACTCAAGTTATGAGGATAATAGCTGTGGAATAAATCTCGCTTCTGTGTCCTGACCTTTGACCCCATTTCGACGATATTCAACAGAACCGGTTCAGTACACCTCAAGAATAACATACTAAAGTTTTGTCGCAATAGAAGCAGTTTTACGCAAGTTGCGAGAATAATGGCTGAGGAATAAATCTTGCTTTTGTGCAATGATCTTTGACCCCATTTCGTTGATATTCAACAGAACCGGTTCACTATACCTGCGGAGCAACATGATAACGTTTTGTCGCAATCGCAACATTTTTTGGCAAGTTATGATGCACTATAGTGTCCTGACCTTTGACCCCATTTCGCCCATTTTCAATAGGGTTCGTCCCCAGTGGCTCCCTACCACATACTAAAATTTCATCGAAATCGAACCATTTTTACGCAAGTTATGACGCATAAGGGCAATGGAACAAATCCCAATCTTATGACTTGCCTGACCTTTGACCCCATTTCGCCCATTTTCAATAGGGTTCGTGCCCAAGTGGTTCCCTACCACATACTAAAATTTCATCGAAATCGAACCATATTTACGCATGTTATGACGCATAAAGGCAATGGAATGGATCCCAATTTTATGCCCTGACCTTTGACCCCATTCCGCCCATTTTCAATATGGTAGGTCCCAGGTGGTTCCTTACCAAATACTAAAATTTCATCGAAATCGAACCATTTTTACGCAAGTTATGACGCATAAGTGCAATGGAATAAATACCGCTTTTATGTCCTGCCTGACCTTTGACCCTATTCGCACATTTTCAATAGGGCTCGTGCCTAGTGGTTCCCTACCACATACTAAAATTTCATCGAAATCGAACCATATTTACGCATGTTATGACGCATAAAGGACATGAAATGGATCCCGCTTTTATGTCTTGACCTTTGACCCCATTCTACCCATTTTCAATAGGTTTCGTTCCCAGGTGGTTCCTTACCACATACCAAAATTTCATCGAAATCGAACCATTTTTACGCAAGTTATGACGCATAAGGGCAATGGAATAAATCCCGCTCTTATGCCCTGCCAATTTTCAATAGGGTTCGTCCCCGGGTGGTCCCCTACCACATACTTAAATTTCATCGAGATCGAACCATATTTACGCATATTATGACGCATAAAGGCAATGAAATGGATCCCCCTCTTACGGCGTGACCTTTGACCCCACTTCACCCATTTTCAATAAGGTTCGTCCCCTGGTGGTCCCCTACCACATACTAAAATTTCATCGAAATCGAACCTTTTTTACGTTAGTTATGGGGCATAACTGCAGTGGAATGGATCCCTCTCCTATGAACTGACCTTTGACCCCATTTTGTTCACTTTAAATAGGGTTCCTTCCCAGATGATCCCCTACCAGATACTAAAATTTCATCGAAATCCAACGGTTGTTACGCGAGTTATCGTGCTGACGGACATACGCACACAACGCGTAACTTAATGAAGCAGATGGGAATCGCGACCATCAGTTAGCAAGGTGTGACGTCATAAATCTTTAATAGGATTCACAAACAACGCGTGACGTAATGAGATAGATGGCATGACCGCGCGCCAACATTCTCAATCGCGAGTTGTGATGTCATAAGATTTCTAATCATTGGTAACATTAATGGAACAACGCCATCACTAAAAACGTTATAATTCGGGGTGGTTATTTAACCCACTAAACGAATTCTTCTAAAGTCGAGATCAAGCTAAATCGATTTCTAGTACCAGAAAACGGTAGGTTAACGACATTCATCAAAATTCTTAGACCCGTTTTCAAAATAAAATGTACATATATACATACACGAATTGCTACTTTAAGGTGGACATCAAGTAACTTTGCTTCCTATACTTCCAATAGAAAAACTTTTGTACACATTTTCTTCACAAAAAATGCGTTCCCAAGGATGAAAATTTGAGCATCGATTAAAATATCTTCATTTTATAACTTGCATTACTTAATAATTTCTAAAACATAACCATAATTATGCAATTCAACATTTGTTTGTCTACTGACTTCCTGAAAATACAGGTCGCGCGATCTTTTTTCTGAGAAATAATGCATTCACAAGGATGAAAATTAGATCATCGATTAAAATAGCTTCATTTCATAACTTAGAATACTTAATATTTTCTAAACCATAACCGTAATTATGCAATCCACCATTTTTTTGTCCACTGACGTCATCAAAGTACAGATCGCGCCATCTTTTCTCAGGTTTCAACAGCACCAAAGGAAAAGTTATTGATTTTTAATATAATTATGGTTATGTTTTAGAAAATATTAAGTTTTCCAAGTTATAATATGAAGTTATTTTAATCGATGTTCAAATTCTTATCCTTGGGAACACATTAATTGTGAAGAAAAAGTTACAAATTTTTTCCATTGGAAGTATAGGAAGCAAAATTACTTGACGTCCACCTTAATAATATGGGATAAGGGCGATGAAATGGATCCTAATCTCATATCCTGATTTTTGACCCCATTTCGTGCATTTTCAATAGGGTTCGTCCCCAGGTTGTCCCCTACCACATGCTAAAATTTCATCGAAAGTGAACCATTTTTACGTACGTTATGACGCATAAGGGCAATGGAATGCATCCTACTCTTATATCCTGACCTTTAACCCCAATTTACCCATTTTTATTAGGGTTCGTCCCCATTGGATCCCCTACCACATAGTAAAATATCATTGAAATCGAACATTTTTTACGTTAGTTATGGGGCATAACTGCAGTGGAATGGATCCCTCTCCTATGTCCTGACCTTTGACCACATTTCGTCCATTTTCAATAGGGTTCGTTCCCAGGTGGTTCCTTACCACATAATAAAATTTTATCGAAATCGAACCATTTTTACGCAAGTTATGACGCATAAGGGCAATGGAATAAATCCCGCTCTTATGCCCTGCCAATTTTCAATAGGGTTCTCATTTGCCAATTTTCAATAGGGTTCGTCCCCGGGTGGTCCCCTACCACATACTAAAATTTCATCGAAATCGAACCATATTTACGCATGTTATGACGCATAAAGGCAAGGAAATGGATCCCGCTCTTACGGCGTGACCTTTGACCCCACTTCACCCATTTTCAATAAGGTTCGTCCCCTGGTGGTTCCCTACCACATACTAAAATTTCATCGAAATCGAACCTTTTTTACGTTAGTTATGGGGCATAACTGCAGTGGAATGGATCCCTCTCCTATGAACTGACCATTGACTCCATTTCGTTCACTTTAAATAGGTCCTTCCCAGGTGATCCCCTACTAGATACTAAAATTTCATCGAAATCCAACGGTTGTTACGCGAGTTATCGTGCTGACGGACATACGCACACAACGCGTGACGTAATGAAGCAGACGGGAATCGCGACCATCTGCTAGCAAGGTGAGACGTAATAAATCTTTAATAGGATTCACGAACAACGTGTGACGTAATGAGATAGATGGCATGACCGCGCGCCAACATTCTCAATCGCGAGTTGTGATGTCATAACATTTCTAAGCATTGGTAACATTAATGGAACAACGCCATCACTAAAAACGTTATAATTCGGGGTGGTTATTTAACCCACTAAACGAATTCTTCTAAAGTCGAGATCAAGCTAAATCGATTTCTAGTACCAGAAAACGGTAGGTTAACGACTTTCATCAAAATTCTTAGACCCGTTTTCAAAATAAAATGTACATATATACATACACGAATTACTACTTTAAGGTGGACGTCAAGTAACTTTACTTCCTATACTTCCAAGAGAAAAACTTTTGTACACATTTTCTTCACAATTAATGCGTTCCCAAGGATGAAAATTAGATCATCGATTAAAATAGCTTCATTACATAACTTGGAATACTTAATATTTTCTAAACCATAACCGTAATTATGCAATCCACCATTTTTTTGTCCACTGACGTCATCAAAGTACAGGTCGCGCCATCTTTTCTCTGGTTTCAACACCACCAAAGGAAAAGTTATTGATTTTTAATATAATTACGGTTATGTTTTAGAAAATATTAAGTTTTCCAAGTTATAATATGAAGTTATTTTAATCGATGTTCAAATTCTCATCCTTGGGAACACATTAATTGTGAAGAAAATGTTACAAAATTTTTCCATTGGAATATAGGAAGCAAAATTACTTGACGTCCACCTTAATAATATGGGGTAAGGACAATGGAATGGATCGCAATCCTATGTCCTGACCTTTGACCACATTTCGTCCATTTTCAATATGGTTCGTCCCCAGTGGTCCCCTACTACATACTAAAATTTCATCTAAATCGTACCATTTTTACGCAAGTTATGACGCATAAAGGCAATGGAATGCATCCCGATTTTATATCCTGACCTTCGACCCCACTTCACCCATTTTGAATAGGGTTTGTCCCCAGGCGGTCTCCTACCACATAGTAAACTTTCATTGAAATCGAACCATATTTACGCAAGTTATGACGCATAAGGGTAATGGAATGGTCCCTCTCCTACGTCGTGACCTTTGACCCTATTTGTCCCATTTTCAATAGGGTTCGTCCCTAGGTGGTCTCCTATTACATAGTAAATTTTCATTGAAATCGAACCATATTTACACGTCATGACTCATAAGGGTAATGGAATGATCCCGCTCCTACGTCGTGACCTTTGACCCCATTTGTCCCATTTTCAACAGGGTTCGTCCCCGGGTGGTCCCCTACCACATACTAAAATTTCATCGAAATCGACCCATTTTTACGCCAGTTATCGTGCGGACAGGCGGACGGACGGACGCACGGACAAAGCTGGAGCATATACGCTTCTTTAACCTACGGTTGGAAAGCGTAAAAAACCAGATACGTTTAGAAATTATACCCGTTCTATGGAAAAGCTTTGAGATAGAGTGGTGGCATGTTAATTTTCCCAATTAGCATTTTCCTTTGCAATACGTGATATTTCCCTTAAATTGTGTTCTAGGTATTAATTCGCATGAGGCTAACAGTTTTAAAGTTAAGGGAGGGGGAGTAGTGGCTCGATATCTTTTGTTCAGTATACATACGCAATTCACATTCTTTTATGGACGAGCTTATCTCAATCATCAGTAGCCCACAAATTTACATCACCGTCGTCGTTCACATTTGTGTTCTAAATTTCAAAGTTTGAAATTAAGAGTAACTGATAACATTTTCCATGTAAATTTATGTCATACGAACAGCAGCTTGCCTTTCGTAAACAACGTGAAATATACATATTTCACGTTGTTTGCGAAAGGCAAGCTGGGAGTCGTAAAAGAAAATAACTAATTCTTTACAAGGCTTGGGCAAAATATAGATTGACTTCGTTCCAGGTACCAGCACCCCATTCAACCTTTTTTCCACTATTTTTAAATTCGAAACATTTAAAACCTTGAAAATATTTTCCATTTTTCATTCATGCTAAAATCACATGTACCCACACACACACACATGAACTCTTAATATTACATCAACATTTGTGCTACATCTATCAAACATTACGTAGTCACCATCAGATTTATATAAGTACAACTTTAGCATTAAAATAAGAGCAAATTCAATCAAACTAACGAACATTAAAATATTTTAAAAGGTACGGCCTCTTTTTAGTCAGCTTCTAAGACTGACTAAAAAGATCATGAAGAACATTCGTCCATTCGAATGGACGTTAGCAGCAAGCTATCAGTGTCTGTCCCTGTAAGACAGAAATCAGAACGACTTAGACGCTCTCTCACAGTAGAAAAGTGCTATTGAAAACGATGTGACGTCATCTATATTATACAACAGAGGAACTAATGTTTTGTATTATTTGCTGTCGTGTCTGCTCATATTTCACAATTAATTCTTTCCAAGGTTTGAGCAAAATATTCGCATGATTAATATTAAGCGATGTGGCTTTTTTTTTTTAAATACACACTGATTTTCCTTTTTTTATTGATTTTCATTTTGCTTCTAAGACTTCATCATTTGCTTCTAAGTACTTACATTTTATCAAATTTCCGAAATTCTTTATTTTTAAACAATACTGTATTAAAGCCGTTTCTCTTCTTTGATGCGCCAGAGTTTTAAAATCTCAATTAATCTACTTAAAAAAAATTGTGCAGCCAGTCTACGAAATTCGAGGTTGTAATGAGAATATCACACGTGCTTGCGGATTCTAATATTGTAAGCTTTTGTTCATAATTGTATTGCTTTTGAATTTGAAAATAGTGTGAAGAAAGGCAGTTGGCGTCCGACGTGGAATGAATTCAATCCATAATACGTGCGTTGTAAATGTGTTTCAAAACGTGCACATGGCTTGCAAAAGGTGAGCTACTGTTTGTATCTAATGCGTGTTATTTGCACGTTGGTCACATAATTGTAAGTATATTTACAAGCTAAACGGAGTATTTTTATTTTCCATTGTAAACATTTGTCGTTTATAATTTTTTTATAGCAAAAAGCTATAAAGAGCAGTGTTAGAGCGCGCATCCCTGCTTCCTCCCTGAAGTCATTTCACCAGCCAGTAGCGATTCGTATCCAAAATATTTCAACCTGGTCTTCTAAAATTCAATAGCTAAACTTTAGGTAAAACCTCCTTTGCTTTGTGGCTTCACCTGTCGCCATACTGTATCTTTACCGATATTCGTGGCTCGCGATAGTTTTCTTGCCTTCTGTCAATTATGCTCTCAACTGTACGAGGAGGCAAAAATACACTGGCGGAAAGTGAAAAAAGAACAACAAGAAGGAGACGTCTGATACCAACGAAATGTATACAGCATAATAACGGAATACAGAGGATAACGTGATCAAAACATTATGGCAAAATACAGCTGTTTTTGCTGGTAAACTGAAAATTAACATTTCCATGTAACATGGTTAGTACGAGGTTGAACCGCCATGAACTGCGTCACACTGTGCAATTCTGGCATGGAGTCTGTCGTACAGATGTTGGATGTAAGTTTGGGGTATTGAGTTCCAAGAATCCTCAACCTGGACGCGTAAATTGGGGATGGTCGTGGTTGGCCGTGGAGACCGGATAAGTCGTTGTCCCACAAAATCCCACACGTGCTCAATGGGGGACAAATCCGTTGAACGTGCAGGCCATGGAAGTTGTCTCACACACTTAAGTGCATGTTGCGTTGCACGTGTTGTGTGTGGGCGTGCGTTATCTTGCTCGAAAACACCACGATGGACCGACCTTACAAATAGCACAACAACAGGATGAATGATGTTGTTATTGTAGGAGGTGATGTTTAAGGTACCCGGTACAATCACTAGTTGTGTACGGGAGTGATAGCTTATCACTCCCTACACCAGGAGGCCAGGTGTAGGCCCTGTGGTTTGCTGGCGGATGCAAGAAGGGTGGAGACGCTCCCCTGTGCGTCTGCGAACACGCATACTACCATCGGAGGCTCCCAAGCAGAATCTGCTTTCACCGCTGAACACGACAGATCGCCATTGCGTTCTCCAGTGCAGACGTTAGCGACACCATTGCAGCCATTCCTGACGGTGGGCTGGAGTCAGAGGTACACATGCCAGAGGCACACGTGCACGTAGTCCTGCATCCAGTAGGCGGTTGCGGAATGTTTGCACAGTCACCTCAGGTGCAACGGCAGCTCGGATTTGCGTCGCAGTGGATGTTCTGCTTGACAACGCCGCTCTTCTTATGCGTCGATCGGTACGCTTATCTGTCCGTCTGTGACTCCCCGTTCCACGTCTTCTCGTGTGGGAATGTTCCTCGGACCATCTACGCCACCATCGTAACACCACCGATACTTCCCGTCCAATTCGCTCCACAATACGACGACACGACCACCCGGCCTCGCGGAGTCCGACTAGACGACCTCGCTCAAAGTCCGATAACTGCTGAAATCGTACACGTCTTCCATGTCCAGGCATTGCAGCTTCTTCAGGGTCTTCGCACGTGTCCGTACGCCGACGACTGATTACATTCACTTCGCCGCACTTCTTAAATACCTCCGACGATAATTTGCATATTATGCCGTGCTGTGGCGTAAGCGCTCACCGGTTGGTCCCGAAATTAACATCACACCTACGTAACCTCTACCCTATTAACATATGTAAATTTCATGATCGTCCGCCTATTCCTTCTTGGTGTTCTTTTTTTTACTTTACGGCAGTGTATGATCAATACCTAACTTTGAGGTTAGTATTTAAATATGTTTTAATGAGAAATTGCTCTGCGACGTGCAAAATTGGCGTTGCGCCATACCACTCTCCGTCGGTAGCCATACTGTTGATTTGTTTGAGAAGTGCCACTCAATATATTAGCCAATAGCGTCGTGCGTAGGAGGAGGTGCCCGTGATGTAAAACCGTCGTGCATCCAATGATCATAATTTATTCGGATGGTGATCCTCGCTTCAATATTACCTTCTGAAAGCATCCTGCATCACGCAACTAATGCAAGTGATGAGGGTATAAAATATTACTCCCATTTCTCATGTACAGTTAGCCTCAAGTGTTCATTTTATGAAGTGAAAATAAAACAAAAAATGTTATGCCGAGAAAACTCGTTGAAAATCAGTCTTCAATATGAAAAATTGGCTGCACTTCCGAATCAGAACCCTTTCAAGTAGTTCTCCATTTTGTGTGTATCGTTCCGCTTTTTTACCCCAGCAAAAACAGTCTTGCTGGGCCAGCAGTGGGCCATTGCTGGCAGCCAGCACCGCCAGCAATGGCCCAGCACTATGTTGCCGTTGCCGAACCGTCAATAAAATGTCCGGGCGGCCAACAGAAGGGCCAGCAGTTCAGGCCAACAGTTGGCACCCCATCAGTAGTCATATGCCACAACAGGGCCATCAGTGGTCCATCACAGGCAGTAGCTGCCACAAGTGGCCCTTCAGTGGCCCAGCAAGCACGTGCCAGAAATGATGGCTAGCCTAATGTGGTCCGCTAGTGGGCCGTTAGCGGCCGCCAGCAACCACGTGACGTAACTGGTGGCTTGCCGAATCTTGTCCGCCAATTTCCCAGTATTAGCCATAATAATAAAAAAAAAAAAAGCAAGGATAACCGCAGTTTCCTAACGCGACAATTTTTTTTCTACCCTTACGAAGCTTGTGAATTAACGCACTGCGCTGGGGAAATTTTCTCGACAGACCGGAAAAACGCTGTTTGCATCTGATCAGATTCGTTCCTTGGCCGTTTACGTGGAAGCCGCGCTCGCTACCGACCGGACTAATTCACGACACCTGGATTCGTGCTGGAAGCTATCTGTTTGGTATGGAATTTGTAATCGAATGCTTCCCTCTTTCATTTTATAATATTGCGAGGTATTTCTCATAAAAGTCAGTTTCATATAATTGATAAATTAGTTTTTTCAACGTAACGATAGTTTTTTTTTTTTTTTTTTTTTACGTTAAGGGAACTTCACTTATTTTCAAGGCGTGTACATACTTAGAGTCGCTTTCCAAAGTTTCGTACTGTCCTTGCCGTCTTGAAAAGAGATTGTTAAATAAATATATATTTACCCGGGTTCATGTCACATTCTGTTACATTTTTAACGTTGTGTCTTTCCTTTCCGTTGTCCGAAGCTACATTTGTTTTAAAGAGTAAAAGATATTTTATTTTACTTCTCGTTATTTTTAGAAGCGAATTCCTCCCCAGTCTTGTGTATTCAACCCATGGATGAGTACACCACATAGCGTTGCTTTTTTTTTTTCTTTCAAATAATTAATAAATTTTGTACGCGTATAATTCTTTTTTTTTCCAACAAACGCTATTTTAATGGTTTTCCAGGATATGTGTTTCAAGCGGTTTCAAATTTTTTCTTGTTATTCATCCACTCCATTCCAGGAATTGTTATTCATGGGAATGGAGTGGGTGTATTTCATGGCTGTAATCTAGTATTTCACGGCTTAATCTGATATCTTCGTCGACGTAAAATTTCATTAGGAAATTAATTCGCCTCTCCTCATATGAATTTTTTTCTTAACATCCACTAAAATAACACGATGGCGATAGCGTCGTCTTCAACTAACTGGTACCATGAGAGACACAGCAAGTGTTGCTTCTGCGCATGCGCAGTCCCGATGCTTCCACCTGCTGTTGGAGGTTGCATTGGTTGCCAGCAACGGGCCACTAGTGGCACTTGCTTGGAGGCCCACAATACACGGCGATGCTGCAGGGCCATCAATGGCTCGCCAACTGATAGCGCTGCCACCAACGGACCACTACCGGGCCGTGAGCGGCAGATTTCAGCCAGCAGTGACCCATCACTGCCAGCTGGTGGCCAGCAATTTCCCAGCACTTGTGTTTTTGCTGTGACCTTGAACCTAATCACATCCAATATCAAAGAAAGTAGTTCACGATACGATAGGGAGTCGTTCCCATTATTTTTATGAAGATAAATTTTATAGTATTCAAAATAGCAGTGGCGTATCTTGGGTCCGAGACCTGGGCTATTTCAACCCCCCCCCCCCTACCCCAGTACTGTTGTTTTTTAAACTGCGAAGTTTAATTTTTAATCGTTAAGTAATAGAAGTAACTTTTTTTTTTTTAATTTTAGGTACATGCCATTGCTAACATGATACCAAATGATTATGAAGATTAGAATTTAAACACTTATTTGTACATAAACTCCATTCATCTTCTGAATACTTTATTTGTACTTGAAGTCCATTCTTCTTTCCTTTTGTGTGAACTTGTGTGTTACATTTTCATAAAATGTTTCTTCTAAATACTTTTTCATATTTAAAAAGAATGTTTTTCTCTATTGACAAAACAGTCAAGTTTTTCGAATGTGCATGTCCTTGTGTGCCTCTAAGATATATCTTGATCCTTTTTAATGCTGAAAAACTTTCGGCAGTTGCAGTTGTTGATGGAAAGTTTAATATGAGGTTTGCTAATTTGTGCATCTCACTAAACACTATGTCCAATTTATTCAACTTTATGTAACACGTAATGTCTCTTACTGATTTGTTTTTGTATTCATTAAGGGAATAAAACACTTTCAGTTCATTTTTTAGTCGAGCTGTATAAAATTTTGAAACATAGAGTTCTTTAAGTTCTGACAGTGGATGTTCTGGGAAGCTTTCACAAAATTTATCAAAATAGTTGAAATCCAACAAAGCCACGAATTTAAGATATAATATGACTGATTTTAATTCATTGACACTTCACAAAAACTGAAACAACTCTGGCGAAACCCTCTTATGTGCGGGAGTATGCGAATGAGTGAGATAATCTGTCTTCGTTTTTCGGAGCAAACCATTTCCCAAAGCAATAAGCCAATCCCCTCTACTAGCTGATTCATGTTGTCATGGAAACGCTAGCAGGCGATTGTACGGAAGGTTTTCGCATCAGAACTGCGAAGACTCTGGAAGAGCTGCTTGCGTTATGCCGTTGGTTTTCTCTCGCCAGACTGAGTCAAAGAAGTGAATCCGCACGCGTTTGTTTTCGCAATGAAAACCGACATCGACATATTTTAATATCTTTGATAATTGAATTTTATTTGTGTATATTTAATTCAGTTTTATTTGTGCATTCTCTGGACTTCGCAGCTAGCCTAGATAGCCTCGAATATACGCCTGTGCCAAAATAGTTATGGCTAGCCTTCCGATTGCCAGCGCATGAAGTGGTTCCTTTCATTACCTGCGAATTTTTGTTCGAAATGGAACCCTAATATATGTAGAATTCTGTAATAAATAACATGATTTGCTTTGTAGAAATGAAATATTGAATAATATATAACGTATTCACTTCCTAAACGGGATTCACACCTAAATACAATAAACAAATCTATACAAACTCCTATTATGGGTATGAAAGTATATCTAAAGAAGAAATACAAGAAACAATTGTATCTCCCGAGCTTTCTCTCCAACCGAGAGGCTTTCTTAATGGTTGCAGACGTTACTAACAAGTCTGGCAAATCTTGTTAGTAACGTCTGCAATCTTTGAGAAAGCCTCCCGGTTGGAGAGAGAAAGCTCGGGAGATACAATTTTTCCTTGTATTTCTTCCTTAGATATACTTTCACACCAATAAACGAAGTTTGTATAGATTTACTTATTATATAACGTATTATTCATTTCTAGTTTCTTTTCCACGGTAACTGAACTACTTAATGCGCTGATAATTTCCGCACGTATTCTGACAAATTTGTTTTAGAATTAGAATGCCAATATGTGTAATTTTATAAAGAATAAGATTTGTTTTTATAAATGGAATGTTGAATAATAAATAACGTATTATCTCTTTCTGTTTTCTTTATCCCGCTAACGGAACAAATTGATGCGCTGATAATTGGATGTCTAGCCGTTATAGTTATTTATTTTATTCTGAAAAGTAATAGTACAATTATTGGCTATCACAGGTTGATATATGGTAATTCTATATAGAATCATTATGCAACGCACCTTTCATGTGGTGCAATAGCACGAAATAAACGCGTCCAATATTCATTTTTTTCCAGTCAGTAGAACGAAGTACTTTAATGAACGGTTCAAATATACCCAATTGTTTTTCTACTAAATCTTCGGAACAAATATTCCATCAGGCTATCGGCTAATAGTACTTCCAATTTGGAAGTATGGCTTCTAAGATTTTGCTTGAGAGCTCTCCAGTTGGATCAGTTACTTTGAGTATTGGCTTCACTGTAGGGGTCTATAAAAAAGATTTTGTGTCATTGACTGTTAAATCAGTGAAACCATGTTCTGACATATGTTTATATACTTTCTGTTGACCTGATTAAATGGTAGTACTTGGTTTTACATGTTTTTGAATAAGGGATAGCAAAGCTTCAGATGATCTTTTATTTCCTGGACAAAGTTCCAAACGGAGCTCCTTGGACTCCCTTTCAATTTATTTGAAAATCCTGTTTTCCACTTATATTCATTCCATTTCATAGTTATGTTTTCCAGTTCCTGTTTCACGATTTTTTCTACCACTTTTCTCTTCCCTCCTAGTTAACTCCATTTGTTCATGACGTTCCAGCATGTACGATCTCACATGTACGTACTTCTCTGCAATAAAAACACCAATCGTTTACAGTTTCGGTCGATCCTCTACTCCCATAAAGAGATGATTCCCAAACAGTAGTGCTATAATTATAGTTCAAAGTGAATCAGTATATAAGTGGAATAACCTTTTAAAGTGGGATGTTGGCTTCCTGAAATGAGATACCTTTTGCACGAGAAAAACTTTCACCCGCTTGTTTGCAGAATGAATATTACAGCACCTAAATAAATCGCATTTTTCTGTACAAGATGTACTTCATCTCGTGACCTTGGGAAAAAAATTATCTTTCGGAAGAAGGCCTTATTTTCAGACCACTTAAGCTGTCTTCAAAGCTTTGGGTGCCACCCCCAACAATCGCGACCAATTCAACCCTGCATAATTTTCAAAATCCAAAGAAATACTACCAAAAAAATGAGGTGCCAATCTATTCCACTCTGACCACCCGAACAAAAGTTGGAAATAGCTTCGCATGAAAAACACGTTAGCTCTAGATAAACGAACAACAAAAACAGGTAGTACAATTATTATTCTTCACAAAATATATTTGCATATAAAAATAAATAAAAGTAGTTATTTAAAAAACCATGGCTTAAAATTTCAGAAGTCGAAAACTGCAAAACCGTACAAGTAATTCGATTATTCGCGTACGCATGTATAAATAATTTTTTCCAAGCTTTCACACATCAACCAGATGGCTCTTTTAAGGAAGATAGACAGAAACTGCAATGTGAATTATAGAATGCTTTAACAATTTGAACGTTGTAACTTTACTTGACAATAAATAGATACGACGTAATATTCATTTAAAGATACGAGGTATCACATTGGTTGTGCACGTGGTTTCCTGGTGGGAAGAAGGCATTCCTTGAAGAACTGGTTCGAAATTCCGGACAGCTCCAGTGAGACGCTATCATTGCAAGTGTCACTGCTGGTAATGACCTCCAAGGTTTCTTGAATGGCTGTACATTTCGGGTAGAGAAAGTGGCTAGCTTTTTTATATCGTTGAGAAATTTTTATAAGCCAAAATCGTCTCTACCCCCAACACTAACAGAAGTTTCTAGTTCCTCTGGTATCTGATTTCTACAGCATGAGTGTAGAAACCATTTCATGTCATCCTGAATTAGGTCAGCCTCCTTAAAAGGTAACAAAGCTGCCTCCAATAAATTCCAGAAGCTATTCTCCGAGTCAACCTAAGAGTGTACCACTATTTGAGGTAGGGAGCAGCTACTTGTTTCTAAAAATAGACTATAGCGTTCAAAGAGAAAAGCAGCAAATTATTGCTCACAATCCATTTTTGGTTGCTTTGTAGTTTATCGGACAAGATTACAACCTAAAATAGCTTTTCCAAAAGTTAGAGCTGTTTTTGAAATAAATTTTATATGAGAAGTTACTCAATCAAGACTATCGCCCTTTCGGCTGACCTGGAGGGTGGTGCTAGACCTCTCCCAACATTTACATCACAGAGACATTAAATTGGCAATTGGAGAAACTAGAAGGGAAGGTTGTTTAAGCAACAAGTAGGGGAAGAAGTTCGAAATTCACCATACCCCCATTCACAATCCCTACTGCTTGTGGGATGTGTGGGAGGAGGTCAGCGAGAGAGTAATCGCTTGACAGAAAGGAAACAGTAGCACTGTACTGTAACTCGGATTGATACTGTTATTTCGTTCCACTGAGAGGTCGTGATAAGGCTCCCTCCTTTAACAACACTTAACTCTTTCGGTGACTTGGACTATAGAACATAATATTTCACCTCCAAATTTATAGCACATTTCTGTTTTTATGAAAAATTTTACGCATACCTGGGAATTTCTTACTATACTTTTGCAAAAAAAATACATTAACTTTTCCGATATTAGCCGTTTAAAAAGAAAAATTTGCTTTAAGATGGGGAGAGGCGTTATCACAGCTCGGTCAGTCGTTTATTTTCATGAGTTTTAATAATCCAAGGAACAACTCAATCTAATCGGTAGGAGTAACACCTAATATCACAACATCTGGTTAGAAGAGGTTACGTCACACATGATGTAAACATTATTGTTGGCTTTCGCCCTTTCTCTACGTTTCCTACTCGTTAAGATATTAACTATCTGGAAAAAATACGGCTACCCTTCCAATTATCAGCTCATCAAGTAGTTCCGATAACGCGGTTAAAAAACTAGAAATAAATAATATTTTATTTATTATTCAACATTTCATTTCTACAAAACAACTCATATTATTCTTTACAGCAGTCTTCTTAAAAGCGTTCTAATTCAAATAAAAATTCGTAGGATATATACGAAAATTATCATCGTATTAAGTAGTTTCCGTGAACGGGGCAAAGAATCCAGAAATAAATAATATTCCATTCAATATTCAACATTTCATTTGTACGCAGCAAATCTAACTAATCTTTACATATTTCTACTTATGATGGCTCAAATTCCAAAATTCGCGGGATACGTACGGACATTATCACGTACCTAATAGTTCCGTTAACGGGGCAAAGGCCGCCCCGGTGGCGCCGTGGGCCTCTTATCATTCGTCCGTAAAAGGTCCGGGTTCGAATCCCGGTCAGGCATGGATGTTGTGTTTGTCTTACGGCACTGGCTCTCTCCCTTTCCTGGAACCAGTGACCCAAAATTAGGGACGGGCGAATGCTTATAGCGCATTGAGTTGCTCACGGTGGTCGTTAAACCTCCAATCAAAAATTTAAAAAAACGGCGCAAAAGAAACCAGGAATAAATAATATGTTACTTGTTATTCAACATTTTATTACTACAAAACAAATGCTATTTCTCTTTCCAGAATTCAACGCAATAGGGTTCAAATTCAAAAAAGAAAAAAAAAAAAAAACTTTGACCGAAATGTACGGAACAACTTGATGTGTTAATAATCGGAAGGCTGCCCGAAAATACCTATCTTCCTTTGTTTATTCATTATCCGCATCTACACACACGAATTGTTAAAGAAAAACTATTCCCATCCCAGAGAAAATCAAAGCCCTTATGTTATCAGTGTACTTTCAGTTCATAATCTGTCTTATACATCATGTAAGTTTGTTTCTCTCTGCGCCCAGAAGCACGGGCACGGCCGGATTATGGGGGAGTGGATGGGCCTCCACAAATGACTTACTAATAATGTTCAAAGATACCAGAGGGATCTGATTTTGGACCCGGTCGAATTCGAAACCTGTCTTACGTTTTTTTTTTATTTTTTTTATTGGAGGTTTAACGACCACCGTGAGCAACTCAATGGACTATAAGCAGTCGCCCGTCCCTAATTTAGGGTCGCTGGTTCCAGGGAAGGGAGAGAGCCAGTGCCGTAAGACAAACACAACATCCATGCCTCACCGGGATTCGAACCCGGACCCAACTCGGACGAATCATCAGAGGCCATCGCTGTTTTACGTTCAGTGGATCTGTTTACTTAGATTGTATTTTCTGTAAAATATTAATTTAAGCAATGTGTATTTTGAACTATAATAAAAAATTGAAAATGTAAATTCAATACATTGATTTGCCGCCCCGTTGGCGCAGTAGTCTGAGCGCTGGCTTATGACCATTCGTCCGTGAGCATCCCGGGTTCGAAAATCCCGGTGAGGCATGGCTGTTGTATTTTGTCTTACGCCACTGGCTCTCCCTCTTCCCTGGAACCAGAACCGTAAATAAGGGACAGGCGACTGCTTATAGCCCATTCAGTTGCTCACGGTGGTCGTTAAACCTTCAATAAAAAAATACATTAATTTCCTAATCATATAGAAAACATTTATCTTCAATAAGAATAAAGTAATGTCACTTTATATTTCAGACACTTAATTTTGTTAGAATAATGATAACAACGTTTCGCACAATAAAATGTTTATTAAACATCGACTATAGTTTCGCAGAGCTTTTGGCTCGGCTTCCTCAAATCATTGTGACATTATCAGAATTCTGACATTCACGGGTTTTGGTGAGTTGTTTCCACGCGCTTGAAAGAAATGGAGTCGACGTCATGTCGTTGACAAGCCGTGACTAGTTCCGATATATGTGGAAAGCTTCTAATATATTAAGCTTGAAAGTCGAGTCCGGTTTATCAATAAGCGTAGCGTTTCCAAACAAAAAGTTATGGTTTTTTTTGTAACAATGTTGAGCTATAGACGACATATTTAGTTCATAGCTCCGTACATATGTCCTGTGTTCCTTCACACGGAAACTATCTTGTAATTCTGGTCAAGAAACATTACAAGGCAGAGGAAATAAAAAATGACCCATCGGAGAAACAGGTAAAAGAAATTCGGAAAGTGGTAACAAGTTGTGTAACCCTTGACCAAAGCTGAAAAAATCATCTGAAGCCCTCATATTTCCGTTGTCCACGTTTCTATGCACTTCCGAAGATACACAAGACTGGTGTCCCCTTTCGTCCCATAGTCAACAATATAGGATAAGCTACACATAAGTTGGCCAAATTTCTATCTTCGAAACTATCGACTTTAACGACTTCTTCGAACACAACATCTGTAAAAAATTCCATTGATTTTGTCAATCGGCAAAAGCGACATCCATTCAACGATCAGTTCATGTTATCCTTCGATGTGAAATCCATGTTCACAAGTATCCCAGTGAATGGAGCTCGCCAAGCATTGAAAGCAAGTCTCAAAGAACATCATTTCAGCCAACCGGAAATAGAAGAGATTTTTATGCTAGTGGATATTTGTATAAGACAAAACAGTTTCCTTTTTTGTGTAAGAGTTTTCCAACAGACAGAAGGCCTTGCAATGGGTAGCCCATTGTCACCTATTTTATGCGAAGTCTACATGCGCCACTTTGAAAACCAACTATTTCAGCTTGTGACATTTGACCTGTGGATTCGATATGTAAATGATACTTTTGTTCTCTGGAATGGCATGAACACCGAAATACCTAAATTAGTTGAACTTATTAATTCAATCGATCCTCATATACAGTTCACATACGAGACTGAGAATAATGGCTGCCTGCCATTACTCGATGTCCTTGTGTCACGCACTCAAGGATCCTTTAGTACAACAGTTTATCGAAAACCATTTGCTGTTTCCTTACCCCCTCATGTAAAATCAAATCATCCATGGAAACGAAAGATCTCTGCCTTCTTCACATACGTATATCGGGCAATACATATCTGCTCAACTGAGGATTCCTGAAAGAAAGAGCTTGATGTTCTTAAAGGAATTGCAGCACACACAGCACACGCCCTTCCGTTATAGACAAGCCTGTCCCAAAAATCGCAGCTCCATGTTTAACAATCGCTTGAAGCCTGGCGTGGTGCCTTACCGAAGTACGAATCCCGTCTTCAAGGCTATCGAAGCCCAAAGCATTTTTTTCTGGCTTTTGACAATTAATTTAAATAAAGTTTGGTGCTGCTCACAAATACAAAGAAAATAAAAGCCGGTTTCAGGTCCTATCATTTCACGAAGGCTATTTGTTTCGCGAAATTTTATATCGAAATGTTTTGGTATTCAAGAACACAACGTTCAGTGAGACCCAAACAACAGAAATGATATATTGCTTTTCCATCTTGATAAATTCAACAGGAGCTACAAGTGATACAACTCCGCCAAGATGGATAATTTTCTCAGAAAACCATATAATCTAAGAAATCAGATTTCAATCATTAAATTTATTAATAGAACATCTTACTGAATGAAATTTGTTTACATTGACGTTTAAGAGAAAAGCCTGTCATAAAGACATTCGTTTAATTGAAAAGAAAAAAAGATTTTAGGGACTAACACCAAGTTTTCACTCATCTGACTCTGAATTTTGTCAGTTTACAAAGACAATATTGTAAACGGCATCCGTTTTCAAACGATGTGCAGCAATTTCCAATATGCATTTATTAAGGCAGCTGTAGCGTAAACTTCGTTCTTGCTATTTATTAAGATATTTTAAGTACTTTTATAATTGTATACCGCATTTGGGATATTTTCGTAAATTATTGGCTACTCTAGTGTCAAAATTAGGAAGCATATTATTTCGAGGGAGTATAATGCGACTTTAACATTTTGTGTGTTGCGGCAAGGTCTGTTACCCAGCAAGAAACTTTCACAGAAGCTCGTTACGTACCAATGAAGAAAAAAATTATCTTCTAGAAATCATCGTATCAGTTTTGTACAGATACCCAGAATAATATTTCTGATTATGCATAAATATCTTACAAGATCGAACACGTTTTCTAAAAAGATATTCATGTTTTGTGTTTGAATGATGGAAGGATGCGAATCTTATTTTTTTGTCCAGTACACTTACAGCTTCTATAGGTACATTTTGCCGATGAGAAATATGCCACAAATGTTCGGAATGCCATCTTTCAGCTGGGAATTTCTCTCCTTTATAATATATAATTACCAGTGAGTCTTCAGGCGTTCCTTTCTTGAAATTTTCCTCGGATAAGACATTATTTCAACGAATGTTCCTTTTCTTGAATTCCACTAGTAAGTGTTCACTGCGGATGCGGATGTTTGCTGATTTATGTTCTATATTCTGGTTCCGTAAAATGCTAATAACTCTTTTGTTCTGCGGTAAAAATTCTCAAATACTCAGCCTTTCACCACTTTTCATTCTATTATATTTTTTTTTAATTTTCGTATGCTTGAAAAATCACAACTAACACCAAAAATTATTCTTCGTTTGTATTTATTTTCTTTTCGCTAATCTTTTGTCTTGGAATTGTTTCTGGTAGGATATTAACAACAGGGTTTGTTCAGCTAGTGGAAATGTGTTTTCATTTGCGATTAAAACCCTAGATGTCGCCACATACTTTCTACACCTTCTGATACGTAAGCTGCACTGGCATTTTTGAGGAAGTATTTTCTTTATTGCAATCAATGACAGTATTTATACCGTTGTGTGGGCACGAACGTTGTGTAAGTGTTTCCATTTGGGTAACTCTTAATAAGTTCTGCCGATTCTTTTAATTTAGGAAGCACTCGGAGGTTTCGAAAATTTAGATAAAAAATTAAAGATTGAATATGTGGATACCAGTTTATTTACCAATATGACAGCACCAATTGCGCACATGCCTTTCCGTTACATTAGAAATAGAGGAAGGGAAAGTAACAGCATAATGGGTTTGCGGAGCCGTCTCAGTGTAGCACTGAGCAAAACTCAAAACATACCAATATATTAAAACCAGCCAGTGCCGTGTAAATATCAACCAGATGCTTTCTCCTTGTTATTACAAAGCCATCGTTATTCCGAGTTGAGTGGAACGTTGTGCGTCAGAAGAAAACTCACTCCCATGCAGCACTGAATAATTCACATGACCATCATTTTATTTTGAGTGGCGTTCGTGTTCTCATTTACGGATAACAAAGGAAAAAACACTTTTGCCTCGCTTCCTTAAACATTGTAGTTCCGACGATATTAAAAATATTAACAAGCTTTTTCACACCACGCCAAATTTTTAACGCTAACATATGATGTGCCGATTTCTCGTTCCGTGTTTAACAGTCGCTTGAATGTTGGCGTGGTGCTTTTCCGCTGGGCGAATGCCTTCATCAAGATATTCTAAGCTCAAGCCATTTCTTCTGGCTTTTGACAATTAATTTAAATAAAGTTTGGTGCTACACACAAATATGCAGTCCTCTAGATAAAATTAAACAACAGCAAAAAAATAACAGGTTTTTCATCGTGAATCTACGATTTAATGAGCATAGTTTAGAATTCCAGTGTATAAGTTCTAAACCTTTAAAATATTATTGAACACATAATTAAAGAATTGATTCATAAACTACACGATCACACAAACTAAGGGTTTCAATGTATATTCACTTGAGCTTTACATTATCCTATTAAAACACGTAAGTTTACTGAGTATTAAACTGTAAACATGTTTGAAAACGGCTACGACGTTTGCCTGACATTTTGGTAACAGGCTTTCTGAAGGTACGTATCTTCAAAAAATCCTTGTTTCGTGATTGTAATTGACAATAACCAAAGCCAGTCTCATATTTAGTCTTCCCACTTTCCATCAGTGTTACGTGGTTGAAGCAGCGTGTTCAGCGCCGTCTGTTTTATTTCCAGGAATTAAAACTGAGGTCACCTTTACGCTGTGGATATAACAACAGCTCAGCTGCTGCTAAATCCGCACTGTACTGTTCCGAAACGGAGCTCGCCATGAGAAAAGGCTGAACGATGCCGTCATTTATGCTCTACTTTACCATCACTGCTTCGGAATTTCCGAAACGTTTTCACTCGATCTCGGCCATAGTAAGGTTTTCGAGTTTTCTTTTGAGTTCTTTAATTTTGGAGCTTAGCAGTGGCTGACTGAGATTAATATCCTAAAGGTTCAGACAGACGACAATCTTGAAGACCAAATTATTCTCAACGGAAAGATAAGAATGCCATTTAATTTTATTGCTAGTGTTACGCATTGAATTACTCTCATTGGCAGTTTCTTCAGTTGTTTAGTCAATGCAGGTGGTTCCTCTATTTAACTCAGATGTAAGCAACATGTTTGCGTAAACTTATGATGCAGAGTGCTTCAATATCTGGTAGTACAAATCCCACATACAGATAGAGGCGAACAATATATGTGCGGAACATCTTATGCACTCTAAACATAATTGAGTTTTTAAGTGAGAGTTTTCTGCGTGGAATAGAGCAAAAGACAGGCAACTGAAATATTTCTCAAAATAAAACAGTTTAAATCAAGCCCTTTGTAAAAACTATATACACCTTAGAAAATGCGAAACAGGTTCCACTTGAAAGTCCTGTTTCGATAAAGGTCAGCAATATGCACTAAAGAGCAATTGAATTAGAGACAGCTGGCGTTGTGCAAATGTGGCGCTATGGGCGGCCCTGTAAACAGAAACAACATGACGTATGCAGCGATCCAACAATATAAGGAGGGATGCGACGGGAATCAGTAAGAGTTGGACGCAGTATGGGTACGACGAAGGATCTAAGCGCATTTGATCGTGGGCAAAATGTCGGGGCCCGACGAATGGGTCACTCCATCTCGGAAGTCGTGCAGGCACTGAGATTTTCACGAGCCACTGTGTCACGGGTGCACCGTGAGTACATCGAATCCGGTAAAACCATCCCTGCAAGGGCCAACTGCCGTGGACAACAGCGTGTGGATGAGCGGGGTCATCGTCGGCTAGCTCGCATCGTAACAGCGGATGACGGGCCACAGTAGAGAAATCACTCGGCAATTTAACGCTGGTGCACAAAAACGTGTAAGCAGCCACACCATCCAGAACCATCTCCTCGCTATGGGGTACAGAAGCCATCGTCCCACGAGGGTACCGCTGCTGACCGCACATCACAGGATGCAAAGATTAGCATGTGCGCGGGAACATCGCCACTGGACCCTAGACATGTGAACAAATGTTGCCTGGACTGATGAGTCGAGATTCACGTTGGTACATGCGGATGGCAGGATACGAGTACGGCGCAAACCACATGAAGCGATGGATCCTTCTTGCCAGCAGGGTACTCTTCAAGCTAGTGAGGTTGGTATTCTCGTCAGGGGACTGTTTACGTGGACTGAAATGGGACCCCTGGGTCGTGTGACATCGTCCCTCACAGGTCAACGTTACCGGGATATCCTGGACGACCATTTGCTCCCGTTTGTGCGTCTTCAACATCCCACTGGAGACCTCATCCTACAACAAGACAATGCAGCTCCCGAATTATATCCGAATGGCTGGATGAAAACTCCACCGACGTGACCTCGCTTCTTTTGCCAGCTAGGTCACCTGACCTCAATCCCACCGAGCACATCTGGGATGCCATCGAGAGAGATGTCCGAGGCCCTGACCCCCTCAATCAAATCTTCGTGAACTGTGGGAGCTTGTTCAGTGGTCGTGGATCCGTATGGGTTCCCAACGCTTCCGATGTCTTGTGGAGTCCATGCCGAGACGAATCGCCGCCGTCATCAGGGCGAAAGGTGGTGCTCACGTTACTAGACAGGTATCTCTAATTCAAATGCTCTTCAGTGTAGAGTGCAAACTCGGTTATACGTTTCTCTGGCGAACGGCCTTAAAAAACTTATAAATGCAATTTGGAATTAGTAAATGCTACCATAAAATTTCAAATGACTGTAAAAAGAGAAAATGAGGAAAAGCTCTTGAATTTAGATTACTATAATTTATAATGTGAGACATATATACATACATAATACATATATACATACGTACTTTTTTGCTACTTTAATCTTATGTCTATTTTTACATTTGTATTAAATTTTTATTCTTATTTCATTATAAAAACTGATTAGGAAATTCTGTAGGATTTCATGTTTTCAGTATACTGGGAAAAAAAACCCTACAGTCTAGCTTGTAATTCCGAATAAATTGCACTAGGTTGTAACTTCGAATGCAATTTTGTTTAATATTCAATATTATCGGTCTAAGCTTTTGAAAGTTTGATATTCTGTCTCAAGCTTTTGAATGTCATACACGCTAGAACATTCAACGGCCACCCGTCCCACGTTTATGTTGCTAACTCTCTTAACTCCAATCTGCAGTTTAGCAGTATTAACCTACGTGTGCATCGCAGTCTTTGCTTCCTCAGAGGATGCCTCTGACGCTACGAAAACGAGAAGGACATAAACCTTCTTGTCCCCCTTAATAATCTTATTCGCCTTACGGTTAACCTCAGGCTTCGGGGCCTTGCATCACTCGTTGGTGTTCGATACATCTGCGTAAGACCTTGGAGCTGCGCTCGGGCGCTCGACCCTATCTTAGAGTCTATGCCTCGCCAGACACTCATATCAATCGCCTGTCTTCTGCAGGAGAACAATAGCTTAACAGCTACAATTCTGATCTCGGCCTTAACGGCAGTAGTCAATCTGTTGGAGCGATTCTCGAGAATTCCATGTACTCCTTAAGAAAGGATCTCACTGCATCTGCAAACGCCGTTGAAGTTTCCAGATCTCTATCCATGTTAGTACCATTGGAATCGGAGGTCGAGGCCTCCTCAATCCCAGGCATTGTCACTACCCTAATTAGCCAAGTGTAACCCGAACCTATGGGCTAGACTTAACGTTGAACGTCTGCTTGGCTAGACGTAACGTTCGACGCGAAGTTTTAGCTAATCAGTAGACTAGTAGGACAGGTACCACGATAAGGCATCTGCTAAGTTGTTGGCAGAAACGAGCGTCTTTATTAAATCCCTACTCAAAAGGGCAATTTTTCCAAATCCGTAACTTAGTTATACGTTCTCTGAGACTAAATACTCGATAAGAAAAATGAAAATGCGTAAGCGGCGATCGCGCTTACCCAGGTGATGCTTCGGTACACCGACGAAAGATCACCCGCTCCTTCTTTGGTATCTCAGTTCAACCAAAACTCTCACTCGTTTGACTGGTTCCAACAACGACCGGTCTAACATCTCCTAAGTTAATTTCTATGATGGCGTCATCTCTTGCTGCATAAGGTAAGTCTAAACTCAGATGGGTAACGTCTGACAGCCGCCCCGGTTACGCAGTGGTCTAAGGCGCTGGTCTCTGATCATTCGCCCGTGAGGGGTCCGGGTTCGAATCCCGGTCAGGCATGGATGTCGTGTTTGTCTTACGGCACTGGCTCTCTCCCTTCCCTGGAACCAGTGACCCTAAATTAGGGACGGGCGACTGCTTATAGCCCATTGAGTTGC
Source organism: Macrothele yani (assembly GCA_039090855.1). Lineage (NCBI taxonomy): Eukaryota > Metazoa > Arthropoda > Arachnida > Araneae > Macrothelidae > Macrothele > Macrothele yani. The sequence goes on from CM077015.1 coordinate 117,786,727, forward strand.
TCACGGTGGTCGTTAAACCTCCAATCAAAACAACGTCTGACAATTAAAGTATAACTCCAATATTATTACCTTGACATAATATAGGTACCACGAAAAGCAAAGATTCATTGTTTAAGCATCCGTCAGGTCCTGTCAGGTGGAAGTTTTGGCCTTAGGACTTCTCGTTTTTTTACCACACAATGATATTCAGATATGATATAGGGACTGAAACATCTTACTCCCTTAAGTTCTGGAAGCTTTCAATGATTCACGCTTCATATGACATCACCATTAAACATTCTTCGACAGTTGCTGGAAGACGTCTCCCGAAGTATCTTCAATGACGTTTTGGCGTACTTTCGAAATGAGTTTTTCGTGAAAATCGTGAATAAGTGAACAAGGGATTTTTTTTTTTTTTTTGCACTTTTGCATTGTCCAAATCCTCAGTTATAAAACATAAAAAACGAAAACCTAAATACGACTTCGCGAAAACTCTTTTCAATATTTTTCAACTTCGCTGGTGTATAGGGCCTATAGGTGCCACATTGTTTTACGATCGCTTTCGGGCCCGTTAGGAAAATAAATTTTGATGATGCCGATGTGTGAATTATTGTTCCAACGACAAATCATTTTATCAAACATTTAAACCCATCAACATATTATCACTTCTCCGATAGCACACATACTGAAATAAGTACCACTCTCTCAGCCTGCAATAAGAAAAAATTTAGAAGAAGTGTGTGTATATCAGGATACTACTTCTTGCAAGATCTTGATACACACGCACCGCTCTTTAAGTTATAAACCTTTATGCAGATGTAGGTGAACACACTTACGCAACGTATATGCAAAATACGGGGTCACGTACATCACCACGTGAGCAAGGCAACTATTTAAGATTGCTGCTCGTCAGTAGTACTTATTACAATAAGAAAAACAAGAATTTTTCGGAGTTCAATAAAAGACTTACTTAGGGTGCCCATCTGGTTGGAGCTACATTTCTGAAAACAGCACAGCTGATAGGTTCTTTAAAAAGTGAGATATCCAGGATCTTTAATCAGTGGGAAAACAACCCACATTGCTACTCTAGAAGGCGAATTTTGGTGCGACGGCAGTCTATCAGGAACGAAAGTTTGCCACGGTCTGAGAAGGCCTATACGGTGAAACAGGACTTCCTATGCGCAGCATTTAACCCAAGCATTCAACGAAAGATGTTTCCGCCCTATTTTCTTAGCGAGCTGTGTGCAGGGAATTGAAGAGGATCGGTATCGGCAGTCGCATGCATGTACAAAAACCACTGACTTTAATGAAGAACGGAAAGTTCACTGCAGTGGTGTCAGGAACACCGTGACTGGACACTGGAAGACTGGAAAACGTCATGCGGTCCGAAGAGTCGCGGTACTCCTTGTATTGTACCAACGGTGGGTAGATAGTTTGGCGGGGTCCGGAGAATTAGTGCACCCAGCTTGCCTTGTAAACACAACTCAAGGTTCTGGAGGTAGTATTATGGTGTGGGGCATGTTCTGTTGGTAAAGAACGGGTTTCTGTTGTTGCAGAAATTTCGTTCTTCAAGGATTATCGGAACATTGTTGCCGGTTGAGCCTATCTTGTGATGTTAACATTTTATCCTGCAGATGTCGGCTGTTTCACGGAAGACAATGTGTAATATGTGTTCAACAGTGGTTCATCGAGCCCAAAAGCGAGTTCTACCATTTTCTCTGGTCACCACAAAGCCCGGATGTGAACCCCATTGAGAATGTATGTGATATGTTAGAAAAACAGATCTGGAAACAGAGTCCTCTTCCGCCAAATCTGAGACATCTGAAGGACTGCCTGGTATGCTGCAAATGTAGATGCCCTCCAACACTTTTCGGAATCTATGCCAAACCGCGTACCTAATGTAATTCGGGCTAAAGTATGTTCAGCCCGGTATTGAATATAGGTTTCTAATTCAGTGGCCGGTATGTTGCAAAGATACGTCCATATATCATAAAACGCTACTGGGAAATTCCGCTGAGTTCGAAGGGCTGAGGAATTTGTGACTAATGTTTCTCAAAATTAGCAAATGACACTTTATAAAACTGAAAATCATTAATTTTTGAAAATGCAGCTGTGAAACATTTCCCCAACAGTTAATTCCATGCTTTTTTTTTGTTTCTAATTAACAGCTTTTCAGAAGAAATCTCTATGTTATAGACAATTTTCACAGTTTTTTTCAGAATCCACTCATTAAATCGAATAAATATCCATTGCTGTTAAAGCTTCCTTAGAATACACGTTGGGGGAAGTTAATCCGTTCCTGAAATGCTTTGATTCCTGATTTCTATATGGATGTTCTTCCATTTAATTTCTTGAAATTCCTTCCTAAATTTCTTTCTCTGTTGCAGTTTGAAGATAATGTACATATTTGTTCTGCATACGTTGCTCTTCTGGGCTACTGTATTTTCATGCTGCGAGTTTGATTTTTGTGGACTAAAAATGTGTTTTCTTATCCACCAAATAAACTGTCAGTTTTGAATTTTCAAACAAAAAAATAATTTATTGCTCACATAACCAAGTCATTCTAGATGATTTAGACCATAGAAGACTTTTTCTTCGTTAGAAGGACACTCTGTAATTAAAACGTCGAAATCACTTTTTTATTTTTTATTTTGATTGGAGGTTTAACGACCACCGTGAGCAACTCAATGGACTATAAGCAGTAGCCCGTCCCTGATTTAGGGTCACTGGTTCCAGGGAAGGGAGAGAGCCAGTGCCGTAGGACAAACAAAACATCCATACCTCACCTGGATTCGAACCCGGAACACTTTAGGACCGTTGCGCCACCAGGGCGGCCGAAATCACTTCGACAAATTCGATAATTTCATTCTATACATTAATGCTGTTAGAGAACAGCATAAAAATAAACTCCGGCAGTACAAATTGACTGTGATTCACGAAACTGATATGGCCTCCAAAACCCTATACTTCCAAGAGGGGATATTTTATATTCACAACAGATTATAAAGACTTTTGCGTAAATCAATTCTGTAGTACACAAGAAGAAAACAACATTCCAACCCAAGAGTGCGATATGATAATTTTAAAAATCGGAATATTATTAATTTATTTAAAGCACCTTATTGCGCTTTCTTTTAAAATGGACAATTATTTCTTTATATCGCTTAAAACTTTCTCTAAATCTTCTGTGGGTAATAAAAGCTGTGGATAGATATTGGTAAAACATGTCAGGATATTTTAATGCTTGGTGATTCGGCAAAATCCTATTTGGAGTGAGTACGATTTCAACCGAAGATTCCGTTGTGCTCATGCCGTAAAATCAGGCTGCTTTCGCCGGGTACATGTCGAAGTCATTCTGCAATCACGGTCTTTAGTTGAGTCCGGGAGGTGTTCGAGTTTTCCCCAGCGAAAGCAGCTTGAGCACAACGGAATCTTCCGTGGAAATCGTAGTCCCTCCAAATAGGATTTTGCCGAAATACTTGTGTTTCGCTATCGAACATGTTAAGAGCCAACAACATTCTACTCTTAGATCCTCCACATTTGAAAATTCAGTGGAGGTCGGATGCAATATAATAAAGAAAAATATTAATATCCCTATGACAATTGTTGGAAAATTAAAATATTTAAATTTATATTTCCAATAAAATACTGACAGAATTTATTTTTTTCATTAAGGTTTTTGTCCTGATGAAATTATTCTATGATGAGCATTAGTAGATAATTATTTCGTACAGTAGATTTTTTTAGCTATAATCTTTAGTTTTAGGTCATCTGCTGGGAGCATGGAAATTTCTAAATCTCAGATTTAATTACGCAACAAATATTAGCATATATTAATAGTTCTTTTTGATATTTTAGTAATTGCCAGTACTGATTTTCAGGTTCTGAATTTAAGAAATGCTTATTACAGTACGTCAACATGTACGTATTACTAGGATGAGTTCATCCGTGTCAAAGAATCTCCCTAAAAACTGCGATGGAATCAAGGGGTTTCGGCGAAACGGAAGTACCAAACCAAAATGATGAATCAAAAGAAAAATAATATGGTTTTAACAATATATAACCTTATGAAGATATAGAAATATGACTGAGAAAACATTCCACGAAGCACACAAATACAAAATTTAACACTCATTCGCAAATGAAGAATCAATCAATCGTTAAAAGACACCTCGAAGTTCCATATCTCATACCTGGGTCCCAAGATCCATTTTTATGACGGGGATAGAAAATCGAATGCAGGAACAAAGTGCCCTTTGAAGAAATTGGCAAAAAAAGCTAAATGACAGAAAATTCGATATTTAGGAATATATGGCATCACGTTAAAAATAGAGGGGTTCATAAGTTTCCCTACATGCTTACCTGAGCTTTTACAGCAATATCGAAACTATAGCAAAAAATGTCACAGTCTGCGGGCCAAAAAAAATGAAAGGGCTTTTGAAACGGCGGAACCTAAAAGGAAATTAAAAGAAATACTGCAAAAAACCCACGAAAATGTCCAGACATTAGAACTTAGAACACCCGTATTTTCAAACGAAATTATCTCTGAACTCTCACTGAAGAAAAAAATTTCTTCCGAAACAAAAAGTATGAGACTAGTTTCATTCCAAATTTATTATTCCCTGTTTAGGCTGGAAGAAGCTAAGACGTCAGTCATAAGCGACAGAAAGAAGCTTGGCATGTGTTCATCAGACGTCGCCACGTCGATGATGGTTAATGAGATTATCGCCTTCGAAGTTGGAAAGGTGTCAAAGTTCGAATGAAATATGATATTTGACAGAACAGATTTTACGTCTAACCCCTTCCTACTCTCCCCGATTTATGAGTCCGCGCTAACGTGTGCCATCTACTGGCCTTCTCGTGAGTTGTGTAATAATCTCGTTTTGTGACTGTTTTGGCTGGCCCTTAAAAGGCCCTGTATTAATTGTGTCCCTATACTCCGAAATGTCATTATTATGATGAAAAAAGTATGTTTCTTCATGAATTGGCAAGTGCCTATCTGGCATAATAAATTAATCAATTACGTGAGTTTATACCAATTGATTACGTGCTTGAGAAAAACTCTATGTTGATGTGAAGCAACAGCTCAAAACAATGTTTTGAGGAAAGATTACAGTTCCATCAAAATAAGCATTCCAGACTATATCATGCTAAATAATTTTTTGATATCCCTTTATTAGTTTGATTTGAACGGATGCCAATAACTCTTCACACCTTGAGTACGGGCCAATGTAGGTTGATCAACAAATCATCAGTAGTTCAGCGTTTGATATTGAAATCTTTAGCTTGGCAGGTTACGATAGGCGGCCTACTGATAAGTCATGACTCCTGACTGTGCGCTGTAAAATATGGCGTTCGAAACAAAGAACTTGCCTACTCTCGCTAAAAAACACAGGCTCAAGAAACAGAATCAAACAAGCAGTTACTAAGCAAGAAAGCTCTCGCCAAAGTGAGAGCTGAACTGCTGCCGTCTATTAACCGGTCTCTACTCACAGTAACACGCGAATAGTGTGTTAACAAATTCGTTGCTATCTTTCAATTCTTGTTGTTATCTTCATAAACATTCCGTGGTTGAGTTGCTAAGTCTTATATAGTTGAAGATGATAGTAAACTTGTATGCAAATAATTCTTGCGATTCGTAAATATGTCTAAAAACTTTTATTCTTTTCTTCATTTAATTGCCTGCAAATTTTGTCCGTTAGCTGTGCTTTATTTTCTAACTCCCCGGCTTTCGATCATCTCTCGTGAAATCCCTCGACCTCCCGGTCCACCTAAGACCTCGTAGCTTACCGTGGGGCAATCACCTCGTCGTACTTTTCCGTGACCGCTCGCTTCCTTAACCTCGAGATAATTGCCTCTCGCCTCCTTCCCTTGTGTCCAACAAATTCCCTTAAGTAAGCATATCCTAAAATTCACCGTGAGAAGGAACCACACTGCCCTCAGTAAATCTTAAGCCTCAAAGTAAAATGTGAGGGCTAGTGCATTAGTCGGTACCATTGAAGTTGAAACCTGAAAAGCATCAAAAGAGGTGCGATAATCTCCATTCAACATACAAAGTGCAAACACTGCGCATAGACAAAATGTAGTCTCAGTAAATAACCGTGAATCCGGTGTGTAATGGGGAACTGACTCTGAGAAATTTCTCTCACGCGTTGGGGAAACAAAGGAATGGGAGCACGAGATGGAAAAAGGTCGCAATATTGAGATTTTATATGAAATCCTGAAACCTTGTATAAAATATCTGTAACAAGTGGTCCAGGGTAGGATGTATAGCCTAAAGTAATATGCAGTAGAAGAGTTTTTGGGAACGTGGCTTTTTCGGAGATGTAGTATCCACAAAATCACTGCTTGAATAAACACTAAACATGCATCAAAAATCAATCATTACCAGAATAAATTGATTTCGATGTATAAGCAAAAATTTCTCTAGAGTACGTTATCGAGGCAGTAAATTTCCTTTAATTCTGTGACGTATGTGGCAGAAGATATATAGTTTTTTTGAAAGGGGTTGTTGATGAAATTTTATTTTCCCTAAAAGTGATTTGATGTCATTATTCGAAATTATGGGAAAAACTATGAAATATTAAAAAAGGGACGAGTAATATTTCTTTTAAATCGCATTCGGATTGCTCTCAACATTATTTTAGTCCTACGTAGATATCCGGATGCAACTTTAATATTAGAGAAGGTTTTCTCTATCGCTTGTACCTCCTTCTGGTGACCTGCGTGACAGTTAAAAATAATGCGTTCTTCGGTTCTAATGGATTAACCTATTTTTTCTTCTGGTTCGCTTAAACCTCTCGTGCTTATTTCACCTAATGCACACTGCAGAATTGATTGAAGCATCTACTTATCAACAGAGGCCAATTTGTGTCTTTCGGGGGCTAGGGTATTGCAGAACTGATGAAGTAAAATTCGTTACCGCAAATATTTTTCAGTAGATGCTTCCAAATTTCTGCCGCTCATTAGGGCATCTGATGCTCAAACCTGAGTTTCTCACACCTGTACCCCTCCTAGCGAAAGCGTTTTTAAAAATTTAAATGGCTAAGTATCCTTTTGTTGTTAAATACCAGAAATAATATGTTAAGCGCGTATTGGTATACTATAAAATGAAAATAAAAATTTTAATACTTCACTTGTGTACACTTTATTTTGCACAATACTGCATTATTTTTTTATTTGCGTTAACGTGAGTGTCATGTTTTCATATAAAGTTTCTTCTGGGTACGTTTTCAAGTGCAAGTGAATGCTATTTTCTATCAAAGAAACATCCAAGTTGCTCAAACGAACTTGTCCTCGTGTTCCTCTGAAACAGGTCTCGGTACAATATAAATCAGAAAACCTTCCTTCGCAAATTCCAATAGCTGACGGAAACGCAAATATTAGTTTTCTCAGTTTGTAGACTTCAGTAAAGACATCGTCTAATTTATTCAACTTCCGGTATCAAGTATCAAGAAAATTTTAGTACCTTTTTTTTATGAAACAGCAAAAGAGTCAAAAATTAAAATAACCTAAATTAAGCAATTAATTTTATGTGAGGTATAGAAACTAAAACACAAAACTGGGAAATGAATCTTTGCAAAACAAGCAAATGGAAAATATATAACATTAAAATGTCTTTTGGGTGAAATTAGTTTAGACTAAGGAAATTGAGAATGTAACAACAGGACCGTAGGTAGGTCCCAGAACTAGGGGGAGGGGGTAGCTCAGGGCTCATCTGGGGGCCTGAAATTTTTGCTAGGCGTGGGCAAAGAGGGCAGTAGCTCGCGCAGGTTTGCCGACTTGGGAGACATTCACTAAATTCAGGAGATTTCAGAATGGAGTTAGTGGCAGACATGTTGTTTTTCGAATTTATGACTTTTTCAGCGGATTTTTTAATGTTTTGAACGATTTCCGTAACTTTTTGCATTTATGGTTTCAAACATTTAAAATGTTGTATTTGAAACTTCTTCAGTTCCGTAGTTTCCATAACGGTGATTTTTAATTCTTATAATATGCAATGCCTTTCCCGTTTCCGCTTTTATTTTTGACAGGCACAGAAAGCTTGCCTGTGCCAACTGAGTTACACTAGAAGAAAAAAAAATCTGTGATATTTTAGGCCGTAAATATGATAGTGGTACGATAAATACTCCCTTCTCGTTCGCTCGGAATGTAAGAGAGGCCGAGAGAGTAACAACGAGCAGTGGACTATGATGAAAAATAGGTTTTGGCCTGCTAAGATAATAATTTCTTTTTTCTTTCTCAGTAAGTTTTTTGAACTATATTTTTTAGGCATTTCAAAATAATTAGTGTTTTCCCTCCTCCTTAGTGCACCACTGAAGCCATATTAAGGAAACCAGTGTCAACCTGGTGGCCGACTGGCACAAGGCGCAGACTTGTCTTCACTCGAATCAACCTGGTACCGGGTTCGAGTCGCAGGTGTTACATAGATTCATGTGTGCAGACTATCTTACGGCTCTGTCTCTGTTGCTTTCTGAAATCTGAAACCAGTAGCCCTAAATTTGGCAACTGCTAATAGCCTTAAGAACAACTCTTGGCCGCCCCGGTGGCGCAGTGGTGATGAAGATGTTTTTTCTCGCTCCCGTCTTTGGATCGAGCTTGTGTGTTATTTGCCGTTTCTACGTTCGTTATTTTTTTATTTTGTGTAACTGAATGGTTAGTGCACCAGTTTCTCCTGGCGAGTTGCCTTGTAAGTACTTCTTTTACGTTTTGTGACTGTTTTATTTTTGTCTCGACGACACGCTGTCGTTGACCAACGCCTGTGTTGGACCTTTGCTGCTCAGCTCGTCAACTGTGTCTTTTTGCAACCTTACCGATTTGGTAATCGTTGCGTGTGTTGTGCCCTGCTTTCGTTCTGCGATTAGCGTCTTTGCTTTCGCTTACGTTCATCCCTCCGCGTTGGGTTTGTTTACCTTTCGTGCCAGGCCTAAAGCTTGCAGATGTTTGCCGATGATGATGATGATGATGATGCCGCTACTCTAGCGGGTTCTTGTTCGCCGTCCGTTCGTCCTGCCAAGTTCCAGCGATTGCCTTCCTCGTCTCGCTCTGCTGTTGGTGACGTCATTGACGGTGCTCCGCCTGTACCTTTGACTTCTTTTTTTTTTTTTTTTTTTTGAGGTTTAACGACCACCGTGAGCAACTCAATGGGCTATAAGCAGTCGCCCGTGCCTAGTTTAGGGTCACTGGTTCCAGGGAAGGGAGAGAGCCAGTGCCGTAAGACAAACACAACATCCATGCCTCACCGGGATTCGAACCCGGACCCCGTTCGGACGAATGATCAGAGGCCATCGCTTAGACCACTGCGCCACCGGGGCGGCCCTTTGACTTCAATGGAGAGCTCTCAGAGCGCTTTTCTTCTCTATCTCCGACTCTTCATGCTACTGTTTCAGGATCTTCCTCGGCTTCTCAGGGCGGCGCTAAACTTGATTACGCTGCTGTGGCTTCGGGCTTCTCTTCGACTTCGGCTGCATCACGTGTTCCCCTTGCTATTAGTTCTGGTGTCTCATGTGTCAGACTGCAAGATGTTCTTCACATCACAGTTCCGCACTCTTCCGCATCAGGTAAGGATTTACTTTCTCGCCAGCGACTTGGCCTCGTTTTCGAGGCCCTGCCTGACACTCCTTTAAAGCTATATTCGACAGCCCAGCGTCGCATTCTCCCTAACGGTGCTGTGACACATATGGCTCGTAAGCCACGTTCTGTGGTGGTTTACTTTTCGATTATTACTCAAGTTGATCTAGTGCAAACAACCGGGATTGTCGTTCGCCGCCGACCTTTGTTTGGTATCCCGATTTCTCAGCCTTCGGTGCTCCTGGCGCTTTTCCCGGTTGCTCCAGAGCTTTCTGACGTTTTGTACGCCATGCGCTATCTCAGTGCGGGAGGGTGATCGGTCCGTTCCGATCACTTTCTGCGGCTTCGAACGATCCAGAGGATAAATCTATCCTCGGTCTTCGTCGCCAAGTGCGGATGGTTTTTGCTGATGATCATGATGCTGCTTCCTGTCCTTTGGTGCTTGAATATTTAATTGGTAGTCAACGTTTTTGTATGGAAGTGTTCCAAGATCTCCGTTGCTTCCAATGTCAGGGTACTGGGCACGTCCGTTCCCAGTGCCCTCATCTCGTCCCTCTCCGCAAACCTGCTTCTGCGTCGACTGATGTTCCTGGATCGTCTTCTGTGACCCAAAGTAATTTACCATCTTCGGAACCTTCCCTTGCTGCCGCTTTACCTGTTTCGTCGGAACCTCCAGGCTCTTCCCTTCCTTCCTTGGAAGTGCCTTCTGCTTCATCTCCTACTTCAGTTCGCCCGGAATCGATTGTTGCTCACCCCCTTTCTCCTAGCACCGGATCTTACTCGACGATTATCTGGGCTTCCCCGCCTCCCTCGTCTGTTCTTACAGCGCCAGTTACTTCTGCTTCTGATGTTGTTCCAGGTTCCGGTTCAGTCTTACCACCATCTCCACTGCATGATCCTACTTCCCCCAGCTGGGCGGACCAGGTTGAACAAGCTGGGCGGACCAGGTTGAACAAGCTGGTTCGGTGCCTTCTGATGCGCCCGCTGCTGTGTGTGATCATGGTTCTTCTACGGACCCCATGGAAGCTGATACCTCCCTAGAGTCTCCTGCTTCTGACTCCGTCCCCCGTTTTGTCCCTCTGTTCCACTTACCTCCGAGATGGTTCCCCATCTTGCCAACTCAGACTACGATGGACGCCGTTCATTTCTCGACAGGTTTAACCATATGCTGAAGTGTTGGGCACCTTAGCCCTGGTGGATCTGACGATCGCCCCTTCACGGTTTCCCAGCACTTCCTGATACCAGCGAGATTTCTCCCTTAGCGGTTGAAATTGCCACTCCGGATTTTATTCTTCTTCTCTGTGCAGTTTTTCGACTCAGCTGGAAGGATCTTCGTCTTTGGTTTCCCTTCTGTGCGAATCCTGCTGATAGTGTGAACATCTGGCGCTACTTTGCTAAGTTATTCAATGGCGAGTGTCCCCGCGTCCTTGTCAGCCATGCCCGGAATTGCCGGATTTCACTTTCCGCTACACTACAAAGGTGTTCCTCGATTACTGTAACAACGTGTTCCTGCTCGATAGACAAGACTGTTGGGCTTTTCCGGGCCCAGGGCTTGATCGTAGCACTGCATGTAAGGACCTTTGGACTTTCCTGTACGACTTTCGTCGCCTACTCTCCTAAACTGTTTATTGTTACTTGCCTGGACTGCACCCCTTGTGGTGACTTTTTGTGATGTTTCTCTGCTGCTATTTGTCGGTTTCCTGGACTGCTGCCCAGTGTTGCGTTTGTATCTTTCCTCTGCATTTTTGTCAGCTTTGCTTGTTTTCACCTGTGTTCATCTGCATTAATGCGTTTTTGTACGTTTCGTATGTTTGTTGTTTATGCTCACGACTTATGTTTCGTGCTGTGTGATATTTTTTTTCCCATTGTGTCGGTGTTTGTATTCATGTACTGTGCGTGGTCAGTTTTGTTTTTTTTGGTGTTTTTTTTGTCCCTTCGGGATTTTTTTTTAGTTTTGTGTGAAGCTAAGTCCGTCGCTGTATTCTTTTAGTGTTTTTCGTCGACCGCGAGCCGTTGGTCAACGCATTTCTTTTTTTTTCTTTTTTGCCTTTTACTATATCTATGTGTTGGTTTTTCTTCTGTGTTACTTGATCTTTGTTAGTTAAGTCATGGAATGCTGCGATGTAGTTGCTTTTTGTTTGCGCTGCGGTGTTATGTCGCCGGTGTGCCTTGGCGCACCTTCTGTTCCCGGTGATTTGTTGTATGTTGTGTTTAGCTTTTAATAATAAAGATTTATTTCAAGGCAGTGGTCTAAGGCGCTGGCCTCTGATCATTCGTCTGTAAGGGATCCGGGTTCGAATCCCTTTGAGGCATGGATGTTGTATTTGTCTTACGGCACTGGCTCTCTTCCTTCCCTGGAACCAGTGACCCTAAATTAGGGACGGGCGACTGCTTATAGCCCATTGAGTTGCTCACGGTGGTCGTCAAACCACCAATCAAATAAAAAAAAGAACCTCGAAATAAATTAAGTACAAAGAGTTGAAAAGATAGCATCACCTTCGTTTGATTTTACGTTAGTAATTCAAAGTATTAAATAACAATGATAATGCATCATTAACTTCTAAATCGCACATATACAAGTATAAACATTTAACGTAATTTAAATTTTATTTTTAGGATTTTTTTTTTCATTTTTGAAGGCTTTTTATAACAGATTTGCAAACTTTCAGAATGACTAAGTTGGCAACACTGCGCCCATCGGTTGCCTTCTCTCCAGCGTGTCTTTTCTGACAAAGCTTTTACATTTTTTCTTTTTGTTTTTACTATTTTCTAATTTATGCTCACCATCATAATCTTAATTGTACCGTTTAACACAATATATTATTTTCTCTTTTTGTTGCTCATGGCTTAAACATGAATGTTTTTACACCTACGAGTATTTCGTAAATGCGATTTTCCATAAATAAATATTTAAGGTTTTCATGAAATTTTTCTTTTAGAAAGAAGTTTTGTAAATATATATGAAACTTAATATATAATATACATAGGTGTTCTTTTAGAAAGAAGTCCAGTACATATGATATTATGTGGACGTGGACTATTACCTCAAGAAAACGCAGCGGCAGGAGGTGGAGTTGAAGAGCGGCTTTTAGTGAGTGTGTAACGATTGTGTTTGGGCTGACATTTCGCCATCTCTAAAATCTTTGTCCACACATGAAAGTTTTCACAGAACAACCCTACGCATTTTTTTTCGCTCTGTTTGTTTATTTATTTCACCAACGGGTGACTTGTGCATACCAAAAAGCAAAAGGAAATAAATAAAGATACAAAAAGTAGCAGAGAAAAATTAAAATGAAACAAAATTAACCTTTCGAAATATTAATAATAAATCAAATTTGCTGAATTTGTTAAGACTTGAAATTGCTTATTTGAGAATAGCGTTCTAATATAAATATTTTTCGACTACCGATTTTACTGTTTTGCGCGCATGCAAAAGTGACCGGTGCATTTTCAGTATAGTACTATGTCATTGATGACGTAATTCAAACGCTTGCCTCACATTTGATTAAATCGTCAAAACAAGCTAGGTTTCAAAAATAAATTTGCCCCACATCTGTTTACATCCCCCAGTCTTTTTTTTTGTCTTAATTGTGGAAGGTTCAACCACCTCTGAGAGCGGGTGTGGTACAAAATGTCGACACGGTGAAAATGTCAACAGGGCCGTATCCAGGAAGGGGTTTGGAGGGTTTAAACCTTCCCAGAAATGTTTAAAATGTCTCAAAATTGTTTTATGGATTTTATAATTTTTTGTAACTAGTATAACTTATAAGTCAGTATTGTGGTTGAAAATGGGGAGTATTAAATAAAAGAATTTCCCGTGCAAATAAAATGTGACAGAGAAAAATTCAACGTACGATGAAAATTAATTTTCAAGTTCAGAACCTTTCCTCCCATTCCCGAAAATTGTCTCTGGCTACGGCCCTCAGGCCAAAAAATGTCGACAAAGAAAATGTCAACACGGTCTAAATATTGCTTTTTTGTAATTGGAAGGCAACTGTTGAAATTCGTTGCTTCTTAAACTGCCAAACAGATAAGAGATTCATCCTCCCCCCCCCCCTTCTTTCTTAACGTCAATCCTGTCTGAGGATGAATCACATTTTGTGGGCTGGTAAATACCTTGTGAATCCTCATTGTTGGTCTCGGCCAGATGTCTTGAAACTTGTTAGCGACAATGCTTTTAAATATATCAATGGAATTAAGTAGTGTCCTTGAAACTTGATATCGTCGCACCTTACTTAATTCCTGAGCTATTGAATAATCCAGTGCTTACCCTCTCAATGTGGAACACAGAGCACAGACACAGAATTAAATTTCGTGAAGAACTGTAAACATTTCTAAAGCATCGCTCCTTACATGTTTTCTTTCACCTCCCCTACATCCTTCCCCAATGTAGATACGTGACACAATTCTGCCCTTTAGATCCAAAATTACGAGTTGAACCAAGATATTAATTTTCGTGAATATCTGTTCTAGCAGAGAAACCCTGTTATGTGTCAAATTTCGTAAAGATTTGTTGAATGATAGCGGCATACCGAAGCTAATAGATTCTTTCGTACATACGAAACTCATCTAAAAACTAAAGTTAGCTAAAATTAAAACGAAAACCAAATATTTGAAAACTAAAAAAACTAAAAATGTAAGTAGGCATTGTGACTGTCAACAGTTTTATCTTTTGACCTTGTCGACATTACGGCCACCACCAAAAGTAAAATGCCCGAAATATAACAAAAATGTGCAACATAGAAAAACAATGCCAAAATATAATAATAAATACTGTCAAAAGTATAATAAATCTGAGAAAAAAAACCTCGGTCGAAATGTCAAAACTTAATAAAAATGTCAAAATTGAAATAAAATAAAAGTCAAGAAAAAGGAAAAATTCCACATTTCATTGTTCCTTTGAGCATTTTGATCCTGCCGAATTTAACTGTCTAGATTTTGATCCTGTGGACATTTCGTAACACACGTCTCATATTCATAAGGGTCACATAACAAGCTAAGATAATAATTTTGCACTTGTGCTCAGTCACAAAATATTAATTACAAGGCCTTAGGCTTCTTAAGAAATTTAAATTGCCGTGCTCATATTTATAAGGTTTGCATAATATTCTTCTTAATGTGCCATCTCCTAATGGATGTCGGCGACCACCTAGGTAAAACTTCGACGATCGGCTGCAGCTCTGAAAAAATGTTCGATGTTCATTCCAGTCCACTCCTTAATATTGTCCAGCCAGGTTATCATTCTTCTTCCCTTTCTTCTTTTTCCTTCCATTCTTCCTTCAATAATCACCTGGGGGATTTTATATTTGTTGTTTCTGAGTAAATGACACGGTATGCAGTTTTCCTTCTCTTGATGTTTATTAACAATTCGCGGCGTCCCTTTATTTTTATTTTTTTTAGAACATTTTCATTTGACACTTTATCTGTCCAAGGGATCCTCAGCGTCCTTCGGTAAACCCACATTTCAAACGCTTCTACTCTTTTATTGGTGGAGGATGTTAGCGTCCATGTTTCAGCGACATACAGCATCACAGCCCAAATATAGCACTTCATCATACGCATACGGAGATCCAGGTTTAAGTTTCCATTACACAGCGAAGACTTCATTTTAAGGAAACTTTGTATGGGCATTTCTATCCTTGATTTTATTTCCATTTCAGTGTCATTTATTTAGCAGCCTAGATGCTTAAACTTACTTCTCTATTGTCTATCCATTTAGTATTAGGTTCGTTCTTGGAATAGGACCACTGTTGAGAACCATCAGTTTAATTTTGTTGGTATTTATTTTAAGGCCCATTCTTTTACTTTCCACATTTACTCAATGCCGTAAGATTTGTGTATCTTGCAAGGTACTTGCAAACAATGCAGTGTCATTATTAATAAATGCATAACAAGTCAAGTAAATAATGTTGTGCTTTCACTTATAGGCACCACAAATTAATTATTAGTGTCTAGGCCTTTCTAAGAATTTTGCAATGAGCGTAACACTCTTGACTTGTCATGCAAACCTTATAAATATGATCACGATGGTATAAAAATTACTAAAAAGGCCTATGATCAACTAACATTTTGTTTTTGAGTAAATGGGTAACACAATTAATTTGATTGTGTATGAAAATCTTTCTGAATATAATCTGGGCGGACTTAAAACTGTTAAAAGGCCTGTTAGTTAATTGTTTCTGCCTTAGTAAACGCACATTACTAAACTATTGACTTGTTATGCAAGCCTTATGAAAATTAACACGGCGGATTGAAAATTGCTAAAAAGATTGAAAATTGCTGGTCCTTGATAAAGCCAAAGATGAACACTTTCAAAATTTTCTGCATGTTTGCTTGTTTTTTCCTGCTTGTTTGTATTGCAATTTTTTATTTTATTTTTTGCTCCTTCTTTTGGCTCCGGTTAAAATGCATTTTCTTGTTTTGCGTGTTTTTCTAAGAATTATTCTCTGCTGCTTTTGCGCGTTTAGGTTTTCAGGTCTCAAATTTATTAAATTATTTTTTTCGTATATGATGTCGATTTACAGTTATATATATATAGATCAAAGGTTCGGATATTTGAGGTTACAGCACAAATAAAAATTGGAAAGGAAGTGAGACAAGGTGACACCAGATCTCCCAAACTCTTTAATGTCACATTGCAAAAATATCTTTCAAACGTTGAACTGGGAAAACAAAGCGATAAAGATTAATCGATATTATTTCACTCACCTTCGTTTTGCTGATGACGTAGTCATTTTTGCAACTGCCCTTTCGTAGCTTGAGAGTATGATCCAGGAACTTGCTGACAAGAGTAAAGAAGTGGGATTAAAAGGAACTTTCAGAAGGCAAAACTGATGTACAATGCTTTTACAAGAAATGAAGATTTATCGATTGATGGGGAAAAGCTGGAGATAACCGATACCAACATTTACCTTGAACAGCAGATATCAAGCAAAGGTCCCAACTGATAAAGAAATTAATCAATGTACAAAACTTGGTTGGAGAGCTTTTGGAAGAAACAGTAAAATTTTTAAGAGCAATATGTAATTGTCTTAAAAGAAAAGTGTTTGTTTAATACATCCTTCTAGTGCTTACATATGGATCAGAGACGACCTTAACTACAAAAGACATACCAAGACTGCAGCCAACTGAAAGAGGCATAGAGAGATGCATGGTTGGTGTTACCAGGAACAACTCATAGATGAAGAAAATTATAAGACTGGAAGTCATCATGATCAGAGTAAAATCCCTGAAATGGCAATGGGTTGGACATGTTGCCAGAAGAACGAATCAGTGATAAACAACCGAAATTCTAAACTGGATTCCAAACGGCAGGAAAAGAACCAGATGAAGGCCACATGGGAGATGGGTGGATGAAATTCGAAAGTATGCGGGAGTGACATGTAGGAGACTGCGCAAGAGCAAGATTAACCGTTGTGGAAGAAACTTGGGGAAACCTTCATCCAGCAGTTGATTGATAATGGTTGATGATATATATATATATATACATACACTGACGGAAAAAAAATCCCAACATCAAGAAAAAATAGTTGTAGAGGAATGAAATGGCGGCAATACATTTGTATACGTAACATATTTAATCGATTAAGGTTTCAATATCACAGCTTATTGTAAGCGCGAGAAGATCCATTTTAAATGTGAAATGCTGGTACATTAGTAACCGGTGTAACCACCAGAATGTTGAATGCAAGCACGCAAACGTTCATGCATTGTGTCGTACAGGTGCTGGATGTCAGTTTTTGGGATGGAGTTCCATGCCTGTTGCACTTGGTCGGTCAATACAGGGACGGCTAATGCTGGTTGGGGGTGACGCTGGAGTTGTCGTCCAATGATGACCAATACGTGCTCGATTGGTGAAAGATCTGGTGATCTAGCAGGCCACGGCAACATGTCGACGCTCTGTAGAGCATGTTGGGTTACAACAGCGGTATGCGGGCGAGCGTTATCCGGTTGGAAAACACCCCCTGGAATGCTGTTCATCAATGGCAGCTCAACAGGTTGAATCTTCAGAGCGACGTACAACTGTGCCGTCAGGGTGCATGGGATAACCACGATAGTGCTCCTGCTGTCATAGGAAATTGCTCCCTAGACCATAACTCGAGGTGTAGGTGCAGTGTGTCTCGGCCGCAGACAGGTTGGCTGCAGGCGCTCACCTGGCCTACTTCTAACCAACACACGGCCATCACTGGCACCCAGGCAGAACCGGCTTTCATCAGAAAACACAACAGATCTCCACTCCGTCCTCCAATGAGCTCTAGCTTGACACCACTGACGTCGCAAACGGCAGTGGTTTGGAGTAAGTGGAATACACGCTACAGGGCGCCTGGCTCGGAGCTGTCCTTCAAGTAACCGATTTGTAGCAGTTCATTGTGTCACTGTGGTGGCAACTGCAACTCGAATTGCTGCCGCAGACGCGGGACGATGCGCCACGGCCATACGCCGTACACGGCGGTCTTCCCTCTCAGTAATGCCACGTGGCCGGCCGGAACCCGGTCTTCTTGAGGCAGTACTTTTCCTTGACCACCGTAGCTACATTCCTGCCAAGTCGTTCTGCAATATTGCGGAAAGAAAATCCACCTTCTCGTAGCCCTATTACACGACCTCGTTCAATCTCCGTGAGCTGCTGATAATGGCCTCTTCGTCTTCCTAAAGGCATTCTTGGCTAACATCAACACACTACGTCGAATCTCAACGATAACTAATGCTCACGAACGTTACAGCGCGTATTTACAGCAAACCTGCTTTGCATGTTCCGAGGGGCGCCACTAGAGCCACACGTATGCGCCGAGCGCGAAATTTGCATAGACGTCATCTTACAGATGTACTCTCACCGTCCACCAACTGTCGTTTATCTAACACAACCCCTTCTTGGTGTTGGGATTTTTTTCCGTCAGTGTATATAATTTACTATTCACTACACGGACCGCGAATGCTTCGTGTTCAGTTTTGCGTGCGGCCACTTGTCCGAACCGCCCTCACGAAACCCATCAATAATCTGAAGTAAGAAAAAAGTGAAAAACAAATAATATTTGAAAAAAAAAGAAGTAAGGACGTACATTGTGACTGCGGACAATTCTTGGACCCTGTCGACATTATGACCGCCATCACCGGGAGCAACTCAATGGAATAGGAAGTCGTCCGTCCCTAATTAGGGCTACTAGTTCCAAGGAGAGGAGAGAAAGCCAATGCCGTAATACAAACACAACATCCACACCTCACTAGGACTGGAACTCGAACTCTTTTCGGACGAATGATCATAAGCCAACACTTTGACCACTGCGCCACCTGGGCAGCCCCCAGTTTTTTTAACTTCTTTTTCTATATTTGTGGAAGCACATTTCTTTTAGTAATGGTTTCCAAACTTCTTCTATCCTGGAACAACAAACAACAGAATACATCCATATCTGTATACACACACACGCACGCACAGTTACATCACTTTGAACATGCTTGATTAGTAATTATCCACGGAACACAGACGTGCTCATCTTATTTATTCATTATTATTCTTCATTGCATTTCTTATTGTATCTTATTTCTTATTCTTATTACATTTCCTATAGACATTTATTATTTGCATTTCTCATCAGGATTGTTTTTCTTTTTTACTTCTTTACATCAGTTGGCCATTTTTTTTTTGTAATCACATCTGTACGTTCATTTTAGTGCGCCTAAACTCACATATTATTCAAATACGACGTATATATAAACATGCCCTCGTACTGTATCAAAGTAGAAAGAACGCTGAATTATCGCAGCATGTATTAATATAGGGTGAATAAACACATACAGACTCATTTTATTCATAAAAGGAAAGACATTTTTATGAAAGAAAATTTGGTCGAGGTTCGTTAATTTTTTTTTTAACTAGACGAAATATAAACCGAAATTACTCAATTTAACTTATCATTAGCACTAAGTGATGTGCAACAAACTTAACAGATTCGAGATATATTGATTCGCCATTACAAATATCATTACATGAATTTAATATGAACATGAGTTGGTTTAGTAACACGATGAAATATACAAATATTCGTATTGATACTATAAGTGCATGCAGAATTTTTTGTCAGACATTCCCCACATTGCCATTAATTTTACTTCATTTAATTTTCATTGTGCTGTCTACCTTTAGTAAGTTCGTTTACAATTATAAAGATGTACCAAAAGCAAAATGAAAGTAAAAATAAAAACAGTATACCATCAAGACCCATAGTACTTACTTTCAAAGCAATTGCAGCCTTCGAGATCTTTTATCGTTGAATATTTTAAGTAACTCAGTCAAGTTTATTTCAGCTGCACGTTTTTTTTTTTCGAATGCTAAAAAAGTTAGATTTGCGAGCCACTCGTGAGTCATTGAGAGTCTTTATGGTCTGTTGATGCGAATTAGTACAGAGAATGTTGACTCGCATAAAGCTGTACTGCAGGCAAAAGTCCTTACTGCAGCCAGTAATTTATACGTGTCCTCGTATGCAAGTCTTTGTTTATACATCTCCGAGAAAATGTCAGGATTTTCAAGTTTTTTAAGATAAGTTTTTGCAACAGTAACCTCTTCTTTAGATGGAATACTAATTCCCACTTTCGTGAGATGATCAAGTTCTTTGAAATCTAGGTTTTCTGCTGCAGTTTTTGCTTTTAACAATTCTTCATTTTTTCCGAATCTTCTGTTGAGTTCATCCAGAATAATATCCATTGTTTCATGAAACACAGAAATTAACAGTTCATTGTTTGATGCTTCACCTATTTTTTCTGTGACAATAACATCTTTAAGGCGTGAGCTGAGTTTTCACCTTTTTGATTTTCGTTCGTGTGCTACCTCAGTTTCTGTTACATTTTCTCCTGCGAATTTCTTGCTCTCTTGAAGAATTCCATCGAAAGTTGCATGGTTTCGTAAATGCTGAATTTGTTTCTGTTGTAGTTTGGATTACTACCATATCATCTCTCAAACTTGTTTCGCGTCCTTGAAGAATTTTATCAGCAGGCTTTATTATTTCCAGAATATGCTTCATTAAGACTAAGCAGAATCGGAATTGAGGTTTCTCAATGGCTAGCAGAAGACCAGTACTTTTTGCTATATCGTCGCCATCAAAATTTCCATCCTGCACAAGTTTCAAAGTTGTAATTATATCTTTATAATTTTGATATATTATTTTAGTCGTATTTAAGTGGCCCGACCAACAATGTTCCAAAAGACGAGAAAGTTCTTTGCCTTCGCACAAACTTACAATTTTACCGCGATTGAGGAAGTTATATAACATACAGCACTGGACAAAATACCGTTTGAGAAGTGCGATGTCATTTATGGTTTTCAGAATGACTAAGTGTAAACGATGGTTGAAACAGTGAACATAAGGAACTTGCCGTCCGAGTCTCTGCTGAATAATAGCTTGCACTCCTCCATTCTTTCCGCTCATGACCGAGGCACCGTCGTAACATTGACTGAATAATTTTGAGGTGTCAAGACCATTTGTTCTGAGAGCATTAAGCGTCAGATCAGCAAATGTCTGAGCATCAAATGCTATCACTGTTTCAATTCGAAAAATGGATTCCAAAACTTTACCGTTTTTTACATATCGTTATCCTATCACAACATTTTCGCGATTGTTTTTATCTCGAGTTCCGTCTTCCAGGAGCGTTAACCATGGAACGTCTGAGTTCTTAACATCATTAATAATGCCTTCGCGCACAATTTCTGCCATGATTTGAAATACGTCGTTCTGTATTTCAGGGATAAATACGAAGCGTTTTTTGGTAGGCGTTTGCAGCAATGAGCAAGTTTCTCATCTTTTTTCATCGTAAATTCAAAAAGCCTCCGAAACAGACTTTGTTCTTAACGTTCTTCCATAAAATAAGTACCTCTCATTGGTAGTTCATTTACTACCAGAAACTGAATTATTTCGACAATACTGATCACATAATACCTGTTTTGTTCCAAAACATTTTCATTCAGAAGAGTAGAAACCAACTTCTCCAGTGATTGTCGATTTTCCTTTTCTGCCCATTTCGACATTGCTTCAATATGCGATGCTGATGCATCATGTTTTAGGAGGCCCGCTTTAGTCTTGTCCAGAGCAGCTTTCCAGTTTTTAAATCCATTTACAGTAAAAGCATTTTCTTTACTGCCGCAGTGCTGAACGGTTCTGCAGGCATAGCAGAAAACAGCATCCAGTGATTGGGAATATTCCACCCATTTAAACTTCCTGAACCAATCACTCTGAAAACTTCTTCCTGACGAATTCTTGGGATATTTTTCAAGTATCACTTGTCTGATATTTTCGCCTGATTTCGAAATATCGTCAGCAACATATTTCTGTGGTTGACTCTCTCCAGAATTTGGGGTAGAATCCTTTAATGTCACTGAATGCTTTGAAGATGTAAATGGAGAAATTGAAGAATTTGCGTGCTTGCGAATTACTATGTATTTTTCCATATAAAAATAGCTCACCCTACAAATTCGAAAATAAAAAAATGATTCAGTCGAATTCTTAAGATAACAGCTAACGGAAAAATCAACTACACTAAGCACTGTTTGCAAAGATTCTAGTCTGTCCGGCAGACGGCAGTTAAGAGCAACATGGGCGAGGAGACTTAGTTGATGAGAAAACTTCCCATGAGAAAACTACTGAAGTCAGTAGAACTATCAGATTGTGTTTTTTATGCTTTAGAATTCCAGAACTTTTCACCTTTAATTGTTTCCGTCTATGGAGCCCCTTCGCGTCACCATATGTGTTAGCAAGTGTCACGCCAAGAAAAGCAAAACAAATGTACGAATTTGTTACCTCCAGCATAATGAGGGACCTTCCCTTTGAGGGCAAGGAACAGATACAACGGCAATAGGATCCCATGTGGTATTAAAGTGCTTCGTTCGCCATGAAGGGCAACATTCAATTGTCTCCTTAAAACTACAAAGGATGCAGCCTGGGACTTCAGCCCCAAAGCTTACCACATATCTTTAATCCGGTCCCGAGTGCAAGTACGCCTCCATCCTTGATTACTTTCTTTTAGCTTGTTCTTCTAAATTTAACGTGCCCCCCCCTCCTAAAATGCGTTACTTGTTCCTTATAACTCCTACCGCTAGTAGAGAATCACTAAAATTACTAATACAGCCGTTACAACTAATTCACAATTCAAAAAGTCGAAATTTCTTTTTTCTTTTGAGTTACATTCATACTGCGTCGCTTTACTGTTACTTAACTTTTTAAAAAGTCCAGTATACGAATAAAGTATTTATGCCTGTGATTAAATATCAAAGTAATTTACGTAAACCATCGAAATAAAAGTTAAAGTCATTTTTGTCAGCGCCAATTTTCCAGGGGGGTGGGGGTGGGGGTTCGCTTGCCTTGTAGGGGGAGCTGAGCCCCCTCTAGCCCCCCGCTAGCTACGGCCCTGTGTAAATATATGTTTCATCGTAAAATAAAATAAAAAAGAATTCCAAAATATTAAGAACTGATGCTGGTTCATCTCCCATAAATAATTTAATGATATTAAACAAATTTTTTCATTTCTGGTGACAGTTGGATCACAAACTTTGTGTTCTTCAGCAAATAGCTTAAGAGGATTCAGGGCCGTCCTGTCGGAAATTTATTGCAAATGCCTATTACTGATGCAGTTACAATTTGAAGAAAAATTTGGCTGAGGTTAAATTATGTCATGAAAGAATTTGACCGCAGCTGATATACATAGAAAAGCAAATTGTATAAGAAGCAACAGATGATGTTACTAAGAATTTTTGATTTGCAAAAAATATCGAAATTTTGAATACAAAACTGAAATATACCATTTTTAAATCAGTCATAAAGCTCAGTAATAATTAAATTGTCGTATACAATTATTATGCATTTATTATAATAGAGATTGCTTTCAAGGGAAGGAAATAAGACCCATTATGTAATTTGGTTACACATTTGATTTGAAAAAAAAATATTTTAAATAATTATAAGAATTTTCTCTGTTTTGTTTAGAAAATAAAGATATCGTTACGACCGGAGGTGCAAATTGATTTTCAATCCGGACTGTTACGATATTGCGGTGGGGGGGGGGGTTTACAAAATTAATGACATTGCAGTCATTTGTGAAAATTGATAAAATCAGGTAAACGAACAAACGTTCAACTTCGCTTTAGCACACAAGCATAGATTTTAATTTAGGTTATTAACGTAATCAAAGGAATTACCAAATTATTAATTGTGGACACTGAATTAGGCGGGGCTAGCTTTCGCGTAATTAGGCATTTTCCGTTCACCAGGCTCACCAGGCTGTTTGAGGCCAATCAGAGTTCTTTTTTTTTTTTTTTTTTTTTTTTTTTTTGATTGGAGGTTTAACGACCACCGTGAGCAACTCAATGGGCTATAAGCAGTCGCCCGTCCCTAATTTAGGGTCACTGGTTCCAGGGAAGGGAGAGAGCCAGTGCCGTAAGACAAACACAACATCCATGCCTGACCGGGATTCGAACCCGGACCCCTTACGGACGAATGATCAGAGGCCAGCGCCTTAGACCACTGCGCCACCGGGGCGGCCCAACCAGAGTTCCTAATGAGAAAAGGGTGTTTCGAAAAAGTTCGCTTTTCCTCTTCTTGTGTACAGCTAACAGAACATATTGAAAAAACTACTTACTGGAAATGGGGAATCCAGTAGAAGCGCCCACCCTGGGCACGATCAACCGCACAGCGTTGGAGCTTTCTGAAATAGACTCTCTCTCTCTCTCTCTCTCTCTCACACACACACACACACACACACACACACACACAAACACTCATGGAGAACGCCGTTTTCCAAGACGTCCGTTGAGAAGGTGGTGATCTTCGCATGGAGATTTGAAGTGAGGTCCCGCTTTGGTCAGTGGACGGCATTTTCGTTCAACTTCGCTTACTGCAAGGTTAACAATGCTGAGGTATAGTCTGGATGCTTTCCTGGCGATAGTTGCTGACGCATCAAGCGTCCGCAAAATCACTCTCCCTCTCTCTTTCACTCTTGTGGTGACTTTCTGTTTCTTCCTATTTTACTTCACATTGACGCTGCTTCCTCAATGGCGTACTCGCTGCTGACCGGAAAAATCTCCGGTTCTTTCTGTTTCTTCTATTTCACTACCCAGCTCGTATGTATATCAGGCAAGAAAAATACGAGACGGGATAAACAACACCTCGTATTAAGCTCTGTTAATCAGTGTTATACTTCTCTTCAGAAAAGAAAGGCAGCGGACTTTAACGGAGTTTGCCACAAGCCGTTATGTAATAGCCAGACAACTGGTTCAAAGTATTTCCAAGACAGCAAGACTTGTGTGTAGCTCAAGATCAGCCGTAGTTAGTACCATGAGAAACTGCTCCGATGATGAAAAGCCATGAAGCTCCAGCAAGGTGTGAGTCGACCATGGCTCATCGATGATGGAGGTGAGCGATGGCTATCCCGTATAATATTAACGGCGGAACACGCCGTTAATTTCCATGCTGGTGACGGGGGTAACGTGTCACAACATACAGGACATCTAACCTTGCGATAATGGAGCTGTGTAACCGCAGCCGCTCCGAGTGCCCATGCGAACCTTGTTTCACCGTCGAAAGCGTCTACAAGGGGCACGGAAGCATCAAAATTAGATATTTAATGTTTGGAAGATGGTCGCCTGCTCTGATGAATTTCGTTTCCTATTGTGCCATTTGGACAGCTGGATAGGTGTCCGTCGTTTACCAGAGAAGTGTTGGTACTAGGATGCTTCGCGAAACGGAAACAAGCCTCTGGGAGAAGTGTAATACTTCGGGAAATGAGCAAAATTCTGCTGCAAAACCCTGGGTCCAGTCATTCATGCGCACAAAACTATGACGGCTACCGCCTGCCTAAACATCTTTGCACGCCACGTACATACACCCTTTCATGGTAACGGTATTCCTCTGTGATAGTGCCTTCTTTCAGCAGATGATGGCACATTACCCGGATTGTTCGAGAATGGTTCATTGAGCATGTGAAAGACTTCCAGATATTTCCCAGTCATTGAAATTCTCCAAACATCAATCCAATCGAAAATCTGTGATTTATGTTGGAAGACCAAATCCGATCTGGGGAGGCTCAACCACGCAACTTTTCAGAGTTAAGCGATTTGCTGGCAACGTGTTGGTACCACACCAGTCATCACAAGACACCTTTAGAAATTTTGTAGCGCCCATGCCTCGCAAGGTCAAACGCAGCACGTGAACAACCAATACCATGTTAGGTAGATACTATGTATTTGCTCTACGGTGCATGTTCATAAGAGCAGCGTACCGAAGTTTTTACTTCGAGGAAGGGTCCATTTTGCAGTAGAGAAATATTTTTAATTAATATTATAACCACCCATTTTTTTTACCGTATTCACGAAATAGCAAATTAAATTTTAAATTTAATTACTTTGTTCCTTCCTGTAAATACTTAACAATTTGTTTGCAAACCAAACGTTTAAATTGGAATAGAAATAAAAAGAATACTAAAGTTACTTTTTGGCGAAATTTGGAGGCTAACCCACTTACCAATAAATTTGCCCATTTGAATTTCTGTACTACAATGAAAAAAAAAAATAATTGTTCCACCTGAATTATTTTTTCTATCATTTGAAGGTACTGCATCCAAATTATTTCCTACTGATTCTATTTATGCCAATAAGCTGAGTTCATGCAGGGAAGATAATCCGAATATTCCGCTGACGTTTTCGACAAACTGCAACTTGCATGCTGATTCCAAGTGCTGAAAAGGCTTTAAAACTACGCTTAAAATTTACAAAAAACAGCACAATCAAAAATCGTTTTAGCCAACACTAATCGACTTTTTCTTGGTCAGCCGGTAGTCACAGTGCAAGAGATAGTTCCGCAATGTCGTCTATAAATAACATAAATAGAATTCTTAATGCCTTCATCACAAGATTTCACCAACAGATGATAGCACAAGCTTGACATAATAAGAATTATGTTATGCGCTTGTGCTGCCATTTCTTGCTGAAATTCGTAACCCTTCACATACATTAATGTAATTGGTTAGTGACCTCATTATAGTTACCACCCACAGCTTTCGACAAACTGCAACTTGCACGCTGATTCCAAGTGCTGAAAAGGCTTTAAAACTACGCTTAAAATTTACAAAAAACAGCACAATCAAAAATCGTTTTAGCCAACACTAATCGACTTTTTCTTGGTCAGCCGGTAGTCACAGTGCAAGAGATAGTTCCGCAATGTCGTCTATAAATAACATAAATAGAATTGTTAATGCCTTCATCACAAGATTTCGCCAACAGATGGTAGCACAAGCTTGACATAATAAGAATTCTGTTATGCGCTTGTGCTGCCATTTCTTGCTGAAATTCGTAACCCTTCACATACATTAATGTAATTGGTTAGTGACCTCATTATAGTTACCACCCACAGCTTTCGACAAACTGCAACTTGCACGCTGATTCCAAGTGCTGAAAAGGCTTTAAATCTACGCTTAAAATTTACAAAAAACAGCACAATCAAAAATCGTTTTAGCCAACACTAATCGACTTTTTCTTGGTCAGCCGGTAGTCACAGTGCAAGAGATAGTTCCGCAATGTCGTCTATAAATAACATAAATAGAATTGTTAATGCCTTCATCACAAGATTTCGCCAACAGATGGTAGCACAAGCTTGACATAATAAGAATTCTGTTATGCGCTTTTGCTGCCATTTCTTGCTGAAATTCGTAACCCTTCACATACATTAATGTAATTGGTTAGTGACCTCATTATAGTTACCACCCACAGCTGAAATTAGCCAATAAGAGTTACTTCCCAGCTTTGCTGAGACCAATACGCAGAACTGATTTAACGGGAGGGAGTTTTTCACGAGAGAAGTCTCGAAGGGAGTTCAACAAATTTCATGAAACAGGTATTTACACGCGTGCGCACTTAAACAATTATACGTAATTTTTAATGAATTATGAATTCGTGTGAATTACGTACGAGACAATTTGCAATTGAAACCAAAAAGCTTCGCAATAATACGTGCCCGGATGTTGCGTGAGAAAGGTTTGGAACCGAATTTGTAATGTACAAAAAAGCAGCGCCAAAATTAAGGATTCTATCTCCTACAGAAGCACTTTTTTTCCAAATGCATGCGCATATGTTTTCTGTGGGTTTAAAAACCCCTTTGTCTCTTTAAGAAATGAAGGCTGTTATTCACGGGGGGGGGGAAAGAGCTGAGAAATCTGCATAAATATCTCGTTATTTTTTACATGACTGAACAACTGATGCAAAAAAATAATAATAATAATTTTACACGCTGATCTGCTCTCCTGGTTAAACCAATTATTTCAGTTATTGTTTTCATTGAATTCTTCATTTTCTCTTAGATTTGCTACTATTTCTTCTTTAATTAGAAATAGCTATTTCTAGTTGATTCTTCTTTAATTAGAAATAGCAAGTATAGAAAGTTCCAGCTTTTCTTTTCTTTGAAAAATTACCTGAAAATATTTTTGTGGAGATCAAAGTTTTAAGGACGGCGGCAGCCGCCCACCTGTCATTAACTCATCACGAACGTGTATTTAGGTTATTTGATTCGCACCTTCGGCCTTTAGCATAGGGGAGCAAGGCAGCTGCTGCCTGGGTCCGCCATTTGTAAGGCCTTCTCGTTTTTACTATTGCAATTATTTTTTCAGTATGCCCTATGCGGTTAAGTGAAGTTAAACGAAAACAGGCATCCCCTTTCTTTCTGCTTTGCAGTAAAGATTAGTATTTACTCCAAAGCAGGATTACAAATAAAACTTGAGTTACGAAGTACTGTGTAGATAAAACAACAGATAAAATATGTCATGAGTGGAGTACACAGCAGAGCTTCTCAAATTTGCTAATTTAACAGGATTACACTTTTCATACCTCTATGGGGGAACTCAAGGGGAAATATGTCCTAGACCTGCAATGTTAATTCGTTCTGAACAGCACTCTAGCTGAGATTTTGAATTAATTATCAGATAAATAAATAATAGTGTTTTTAGAAATCACAGCTAAATTGTACAGGGAACGATAAAAATCGGAGTCAGAAATTCTTATACAAACTTTGATAAAACTAGTAAATGCGAACTAAACAATAAAAAACTTAAAACTATGCACATGCGAACGTATTATTCATTTATTATGAAAAATACCCGAAACACTTGGGGTTAGAAAAGTGCCTCAAAACCTAAAAGTTCGCGTCCACGCTCTTTCGTTCATGTTCATCAAATACGTGTTTCTTATGAGTGACAGTGACGTGTACGACCAGTGTGGATATTTATTTCCTGGTTAGTTTTTTTCTTTTTATAAGTTCTTCTTTCGTAGTTTCCGGTCTTATATCAATGTAATACACTACGCGTGGATACTCGGTTGCATGCTGTTTGTCGGACGTACAGTACGAAGACCAAAGATTCGAAAAATGTTAACCCGAGTTGTGAAAACACTGATTAATGAAATTTAAACGAAAACATAGTTTGAGAATAAAATATCCTAGAATTTGCTATATTTTTTTAAAATGAGACTTTATTCTTGATTACAAAATAACAGTTGCTTGAATTGTCTTGCAAAAAGACACTAAGTAATAAATTGGAAATTATATTCTTGATATTCACGTAGAGTTAACAGAACTTAATATGAGAATTAAAACAATACATGTGCTTTCTTTTCCTGTATATGAAATCTAAGGGTAAAATGTCAGAAAAAGCCTAGCGTTGAGAGTCATACAAGAGGAAAGTTTTATTAAATTCAAATAGTGTTTGGCATCAAGTGTTGAAAGAACTGCGGTAGGTTGATATTTTCTCAGCACAAAAATTATTTTTGTCATCTGCATGAGTATGACGTGGGGATGCAGATGGCCTAATTGTCAACGATCGTGACAACCACGAAAGGGTCTTAGATACGACTCAAGGCAGGTACAAACGCTCGAACCACTACATATCCGCCATTCGTTGGATGGGCACGTTAAGCCGTCGGACCCCGGGTACTGGCTCCCTGTTATAAGTAAGGGCGTCTTCTTCCCTATTTCTAGCTCGCTTCCGTGGGACTTTCCTTTCGGGTACTCTTGCCCAAATCTCGTAGCTTCCTAATTCTAAGAGTTATTTAAGACCTGAAGTAAGACACTCCGTTCCTAAAATCCTGTACATAAATCGCTAATAATTAGTATGATGACATTTTCGATATTTTTATGTCGTCTAATTATATTGACTTGATATATTTTTATGTGTTTTTACGATGATAATATCTAGACAGTGAAAGTTAGCTGCATTCATGTTCTTAACATATTTAGTTGGCTGCATTTTTCCAACTATCTCGTATAACTTTCCCTGAACTCAATGGCAATAAGCTTAGATTTCTTCATTCACATGTCTTTTACTTATTTTTGAATCTATTGTTAATTCATAAAACAAGAAGTAAGCGATTGTTGAAAAAATGCTAATTTCTAAAATTTGAATTTCTGAAGATTTGAAAAGCTTTCCCACAGCATTCGCTGTAGGAGGGAAGATGGACGGAAGCAAGCAAAACGGAAAGAAGTGATTTAATTTCTGAGAGATTCCATTAGTGCCGTTCGAGAGGAGACTGTAATGTAGCCTGAGTCAGTAGGTCATATGGCCTCCATACTGGACTGTATATTTGGCAACATGGTGTGGCATCGAATAAACCACTGACACTTCGGTTTTCCATGGCATTCAACGGTACGTCTGCCATTGTGAGTGAAGGAAAAAATTTTCAGCTATCGGAAAATTTTATTTCAACATTGCCTTTGATTTGCTATTTTTTTTTTCAATTATATTTTTTGAGAAGCATTCATTTCTCTTTATCCTATGAGATTTTATCTTTCTCCTAATGTTAAGAGACTTTCCTTGTTCACATAACGAACATGTTTTAGGAACTTACCGCAAAACAATTTTATTATTCATCGTATCTCAGCGGTGCCGACCACATCCTGCCACGCCGCCCCGGTGGCGCAGTGGTCTAAGGCGCTGGCCTCTGATCATTCGTCCGTAAGGGGTCCGGGTTTGAATCCCGGTCAGGCATGGATGTTGTGTTTGTCTTACGGCACTGGCTCTCTCCCTTCCCTGGAACCAGTGACCCTAAATTAGGGACGGGCGACTGCTTATAGCCCATTGAGTTGCTCACGGTGGCCGTTAAACCTCCAAAAAAAAAAAAAAAAAAAAAACATCCTGCCACGCTAATACGAAACCACGTCTTGTCTTGTATGCTCTGCTCAGTGGCTCAAGACATTATGGGAAAATTTTAGTTCTCTTGACCCCGACACTAATCCTCGTCGCAGAAACAAATGACTGCAACATCTTCTATCTCCTTTCTTAGGTTATCCAATATTGTTACAGCCATTCCAGCGTATCAGTAATCTAAAGGGGTTAGTATCGATCATCAATCAAAATGACCACTTTTAATAACACAGCTAGGGAGAAAGCAATGCTTTCCAAATAATCAAGTTCACTCTTACCAGCAATGTTCGGCCCACTTCTTCGAGATTAAATATATTCGTTCAAGCTCATCTCAGCATAATTTTGGGCCGCGTATGATTTACTGGTCAACATTAGTGACTGCCACGGAAAGGTCTTAGGATCGATCTCCGGTATGTACGAACCCTCTAACGACAAAATAATGTGCCGTGCGTCAGATGGGCATGTTAAGCCGTAGCACACCTGATGCTGTCCCCCGATTACAAATAAGTGCGTCTTCCTCCCCGTATCTTCCTCTCTCTCCCGTGTGACCTTCCTGTCGGACATTCTAGCCAAATCTCCTATATTCTTACTTCTAAGGATTGTTTAAGACCTAGGGTCAGACACTTCCTTCTAAAATTCCTCTATGTGAATCTTTTAAATTTCCAAATCTCAGCCGATTTTGCAAACCGAGTAAATTTGTTCCTTCAGACAAGGAGTTAAAATCATCTCCATGAATATTTGATCATGTAGAAGGGTTACTTGTAAGCAGAAGTTGGCCTTGGCGTTAGGATATATATTAATTAGTGTGATCACAGTCCAGGACGTGATATTTATGCAATATCTAAATATATAAATTGAATTATCAGTGCAGAAATCATTTTATCGCACGCATAAATAAATACACTAAACATTTAAAACAAGAATTAAATCAAAGAAAATTATTTCTTATCCATTGCACAGAAAGACATAGACTAAATACGACAACTTATCAATTCAGTAGCTCATGTGCGTAACAACGACTCGAGATAAGACCTCAATGCAAGACAACGGCTTTGTCCTTGGAAATTCCATAAGTTACAGACTCTGAAATCCTCAAGATTAACGATCTATATCCAGCATATATCTTTCATACAACCTCAAGTATGGAAAGCATGTAAGTTAATTAAACATTTTGAAGTATTTTGACCAAACTCAGTGGTCACATATTAACTTTTAATCTGTTTTTTGAAAACTAGAACATTTGTGTTCTAGTATTTCGATAATGGAAAACTTCCGAAGCATACATACTGCCGTCGACACTCTTAACATTAAGGATAAAGTGACTGGACAATCAACACAAGAACAGAAATCGATTAAGAAATCCTCTGTTATGTATAAATCCCACTGAGGGCACAGGAGAAAAAACCCTGATAAACAGAAATTGAGTTACCATTCCGTACTGAAAATTATTTCCATGAGTTTTCCTGCAATCCTTTTTTGCATCAAAGCTAAATAATTTTTGTAACGGCATTTCGTCTTTAAGTATACAAATTCAATGATTCATTACCTGAGTGTATGAAAGACAGCGAAAAATTTGGTTAAAAACTGCATTCCATGGAAAAATATGCAAAAACTGTTTCTCAGCGAAATGGAATAGCAAGATGTACCAGCTGATACGCCAATGGTTTTTGTATGTGCTCTTCGCGAGAAGGGAAAAGCATGGCCACACCGACGCTGAATGACGCTGGACTATGGTTTATTTGGAAATGTTCCATCTCTTATTAACTTATTGAAGCGAATAAGGACTAGGTTTATGGGTTAATAAACCTAGTTCTTATTTGCTAGTAAGTACTAGGTTTATGGGTTATTTTTATGGCTTCCCTTTCGGTAAAAGCTAGGGGGAAACAGTGCAGAATTACAACAATGCTTTCAGATCATAATTGAAATTAAGGTAACACAATAATGAAATACCCAAGCACAAAAAATATTTATTTACAACCGATAGATCGCCACTTTTGATTTCAGTTCTGAAAATTTGTGAAATTTTATAAGTCTTGCGCATGTTTCGCTCATAAACATTAGTACCTTTTTTAATATTAAATATTTATTTTAAGATTTTAATATACACTGAAGAGCAATTGAATTAGAGATACCTGTCTAGTAACGTGTAGCACCACCTTTCGGCCTGATGACGGCGGCGATTCGACTCGGCATAGATTCGACAAGACACCGGAAGGGTGGGGAAGCCATACGGATCCACGACCCCTGAACAAGCTCCCACAGTTCCCGAAGATTTAATGGATGGGGGTCAGAGCCTCGAACATCTCTCTCGATGGCATCCCAGATGTGCTCGATGGGATTGAGGTCAGGTGACCTAGCTGGCCAAGGAAGCGAGGACACGTCGGCAGAGTGTTCATCCAATCATTCGGATACAATTCGGGAGCGATGGCACGGTGCATTGTCTTGTTGCAGGATGAGGTCCCCAAAGGGATGTTAAAGACGCACAAACGGGAGCAAATGGTCGTCCAGGATATCCCGGTAACGTTGACCTGTGAGGGACGATGTCACACGTACCAGGGGTCCCATTTCAGTCCACGTAAACAGTCCCCAGACGAGAAAGACACACCCACCAGCTTGAAGAGTGCCCTGTTGGAAAGAAGGACCCATCGCTTCATGTGGTTTGCGCCGTACTCGTATCCTGCCATCCGCATGTACCAACGTGAATCTCGACTCATCAGTCCAGGCAACATTTTCCCACATGTCTAGGGTCCATTGGCGATGTTCCCGCGCCCATGCTAATATTTGCGCCCTGTGATGTGCGGTCAGCAGCGGTATCCTCGTGGGACGATGGCTCCTGTACCCCATAGCGATAAGATGGTTCTGAATGGTGAGGCTGCTTACACATTTTTGTGCACCAGCGTTAAATTGCCAAGTGTGCCGCCCCGGTGGCGCAGTGGTCTAAGGCGTTGGCCTCTGATCATTCGTCCGTAGGGGTCCGGGTTCGAATCCCGGTGAGGCATGGATGTTGTGTTTGTCTTCCGGCACTGGCTCTCTCCCTTCCCTGGAACCAGTGACCCTAAATTAGGGACGGGCGACTGCTTATAGCCCATTTGAGTTGCTCACGGTGGTCGTTAAACCTCCAATCAAAAAAAAAAAAAAAAAAAAAAAAAATTGCCAAGTGATTTCTCGAACTGTGGTCCGTCTATCCGCTGTTATAATGCGAGCTAGCCGACGATGACCCCACTCATCCACACGCTGTTGTCCACGGCAGTTGGCTCTTGCAGGGATAGTTTTACCGGATTCGATGTACTCACGGTGCACCCGTGACACAGTGGCTCATGAATATCCCAGGGCCTGCACGACTTCCGAGATGGAGTGACCCATTCGTCGGGCCCCGACAATTTGCCCACGTTCAAATGCGATTAGATCCTTCGTCTTACCCATACTGCGTCCGACTCTTACTGATTCCCGTCGCAACACTCCTTATATTGTCGGATCGCTGCATACGTCTTGTCGTTTCCTTTTACAGGACCTCCCACAGCGCCACATTTGCATAACTCCAGCTGTTTCTAGTTCAATTGCTCTTCAGTTTGTCTTTGTTACACATATTTAATCACATACAATGTGGTGATCATTGATAAATGGAAAACCTAGTGAGAAACTGTTCTTTGAAAACCTTACAACAATTTTCAGCCTGAAGCAATCCTTACGAGGAAATATATGGTTTGATTTTTATGCAAGTGTGCTTCTTTTTATTTCTTCATAACCTGGATTAAGAGAATTTAATTTCGTATTTGAGAGCTATAATAAATATAATTTATTTAATTATATAATAACAGAGAGTGTGACTTAAAATGCAGAAATGAATAATTGAAGCTCTTCTCATAGTGAATGTCTCTACAAAAATTTATATCGATTTATAAACTAAATCTCGTAAGTGAGGTTTTCTGTTGTTCTCTCGATTGGGAGTAGTCCTCCTTACACTAGCAAATGTAAAATTGGGGCAATTCCTGTCGTCATCAGTACATATTGCAGGCGAACGGAATTTCTAAACTTATATCCTGTATCAAAAGTGTGACGTTGTCCATCATGTGTAAATATGATGAGTATATTGGGTTAAGAAGCTTATATTTCAGGCAGAAGAATGCGCCGACTTTAAAATGTTCTTATAAAATTAACTGCAAAAGCGCTTACCAAAAAATCCTGCTCTACGGACCTATGATCTTTGATCAGCAGGGGTTCCCTTTTGTAGAAATGAAATTAATATAAATACTTTTTTTGTGTGGGGGGGCGAATTTGATTTTCCTAAAGTAGCGAAATTATTGAAATACTAACAGATTATGTTTTAAGATTGTTTCAAATCAAAAATTTATGCGGCAAACACATTAGAGATGATTACGTTCATGCGGACCGCCACAGAAAGGAAGCCAAAATGTTTTATTTTGAGGTGTTTTACTTCATAAAATCCATTCCCAAAATCGATGTAAGTCTTTAGAAATCCTCTGTTGATCATTGTAATGCACCTCACGAGTTAGATAAATATCTTCTTCTAAATCTTTCTGGTTTTTTTTTTCAAGGATTTCCCGCCAATGTGTGCAACTCGATGGGCTATAAGGAGATTCCCTCGCTTAATTTAGGGCCACTGGTTCGACAGAAGTGATAGAGATGCTATAAGATATACTCAACATTCTTGCCTCACCAGGATTCGAACACGGACTCATCTCGGACAAATGGTCAGAAGCCAGCGTTTAGAAAAATTATCCACCAGAACAGCTTTATTAATAGTCATCGTTATGTTTTTGTGCTCAGACCAGTTGTTATTCTGTGCTTCATCTCGAGTGACAGTTGCTATAATATATAAGAAGGCCTTGTGTTTACATCACTAATATTATTTTAACTGTTGTTTTCAGGTAAGAAGATCGTTCTTTGCATATTCTTATCCTCTCTACAAGTAATGCATATCAATTATAAAAATAAAGATACTTCTGTGGACATCTGCAATCCTCGGTAACAGTCTTCCGACACATTTGGTGAGCAGTAGTTTCATGTGTAGATTGTATGTTCAATAGATCACGTGAAAGGCACAATTTTATTCCAAATTGAAAAATAATTCTAATCTTAACTAAGTTAAAATTTTAACAACTCTCCAAGTGTTCGACAATTAAAGCAATACATGATCTTAAGATAATTTTAAGATGAAAATGAGTCTCACAAAATATTCCAGGGATCCCCGCTGTGCAGAAATGTGCAGCCATCTGTAATCCAATGTATGATATGACAACACATGAGCTGTGTATCGATTTCAAAGACATTATTATTTTGGCTAGTAATTAAAAGTATCTGCAGAAATGTTAATTGAATCCTTAATCCGAGATATGCATTCTAAAGGAAAAGTTTTCAGTCCTAGTAAATCAGAAGTTGTATATACCCTGCAGAATAAATCAAGTACATTGATTTCTTTCCAGCACACGCCAATCAATAATCTGATTCGTCCGCGCCACTCGAGCGCTGACCAATGAGATTCCGAATTAAAGCAGCCCGAAGCCATGGTGGAAACACTCGTCCCGGAGAGTTGTTCAAATTTTAACGTATTTAAGATTAGGATAATTTTTCAATTTGGAATAAATTAGTACTTTTTCACGTGCTCTGTTGTACATACACAGTATCCGCCGGAGGCTACTACTCTCCAAATGTGTTGGAAGATTGTTAGAGAGGATTACAGATGTACAGACACCTATTTTTGTCTTTAACATAGCATATGTATTTTTTGTATGTTGTTTCGCGTCTAGATTGAACTTATAGTATTGGAGAAAAGCTGTGGGAGGATAAATGTAAATGTAATATAAGAGTACGTTTGCCGGTCATTGTTTTTAGGCGTCATATTTAAGGTGAACAGGAAACATTTTTTGGGCACTGTGCACTGCAAACATTGCACGTATGTGAAAATGTTACACTGCTAACAATTGTAAGCACGTAAGAAGGGAATACTTTACATGGTCAAGGGTTTGGCCAGGTAACGGGTGGAGGATGAGAGGGTGGTACTCATAACACAATCATTCGCTGCAGTAAAAATCAGAATATACAGGTTACATCTTAAACGGTAAACCCAAGCTTTAGCTGTAGAAATTCCGGAAAATGTGTACATTAATGTCCTAAGTTATTTCATCGGAAAAATGTTATCACCTGGAAAAAGTGCGACGTACGTATTTTGGAGTATGAATAATAATTGCAAATGGTGCAGGAATTGCGTATTTTAAATGCCTTTTAAAGATTTTTATCGTAATATTTACCTGTAAGTGTGATGCTGTGAAGAGACCCTACGGTAGGCCTAACGCATGGCTACCGCGACGATGTGAAGCTTTTCTCCGTTAAAAGGAAGACTCCTTGCTGTGCCGAAATGACAGGCGGAATAATACAAGAGAAAGCGGTTAAGTTGTTGGCAGGAGACTGATAATTCTTGTAGTGACACGTTACATTAAACACTGTAGGTCCAGATTATCCACTCTTTATTTTGTTGTATCCTGTACGTTGTTGGCAGGAAAAACCGAAAGGAAACCCTCTTTGATTTACAAAAGATACGTATCAGTGAGATAGAAACTGACCTGCGAACAAAGTATTAACAGCGGAACCAAAAGTACAGTGGCACAGCAAATCAGCTACGAATGGAAGCCGTTCAAAGCGAAACCGAAATTTATACTTACCCAGTTTTCTGTACAACATAGAAATGCATATTCGTAATTTCCATTTGGAATCAGGGAATCATGTACGAAAAAACGAAACATTTCTCAACATCTGCTTAAAAAACAATGACAAAGCATGAACGAACTATATTCTGTAGCGTATGAGTACAGGATGCTTCGTTCTTCTGGCAAGAACGTACGGGGCTATAATTGTAGTCATTCGGGCATGAATTACACGCCACAGCGAATCTTCCTTTCAACGGAGCAAAGCTTGACATCGTCGCGGTAGCGGTGCCTTAGGCCTATCGCAGCGTCTCTTCCCAGCATCGCACTTACCGGTAAATATTACGATAAAAATCTTTAAAAGACATTTAAAATATAAAATTTCTGCACCATTTGCCATTAATTTCCTTACACTAAAATCTGTACATCGCACTTTTTCCAGGTACTAATATTTTCCGACGAAATAATTTAGGACGCTAATCTACACATTTACCGACATTTCTAGGACAAAGAATGAACACATATTAAATTTATTGTGCTTCATTTAAACATTTTTGTATTATAAATGTATATCCCCATCAGCAATTTAGAATTTGTTTTCATTTTAACAGAAGAAAGAAAAGTTAATGTTGAAACACCGCTAGATTCGTACACATTGTAATTCATATATGCTAAATTGCCGTCACTGTTTCGTCATCATCATACCTCCATATTATACATTCGGCACGTGTTTCAAAGTAATATGCTAATTAGTTATCTAATTTGTTTACGTCGCTGCCGAAGTGATAACGAAAAGAAGGATCCGAAACCTGTCTTGAGACACTAGTGTTTGTAATGGAGTTTGAGTAACGAAAGGCTAAAACTGCACAGGGTGTTACTACTTACGTATGCAATCGTATTAACGTGCTGCAGACCGCTCCATTAAGCAGCCAGCGTTTTTAGAAAGAGTTTAACAAAAGACAAAGTAGCTTGAAATTCAATTTTCAATTGGTACATATAATTACTTTTTCCCAGTTTCATACTAAATGCAAAATAAAATTGTAGCGAGTGATGCAGATCAGCTAAGCTCCTTACATCCCTAACACAATGACAGACAACAATTATCAACAATATTAAAGAGTTCAAACAAAGGGGTATCTTCAACTAATTCAGAGCTAATCTTAAAAAATATTTGAATTAACCCACAGGAACAATGGCATGAAAATCAACATGCAAACTTTTATTTACCTTCATTTCGATTGAAAAAAGAATAATCATTTGTGTTCTACAAATGAACGTGGAAAATGGAGTAACTAGATCCGATTTTGGAAGTTTTGAAAATGTAATATCTGTAATTAAAACAATCTTCGAATTTTTGGCTTTTTGTGGCACGATAAGCAGCATGCTACAAAACTTTTGAAGCATTCAGTAACATTTATAAAAGACACGGATACATCAAATATTATTTTAGAATGGGTAAAAAAAAACAGTGAGTAAGGAATATAATCACCCTGGTTGTACTCGGTACGGCAGTGAGATACATCTCTGATATTTCAAAAACACACCTCTTCAGACATGCCGTGGCCATGGAGATCTCAAAGGCAACACGTTTTCTATTGTACCGGGCAAAGCTCTGTGTGACTGTATCTCAGAAAAGACTGGTGTGCCCTTCCGTGAAGTAACTCATTGGAGGAAAGAGGTCACGTGGAAAAACTAATTCCAGCAATAGGCATCGTCCTGTAGAATACAAATCACTAATTTTTTGATCTTTGGAATGAAACAGCAGAAAGTTAAGGTGCATAACAGTAATGTGTCGACCTGCTTTGTAGATAGCTAAAAAAATCACCGGTTTGCATTGACTGATACCGGAAATTCTTCTTGTCTTTCGCTATCGAAATATTGTTACTCACTTTATCTTATACAGGGCTTTGTTCCTTTTTTTAATCTCCGTTTCACATTTCCCGTTAGAACGAGTTTATCACGTGTTCATTCTTAACGCTTTTAGTTGTAGTTTCGTGTTCGATGGAATCAACTGTGATCTGCTGTAATCGCCAGCTGAATATTCAGTAAGTATTAATAGCTCCTGCAAAATTTACATGCCCGGAGTTCTCAAAAGCTGATATATTGCGGTGGAGGGTTCGCATATTTTTCTCTAAACGTTTACGAAATGCTCCATTAAACTTTTTCCCTTAAAATCGTTCGCAAATCTTCGGAAATTAGTGTGTTTACAAGAAAGACAGTTCAGTGTTCTAAACAAAAATTTTCACATCATAGGGAATTTCCAGTAATGTTCATTCACAGGAGTAAAATTAGATTTCCTAGAAATTTTAGCGGTATTCTAAAGAAATTTCAACGTAATTTCAATTAGAATTTATGGTATAATACAGGGTGTTTCAAAATGATTTGAACGATAACAATACGTTCCATGTGGAAAACAACTGTTACCGTAGAATTTTCTATATCCCCGTAACATTTAAACTTCCGTATATTTTTGCTTATTTATTAACTTTTAACTCTAAAACGGTAGGAAATAAATATTTATTTGCCAAAATAGAATATCGTTGATTAATATTACTTTCCGGGAAGCTGAGCCAGGCTACGCGAAAGTTTCGGTTGATAATTAGAACAGTCCTAATTGCACTCAAGCTAAAAGAAAAGGGGAAAATTATATATTTTTGTTCACGGGAACTTGACGAAAATACCCGGATGGGATGAAAGAGAAAGGAAGACATTCTACGGTTCTAGGTTCTCACAAGCACGAAAGGAAGGCATAATAGCAAGAGTCTCGTAGGCGAAGCGGAGGAATAGCAGGAGCGCAATAAATCCTTTTGGGGGCGTCACACTTCTTCTTAAGCAACGCTTGCGAGCAT
The DNA here is from genome assembly GCA_039090855.1 of Macrothele yani. Classification (NCBI taxonomy): domain Eukaryota; kingdom Metazoa; phylum Arthropoda; class Arachnida; order Araneae; family Macrothelidae; genus Macrothele; species Macrothele yani. The sequence continues at coordinate 117,826,943 of CM077015.1, forward strand.
CTCTGCATTGTCCAGGGTAGTGACGAAAGTCGGGATAAGTCACGTCGCCGGAAATACTTACGTGACAATCTTCGCCTCCAAGTAGCTGGGTGTGGTCAATAGCAGAAAGGTGTGCGAACGAGTTGACAGCTGAAAGAAGACATAATTTTGGAGAAAGTGACCCAAACTGAACGGAGAGCAAGCGAATCACATAGCAGCGCTATCTGTGAGGGCCAATGACGTGACCCGACGCGGTTAGGACGGCCGGGCCGTCACGCCCCCCCAAGGATGGACAACGGACACGGAAAAAAGAAAATATTAACAGAATGAGGAAGGAAAGGGACTCGATGAGAAACCGACAGACACAACACTCGGAGTCAGAATTAGAGGCTTAGTAGAAGAGAGGTCAGAGCGTTTTCTGAAAAAAGATGGTTCCGAGACAGAGGATGAGGTAGTAAGGAGTTAAAAAAGTAGTCACGATAAAACAAATGATGACCGAGTGCTGATTTCTACGACCAGCCGGCAACCCAGCTTCACGATCGGGGTTTCCAAAGGAAACGAGGGTATATTGACTTTTTTCTCTAGCATTTTGGATTCATGCCTCATAGCTTTGCATGTGCTATGCAGGACTAGTTTCCCGAAAGTCTCTCACATAGTGCATTGATAATTTTTTCTGGCGCAGCGCGCCGTGTTCTAAACTAGTAATTCGAAATTTAAAGTCAATAGTTTACTATTTAAGTGCATTATACGTGTTTTGAAACAAATCTTTAAAATGTTTAGTTAAAAGCAAGCAACCTCACCGGTACATTGTATATAGCTTTAAGAGGATCTACTAAAAGTAATGAACAGTTAAATTTAATTCACGTGTCACTCAGTTCATTTCTCCAAATTTAATTAGACTTCAATCAGTGATATACATATACTTTTCTTATTGTTATTTATGCAACTTTTTATCTTAACTTCTTTGCGGCATGTGAATAGGCATGGAAACCCCATGCTAATTCATATGAAACACAATGCGATGCATTTGTCGACCCTGAGCTTGGAGACATTTATTTAGGGAATCCAAATTCATTGTTGACACCAGTAGGCGAAATTTTGGGGGTGAATTTTTTAGATTGAATTTTGACCCTTTTAACTTTTTTCCCACTACGGCGAATAAGACGTAGTAGTGGTTCGCTGATACCCGACAAGGTAGGGATAATAAAACTGGTGCCTTGTGACCAGGATTTTTGGTCGCACCAGGTCAAACGTTTTAGGATAAGTAATCGAGTGTGCAGATAAGCAGAAAACGATGTGTTCGTTTTTTTCTTCATCTCTGAGTGACAAGACAGGTTTTAAAGTGAAATTAAAAAAGATTTAAAGCAAAATCTAACCTCAGGTTTAAAAGTAAACAAGGGTTGCAAGAAATTGGAATATGGTTAAATAAATTTAAATTGCTAAAGAACTGGGTTAAAAAGCAAATAAGCGTTATAGTGCTAATTTAGAAAGAGGATGGACGGATTTTACAGAAAATTCACGAAAATTACTGGTATTGAAAAATATACTAACAGAAGTGTAGTATATGAATAACGTTTACGTATATTTGAAAACCGCGGAAGGAAAAATGCTTACAAATAAAAGTAAAGTGTTTATGTGTGATTTTATTGTGCATTTAATTGTTCTGATTTTGTAGATAATAATTCAGGAAAGGGAATAGACAGTTTGGGTTAGCAAATTGAGAAAGCTATGATTAAGATACAACGAGCTAATAGAAGTGTTTAAATGAGTAATTTTGAGTGAGCGAATTAAAAACAAAGTTTTTTTGAAGTGCTATTTTACTGTTTGAAAGTTAAAATGAAATGTTTCATTTAAGCACGATTTTACTGTGTGTGCATGAGAAGGATAGGTTTCATTGACATATGATTTTCCTAATATGTTAGCGTAAACGTGTAATTCAGGGAGAAGGGTAGACGAATTTTATTGATGATTTGAGGAGATTTTCATTATAATAGTTCAAAGAGCTAGTAGTGGGTTCATTACTGCGTGATCTCGATTGATCTACCAAAGTCAATAGCTAGTGTATTATCGAAGTGTGATTCTATGATGCGATTCAGTGTTTATAATTTAAGTATAATGGCGTTTATATGCAAGTGATTTTTGAGAGTAACATATTTTTCCGTTTGTGCAAAGTGTTGGATTTATATGTGTGCATTATATGGGTTCTATGTGTAGATTATAATAGTGTAATAGGGCGGTAAGGTGTAGTCCTGTAAGAGTAGTTTTTTTATTTGGCTAGTGAAATTGAACTCTTAGGAAGGCTTTAATTTTCTCATAGGAGCTAACCAAGATATTTTGGTGTGGTTTGTTTTGCGAATTTTTTTTTGCACTCCCATCCTACAGGCTATAGGGAATTTTTCAGGAAAGGCACTTTGGGTAATTAATAATTTACAAATAAGGGTTACAGTGGCGTAGCGGTAAGGTGGTTATGGCCGATGAAGATAATCAAGACCTAGCTCCCGATATTCTCACAGTAGCGCAAAGAAAAATTCAGGCAATGAGAGGAATGCTTAGTTACGTTCCTACGTTTACGGGCACAGATGAGTCCCTAACCGCACGACAATTGTTCGAAACTATAGATAGTATAGCCGAAATCGCAGGGTAGACGGATGCGATCAAAATTTTGACCGCAAAGGCAAAGTGTAAGAACTCAGCGTAACATTTCTTGGCCGACGCAGTGGACGTCAGAAGAGAAACTAATTATGAAAGGTTTAAACTAGCCGTTATTCAAAGGTTTGATGCACAAGAGCCTATGACCGTTCGAATGCAAAAGTTCACCACCTGCCGACAAAGGCCAGGCGAACGAGTCGCGAAATACGTATCACGTCTCAGTGGATTAGCCCACTCATATCTTGAGGCCGTAGATTTGGAAAATGACCAGGTACGAGATCTGGCCGACAAAACCAAAATGTCCTAATTTTTAAATGAGCTTAATGCAAAATTAAGGCGCACTGTACTTTCGTTTTCCCCTCGCAACTTCCAAGAAGCAATAGAGAAAGCTTCGGCTGAGGTGTCACACGACCTCGTTTCGGATAGGACGGTTAACGCTTTCGAATTTCCACAGGAATCGAACTCCATTTCAGGGATCCCAGTGGGGCGAACGGGGAATCTCTCAGATCCAATAGCAGATCTGTGCACGATGATGGCTCGACAACTAGCTGACCACGAAGCACAGGTTAATTCGCTAAAAACGGAAGAGGAACAACTGCGGCGGAGGTTAAGAGAAGCGGAAAAGTTGCATCGAGCCCACGTTGCTCGCATTAGGCACTCTCAGGGGCCCAACCCTCAATCAGGGAGAAGTCAGCCGGATGCAGGAAAGATTTCAGGGGCCTGCTTTAAGTGCAATGCCTTCATGCATTTCCATAGACAATGTCCACTTAACAGAGGGGATACCACATACAATCACGGCACCGGCGTTAGTACATGGGATAGGCAGCGCAATCTTTTCGTACCAGGACGCCAATGCAACTTCCCTAGCGGGCGCACGTCGAACTACCATCGCTCCGATGTAAACAACCGCGGCTCAGCTTACCGGCGGGATGAGGCCGCAGCCGATAACAGTAGAGGATCAGGAAATAGGCAGGAGGCGCGAGTACGATTCGAAGAGAATTCAGTAGGACCCAGGTCATACCGCTCAAATAACCCTAACGCCCGGAATTTAAACTGAGATCGGGTCAAGGCAAGGAGACCGCCCTTTGCCGAAATAGCGATATAGTTCATAAGGTTACGTTGACGAATTGTTACGTTCACGAGGACGGAGCTCTCCCTTTAGTGCAGGTTAAAATCGGAGAAGTCACGAAGGTCGTACTTATCGACAGTGGCGCGGCTATATCGCTCTGCTGCGCATCCGTCATCCAGGAAATTAAAGGGAAAGTCAAAATTCAGCCTCGGGGATCAGCTGCAATAGTGAGCGGCATCACAGGCGACATGCTCTTGACAAATCAGTGCTACGAGATACCCATCCGCATAGGTGAAGAAATCATCACCCATCCTATCACCTTACCCAGAGAAATTTGCATACCGACTATTCGTTAATTTTGGGCTGGGATCTCTTAAAGACCCACGGGTACATTTTTGACGCAGGTAAAGGAATATTATACCGGAAAGGACGGTCAGTGCCCGCGAAAATAAATTCCAGGAAATATAAGAGAAATAGGAATTACAGGTCAAAGGCACGGGTAGGAAATCTAGAAGCTCGGGTACCTGTCGTATCACCACCCTCACTAGAAAGGAAACAGATTATGCCCCCCGACGTTACGAAAGTAGGTAGAGCGGTTAGGAAAGAAATTATTCCACCGTATTCACAGAAAGTTGTCCAAATTCGATGTAAGGGATTTTCCGACAACAAAATTAGCCAAGTGCTTCTGCAGCCTCTAGAAAAATATGCTCAGGGTAACCTACGGGTAGGCCGATCTGTTAACACATTGGATGAGTCAGGAATCATGCCAGTACTAATAGCAAACCTTTCAGATCGACCTTTTCAATAAATAAGTTGACAAAGCTCGTGATAGTTCAACCGATTATTTCGGTAAACGCAGCAAAGAGTAAGGAATCGGAAAAGTTACCCCCTCTCACCTCAAAGGATCTCAATTTGTAGGGCGTGAACCCGAATTGGAGAAAACCACTGGTCTCGCTCCTTATGAATTATAAGGATGTTTTTACCCGCTCCTTGAATGAACTAGGAAAGTGTAACTTACTGTATCACGAGATCAACCTAACCACCGACGTCCCGATTCGAGGGAAATTCTACAGGGTCCCTTACCATTTACGGAAAGAAGCACAACAACAATTACAGGAATTACTTCGGGCAGGTAGTATTACGGAAAGTGCCTCATCTTATTCGGCTCCCCTGCTTCTCGTAAGAAAGAAGGATTTTACTTTTCGTTTGGTAATTGACTACAGGAATTTGAATGAAGTGGTAATCACAGACCCATACCCATTGCCCAGAATAGAGAGCTATTGGAAGCTGCGAAGGGCAACAAAGTTTTTACCACCTTGGATCTGAAGAGTGGGTTCCATCAGATGGAGATCGCAGATGGGGATAAATACAAAACAGCATTTTCATCTCCTTGGGGAACATTTCAGTTTGAACGTTTACCCTTTGGGTCCAAAAATTCCCCCAGTAGTTTCGAAAGATTAAGTGACGCGTTGCTCCACGGATTTTCGGAGCATTACATAATGTGCTTTATTGATGATATCATCATAGCATCAGTAGACGAGGAAACCCATTTGTTAAAATTAGAAGAGGTTCTCAAAAGATTAAGGGAACATGACTTGAGACTAGACCCCCGAAGTGCACTTTCATGCAACCAGCTGTGAAATATTTGGACCATATTGTAGACGGGGAAACAATTCGATCAGGTCCTGCAAATCTATGCAAGGTAAACGATTTCGCTACCCCTAAGACTCTCAGAGGACTACGGGGATTTCTTGGGCTGTACAACTACAATAGAAGGTTCATCCCGACTTTTTCCGATATAGTGACCCCCTTAACAGAACTCACAAAAAAAGAAAAATTTAAATTGAGTACAAGGCCGAGGCGGCATTTCATAGGATTAAGGCATGTCTTTTAGATAAGCCTGTTTTAGTTCATCCTGACTATGAGAAGCCCTTTTATTTACATTGCGATGCTAGCGGTATCAAAATTGGGTCACTCTTAGAACAAATGGATGAAATAAGAAACCTTCACCCCATCTCGTTTACGTCTCGTAAACTCTCCGCAGCGGAAAACCTGTACCCAACCATTGAGAAAGAACTCCTTGCTGTCGTATCTTCCGTGAAAGATTTTAGGCATTATCTTTTGGGAAAATATTTTTTTATTATTAGTGACCACCGCCCCCTAACTTATCTTAATAATTTAAAGGATGTTAATTCACGGTTGAATCGTTGGATAATATCACTAAGTGAGTTCAACTACAAGATACTCTATGAACGCGGGAAGCAGAACGTCATCGCTGATTGGTTGAGCCGGCAATACGACGCTCCGGTCGAGCGCACCGAAGAAGTAGGAGCTAAGGCGAGGGCTAACACCACGTACCCGCCTACACTCGAGGAAGAGATAAATCGCATCCGAACTTTGCAACGGGCAGACCCGAAATTAGACACAGTTATTGAGGAGCTGGAGAAACGTCGCATCTCAGGAGCAAGATGTAGAATGAGGGGAAGCTTTTTCTTGAATAAAAACGGACTGCTCTATCATTTTCAAAAGCCGGATCGAAGTAGCTCTCGTGAAGATTTTTGGGAACAATTAGTAGTCCCCACCACCATGAAGCCTGAAATTTTTCATATCTGTCACGGAATTTCTTCATCGCCTCACTTCGCTTTTCAAAAAACTTTGGCTACCGTCAGGTTTCGTTATTTCTGGCTGAATATGTATACAGATATTCGGAACTTTGTAGAATCGTGCCTGAAATGCAACGAACGGGCACGGCCCAAGTTACTGACAAGGGATAAATTACAGCAGGCAGCAAATTGCTCATACCCATTTCAAAGAGTAACGCTGGATATTTCCGGTCCTTTCCCCATCACCTTAGCGGCGAATAGGTACATTTTGGTGATGATAGATGTGCTTACCAGGTATACTATTTTAGTGCCAATACCTGGCCAGCGTGCCTCAACGATCACCACGGCTTTCATCGGCCGTTTGGCCTACCAGAACAGACGCTCACAGATAACGGTAAAAAGTTCACTTCGGAATTATTTACTGAACTCGTAAATTGGCTGGGTGTACGGAGATTAAACACGACCTCGTTTAACCCGTCCTGTAATGGAATAAACGAACGGTCCCATTTCCTAATCAATAAGTCATTGAGTTCCCTAGTAAATGGCAGACAGACAGACTGGGACCTACACCTCTCACTAGTGAGCCTAGCAATGAACGACAGCACACATGCGTCCACCAAATTTAGCCTGAACTTTTTAATGTTTGGGAGAGAATTCAACGTACTCTCCGACATCTTAATTCCGCCACATAGGACAACATATTACAGCCACGATGACTACGTCGAATCTTTTCTAGAGAGAATGAGGGATGTCTACAAAATCGCTTATGGGAACCTTCAAGAAGCAGCCGCGAGACAGAAAATATACGCCGATAGAAACGCAGTAGAGAAAGATTTGCATATTGGTGTTAAGGTTTTCCTTCACACGCTTTATGTGAAAAAGGGATTATCCAGAAAATTAGCCCGCACTAACCGTGGAGTTTGGGAAATAATCGCTTTTCCTACCCCAGCTAATGAAAATTTAAAATCAGTGGGAAGTCCTACAAGGTTTCAAACGGTCCACCGTAACAGAATCTTTAAGCAAATTGCCCGTAAGGAGCAATTAAGGTCAGATTTAACCCCACCAGAAAGGCATGAGGAAATTATTCCCAGAACGAGTGTAGACACCGAGTGAGACAGCGAAAACACGGAAGATTATGAATTCACCCCGTTCTTGGACCCCCATGCCTGCACAGCGCCCACCGTCTCTGCCGCCATATTGGACGAAGAGGAAGGCCAGCATTGCGAAACCGGGAAAGTGAAATTGGTCAGGTCCCCGTATGTTCTAAGGTCCCACAGTAATATTCAGGAAACGTCTACAATTCAGCGCGCCGAAGAGGGAAATATTCCGTGCTACAGAGAACAGGCACAGGATGAAACACACCCAACATAATAGCGGAAAATGAACCGGCCGTACAGCAACAATTGCCTAAGGAATCGGGATTCGTTGACCGAATGTTGCAATCTTTAAGTCAGCCGATTAATCTGGAAGGTACTTCATGGTTTTACCTAGCAGATCGTTACAAATCGCAGCGTATACAGGATAATTTGGCAGCCAGCAACAGTAATGAAGCCTCGGTAAATAGCTTTTACCCTCAGTGGAGGAAGGCCGTAGCGCTCCCACGGGAGAGTTGGGTATAGAAAGCTTGCAGAAAAAGGTTCAATGCAAAGTATATTTTTTATCATTTATGGGTCGCACTCAAAATCGTTAGAAAATTAGGAAAATAGTACGCTCCTAAAATGTATTTTTTTTTATGGGCTAAGGAAAACAAAAACTTTTCTCTCGGGAATTTAGGAGGTTAGTTCCCGAAATTTCAGAATAAGCACCGGGAACAAGGAACGTAAGGAAAAATTTGGCACCGGTTTTACCACCAAGTAGTAATAATAATAATTAAATAAATAAAAGTATTTTTAGCCCAGTCCCAACAGCAGCCTCTGCCAAGAGGGAACAAAATATTTTTTTAGGATTGCAACCCCTCCAAAAGAATTTTTTTTCTCGTCGAGCATAATTGAGAAAGGTTTATGTCTAAATCGAATAATTTCATACACCGGTTCCGGTATTAACCGTTCATTTTGCGCAGGAGTATCTTGAGAATCAAAAATAAATGTTAACTAAATGACCAATTCGTGGAATAAAAATTAAATTATTCTTTTTTTCTTGGGGGGGGGGGGGTACCGGCCCTAAAATTTTACTAGCTGTATACCATAGGAGCTACGACGGAACGAAAAATTTAAAAACAAGTTAGATTTGCACCGAGGAAAATTCCTAGCAGTTGGGGTAAAAGCGAGACCTCCGTTAAGAAAAAGCCGGTCATTTCAGTTTCCTGCTTTCACTGGGTAAGCGATGCGTGTGATTCACCTGTAGCGAGTAATATATGTAAATATCCAGCAGCACTGCAATGCAATACAAAAATCTTCACAGGGAGACAGCCAAAATGTAGCGATAGAATTGTCTCCTGGTGAATACCCCGCATCGGGAAAGCTGTCTTCCGTAACGATCAACCATGATTTTTTTTTTTTTTCCAAGATCCATAGGTTTCTATAATTAATCAAGGATCGGAATTATAATAGGAAAATGGGTAAAGACTAGTCACCGTGCGTAAGCTATCTCACGGTACGAATAAAATAGGCGTAACCTATCTGATCGAGAGGGCACTGAACAATAGGAATCATACACGTTACGACGGCTAGCATTACTTACGGAAATTACAACCAGCGAATTCTAACTTTGCAGCGATCAAATCACAGTTTTGTTCAGATAGGTTAGGCGAACATATAAAAATAGCATTTCGCGGAAATAATTATAGGAAAAACATCAGTAACCTACGCTTAATCAAAATATAGCTTTATCCTTAACAGGAGATTAGAAAAACCGTACCTTGTGAAGAAATTGTGGGTTTTAGTCCCTACGCTAGTTGTAGGAATTTTTGCTAAGCATTAATGGACAAAATAGAGGCCCAGCCAGCATTTTCGTATAAAAATTCGTACCATTATTCGACTGCAACGCGTGCCACCGCAAAGCTAGAGACCGCCGATTCAAGCAACAGCGCGCAATATGGCGGATAAAAGTCAAAATTTTCAGGTCGAAGGGCACAGCCTTTGTTTGCTAGCGGGAATTAAGAAACGCCTGATTGGTCAGTAGGAGTCAAAGGTCCCCAAACTACTGCAATGAGATACCCCCCCCGTGAACGAGGGACAAGGCGTATCTCCAGAAGAGAGCAGCTGACAGTCAAAACGCCGCGGGCTACGGCCAGGCAAGCGCACCATGAATGGAAGACAGCGGGAACTGAGTAAAATGGCAAAATTTTAGAGTTTTAAGCAGGGCTGGTTTTAGAGGCAGGCGAAAAATAAATATGACGATATTAGTGAACGGGAAATGAGCAATAGGAATGATGACAATTTATGGGCATGTGACGGCGTTGATAATTTTTTTTCTCTCTCACAAGAACGAGCGAAATAATGAAGCAAAGATTAACGAAACACGAAAGATTGAATATTTTTAAGTATATATATTCAGTTGACAGAAGATTTACAAGGAAAAGTTGTCGAGCATGTGTATATTTGATTGACATCAGATTTATAAGGAAAAGAGTCAAATATGTGTATATTTGGTGACAAGAGATGTACAGAAAAAGAGACGAACGCATATATATATAAACTGACGGAAAATAAATCCCAACACCACGAACAAATAGTTGTAGAGGAGTGAAATGGCGGCAATACATTTGTATAGGTAACATATTTAATCGATTAAGGTTTCAAGATCACAGCTTATTGTAAGCGCGAGAAGAGCCATTTTAACTGTGAAATGCTGGTACATTAATAACCGGTGTAACCGCCAGAATGTTGAATGCAAGCACGCAAACGTTCACGCATTGTGTCGTACAGGTGCTGTATGTCAGTTTGTGGGATGGAGTTCCATGCCTGTTGCACTTGGTCGGTCAATACAGGGACGGTTAATGCTGGTTGGGGGTGACGCTGGAGTTGTCGTCCAATGATGTCCAATGCGTGTTCGATTGGTGAAAGGTCTGGTGATCTAGCAGGCCACGGCAACATGTCGACACTCTGTAGAGCATGTTGGGTTACAACAGCGGTATGCGGGCGAGCGTTATCCTGTTGGAAAACACCCCCTGGAATGCTGTTCATGAATGGCAGCACAACAGGTTGAATCACCAGACCGACGTTCAACTGTGCCGTCAGGGTGCGTGGGCTAACCACGAGAGTGCTCCTGCTGTCATAGGAAATTGCTCCCCAGACCATAACTCGAGGTGTAGGACCAGTGTGTCTGTGCCGCAGACAGGTTGGTTGCAGGCGCTCACCTGGCCTCCTTCTAACCAACACACGGCCATCACTGGCACCCGGGCAGAACCGGCTTTCATCAGAAAACACAACAGATCTCCACTCCGTCCTCCAATGAGCTCTAGCTTCACACCACTGACGTCGCAAACGGCAGTGGTTTAGAGTAAGTGGAAGGCACGCTACAGGGCGTCTGGCTAGGAGCTGTCCTTCAAGTAACCGATTTGTAACAGTTTGTTTTGTCACTGTGGTGGCAACTGCAGCTCGAATTGCTGCCGCAGACGCAGTACGATGCGCCATGGCCATGCACCGTACATGGCGGCCTTCCCTCTCAGTAGTACCACGTGGCCGGCTGGAACCCGGTCTTCTTGAGGCAGTACCTTCCCTTGACCACCGCTGCCAACAATCACGCACAGTGGCTACATTCCTGCCAAGTCCTTCGGCAATATTGCGGAAAGAAAATCCACCTTCTCGTATTCCTATTACACGACCTCGTTCAAACTCCGTGAGCTGTTGGCAATGGCTTCTTAGTCTTCTTAAAGGCATTCTTGACTAACATCAACACCATACGTCGAATCTTAACGATAACTGACGCTCACGAACGTTACAGCGCGTATTTACAGCAAACCTGCTTTGCATGTTCCGAGGGGCGATACTAGCGCCACACGTATGCGCCGAGCGCGAAATTTGCATAGACGTCATCTTACAGATGTACTCTCACCGACTACCAACTGTCGTTTATCTAACACAACCCTTTCTTGGTGTTGGGATTTTTTTCCGTCAGTGTATATATATGTATTTTTTATGTTGAAAGGAGGAATAGAGGCAGGAGGAATGGTTTCTTTTACTATTTTTTTTCTTTCAGAAGGGGAATGTACCTAGGAAGGACGGGATTTTTTTTTCGTTTACTAGAGCAAGGAAGCCGAGTTAATAACTTTTAATTAGAATATGCACATGTAACTCACGTAGCTCGTAAGAAAAATTATTTAACGCAGTATGGTAAATTTTGTATTTACAAGGTAAAAGTGTATGTTATCTTAATTGGTGTGCACCATGCGCAGAGACTCGGGAAATGGTCCAGTGTAATGTATATGTATGTGAGGTATGAGGAAGATGTGTGTCTGATTTGGCATCACTCCCCTTTTCAAGATACATCAAGAAAATTGCTTTGCATTCAGCACTTGTAGCATCCACACGATAGATAGCAGTGCACACACACAAAAAAAAACTTTTCAACTGCCCACCATGATGAACTTTATTTTCATTTTTCTGGCACCAGTCATCGCTTGGGGCCATGCGGCAGATCTCGAGCGATGCGAATTTCGTAGGGACAAATATCAGGGCACAAACACTACTAGAGAGGAATTGCTGAAATTGGGTGTGTCACCAAGTTTCTGCCATGCTCACAGTTGCGATGGGTTCATCAAAGTGTGGAAGACATTCATTGCACACGATAACCAGCTGATTGAACCCAGGTCCTTTCATTTTCAACAGAACGTCAATGCTCGAGGAGTCCGCTCCCTCATTGAATGCAAGAGGGCAGTTCCACCCTGCAGCTGTTCGGAGGCCTCCCCTTGGTTGGGCACTACTGACTACTGCAAACTGGCAGGTTGTATGAACACTTATGAAACGACTTGTTACTGCCGCCTGGGACCTGCAGTTACTACTTTGGACCACGAAGCGGAAGGACTAAAAATCGAAAACCCAGTGTTGATCGCATACTAACTTAGCGTGGCGAGCCGACACCGGGAAACCACACATCGCAGCCGCCATCAGAGGCACCTTCTGACTGACGATCAGGCTGTGTTCCAGCGCAATGATGTGAGACTAACCTACAATGATCCAATAGTAACCCTCTCGGATCCAGGCATGTTAGTCGTCTGGATCAGAGGGATAGAGTCAGTGATCACTTTAAAAGACACGCCATTTTAAGCGATCCTACCTCCCGAAATGCTAGAGAGGTCCGCGGAAATGCATCTTATCTTTGTGACTACCGACGGACAGACGCTGAGAGGAACAGTGTAAATAGTAGGACGGATAACCTGCAGTACCCTACAATGCATCTTATGCCGGGACCTACTGCGGCAGTTAAAGTGCCTACCGGCAGCAGTCACATACGTGGTTATCCTGCTCCTAATTTTAGTTACGGCTGTTACCTTTTTGTACGCAAAACTGTCATTTTATGCATCTGGAAAACTCTCTACAGCATCGCATACATTATATGGAAGACATACCGTTTCCTTAGAGGTTCTACTTTGGTCGCTGTCAAAACGGGTGCAATGGCCGGTAACGCAATGCAATACCCAGCCTAAGTGATGCAACAGTACCTCGAGAGACACGTGGCGCGTCCCATAGCACAAGCCCCACTGCATGGACTTGCCTTGCTAGCGTTACCTTTGCTAGTGATGGACGGAGCATCTGCGGAGTGCAATGCACACTCCATAATTGCCTCCAAAGTGAAGTCATGCTCGGACTCTGAAATAGACGCAACGTGCCGTCTCTCCACCAGTGCCCAGATTACACTCATGAATCTAAAGCACCAACAGTGTCTCTGGTTCACAGATGAAAGCAACCAAAATAATCTGTTTTCTTTAAAAATCACTTTTCAACAGGTGAAGTGCGAGTGGCAGACCGCCAGGGAATATTTTACCCATGTCACAAGCATGCGCTATCTCAGCCAGATCATGTGTGTAAATAACCCAGTCTGTAATTGGGGAATAGGATATGTGCGGGTAACGAGCTTCGAGGCTCTAACCATGCAATCCTTAGACTGGCGCGAAATAACGGGATGCCACCCATCTCACAGTGAAAGCACCAGCTGTTGGATAATAGACAGCCAACACTGCATATATTACAGAATATGGCTGGAGGCCGACTTCCTAAGGGCATATGATGTGAAACGTATCGTGGCCATTGTGACGTACCTGCTAGCATGACGCACATGACATAAAGGCAGATAGCAATCAGAATGAACGTATGCGTAGCTCAGTTGGTAGAGCGACTTATTCCGGAATAAGCGGACTCGGGTTCGATTCCCGGCGTAGACAAAAAATGACGGAGAAATTTACTTCGTTATACCATGCAGTGTAGCTACGAGCTTCTCAGAGAGCAGCAGGGAAATGAAACCACAGAAGCAATCACCATGAAAAACCAAGCCACCTCCTCTACGGGCATCAGGGTGCGCGTAAAAGGAGCGCGCGCTAGACCAGCCCATGCCGAATTTGCAAACTCACCTAACCTCACGAGTCGGCAGCCCCCAAGGAAGCTACCTCGAAAGGGCTAGTTTGCCCTCCAGGCCCGAAAGAGGTCATATAGGGGATACACAAGCGAACGACTCCATGTCAAAAAGCTTCAACTTCAACGAAAATATATTCTCGTGTACGTTCTACGGAGACAACATGCGATGTCAACGGTAGCAGTCGTACCTTCTAAACATGATAGAAACGAAAATAAATGTACTACCTTTTACCTCGTCTTGGCACCACTTCAGAGTTGATAAAGAGGGTAAACTAAGTTCAGAGCTACTGCACTCTGCACCCCTGGTAATAAACTTGGAGTTCAACAATTTCAAGTACAGCCTAGAAACTCGAACTGTTTGTCCGAAATTTACATACACGGAGATACAAACCTCCGAATGCTTTTCATGCGAACCTCTTGCAGCAATTCAGTTTGAAGCATTTTCATCCTCCGCAGCGGGAATGGTAGATGTGCACTTTTATTCACTAATCATACATACCCGGTTCGTAAAGCTCCGCATGGAGAAGAATACAGTAGTGATCAAACTTAAATCAGATGCTCGCTATATAAGTGATAAATTGTGTTTAAAAGCACGCACTGTGAACCCTTGCGAGAAACTAGAATTTTGCTTAGATCAACCCTCCATGAACTTAGTGCACCCAAACTCCTCATATGCAAATGGCAGAACTCAGCTCTCACACCCGGATGGAATTTTGGTAGCTGGACGAACGGACTGACAATATCCGTCACCGGATTACTCAAGGTGTTCACCGCGGGCATGTCCTCCTTGATTCACCTATTGTTTGTCATTTCAACCCTCCTGACTTGCTGCCAGAGCTAGACGAACGAGAGAGAGAAAGAGGAGAGCACGCGGAGTGAAGAGACCTGTTCTTCCCTCCACAATGGGACCCCCCGTCTCCAGCCGAGAGGAGGAACTGCAAAACGAAACTCGTCCAACGGCGCAAGGATGAGCACTACGCCCGAAAATTGATATTTGAGTTTTTTGGGTATCGCCAATTGTAAGCAGGCGAACGAAGATGAGCACTTATTCTACTGTTTTGTGTGTACACACTGTGTATATATATTTCTCATTTTTAGATTTTATACACGGTGAAGGTTGATTTGAATATTATACGAATAAGTAAATATTATTAAGTAACAATAACCAATGCCATTATATGAATAAGTAATATGCTGTATATATGTAGTCTGTATGTCGCATACTGTTATACTGTTGTTTTCGTATGGGCGAAACTGCCCGTACCGAAGGCGGCCGCTAGAGGAAAATGCACAATTTTTTTTTTGATAGGACCAGTATTCCCTTAATATTCTTCGAATTAAATTTTTTTTTGAAGGGAGGGAGATAATGTCACCGCGGAATTTGCTATATCCCCGTTACATTTAAACTTCTTCTGTATATTTTTGCTTATTTATTATTTTTTAACTCTAAAATGGTAGGAAACTAATATTTAATTGCCAAAATAGAGTATCGTTGATTAATATTACTTTCCGGTGAAGCCGAGCCAGGCTACCCGAAAGTTTCGGTTGATAATTAGAACAGTCCTAATTGCACTCAAGCTAACAGAAAAGGGGAAAATGCTTTTTTTTTCACGGGAACTTGACAAAAATACCCGGATGGGAAGAAAGAGAAAGGAAGACATTATACGGTTCGAGGTTCTCACACGCACGGAAGGAAGGCATAATAGCAAGAGTCTCGTAGCCGAAGCGGAGAGAATAGCAGGAGCGCAATAAATCCTTTTGGGGGCAACGCTTGCGAGCATCTCTGCATAATCTCTTTTCTCAAGCAACGCTTGCGAGCATCTCTGCATTGTCAGGGGTAGTGACGAAATACGGGATAAGTCACGTCGCCGGAAATACCTACGTGACAATCTTCACCTCCAAGTAGCTGGGTGCGGTCAATTAGCAGAAAGGTGTGCGAACGAGTTGACAGCTGAAAGAAGACATAGTTTTTGGGAAAGTGATCCGAACTGAACGGATAGCAAGCGAATCACATAGCAAGGCTACCTGTGAGGGCCAATGACGTGACCCTACGCGGTTAGGAGGGCCAGGCAGTCAAGCCCCTCCCCCCCAAAGATGGACACCGCACAAGGAAAAAGATATTAACAGAATAAGGAAGGAAAGGGACTCTATGAGAAACCGACAGCCACAACACTCAAAGTCAGAATTAGAGGCTGAGTAGAGAAGAGGTCAGAGCGTTTTCTGAAAATAGATGGTTCCGAGACAGAGGATGAGGTAGTAAGGAGTTAAAAAGTAAAGTAGTCACGATAAAACAAATGATGACCGAGTGCTGATTTCTACGACCAGCCGGCAACCCAGCTTCACGATCGGGGTTTCCGAAGGAAAAGAGGGTATGATGACTTTTATCTCGAGCATTTCGGATTCATGCCTCATAGCTTTGCATGTGCTATGCAGGACTAGTTTCCCGAAAGTCTCTCACATAGTGCATTGATAAATAATTTTCCTCTGGCGCACCACGCCGTGTTCTAAACAAATACCTCGAAATTTAAAGTCAATACATTACTATTTAAGTGCATTATACCTGTTTTGAAACAAATCTTTAAAATGTTTATTTAAAAGCAAGCAACCTCAACGGTACATTGTCCCTAGCTTTAAGAGCATCTACTAAAAGGAATAAACAGTTAAATTTAATTCACGTGTCACTCAGTTCAATTCTCCAAATTTAATTAGAGTTCAATCAGTGATATACATATACTTTTCTTATTGTTATTTATGCAACTTTTTACCTTAACTTCTTTGCGGCATATGAATAGGCATGGAAACCCCATGCTAATTCATATGAAACACAACGCGATGCATTTGTCGCTCCTGAGCTTGTAGACCCTTATTTAGGGAACCCAAATTTATTGTTGAAACCACTAGGCGAAATTTTGGGGTTGTTTTAGATTGAATTTTGACCCTTTTAACTTTTTTTCCCACTACGGGGAATATGATACCCGACAAGGGAGCGATAATACAACATTACCAGCTATCGGATATCCAGTGAAATACATCGGAACACATCCTAAAATTTATTTCTGAACACGCCCAGCAGTTCATAATTCTACCGCTAGGTGGCAGGCATACTAGTTGTGAAAATGGCTGCCAGTGGTGAGGAGAAAGCATTTTGCGTCTTTTAATTTCTTGCGAGTAGGTCAGTGTTGAGTGTGCAAAGTCAGTTTCGTACACGTTTTCATAAAGAACCACCAGCAAAGAACTCTATTCGAAGGTGCTTTGATCAATTCCAGCGAATAGGCTGTCCTTTTAAGAGTAAATCGTCTGGCAGACCATTGACTTCTGAGGCCGATGTGGAGAGAATTAGGGAATGTTTTCAGCGTAGCCTTCGAAAGTCTACAGCGAAAGCGGGCCGGGAGCTTGATATTTTGAAGACAACTGTGTGGCTTGTATTGCGTACGCATCTAAAATGCAGACTTATCGAGTACAGTAGCTGCAGCACCTAACACTGGCGGACCACGCCACCCGCTTTCATTTTTTTAGTCATTTCAAGAGTTCAGCTGTGACGATGGTTTTTTAGAGAAAAATGTTCGCGTTGGGGGACTGGACGGAGTTACATTACCGCATTGACGTTTGCAGAGTAACGATGGGAGCTAAATTAAACATCTGTGACAGCCAGCTTCATGTTACCCACTGACAATTAAACTTGGAGAGTTCCATTACATATGTCTAAAATTATATCTTGTTTTGACAATTTATGAAATATATATACCAATGTGCAATCGTTCAAATCATTTTGAAACACCCTGTTTAACACGAAACTCCAAGCTCTAAGAAAGAATACGTGTTGATTTATTGTATAAGTCAATACAAACCCTTTTTTGCTATCGACAAAGAACTCCGAATTAACAAGTGTTAAACTCATTCGGACTCGAAATGTAAAACGGAGATTAATAAAAGTAAGAATGCCTGATATAAGATAAAGTGGACTACAATATTTCCGTGGCTAAAAGAAAAACAATAATTTCTAGTATAAGTCAAACAAATCGTATTTTTAAAGGTGAGCTTTTAATGATTTTTCTCCCTACACTTCCAACGGAAAAAATTTCGACCCTATTTCTACAGCGAAGAACTCTTTTCCACACATGAAAATTCGCCCACTGATAAAAAAAGCACCTTAACTTAGTTTGTACAGTCTAAGTTAGGATGTTTACCAGTGGTCCATTTTTGATGAATTGGAAATCTTTCTTTACTGGGGAATTAGCAGCAATTTTTTTTCCATTGGAAATATAGGGAGCAATACCACCTGATGTCCACCATAAATGACTAACTCCATTCTGACGGCGTCATCTTGGTTAGCGGGACCGTACCAGGGATATCCTCGAAAGGAAAGCCTCCTTTAGAGATGACCCGGGCGTCATGTAGTAAGTCATTGATCCTTCCTACCAACTCTTACAAAAGCAGAAAGCATGACAAATTTATTCAGGTAAGAAAGCCCAACCTGAAGCAAACTGATCATCTGATCATATGTAGAGGATTTTAGGAAGGGAGTCTCTGACCTCAGGTCTTAAACAACTCTTAGAAATAGGAAGCTAGGAGATTTGGGCTAGAGTGCCAGATAGGAAAGTGACACTGAAGCGAGGCAGAAAGGGGGAGGAAGGCGCCCTTATTTATTACCGGGGGGCCAGTACCCCGGCTTAAAGTGCCCATCCGACGCACGGCGGGTATTTAGTGAATCGAACCTGAGGTTATCTACATGGCAGTCACAAACGCTGACCACTAGGCCACCCGCGCCCTGAAACAAACTCAGTAATTGTTTCTTAAATATAATAAATTTCTTAAATTTTATGCTGCGTGTTTTTGAAAATGTCATTATTGATAAGAATGTTCGTAGAATTAAGAATAACCCGGTGAGATTGTTTTGCACCAAACTTTCTGGAGTTTCACTCCACTGATCAAAACATAAGGCATTCCAATTCTACAGGACGACGCCAATCGGAGAGATTTGTTTCCCACGTGACTGGCTCCCTCCAATGAAGTTCACATTGGATGGCACACCAGTCTTCTATGAGACACTATTTAGACTGTGAGCTCTCTGTTTCACGGTCATGTCACGCTTTAATCGGGTATATAGCAATTTAAAATATTCATTGCTAATGGCCCCACCCAGATTGCTGTTTATTACATCACTGTTAAGTTTCGACGGGAGTGTTTCCCTGACTCATTATGGCGGCCATTATCAACAGCATGGAGACGTTTGTTTACATGTTTTTCTTTTTCTTTTGCGTCAATGCTCCTTTGCACAACTGTTTCTCTACACAACTTTGGTGGATTAAGGGTTTGTGCTTGGGTAGTGTTTTACAGCGTAAATCATCGATGTCCTCAAATTTGTGCACATTTTCACCCATCAGGAAATTGCACTGAGTTTTAGCCAGTGTTTCAAGTTGTGGGACGATTTTTGTGCAGCAGTTTGTGTGTGTGTGTGTGAGAGAGAGAGAGACGTTAATTTTTAGATTGCTGGAAGTTTACGAGGAGCTGTTCCAAAGGTAAGAACTGTTTTAAATATTCCTTTCTATTGTAATCTTCTGGTTAGCTAGAAAATGCCTTCAGGCTCCGATGTCGAAGGCTTCTGGCCATTCATCCGAGATTCATCCTGGTTAGAATCCCGCGTGAGGCGTGGACAGTGTGTTTGCCTTAGGGCACTGGCCCTCCCCATTCATTGGAAACAATGGCCCTAAATTAGAGACTGACAACTGCTAGCTCAACCGAGAAACCAGCGATTTGCACGCAAATGGTTACTTTCTACTCAGGAACGAATCACCCATGAGATACGATACAGAATTACGTTCTGTCCGTCCGCCGTCTGTTCGTCGGTCCAGAAGAATAAAAAAAATATATACACTGATAAACAACCGATTTGCGCGGAAATTATTTCTTTCGACTCAGGGACGCCTCATACCTATCAGATGCAATACAAATATACGTACCATCCGTCCCAAGTCTGTCTTTCCGTCCGTCCGTCCGGAAGCATAAAAACACAGAACTCCACCGAGAAACAACTGATTTGCACGCAAATGCTCTCTTTCTTCTCAGGAACGAATCCCGCATGAGATACGATATAGAATTACGTTCCATCCGTCCGCCGTCTGTCCGTCCGTCCAGAATAATAAAAATATAACTCCGCCGATAAACAACCGATTTGCACGGAAATTATTTCTTTTGACCCAGGGACACCTCACACCTATCAGATATAATACAAAATTACGTTCCATCTGTCCCAAGTCTGTCTTCCCGTCCGTCCGTCCGTCCGGAAGCACAAAAACACATAACTCGACCGAGAAACAACTGATTTGCACGCAACGGTCTCTTTCTACTCAGGAACGAATTACCCATGAGATACCTTACAGAATTACGTTCCATCCGTCCGCCGTCTGTCCGTCCGTTGAGAAGAATAAAAAAAATATATCCGCCGATAAAAAACCGATTTGCACGGAAATTATTTATTTCGACTCGGGGACGCCTCACACCTATCAGATACAATAAAAAGTTACGTTCCATCCATCCGCTATCGGTCTGTCCATTCGTCCTGAAGCATAAAAGCACATAACCTCACCAAAAAAACCGTTTTGCACGGAAATAATTTATTTTACTGTAGGACGCATCACAGCTATTGGGTGCTATACAAAATTACGTTCCGTCCGTCCGCCGTCTGTCTGCCCATCCCAAAGGATAATAGCTCCAACCCCAACGAGAAAAAACTGATTTGCACGGAAATTATTTTTTCTACTCAGGGACGCCTCACACCTATCAGATACGATAGAAAATTACGTTCCATTCGTCCGAACTCTGTCTGTCCCGAGCAATAAAAGCCCGCAACCCCACCGAGAAACTACCGAGTTACATGGAAATGATTTCTTTCTACTCAGGACGCCTCACACTTATCAGATTTATAAAAAATAATACGTTCTATCTGTCCGCTGTCTGTCCGTCCGGAAAAATAAAAACACGTAACCCGAACGAGAAACAACCAATTTGCACGGAAATGATTCCTTTCTACTCAGGGACGCCCCAGACCTATTAGATATGATAGAAAATTACGTTCCATTTGTCCGAAGTCTGTCTGTCTGTCCGTACGGAAGTATAAAATCAAGTAACCACGCCGAAAAACAACCGATTTGCAAGTAAATGATTTCTTTCTACTTGGATACGCCTCTCACTTATCATATGTGATAGAAAATTACGTTCCATCCGTCCGCCGTCTGTCTGTCCGTCCGTCCTAAAGAATAAAAGCCCCAACCCCAACGAGAAACAACCGATTTGCACGGGAATGAATTCGTTCTAGTAAGGGAGGCCTCACACCTATCAGATATGATAGAAAATTACGTTCGTTAGTTTCAAAGCAAAAAAGCACATCTTTCGTCCTCAATGTTTTACGTAGTTCAAGATCTATAACACATATTAACAATAAATTCAATAGTTTGGCTTTTTGAAGAGGAACGATATTGTTTACATTTTCACCGAAAGTGCAGAACCGTAATAGGGCGTTCGTCTTAGAATTTTTGTTGAT
This sequence comes from Macrothele yani, assembly GCA_039090855.1. Lineage (NCBI taxonomy): Eukaryota > Metazoa > Arthropoda > Arachnida > Araneae > Macrothelidae > Macrothele > Macrothele yani. The sequence goes on from CM077015.1 coordinate 117,848,294, forward strand.
TAATTTGTGCTTTCCTTTTTTCTTCTGTGCAGTGGTTCAACCATATTACGTACAATGACTTGAAACGACACCAAAACGGTGAAACTGTTAAAACTGAAACTTATAGCCATAAAATGCCCTTCCTGTTACTAGAATTCGTAATAAGTTTTTAGCTATTTACGCGTGAGAAACTCTCCCGATAGCCGAGTCACCCGAAGCGCAGTCTGGCTACTCATTCAAGCTGCTTTTGGCCATCACCCTCTTATAGCTTACAGGCCCGCGCACCTGGTTGTGACGTCAGGGAGAGGGAGATGTTGGAAGCCATACTGTTATGTGCGAAGTGAACACTGCTTTAACGTACACCAACGAAACAAGTCACTCGTTATTCAGAGTTTCACTGCATTTAAATAAGCTGTGTTATATATATTTAAATAACTGCAGAGTTTACACGTTTGTTTTACAATCTGTCAAAATACAGAAAAAAAGAAAGAAATTACAGCGTAAATCTAGCGTAGCAATAATTTCGACGTAAAAGTGTAAGCAAGACAGATTCGTCAACTTAATGAAATCATTACTGTCGTTTCACTAGAAGGGAAATGACATTGCTGTAATCAATTATAAACTATCGTTATAGTTTCACTTGAAGTTATAATGTCGTCATACTTCACTGAATCATTCTTGTACTTGTGAACAAATAATTCCTGTACTTGAAAGATCATTTTGAGGGTGCATTACGAAGTACCACCGTCGTTTCAAAAGATGTCAATCGACGAATTTAAGGAATCAGACTTTTAATTCATTACGAGCTTACGACTACGAAATATTGACTGATGAAATAATTCCTTAAATGAAAATGTATTTTCATAGTAGACAGTAACTAGAAATTTACTTGTGATCCATGTTCACTAATATATATATAAAAAGAAGGTTAAAAAGAAGAACTGAAATTTGTCCTGTGTGTTTTTAAATTATTACCAAAGTCTTAATAAAACATTTTAACATGCATACAGTGGATTGCTGCTTGATCCACTGATTGCATCAAATAAATTAAGATTTTAAGAACATTACACAATTGTTGCATTAATAAATGTACAATAACGACATTTTAATGACGTAACAAGATTTTCTAATTTTAGTACCATCTAGTTACATGTTTGGATAACTTCAGTTTGGTACAAAAATGTAAAATTTATAATTTTTGTCTTCCAGAGCACTATTTAAAAAATGTTTCCTTGTGAAAGTTTAAAACATCTGTATTAAGTTTATTAGTAGCTTCAAACAAAACTATTCGGATCCAGAATATATCTGGAAAAATACGAGTCCTTATTGGATTAAATTTCCTGAAATTTGATTTTCAAGAAGTATTCAGGAAAACTACCATTGTACAAATACATATGTTTGTGTAGTTCTTTCTGTATCACAAACACAATTTATTTATTTGTCCGTTATCTATTCCTCGAAGAATTTCAAAGACAAGTTGCATTCTAAGGAAATTGGGAATTTGTTACAATAAGATTTTAATAAAGTATTTTTCCAGATAAGAATTATATTTTTTTCAGAACCTGACAAACTCACATGCAGTTATTGTACTGGATAAATCTGAACGACTGTTTTGGTACTATAGGATGTTTTTTTTTTAAAAGATGTACATGTTTTATTATAAATTGACCAACTTGATGTACCATTTTTTCAGAAACTAATGAAAAGCAATGGCGTAAAATTATGCGCAGATATTTTGTCATTACTAAAGCTATTGAAAAGATTGTTTTTTCCTTATTTTATGATTTTGGGTAAAAAATAAATTTCATGAAGGATTGGAAAAGTTTATCCCTATACAAAGATTGACACCCACCCCCACATTTGTAAGCACAGGTTCCAGTAGTTATCGGATAATATGAGATATATTAGTTCCAGTTATTATAGCTGTAGCTTGTAAAGAAAAGGTGCAGGTAGTCTGGAAACAGATAAGTGATAAGTTTAGATAAATGAATAAAAAAACTGATCTCTCATTTTAAGCAGATGTTTTCCAAAAAAAAAATAAAAAAATACCAATACATATATCTACTTGTATCTTAAAAGTCCTGTTTGTTTAGAACATAGTTTTCACAATATGTGGATTCATGCCCATCCAGGTACCTTTTTTTGTCTCTTAAAAATGACAATATCCAGGGCTTGAAATACCATGCCCTAGATGCCCGTGGCATGTAAATCATTGGCCTGGGCAGGTAAATAAAAAGCCTAGTTCCCCACGACGCTGGGCAACTGAATTTTAAAATAAAAAAGTTTGTAATAGAGTTTTCTACTACACAAGAAAGAAGACAGCTATCTCATGTCGTGTTTCATTTCATTGTTAATTACGGAGATTCTATTATTGTTACGAAGTGCCAAGGAAAGAGCAATATCACATCTTTAATTATATTATGCTCTACGACCAGAAATTGAAACCATATGTAGTTTTGCTCCAAATGCTGTTTAAGTTCCGCTACGGGATGCATGATTAGGTCTACAAAAGATTTCCACTTATCCGGGAGTCCTTGGTCACTTTAAAATTTCTCCGCTTGATTGAAGTAATCCATTTTATCAGGAAGTCCCCGTTAGTAGGGAATTTGAATATTACGACATTGTTCAGAGAAAAATAAGCAAATAATAACACGTGGTGCATAATATAACACGTGGTCGATCGTCATAATAACCTCGACAGTGGGGTACACTGCATCTAAACGGCATAATGAATTTCCTTCTGAAGCTGTTTGTCCTAAAACATTTATGAGAACAAAGAGAGGAAGACTTAGTTGAAAACCAACGACAGCCACGCACATTGACAATGAGGCTTATACACTGTACATCTCTCTACTACCCACTACGGATTATCAGACTACTCACTCCTACGTCACCCAGCTTCCTGTATTCGGTGCGTGGGCCTGTAAGCTATAACGGGGTGATGGTTTGGCTCCTAGTCCCGGGTGAGACATGGCTGGTGCAATTGCCCTACGGCACTGGCTCTTAGATTTCCCTGAAGCCAGTGGCGGTAATTTGGGACGGGCGACTGCTTGTAGTCCCAAGAGCAGTGCAATATGAAGAGGAAAAATAATAGTGGCAACAACAGATTTTTTATTTTCTGCTATATAAGGAATTGAGAATAAATTAATGCATGCAACATTTCATCAGCTGCAAACACGACATTTATTACGTTATTCGGTAAAGTCCCCCACATTTTTCAGTCAGGGACAGTGCATAAATTGCATTTTATACAAAATATCGAATGTGTGGTAGATTCCCGTGGTCAACATTTTCATGCTGTTTAAAACACGATGCAGCCGTACAATGAGCACAAATATGTAGGGGAAACTTCCTGGGACGGAATTTTCTTTTTTGTAATGCAACCTACAGAAGTTTTCCGCCTTTACCGTAGTTTATACACGGTCGAATCACATTATTGTGACCACCAGCTAATATCAAGGGTAACCGCCGTGTGCAGGGCGGACAGTGGCTAGACGGGCTAGGAGTGTCTCAATAAGGTACTGGAAGATGTTCACAGGTATGTGGAGCCAAGATGACTGCAGTGCATCTGACAGCTGCTGGAGGGTGCGTGGTGGAGGATCCGTAGAGCGAACGACAGGATCGAGGTGTTCCCACAAATGCTTAATTGGGTTTTAGTCTGGGGAATTAGGGTGCCAGGGAAGTACTTTGAAGTCTTCGTCGTGCTCTTCAAACCACTCTCGGAAATTTCTAGCTGTGTGAAACGTCGCATTTTCGTTCTGAAAGATCCCATCCGCCCCAGGTAAGACAATCATCATGTATGTGTGCACGTGGTTTGCAAAATGGATTCGTAATGAATTCTGTCCATAGTACCTTCCACAGGTGTGAATCGACACAGGGAATGCCACGCAAACATCCCCAGATCACAACTCTGCCCCTACCAGCTTGTGTTCTTCCAGCAATGGTTGAAGAGTGTTTGTTCTCCAAATTTTCTTGCCTTGTACGCCAAAGTCCATCCGTTCGATGAATTACAAATCGTGACTCATTGGAGAAGCCAATCCTTTACCAATCAGTGGAGGTCCAATTCCGATACTGCCGTGTAAATGTAAACCTCTTCTGCCGATGAACATTCGTTAGCATAGTGACTATCGGTCTGCATCAGAGCCACATACGCAGCAGGGTTCGTTGAACAGTCGTAGCCTCTTGGTTCATTCGGCCAGTGAGTTGCTTCACTCTAACGTGTCGATCGGCCCTCACGCACCTTCGAAGCCGACGTTCACCTCTCACATCAATGCCACGTGGTGCTCCGCAGTTTCCACGGCGCTTATTCGGAATGGTGCCATTTCCACAATCACGATACCCTTCAACCACAGCAGCACACGAACAGTTCACAAACTGCGCTGTTTCAGAAATACTGCCATCCTTGGCCCAAAAGCCGGTAATAACCACTTTTTGCAAATCTGATAAATTGCTCCTTTTATCCATGGTAGCAACGAGTGAGATGTTTTCAGAATGCCTGCAGTACACCTTATGATAACAATGTCGAGTTGTGCTGTGGCTACTTGTAAGAACCATTCCAAAAAAATAAAAAAGGTCAGTGTCTTGGGCACCACGCATTTCCTTTGAAAAATCCAGATTTGGTGGTGATATTGCTGAGCAAGTGCTATAGGTCAGACTCTGGGTGTTGCGAATGCTAGAGTTTGCAGCGAACATTTTTATTCTTCTGATTACGAAGATGATTTAAAGAATCGCTTACTTGGACTCCCGGAGAAAAAAATACTGAAACAAAACGCAATCCTGTCCTGAATCTGCCGAACTCTCAGAAAACGGACCCTGTGCCACTCCACGAAATAACAGAAAGCACAAACGAGATATTTTAAGAAGTGCTTTCGATCGAATGGATATTTTAAGTCTGAAAAAGGTTTGTGTGCAAGAAACGCAGAATGTCTGTTATGAAGTTGATGAAACATCAAGGAATATCAGTTGTTCTTCCTGTATCAAAATAACGGAGGAAAAATAGATTGCTATTTGAAAATAATGCATCCCTTTAAAAAACTGGAAATTTTAAAATTGGAAAAGAACCAACGAATTCAAAATGCAAGCTAACGGAAAACGGCAGAAACAATTACGAATGCAACGACTATTGTAGGAAAACAGAGTTCTGAAAACAAAGCTGAAAATTATGGATTTAAAGAATAAAAAACTTAAAAATGGAAGCGCATATTAAAAGTGTACTAACCGTTTAATATAAAAGTGCATATATAGCAGTAATTCAGAATGCAAAGGCATCTGATGTTCAACCAACTATACCAAAATATGGTGGTATGTAAATTGCGAACTAAAATCACACCGCCATTAAAATTCTACATGTAAATTGCGAACCAAGGCCCATGACCGCTATATGTAAATTCAGAACCGACTTCTCTGAACATCTGCTGGAATTACCTAAGCTAGCTCGTCTGTTTTGATTACTTTGCTTTAGATATATCTTCTGCCCTTCGACAAGTTTTACGATGGAAGTAACGCTCCCGATCTCTGTAAAAAGGAAAAGGTTTGTTTATCGTAGACGCCTACACTTACTGCAAAATAAAGATATTTTCGTAAATACAATGAATTAAGTACAAATGTACATATAATAAACATGGAACATCACAGAAAACAAATTAACATGGCCCCTGCGCAAGGATGACAGACTAGTTTTGTTGTTTTCGTGAATACAATGAATTAAGTACAGATGTACATATACTAAATATGGAACATCACAGAAAAAATTAACATGGCCCCTGCGCAAGGATGACAAACAAGTTTTGTTTTTTTCGTAAACACATTGCTTTAAATTGTTTAACATTATTTTAATCATTATTTTTTCATACTGGTTTATTTTTTGATATCGTCAGAATGGGCGCAGAAAAGTTGGTTCGCAATTTACACATCAGGTCTAGAAAAGTTGGTTCGCAATTTACCATAGGGGTCTTGGCTTTTAGTTCGCAATTTACATATCGAGGTTGATAGCGGTCCGATTTTAGTTCGCAATTTACACACTCCGCAAAAGTATATATTCATTCATTCATAAATTTTTAACAATGGTATACAAATGGATAAGGACATTGTGTTACCTTTCTGGTTCTATTAAAATTTTGCGCATTAAAAGTTCGTAATTTAAAAGTAGTACATTACTGTTTTACGTGAAAACCACTCACAAAAAAAAATACTTCTTTAGAAAGACGTCGAACACTCACTACAAAAACACCGCAATTAAAGTTTAAGGAAAAAAGAAGAGAAAAGCATACGAAAAAAAATTGCAATTTTATTATTGCTGTTCTAAATTTAAGAAATTAAACACAGAAGGAAACTTGGAAAAAAAACAGATCTATTTGGTGATCTATTTGCGGGGGTTGAAGGTCGGTAATGAAATCAAGAGAAATAAAATATTTTTGAAACGAAATTTTGGGTCTAAATTAATAAATTATAAAAGTGGGACGGGCTCGATAGGCGTGGCCAAACCATGATAGTGTTTCAATTAAATATCTGGCCTATTACAAAATTAATTGGAGAAATCAGCACGCTTTAATTGGGGAAGTCTGATAATTTGCTTTAGCTGGGTGGTAACAAAGAAATCCTAAGGTCGCCTTTCAATGCCCACACAGATACACTAGGACCACTCAGTTCGGCAAGGCAGTGGCATCCAGGCCCTCATAAATATGCCTACTTTTAGGAGATTTAAGTCAAAAACCTTTAGCTGACGTTCAAATTACGGTTATGGGGGTTGAAGGTCGGTAATGACTCCAGCCCCACAGAGGCGATGAGCGCTCTGTACGAAATGGGAGAGGGCAACGCTAAGTTGTTGGCAAAGAAGGAACAAGGCGAAGCAATTTGACAACGAAAAGAAGCAATTTCAGTCTGCCTCTGTGAAGGGGTAGAGGGAAAATAAGTTCAGTCGGTTTTTGCATTCCGCAGTGGTAAGACGGCCGCGAGAGACAGCACATAGAAATAATATAGGCGATGGTACCCGCCTCGCAGAGGTAGGAATTAGTGGGTAAGCCTAGCATTAACTAGGTGGCTGTGTAAGACCATCGAAATGTCAAATTGAGGGCGCCAGCAAAATCAAGAGGAAGCTGCCAGAAAGATCGGTTCGTCGGATGTGCTTCTCTTGCTGGATATAAAGCGCCAGCTAACCTCCCAACCGTGAAGCGCATTCATAGCGAGATGTCAGCAGCAAATTAGGAATGGGAGTCAGTGCTCCAGGTAAAGATCCTCAGCTTCCAGTCCGGAACACCACAACAAAATTCGGAAAGGACGGTCGGAAAGACGGGAAATGAATGGAATGTATACCTGTATGATGTCTCATAGTTGAAGTATCATGAATTGGAGAGATACCGTTATTGTACAAATCCAGTATTTCTTTAATGAGATAATGTTTTTATGCGCTTAGCGACAGATAGACGATCTGACGTATGAATAATAATCATCTGTCGTATGTAATACATGATGCATACCGGAGTGAAAAAAGATCTTTCATGTGCACATTAGTTGCTTGTGGTGGAGATAGTTGCTTCTGCGATACGTTAAACAGACGGACGGCGTATGAAACGTTCTGTTTGTCAGGTCGAAACTCAGGTATCATAGAGAGGAAAGGTACCATTCTCGTGCAAATCGGTTGTTTCTCACAGGCGACCGATGTTTTTATTCTTTAGGGCCAATTTCCTTGAAAATACATCTTTTTATGCTAAAGAGCCAATTTTCGTACAAATCGGTTACTTCTCGGGTAAGATACATGTTTCTATGCTTCTGGACGGACAGACAGCGTCCGGGTGGAACGTAATTTTTTATCGTATCTGATAGGTGTGGTTGGTCACTGAGTAAAAAGAAATGATTTCCGTGCGAATCGGTTTGTTCTCGGTGAGGTTACGTGATTTTATACTTCCAGACGAACGGACAAACGGACTTCGGAAGGATGGAACATAATGTTGTATCATACCTGATAGGCGTGAGGCGACCCCGAGTAGAAAGAAATAATTTCCGTGCAAATCGGTTGTTTCCCGATGAGGTTACGGGCTTTTATTCTTCCTGACGGACGGATAGACAGACAGGCATACGGCCGACCGATGGAACGTAATTTTCTATCGTCTCTCATATGCGTGAGGTGTCCCTGTGTAGAAAAAAATTCATTTTCGTGCAAATCAGCTGTTTCCCTGTCGGTTACGAGATTTTATTCTTCCGGACGGCAGGACAGACAGACAGCGGACGGATGGAACGTAAGTTTCTATTACATCTGATAAGTGTGAGGCGTACCCTAGTAGAAAGAAATCATTTCCGTGCAAATCGATTGTTTTTCAGCGGGGAAGGATGATTTATACTGCCGTACGGACGGACAGACAGACTTCGGACGAATGGAACGTAATTTTCTATCGTATCTGATAGGTGTGAAGCGTCCCTGAGTAGAAAGGAATAATTTTCGTGCAAATCGGTAGTATCTCGTTGAGGATACGTACTTGTATACTTCCGGACGGACGGACAGACAGCTGACAGATGGAACGCATTTTTTTATAACATATGATAAGTGTGAGGCGTCCCTGAGTACAAAGAAATCATTTCCGCGCAACTCGGTTGTTTCTCGGTGGGTTGTGGGCTTTTATTGTTCGGGACGGACAGACTTCGGACGGATGGAACGCAAATTTCTATCGTATCTGATAGGTGTGAGGTGTCCCTGAGTAGAAAAAATAATTTCCGTGCAAATCAGTTTTTTTCTCGTTGGGGTTAGAGCTATTATTCTTTGGGACGGGCAGACAGACGGTCGACGGACGAAACGTAATTTTGTATAGCACCCAAAAGGTGTGATGCGTCCCACAGTAAAAAAAAATCATTTCCGTGCAAATCAGTTGTTTCTTGGTGAGGTTATGTGCTTTTATACTTCGGGACGAATGTACAGACCGATGGCGGACGAATGGAACATAACTTTGTATTAAATCTGATAGGTGTGAGGCGTCCCTGAGTCGAAATAAATAATTTCCGGGCAAATCGGTTCTTTAACGGCGGAGTTTTTTATTCTTCCGGACGGACGGACTGACGGCGGACGGATGGAACGTAATTCTGTGTCGTATCTCTTGGGTGATTCGTTCCTGAGTAAAAAGAGACCATTTGCGTGCAAATCGGTTGCTTCTCGGTCGAGTTATGTGTTTTTATGCTTCTGGACGGACGGACGGAAAGACAGACTTGGGACGGATGGAAAGACAGACTTGGGAGAGATGGAAAGACAGACTTGGGACGGATGGAACGTAATTTTGAATTGTATCGGATAGGTCTGAGGCGTCCCTGAGTCGAAATAAATGATTTTCGTGCAAATCGGTTGTTTATCGGCGGAGATATTTTTTTATTCTTCTGGACGGACGGACAGACGTCGGACGGATGGAACACAATTGTGTATCGTATCTCATGGGTGATTCGTTCGTGAGTAGAAAGAGACCATTTCCGTGCAAATCGGTTGTTTCTAGGTCGAATTATGTGTTATATGCTTCCGGACGGACGGACGGACGGAAAGACAGACTTGGAACGGATGGAACGGGATTTTGTATTGCATCTCTTGGGTGATTCGGTCCTGAGTAGAAAGAGACCATTTGCGTGCAAATCAGTTGTTTTTCGGTCGAGTTATGTGTTTTTATGCTTCCGGACGGACGGACGGAAAGACAGACTTGGGACCAATGGAACGTAATTTTGAATTGTATAGAATAGGTCTGAGACGTTCCTGAGTCGAAAGAAATAATTTCCTTGCAAATCGGTTGTTTATCGGCGGAGATATTTTTTTATTCTTCTAGACGGACGCACAGACGGCGGACGGATGGACCGTAATTCTGTATTGTATCTCATGGGTAATTCGTTCCTGAGTAGAAAGAGACCATTTTCTCGCAAATTGGTTACTTACTTGTTAAGATACATGGTTTTTCGTGTGGCCGTAATAAGTGACATTTCAATTTGTTGACGGTCCCTTAAGAAAACCAGTCTTCTTTTCGTACGTGATTTTTACATTTGCAATTTGTTTACGGTCCCCTTAAGGCTAGGAGAGTCGACGGTTGTTCCTTTCGTGAGACGCCGTCCTGGCCACCACTTCTGGCCGCGAAGCTCAGCTTGATCTGCCGGCGGATTTCAAAGTGTCTGTATCAGTACATTACCCCAAGATATACTGAACTGTCCTCAGATTAAACTTAAAATGGCTAGTGACACTAAGTGGCTGTCTGTAGACTTTGCTGTTCAGTCCTTCAGAGAATCCTTGTTCAGTGTCATTGCTGCACTCGAAAGAGAGGACACGGAAAGAAATGACATAACAACTGAAGGTTGAAGCAAATATATGAGAATGGAAGATTTCATAGTTTCACTTATGATGTTTTCCGATGCACTACCTCTTTTGCCTAAATTGTCTAAAGTTTGTCAAAGGCAAGATGTTAATTTAACAGAAATAGATCCGATTCTACAAGCTACAAAACACTACTTTACGAAATTGAAAGGTACCCCTGCTAATCATTTGAAAGGTACCCCTGCTAATCATTTGAAAGGTATCCCTGCTAATCATTTGAAAAGTACCCCTGCTAATCATCTGAAAGGTACCCCTGCTAATCATTTGGAAAATCTCCATCTACAACTTGCAGGTGAATGGTCAGACTTTCGTATTGACTGCTCAGATAATAATGCTATTGATTTTAAGACTATAATCTATGATAAATACATACAAATACTTATGACATCCTTGAAGCAAGATTTCCTGATATGCCAATCATTTCTTGTTTTTCAACAGCTTTCAATCCAGAGAGACATGATCAAAATGAGGCTTCTGAGATGCTTATTGAACGTTATTCTAAAAATGTAAGTCCTGCAATCTTAAGCTAGGAAAATAGTAAACTAGAATGGGCAGTTGCATCAAAATTTGTTCAAGTACAGACATAAAAAATTTAGATTCTAAACAAATAATGATTAAATTTTCAACACCTGAGCTCAAATAACCTTTTCCAAATTTGGCAAAATTAGCTAATATTTAATTATTGTATTTATTCTTCTCTAGCAAAACTAGAGAAGAATTAATATATAAAATGATAATCTTGAGCTAAAATCACTATATAAGGTTTTCAACATTTTTCATAACTATTTCTTAATTGCATTCCACTAACTTTTTTTTCAGTTTTATTAAAACATTCTACTTTTTAAATAAGAGGTACCTTACTTGTTACATTTAGTGTTTTCATGTAAATATGTTCAATTTTTCAGTTAAAAAAATATAAAATTAGCCGGTATTAAAGTTTTTAAAAATTTTGTTGCACATATTATCATTAAATCAATATACATTGGCATGCAAAAATTAAGGACGAGACGGTTTTTTGAATGTAACGTCGTGCAGAAGTGCTCCACATCGACCCAAATCATACCATAAGATCCCCAAGATATAAGAATATGGGACAAGTGAGAAAAACCGTCCATACAAGGAATCCAAAGGATACAAAGGCACTTTATTGAAAACGTAGCTTCGAGCACAACTGGACAGAAGACAGAAACGCCAATGTGACAGGCGGCTGCCAAGAAAAATCCAGTCTTTTGTAGGGGATATGATCACCCCTGACTACGTTGCAGGATTTACAACGTCTGCCCATGTTGAGGACGAGGTTGTCAAGCAGCTGTTGAGGCATCGCGGCCCATTCCTCTTGTAGCGCCAATCGCATCTGCGGAATCGTTGCTAGCGGCTGGTGACGTGCTGCCAAGCGTCTCCAGAGAAGGTTCCACACGTGTTCGATTGGATTTAGGACCGGGAACCTTGCTGGCCAATCCATGCGTTGAATATCTTCACTCTCCAGCAGCTCTGCGACATCCACTGTACGATGAGGTGTAGCGTTGTTGTCCATGAAGAGAAACTCAGGACCCACAGCACCTCGAAACAGATGCACGTGAGGCAGGAGAACCTCGGTACAATAGCAGACACCAGTGACTGAACCTCCTTGGAAGATGTGGAGGTCAGTACGGCTACCAAGCATGATACCGCCCCAAACGAGAACTCCGCCACCTCCAAACCGGCCTTTTTCGATGATGTTGGAGGTGTGATTGCGTGTTCCCTGCTCTCTCCAGATGTGTATACGTCCAGAATCGCTCGTCCGACTAAATCGGCTCTCACCCGTAAAGAGAACTTGACCCCATTGCTGATGTGTCCAGTTCTTTTGTTCCTGGCACCACAGAAAGCGCCGTCTCCGAGGAGCAGGCGTTAATGGCACACACCGTACTGGTCGTCGTGCAAATAGACCACATTTGTTCAGCCTCCTGGCCACGGTAAAACGCGATAACGGACGTCCAGTTTTCTGTTGCATGTGCCTTGCGATTTCTCCCGCTGTCTGACGTCTGTCTCTTCTCGCCTGTAGGACAATATACCAGTCGTCCGCCGCCGCGGTTGCTCGTGGACGACCACGGCTAAACTCTCGGACAGCTGTTGCTGTCGTTTGAAATGCTCTCCAAGCTCGTGAAACGATGCTGTGAGCGATCCCGAACTCCACGGCCACACTAGTCACACTTCGACCTTCTTCCAACTTCCCAATGACGCGACCTCGGGCAAAGTCATCCAGATGTCGTCTATTGGGTTGCCTGTTGGCCATATCACACGGTGGCAGCAACTCGACGTCGTTCAAACCGATGTACACCGTGCAATAGCTTTCACCGAATTGCAGAATGTACACCGCCCATGTGCTTTACACCCTTCCGACCCCCCTCTCTACGTCGTGCTGCATATATGCGCATGCCCAACCGTACCGGATCCTAGTCTATCTCCTGAGTGGCTTTTCGGTCCGTTCTGCCTGCTCGTTCTATTGTTATGCTAATTTCTTCTCTTCATCCTTAATTTTTGCACACCAGTGTATGATAAATTATGTAATTAATTTTTGCTCTGAATCGCTTAAGTCACACTTATAAGTAACAGAAAGTTTTATAATTTATATGCGAAAGTTACACGGCCCCCAACCGGGCTGCTTTACAGTGCCACCCGAATGGCAATATTTTCTGGGAGAAACAGGTTCGTACCTAAGCAAGATACTTAATTCCAAATATTAATGAACATTGCAAGAGTAAACAAGTTCATGCAGTGCACTGATACTACACGAATATGACTTTCCCAGTTTTATTAGATTTTCTAACTGTTCAAGCACAATTCCTGTAGTATCAATATACGTAATTTTGGTAAATAAATATATATGTGCGTTTCTGTATGTAAACTGCTGGACATAAAAATTGCCCCAACCAGAAGGTGTTCTACAAACATGCAAATCGCTGGGCGGGTGTACCCACTGGATATATGCAAATGATGTTAAACCGATGCCGATGACGTCTCACGTTCGTGAGGTAAAGGTGCGAGCAGCAACAGCGTTGGTAAAGCGTGGTCGCAGGTGGAAGAGTCGCGGACGCTTCAGATTTGTGGTTTGTGATGGGAAACTGTTCATCGAAGGCCGAAAATGCCAGGTTCACGCCGTCGCCAGGTTTATTGCCATTTGGATGCGTTTCAGAGAGGAAGAATTGTAGGTCTGCGTGAATCGGGCTGATCTACACTTCGTATCCCTGCGCACGTGTAACGGAATGCACGAACTGCTGGACACCGTTGGTACCAGCGGCTACAGGAAGTTTCGTAGGTGCATCGGAGCGGCAATGGTGCAGTCCAACATACGTCAGAACTCCTGAACTGTAAAAAAGTTGTAGTTTTTACAGGAAATTACTGTAAATCGCTACAGAAAAATGCCGTAACCACATTTAACAGTTTAAAACTGTAAAATCTACAGTTTTGAGGATGGCAACCTCTACTTGACTATATCGACGTTTGTGTGGAAAATTGCGTATGCTCATTAATCACTTAATCCTTCTTAGGAGTTAAATTTCCTGACTCAATGTGTTATTTATAACGTATAGCGCAAGCCAAAAGCCTTTCATTCAAGGTATTTCTTATAATACAGCGCATGAGGGTCTTCAAAACCATACGAAGAATTCAATCGCCGACAACGCCGAGCTGCTGGACTACCCAACGCGCATTCTCAAGCACTTAGCCTTGCGTTTTGAAGTAGTACTTTACAAATCCCATTTGCTCGTTATTTTGCTATCTGAGCATTACATGACTGATTATTAATCATTCTCAGATCCACCAAATCATTACGAGGTTAGAATTTACGTGTTCCACTTCTGAGATTTATCGTTCTTTGTTTTTTTCTTCAATTTCAGTTAATTTTTTTTTTTTTTTTTTGGCGTTGAGCACTTCGCCGGATTGTTTGTGTTTGCATGTGAGGCTTAATTTCTACGTTAAGTTCGCTGCATATTAGTTCAATTTATTCCTATTCAATATCTTTCACTAACGTTTTGTATCTGTTTGCCCAAAGTTTTCCTGTATTGTACGAGACTAGTGCTTATTTTCATTTGGATACTTTTTTATTACAGTTTAACAGCAAAGTTAATGCGGCCATATGCTAAATATTCGGTTACACGGTGGTCTAGGCATGAGTTAAGACTGGGCACTTGTCTGCTTTTAGCGTGTGTTTGCCGCTAACAGATATAAAGTACTTGTAACGACTACCTGTACTATTAATGGTACTACCGTGTAATCGAAGGAATTTTACATTTACGATCAATTCATAATTTCTGGACTGGTGACATTTTTTTACATGAACTGTATGTGAGAAACAAATGAATTGTACTATGTAACTTTTTGCTGAAACAGTTTTGTTGCTTGGTTATTTTTGCAGGATGCAGTGCATTTGTTTATGGAATGCATGATCATCATCTGACAAATTGCTTCATCCAGGCAACTGGCTTATTCAAGGAAAATTGAAAAAACAACAACTTGTTGATCATTTGTATTTACTTCTCATAATATTTTTACATACCACCCAATAAAGAAGGAAATTTACTTTTGCTCTATCCGAATTTTAAATTAGTCTCAAATATAAGTTTTGTATAATAACATGGCCATGTAGCTCTGCTCTATACAGAATGGATTGCAGTTGCTCTATACCGTTTTGCTCTATACAGAATGGATGAAGTCAAAATAATAAATATATTACGTGACTCATTAGTTGAATGTGTTGTGAAATTTATAGAAGAAGAAGAAAGCATGGAATTCAACCTTCCAAAAAAGGAAAAGCCTGGAATAATGATACAGGTAAGCATAGTTTGCTGCTAAACTTTTGAAATGTTATGCAGAATGTAGGTACATGCCTAAAGTTTCGCTAAATGAAAGTTTCTGAAGAAAGTACTTTATTCATGCCTTAAAACCATTTTAAATTTCAGTATGCTTGTCTAGTAACCATTTAAAAATATACCCTTATTAAAATTGGTTCTCTTATTGTTTTTTTTTAATATCAAAATTATATGTTCAGTTCCAAACTAAGAAAAACCTACTTAACAAAATACAAAAGGTTTGTAATGCAATTGAATAACATACACCCTCTGAAAAATGGTTTTACTCAGGAGATAAATTTATTGTGAGAACAATATTTCTAAATCACGTGGTAATTAGCAGATGCACACACAATTTGTACCACTCAACTCTATTTCTGTTTTCGCCGCCCTGGTGACGCAGTGGTCTAAGCAATGGCTTCTGATCATTCGTCTGACAGGGTCTGGTTTCGAATCCCGGTGAGGCCTGGAAGTTGTGTTTGTCTTACAGCACCGGCTCTTCCTTCCCTGGAAGCAGTGACCCTAAATTAAGGACGGGAGATTGCTTGTAGCCCATTGAGTTGCTCACGGTGGTCGTTAAACCTCTAATCATAAAATATATATATAAAATTGTAAAAGTTAAAAAAAAATTACTGTCTTGGGAATATTGTGATCCATTGTGGCTCAGCTATGCTGACATTTTGCTTGTGCTTTTTTTTTAAACTTTTAGATGTATAGGGACTCAGTAATGATTTGCTGCATATTAGCGCAATCAAGTGAGGACCCGGAATTCATACTACACATTTTATTTTCTCATTCCTCATTTTCTCACAGTTCAATGATTTTCAGTTTCTTGTATATATTAACTGTATAAATAGAATACAGAAGTAAATTGGAATCTGGCAAAATGCTTAAATTCCCTATTCAGAATCGTAAAGAAAAAAATAGATTGCGTTTCTGTTAGGGAAACGCAAAAGCAATTCTTTTCAATTTCCTATTCGAATTTCCACGATTACATCGTAAATGCATTTTCTTGTATCAGTTGCTCTGCTCAACAGTTTACTCCAAAATTTCGGTAGAGGAATATGAGATCCAAGTGTATAATTGGATCAGATATACAGGAAGTATTTTTTTCGAAATAACGAAATTCTTGGGAGTTTTCGTTGGAGAATTTCAAACAAAGCCAAACAATACACGTGATGAACAAAAAGCATTTTACCGATGTTGAACGGAAATTTTTAATTTTATTGTTTTACGTTTTCCTGAGTCTGCAGGAATATACCCTTGATACGTACAAAACACTATAAGAAACCAGTTCACAAAACACCATCATTTTAGTAATACTTAAAATACACATTTAAAAATTTGCGTCATGAAATATAAAATACAGTATTTTGAAATCTTTCGTATTCTGAAGGCCATATATAAAACATAAACCCATGGTTGAATTGAATTTATTTTGTGGAGCCGTTGGATATATTTCATTAACGATGTGCATTTAGTGTGAAACTTGATATTTTTATCCATAAGTCGGTAGCATGACTATTTGCAAAACGAAAGTCCTTTCAGTGCTTTTCACGCAAATGAATTAAAAGAAACAATGAGCAAATGATTTTCACTTAACAAAAAAGCAAAGCCAAGAAAATATGTCACGATAATTAACACAGCAATTAGACATCTCTGAATTGACTGTATTTTTATTGTTCTCACGTAATATCAAACACTCGGAAAACTTGAAAATTTCATCACCCTGAGCGGGAATCGTACCCGCAACTCTCGATTACCGTTTGACGAACGGTAATCGGGAGATGTGATAACGGTTCCAAGCGGACACGATTCCAAGTTTTCTGAGTGATTGATATTACGTGAGAACAGTAAACATACAGTCAAATCAAAGATGTCTGATTGTTGTGTTAATTATCATGACGTGTTTTCCACGTATTATGAGAAGAACATATCTTTCACACTATACGAAAAAAAATATGTTCTTTAATGCTCCTGAGGTCTTTGTCCTGAAATTCCTCCGATCAAATAGCTGAAAACAGAGAAGAAAAACAAATTGTGTATGAATTGAGCTCACACAAGATAAAACAGAATGTTGATATATTCAAAAACGTGTTTGGGAAAACTAAAGAAGAACGGACCACAGTAGGTCCGATATAATTTAAGTCAGTATCGTTTACACCTTCTCTAACTTGGTTATATACATTCACCAGCTTAATAACGCATTTTTGCAATCCTTAGTCGTCATTTCAGAATGAGATTGTTGCACTCGTAGCCTTATTTGACGTTCCAGCGCAGGATTGCGGACATTTTATGGGGTTCTATTTTAGGCAGTACTGAGCGTCGTTCTGTCGTAGTGCCTTTGATAGTCATTCTTTAAATTAAAATGTTGTTTTCTAAAGTTAGCTTAATAATATGTGCTTTTCTACTTTCTGATTTTTACTGATTTTTGTTTTACTTCGGGTTGTTTTGAATATATCGAGTCTTCCTCCTGGAAAAGTATTGAATACCAGTTGTCAAATGACGGCACTTTTTTAATTTTGTTTTTCAGAATAGAACATGGGGATTTATTCAATACTGCAAATGAACCTCGTGGCGCCCAGACATGTCGATGGTAAATTTGAGTAGTCCTTGTTGGCAATGCAGTGTCCGACCAATAATTAGACAGAAGAGCTGATGCTTGAAATTCTCCATGCAAAGAATACCGGAACTCATTTCATTGCATTGCTCTGCACTTTCTAAGAAAACTTGTAATACAAATTCAGTTTACCCATTAAGTTATCTGTAATTTGAAAGAGACCCATTCTGTCGTGAATGTAAGAGTCGTTACGTCCATTTTCATCTGATAATATCATTATGGCGAGGCGAGACCATTTTGGAGACGGCATATTTCATGCGCTTAACACTGATAATTTTTAAGACTTCGATATATATATTTTTTTAAACTAATTGAAAGTAAAAATAAATCTCATTATGTTTTCTATAATTATATGGAAAATGAATGTGGGTGAGGTCTTGAATTATTCCATGCTTTCAGAGCAAGGATCCATTTTCTTTGCAAATAAGAAAACCCTGGAGATTTTCTGACTTCTTTCTTGTTCAAACTCGAAAGTGAACATTAAAATTTGAACATTAAAAACATTTCAATGGAAAAAACACGAGAATATGGAGTTAATGTTTTCACACCCACATTTTACTTGATTTTCTGCTTTTATTTTTTAAGACATAAGATATAATCACTAAACTGGTATGGTTGCCTACTCTGGATACATGCAAAGTTCTTTTTTTCCAAGCTTAAGATTATTCTAATACTACGAGAAACCATCGAAAGAAACCCATATAGTATTTAGAGGTTTCAATATTCATTAAAAAGAAACCCATATAGTATTTAGAGGTTTTAATATTCCCGAAAAACTCAAAAGAAAATCCCTTTATCAAAGACTTCCTTTTACTAATTCTTGCAGTACCCATAAAGAACCCGTATGATCTTTATTTTAACCTTAGGTCGACTGTAACGATATACACTGAGTGGCCATTTTATTATGACCACCTTCTCAGTAACTTCGTTGGGCCACCTTTTGCCTTTAATACTGCGTCGATTCTTCCTGGCATGGACTCGACGGGATTTTGATAGGTTGTTTGTGGAATCTGAGACCACGCTTGATGGATAGCACATTCCAGGATTGTGAGATTGCAGGGCTGTGGATCCAGCTGTCTGACAGTTTGTTCAAGTTCATCCCACAAATTTTTAATGGCGTTGAGATCTGGAGATTGTGGGGGCCACCTAAGCAAAGTAAACTCACGGACATGCTCCTGAAACCAATCCTGTACAATACGAGCATTATGGCAGGACGCATTATCTTGTTGAAAGTAGCCATCGCTATTGGGATAAACAAGTGCATTCACATGACAGGATGCACTTGGTCCGCAACGATGTTTCGATATGATATGCCAGTCAGACGTTGATCAACACGAATTAAGGGGCCCAAAGCATGCCAGGAAAACATCCCTCAAACCATAACGTTGCCTCCACCAGCTTGAAAGGTTGTAGCAATGCATTTGAGGTCCATGCTTTCGTGCTGTTTTCGCTAAATTCTGACTCGGCCATCGGCATGGTGCAACTGAAAACGTAATTCATCGGTCCACATAATGTTTTTTCAATTATCGACTGTCCAATTCTTGTGCTCCTGTGTGAACTGGAGACATTTTCTCTTGTTACCTGCGGACAGCAAAGGTTTTCGAACAGGCCTTCGGCTACCATATACCATCCGATGCAGTGTACGGGGAACAGTGCGTGAAGAGATCATTTGAGGGGATCCTTGATTAAGATGGTCAGTAATTTCCTGCACTGTTGCCCTTCTGTTGTCTGTTACCAGTCTGGACACTCTCCGTTCCGCGCGAGCAGTCACTAGTCGATGACGACCACACGCTGCACGTAAAGACCCAGTTTCTTGGCTGACAGTCCAGTCTTTAAACATTTTAACAACAGCTGCTCTGGAACATTCCACTAATGCGGCGGTTTCGGTAATGCTTGCTCCGTGGCTCCGAGCTCCTACAATCATCCCACGTTGAAAGTCCATCAAATCGCATTTTTTACCCATCTCGTCACCCAAAAATCACTTGTACTACTGTCGCAAGCACTAAGCTTTCCCTTTTTATACTAGCCTCGCCATCTGGCCGCAACGGTGTGCAGCCATAGCTAATTTGCTCAAAACTGTCAGGTGGTCATTAAAGTGGCCACTTAGTGTATACCTTCAAATGTGTGTATGGTGAAAGTTCTTTTTTGTTGTTTTGCAGATAAAGACAAAAGAAAAATCTAAATACCATTTTCATAATATACATCGATCAATTACATACCTCCAAGTAAAAATGCCATAAATATATACATGTACAAAATGGTTACCGGTTTAAGAATCTATGGGATCAAAACTAAATTAAATAATTAAGAATACAAATCAGAACTTGCAGCATATCCTTTTGATCAGATTTGCAATTATTAGATTCCAAATGACGGTTAACCTATACCGGCTATCAGAAATATATTGGATTGGAAATAATTCTATACAAACATCACAAATCTACAATTCTGCTCAATCCTCCGAATTAATGGGGAAAGCAAAAATCTTCGATGGCTATGAGTTTTTACCATATGTATAGCATATGTATGTACGGGATCATAAGCAAACACAGAGACATTTGGAAAATTGAAAGTATGCATACATATATGAGTCGACGAAAAATGAGGTACTCAATGCCTGCGACTGCAGCACATCTAGTATTTCTGCGTACAGTTTGTGTGTGTGTGTTCCAGGAATACTTCTAAAACGGAAAATATTCCACTCACTGGAAAATATCAGGTTGAAAATGGGCTGCTCTTTCCCCTGGGGAGAGCTACCATCACACATCTTAGCATGAAAACTGAAGGACCATCTCTAGCCAACGAAGTGCAGCAACTCGACGTGGCACAGATTCCACGAGTGGCTGGAAGACTTCTGTAGAGATGTTGAGCCATGTCATCTGAATAGCCGCCCACAGTAACCTGGTATTTGTAGGTGCAGAATTGTGGGTAGAATGGACCTTTCCACCACGTCCCATAAGTTCTCCATTGGGTTCATATCGGGCGAACATGGTGCTCGCAGCATCCATCCGAAATGTCCAGAATGCTCCTCGAACCAATTTTGGACAACTTGGTTTTCGGACAGCCAATTTTGGACCACAACTTCAGTCCATGGCCTCATAGGATCTGTGCCACACCAGAACTCTACCATAAGCTCGTATCAATTGGTAGCCTTATCCATCAAACCAAACCATATGTTAACAGTCTTCCAGGGTCCAATTACCGTGTTCACGAGGCCTGGTGAAGCGTTGTGTCTGATGTCGTGGTGCTAACAAAGGCATTCTGGTGGGTCTTCAAATAATATCCTCATTCAATGCAGGAGGTACCAGAGACATACCTGATTAATATGACCCTGGTACTTCCCGCATTGAATGAGGATGTTAATTTAGCCAGTGGTTCTTGTCTTTTAGCATGGGCAATCCTAGACAGACGCGCTGGTCACGGCCATTCAGTACCCGTGGTCGATTACTGCGCTGTACATGGAGGGTGGTAATGCCTTTAATTGGGCATTTTCCGTAAACACGTGACACCATGGATGCAGAAATGTTGAATATCCTCACGACTTCGGAAATCGAATGTCCTATCCGTCTGGCTCCCACTACCATGCCTCGTTTAAACTCCGGTGATTCACGTCGGCTTGACATAATCCTACTAACGGTTTCTAATCTGACACACGATCTTACACCTCGCAACTGATAAAAATCGTGGCGTGCTTCGAAATATCTAAATACGACGGCAACGACAGTTAAAAATTTGCATACTGCTATCCCATGCCTTTTAGCACTTCAGTGCGTAATAGTCAGGTGGCGCCTCGTGAAATTCATTTGGCATTGCTGACCCCTTTGCAACACGTGTGTTTGTGGCTTCAACGAAGTGTAGCTGCTGCGACTGCCATAAGAGAACATTTACGCACAGCAATCTATTTTCGAAACACAAAATTCATTAAAACATTAATACCGCTTTTTGATTTAAAAACTATTTTAAAGATAATAAAGTGTAAGTTCTGATTAGTAACAGTTTTATGTCAACCTTCCTTTAAAAAGCTGTTTGGTTAACATGCTTTTTTTTTTTTTTGCCAAAAATACGGATAACTAATATGGATAACCAATATGTATAGTTTTACTATTTCTGTAAACTTTGCCTCACAAGTAGGATTATGAGAAGTTTTATTACCTAGAGCTCAATTTCTCATTAATATGCCTGAACTGCGATTAGTATTTAATTATTTTATTTGAAACGATATTACATACTCTGCTTTGTGACATTTTTGGAGCATTAGACGTTATGTAAAGTGAATGACAATTGCTGTAGCGTAGCCGAGAACTCCGTTAATAAGTTACAGGTGACTTCCCATAATTAATGACGTCAGGTTGATGTATTCAAAAAACCGAAAACAGAATATCAAAAGGTTACAATATGAAAATGAGAAACAAATTCGCTGTCTGTAGTACGATAAGTTAAAACAAATCCCTAAAACTGCCGAATAAAACTCAATTTATTTACAATTTTATAAACCTATTTACATAGCTAGCACTTTCGGGGCTCACATGGCCCCATTTTCAAGCTCAAAAGCCCCGGAACACAGAGGCAACGAACATATATTATAGTTATTCGTGACTAAGCTGATATACGTCATAAAAATAATACAGATGATGCCATTTACATTAAGAAAAAAGAGGAAATTAAAGTCCAAAAACAAATACAGAACAAGTTCAAGTAAAAGTCTCACCTTCTAAGTGTGTCATTGGGAGAGCGATCATCTGTCTCCAAGGTCTTGGCACTGAAGTCGGAAGGTCCGTATTGCAGCAGACGTCGTAATATTTAAGAATAACCAGGCTTTTCCGCGAGAAAAATGGTATTCTTTTTAACAGAGGAGATTAAAACTTTAGCATTTTGCCAGTCTGGTTTGTAGCCTTCCTGTTTGACTGCAACGGTGAGGGCTGTGGTGATGTTTTCACTTCGTAGAGAATATTGGTGCTCCTTCAGTCTTATATGTAACGATCGAAGTGTCGAACCGATGTAAACCTTAGAGTCACGGTTTGGGTCTTCTGAGGTCAGGGGTATTGAGTAGACACCCGGTTTGTTAAACATATTGACTTTATCCCGGTCTCTACGGACTAGTGAGAAGACATTTTGGGTAGAGATTCCAAAAGATAAATTATGTAGCTGACAGACTCCTTTCAGGTAAGGAACAATATGTGGAATAAAATCCAATTCACCAACAAATTTAGACAGAGGAGCTTCATTAACCAAAGTGGTAAATCATAGTTTTGAAAACTTACTGAGTAACCTGTGAAATAGAGAGGTCGGGAATCCAAACTCCTGGGTTAAAGCTTTAATCTCATTTAATTCGTGAATTCGAATCTTGCGGGATGAAGAATGGGTAAAGGCTCTTTTAATCAAAAAACGAAGAGCAGAAGATTTATGTTCCGGAGGGTGAGCAGAAGCAAAAGGAATAATACAGGAAATAAACGTTGGTTTTCTGTAAATTGAGTACTGAAGTTGATTTTAGGTTAAATACCTTGTTAATAAGATATCAAGAAAAGGGAGTTTTCCCTCAACTTCAAGTTCCTGGGTAAAGGAGATGGTTAGATATTGAGAAGACAGACATTCAGTAAATTGATTCAGGAGAGAGAGAGAATACGGCCAGAACACCAACATATCATCCACATACCTCATCAGAAGAAAAGGTTGGACAGAAAAACTTGCTAAGACAGTCTCCTCTATAGACTGCAACAGGATCTCGGCTAAAATGGGGGTAAGGAAGACCCCTAGGAGCACCTTCTGTTTGATAAAAAAACTGGTCATTGAATTTAAAATACGAACGTTTTGCAAGAAGTTTAAGGGCGGATAAGACAGCATGAATTTCAAGTGGGGAGATACAGTTGTCTTGAGTTAATCTTTCAAAAAAATTAGAATGGACGGATTAGAATGAAAGACACTACATCAAAAGATGCTATAATAAAATTAGTTCCAAATGAGTTGAAAGCCTTAATACGGTCGAGAGCCTGTGTAGTGCTTTTGATAGATATTGAGGTATTCATTATGAGGGGTTTCAAGTATGAAGCCAAGGTTGCCTCTAATGGACGAGTTGGGCTTGCGTATCCTGAGACCAGCAATCTTAGTGGGTGATCCGGTTTATGAGTCTTGAGTTTACCGAATGCCTCAGGTACCCTAGGACCAGCAGGAGGTTTCATCCTAGTAGAGACAGACGATGGCAGAAACCCAGAATTTTTCAGTTTAGTGAGATCAGAAATGGTAGCTGCGGTGGGGTCCGACTTAAGGGTTGGTTGTGGGACCGAATCTATTGCTTGTTTCATTTTATCATGGTAGTCTTTTCGATTCATGATAATAAGCTGGTGAGATTTATCTGCGCTTAGTATAGACAGGATAGGGTTACGAGCTAGTTCTAGCAGTTGATCACGTTCGTATTTCAAATAATGCTTAACTCTAGTTTGGTTTGAACAAGAAGTTACCAAGTTATAGCGGATAGGTTCCCTTTCGTCTTCTGGTAGAGCACTAATGATCTGTTCAAGCTGAGGTATTAAGTGCTTTGGTTTAACCGAAGAGACTGGAAAACTGAATTTAAAACCTCTGTTTAGGGCAGAGGTTTGAGTATGCGATAGTTGAACAGAACTGAGGTTTAAAAACGAGTCCGATGTAGCTAAGTCGTTAGTCGAATTATTAAATGGGCTTGAATAGCGAACCCGGTTAGGGTTGTGAGCCACCAAAAAATTAAGTTTATTTATATGTCGTTGTTCCACAGTGTTAAGCACAGATTGAAGTGAAGTAAAGAATTTCATTAGGTTCCTACCTAATAATAGTTGGTGGGTGGGACCAGACATGGAGGCATAAGCTTGATCAGCCTTCCGACTGAGGCGATCAATATAGCTGCGTTTCCGTCGTATTTCAGCATTCAGTCTTTTCACCTCAGCATTAGAAATGACACGTTTGTCTCTTTGAGAAACAGTATAACACTTGATTAAAAGAAATTTCGGCGTTCCATGTAAAGAACGACAGTTAGTTAAAAAGTTCAAATGAGCTTCGTTGAGCATTAACTTACGTCGTGTTAAATAAAAAATATTCGCTGCTCTCTCCATGTTCCGTGCGTTTTATGGTATAAGGTAGCAATGAAGGTAACCCTATAGCATATGATAAACCTCGCAGCTGAAGGGAAGTCTGAATATGAAGATTTCGTACTTGATAGATGAAAATGAGAAACAAATTTGCTGTCTGTAGTACGATAACTTAAAACAAACCCCTAAAACTGCCGAATAAAACTCAATTTATTTACAATTTTAAAAACCTATTTACATAGCTAGCACTTTTGGGGCTCACATGGCCCCATTTTCAAGCTCAAAAGCCCCGGAACACAGAGGCAACGACTATATACTATAGTTATTCGTGACTAAGCTGATATATGTCATAAAAATAATACAGGTGATGCCATTTACATTAAGAAAACAGAGGAAATTAAAGTCCAAAAACAAATACAGAACAAGTTCAAGTAAAGTCTCACCTTCTAAGTGTGTCATGGGGAGAGCGATCATCTGTCTCCAAGGTCTTGGGACTGAAGTCGGAAAGTCCGTATTGCAGCAGACTTCCATGATAAAATGAAACAAGCAATAGATTCGGTCCCACAACCAACCCTTAAGTCGGACCCCACCGCAGCTACCATTTCTTATCTCACTAAACTGAGAAATTCTGGGTTTCTGCCATCGTCTGTCTCTACTAGGATAAAACCTCCTGCTGGTCCTAGGGTACCTGAGGCATTCGGTAAACTCAAGACTCATAAACCGGATCACCCACTAAGATTGCTGGTCTCAGGGTACGCAAGCCCAACTCGTCCATTAGAGGCAACCTTGGCTTCATACTTGAAACCCCTCATAATGAATTCCTCAATATCTATCAAAAGCACTACACAGGCTCTCGACCGTATAAAGGCTTTCAACTCTTTTGGAACTAATTTTATTATGGCATCTTTTGATGTAGTGTCTTTATTTCCAAATGTACCATTTTCTTCCGTCCATTTTAATTTTTTTGAAAGATTAACTCAAGACAACTGTATCTCCCCACTTGAAATTCATGCTGTCTTATCCGCCCTTAAACTTCTTGCAAAACGTTCGTATTTTAAATTCAATGACCAGTTTTTTCATCAAACAGAAGGTGCTCCTAGAGGTCTTCCTTACCCCCATTTTAGCCGAGATCCTGTTGCAGTCTATAGAGGAGACTGTCTTAGCAAGTTTTTCTGTCCAACCTTTTCTTCTGATGAGGTATGTGGAGGACATGTTGGTGTTCTGGCCGTATTCTCTCTCTCTCCTGAATCAATTTACTGAATGTCTGTCTTCTCAATATATAACCATCTCCTTTACCCAGGAACTAGAAGTTGAGAGAAAACTCACCAATCTTGATATCTTATTAACAATGCATTTAACCTCGAATCAACTTCAGTACACAGTTTACAGAAAACCAACGTTTATTCCCTGTATTATTCCATTTGCTTCTGCTCACCCTCCTGAACATAATTCTTCTGCTCTTCGTTTTTTGATTAAAAGAGCCTTTACCCATTCTTCATTACGCAAGATTCGCATTCACGAATTAAATAAGATTCAAGCTTTATCCCAGCAGTTCGATTCCCGACCTCTCACTTTCACAGGTTACTCAGTAAGTTTTCAAAACTACGATTTACCACTTTGGTTAATGAAGCTCCTCTGTCTAAATTTGTTGGTGAATTGGATTTTATTCCCCATATTGTTCCTTACCTGAAAGGAGTCTGTCAGCGACATAATTTATCTTTTGGAATCTCTACCCAAAATGTCTTCTCACTAGTCCGTAGAGACCGGGATAAAGTCAATATGTTTAACAAACCGGGTGTCTACTCAATACCCCTGACCTCAGAAGACCCAAACCGTGACTCTAAGGTTTACATCGGTTCGACACTTCGATCGTTACATATAAGACTGAAGGAGCACCAATATTCTCTACGAAGTGAAAACATCACCACAGCCCTCACCGTTGCAGTCAAACAGGAAGGTTACAAACCGGACTGGCAAAATGCTAAAGTCTTAAACTTCTCTGTTAACAAGAATACCATTTTTCTCTCGGAAAGCCTGTTTATTCTTAAGTATTACGACGTCTGCTGCAATACGGACTTTCCGACTTCAGTCCCAAGACCTTGGGGACAGAAAATCACTCTCCCCATGACACACTTAGAAGGTGAGACTTTTACTTGAACTTGTTCTGTATTTGTTTTTGGACTTTAATTTCCTCTTTTTTCTTAATGTATATGGCATCACCTGTATTATTTTTATGACGTATATCAGCTTAGTCACGAATAACTATTGTATATAGTCGTTGCCTCTGTGTTCCGTGGCTTTTGAGCTTGAAAATGGGGCCATGTGAGCCCCGAAAGTGCTAGCTATGTAAATAGGTTTTTAAAATTGTAAATAAATTGATTTTTATTCGGCAGTTTTAGGGATTTGTTTTAACTTATCGTACTACAGATAGCAAATTTGTTTCTCATTTTCATCTATCAAGTACGAAATCTTCATATTCAGGTTACAATATATTCCAAAACTGAAATTTACGAGGTCTCTGAAGGTCGCAGATGAATTACAATATCACAGAAAAAAACTTGCGTTGGAAATAAATGTGAACAATACAATAATTCAATGCAAAGACAAGTACTGAAATGCTAGTTTATTTTTCATCTGCTTAGCGTGGTAAAAAATAATAAATTTTTCACCACACTAAAATATTTTTAAACTGGTTAGCAGAAATGTATTCGCTGACACGCTTATGGTTCTGAATCATTCATGTGGAGATATTAAGATTTCTCGTAGTACTCCTACCCTTGCTGATATGCCACCGTATTAAATATGGAATCTCTTAGCCCATCTCTATACGTAAAAGTACTTCTTAATGAATACTGATCGACAGGTCATTTGTATTGGTTTTTGGCATAATATATCTTTTTTATGATGATCTTTTCTGTACTATTGCTTTATCGTATGATTATGCTTTTATTTTCATTTTCCTGTCACGTAAATGTTTTGCACGATCCAGCATGTTTGGAACATTATGGGGCGCAACCTATGCCTATGACGGAATGTCGGCGAACGGAGCCGCAATTTGGACACCATCTGGTATGTTATAGCATAATTCCGCACAGTATCCGTGGACTTCATGCGTCTGTGCTACACCGGATAAACGCTCGTATCCGAGCTAGAGGTGGAGCTACAACGTAGTTACTTGCACCACTCGTGTATCTGTTTAATACGAATAAATGGCAAAATTACTCTTCTTTTGTTATACATGTACATTGTAATTTTCATCTCGATTGGATGATTCCTTTCGGGTGATTCGTTTTCTTTGTTTGCTTTGTTTTTTTTTGAAAAGAATGTTATAAAGCTACCAATGTTAAAATTAAAAGAAACTGAATTGTACTGCATTTCAGCGCAAATTTGTTGAAATGTCAGTTTCCTAACTTGAATCGTATGCGCCAGACAGAGTTTTGCTTCGTATCAAGAAGGATTTTACATATTATCCCAAATGTATGTTTTTTACAGATCCTTCTTGCATTCTTTTGTGCATCTGCATTTGCATGTGTCATGAGTCTAGGCACAGCCAACGATATACATTTCATATTTGCACGTGTTATGAGTCTAGGCATAGCCAACGATATACATTTCATATTTGCACGTGTTCCTCGTTATAAATTTCATATTCCTTTCATCAGAGTTAATATATTGTAAATGAAGTTATTGTCTTTCAAATACGGTAACATATTTGGGATACTACGTACTAATAAATGAAAATTTAAAAATAAGTGCTTCCCACAAAATTGAAAATTTATCTCTTGAGTCGCAGAAATCGATAGGGAAACGGAAATTGTTAATCAGAGCTGCACTTATCACAAATGAAGCAGCGTCGGTTTATTATGTGTAACGTGTACCAAAAGAAATATTTGCACACCATTTTACAATCCAATGCATTCAGGGTAGTTCTCTTTGTCTCTCAGCACGCAGGATCTTTTATATTTGTTTGGGGGTTTATCGACTACGAAGAGGAATGGGAACCTTCCTAATGAGGAATATTCAATTAGGGTATTCGCCCTCCCCTAATTAAGCGACAAAATTTCCTGGGAGTGGAAAGTTTGAGGTCCTCAAGAAAAACATACCGTCCATGCCTCACACGTGGTTTTAACCACGACAATTTTGGAGGAATGGTTACAACTCAACTCCTCATACCACTCAGCGACCGGAGTGGCTAGGTAAGGCCACTCAGTTCTCATGTTAACAAATTTTCCCTTTATCTGTGAAGGCATGAATGAACTCTTTGTTAATCGTACTCCACCGTGCAGACAAATGCTGCACACAACCATTGGGTGCTGATATGTAAAAGATATTGAGTCGGGATAATTTCCTTAAACACAACTCCAGCCTGTGAACGCTGCGTAACTGGGAGATATCCGGAAGCAATTGAGTCGTTCGAGATGCTAAGATTGTCTACACAAAAATATGCGGTATAGCAAATCCGTCCCTATTTCAGGAACAGATTTTCCCCCTGATTGTTCAGCTGGAGATGAATTCGTCTTGATAACATTATCGTGGAACGAAAAATTAAATTTCGACGAGTGTATATATCTTGCAATTACCTCCATGGCTGACACTCCACTTCCGGCTGAGTGCATAATTTTTAAGTTTAAATTTATTTTTAATTCTTATAGTTTTTCCCTTCGGTTCTCATATAAGTTTGTTTCGAAACATTCACGTAATCTATTGCATTTGTACACTTCTGAACAAAGTAACGGTTTGTGCCCAGAACATGAAATTCAACGAGACATCATAGGACAATTTTGAAATCTAGTAATAAAATCGTGACTGCTTCGTTCAGGGAATCGGCTTTTTTCGGACTCGATTCTTTCCAGAAGAAATTTGTTCGCTAAAGACTCAGTTTTCTGATTTGTTCCGAACGATACATCTCTAGTTTTGCGGCCTAGTCTGAGCCATGTGGCCCTGGGTGCTGCAGTTGTTTACATCCTCAGAAAGGCTTTTTCGCTGAATGCCAGTTTGTTAATTTCTTCGAAATAGATAGCTATAAAATAACAGTTCTGTGTGTTGATCCTTTGGACAACGCCAAATATAACGCTCCATTTTTCACTGAATTTTATCAGTACTCCTTTGTGATGATTTGCGTTGTACTAGTGATCGCAAGATCTCCCTTATATCAAATCATCAACCGCCATCGTCTTGGATGCCAGCACTCGCAATGTTTTCTTTCCCCACATATTCTCTGGAATTTTGCCAACAAAAAGGAGGTGGAATGCGAAGTGAGGGAAGATAATTCAGCAGTAGTTCAAATCGACGTCTCCATGAACTTGGCACCCGGCGCGGGCACCGTTCGCACCGACCTCATAAGTTTCATATAGGGCACGCCTCTATGGGGCACCAGAGCAGTAAACACTCTGAAGATATTTAAGAGAGCAGAAAAATATCGCATTTCTTGGGCATAAGTGTTTCGTATTTAAGCTATATAAACATTTCTTTGTTCGTGGTATGTAGAGCCGTGTCAGTTACATTAAAAATTGCAGTTTTTTCGCTGTCTACTATTCTGTGTTTTTTTATATAGGTAAATATTTTTATGTTTTCCAGAAAAGTCCTCTTTGTTTTAATTCGAAGCTGGAACACGCTGCAATTCAGTATAAGTTCTTAGCAGGTTAGGGATAAAATGAACTCCATTAACAAAAAAAAAATGCGGCATTCCGACATGACCGTATCGTCTACGGAAAATAAAGTATCAGACTGGAAAATCCTATGTTAGAGTTTAAAAATATGTTACTTTACGTTAGAAAAAGTGCTTCATTATGATGCATGTCTAGAATTGTAGATTAAACATTAGAAGTTATCGGCCAAAAATTGGAAAAACTGAATATAATTAATTAAGCTTTCGGAGGTATTTCATATAAGCCGCGGATGGCTTAGTGGTTAGCGAGTCAGACTATCTATGCAAGATCCTCAGATTTGAACCTGAGCTGATCTGTCACAGATGGTGTGATTTACTAACAATCGCTGAATATCCGCCGTTCATCGGACGAGCACGTTAAGTGACGGCCACTAGGCTGGACCCACTGGTTAAATAGGTATCCTTTCCTAAGCCCCCCTGAAATCCTCTCACCCCTCTGTGTGCAACATCGTACTTGTATGGTGGTGCCATCTACTGTACTCTAATCTCACTATGAACTGTTCTGTCCAAGTCACTAGACTTGCTCTCATTCCTTCCGTTTCTATGTCCTGCCCAAAAGGCGATCTCGCTGTAGGTGGCTGGGACCTAAACTCTACTGACTGTGGACGGAAGTCCTACAAGAAAATGACAAATGCTGTGGCTGCTCTTCATTTAGGTATTTTATATTTGTTATTAGCTTGTTCATAATATTTTGAAAAAACGCTCGTCCTATCGATGAGGGCAGGTTAAATACTATGAGGCGGTCATTTTGTATCTCGTAATTAGTTTCATAGTTATCTCATGCCATGTAATATTGCGATGCAAAATAGGTTCCCGGACGACAGTTATGCCTCGTCGTTAGTCACAAAGAATGGAGGTATCTGATATTGTATGAGGTATTACTTTTATGGATCATGAACGCTTCATGAGCAGCTAATTATAATTGGGCAAGGCTTGGTAATAAGCCATTTGTTTTGCACATCATAATTTGCTAGAAAGCCATTTCTGTACTTACAGGAGTCATGACCAGTGGAGCTTGCCTGCTTTCGGAACGGCCACGGAATGTTTGTGGTGTGTTTCAGTCTCATTCGGTGAAGTACACTTCAGTGTGAATGAGTGTGTGGAAGTTTTGTGTGTTTCCCTGAGTTAGACCCTCAAGGCCGTTCCAATTGTTGAATGACTGAGGGGGGTTCTACTGTTGTTTCTGTGAATTAATCTCTGTGCCCCCTCCACCTTCGGAAGGAGAGAGATATTGGGGCTTCATAGATCCCCAGCGGGGCACTGTTCTATGGTGTGTTCCATGGGATGCTTTGGTCTTTGAAGACAAAGCCATTCGTCTTGGGCAATGTAATACGCTGAAATATTTTTCTGTTCTGCTTGTGAGTTTGTCGTCAGCTTTTCACTTCCTTCTATGGCCGGTAGATGTAGCTCCGTCTGTTCTCACTAAGGTAGGAGCTCTGAATTCATTTTTAAGTTGGTTGGATGTACTCCACTTAACACAGTAGAAATGCCGTTACCTGATAAGGAAAGATGTACTTTTGAGAAGATATAATTTCCAAATTGTTATTATACCATGTTGCAAGGGAGACAGCAACATCTTTAATAGTACAATGGGTTTGGGCTTATATATTTGTGTTATTGTAATAACGGGGATAGTATTGTCATAATTTCCCAAATTGTTCAATAAGGATGTATGACGTAATGGCAGTAATTCTTAGTTTGTTCCCTTAGTAATTGAAATCTTCAGACACAGTCGCACTTTTTGTTTCCGCCGCAGCATTCGTCTGGTGAATCGCAGAATATTATTTTCTAGTCTTCACTTAAGAAACTAAATGAAGATTTTCACTTTCTCTTAGGGTCCGTATCAAATATTTTCCGTCCCTGTAAATATTTTAATTGCTATCCAAAAATAAACTCGAAATATTCATTTGAAAGCACATCATAATCCACCTTAAAAGAAATCAAATATAAATTTCCTTCAAATTCGTGAATTTCCAAACAAATACTTATCCCCGAAATCTAGTTCTTAATAAATTTTGGTGCTACTGGTTGCATTTTAATTTACTTTGATTGTCACCAGGGCCATTTTATCAATCCTGGAGTCCTCTACAAGCTTTTCTTTGTGCGTTTGTGTGCAGGATTGCAGAAATAAATTATTCCCACTGGCGTTTCTTTTTCAGATAAACACCTAAGCCAGCTTACTCAACCTCGCAGTCAGCAACAGGATTATTCAAAGCACACGTACCGAGTCCTCTTAAACGAAGACAGTTTTTTCCTGCATGCTGACCCCTGTGCCTTTCCTGTGGTGGGGACTTCCTGGTAGTGTATTTCAAATCCACACTCTCTGTTTTGGCCTTAATTTTCCCCCTTTCAAATTCGATTAGGCGGACATTTTCGTTTTAAGGCTTTTCCACTTTATTTATTTGAGACATTGTGGGCTCGCCCTTACATTTTCTGTTTCTTGGGCAAAGAGTTCTACGCTAGCGCACTCTTGGCCCATTAACCTACATTTTGTTCATTTAAGGGGGTGAGTGGAGGCGTTTCATTTTCGTTTCTTTAGGATTCTTTACTTATTTTATCTTTTTCATTTTGTGAAGCCCAATTTGTCGTTCTTTCATTTATATACATACTTTACAATTTCACAAAAAATAAAAAAATAAACACAAAAGATATATTCAGCTCGGTGACCTGCTGAACTTCGTGCGATCGCAACGCTAGCACCGCCCTTAAGCCTGCCATGACTAGCATATAACAGCAGCTGACAATAAATACGATTTGGTTACGGTCAACAAAATATAAAAATACACTATGTGGAAAAAAATCTCTGTATAGCAGCGCTGTTTACTCTTATACGATAGTGCATTTCTAGCAAAATCAATTAGGATTTGGTCCATCTTTAGCCCCAAATACATTGCTCACTCTCCGTGTCACACTGCAATGACTAGAATGTTTTTGAAAGTAGCAAAGTGGGAAACTATTTTAAAAAGGAAAATTATCAAAGAGTTGATCAGATTTTTGCGTGTGTCCAAAAATCAGAATTTACGTCCGTTTGGGCAGTTGTTATTCGATCACAGAATAGAAAAAAAATAATTTTAAAGGTTTCCACTTAAGAACACAAGTGCGTAGTTGTTCTGTTCTTTGCGAAATTATTATTGTAGGCAATTCGTTTACCCAGGAATTTGCATCTGCAAAGAGATGAACGTAAGTTAGTACAATGGAAACCAGCAGCCGGTCAGAAGAAATGGATTCGTGGACAAAATTTATTAAAACCCGCATTTTATTAACGATTCCGTATTTATTTAGTAAAAAAAATTCTGAAGTTTTCTACATAAACGTAATTCGTATTGCTATAGATTTAATAGGATTATTTTGGTTTATAAAACTATTCGTCTGTAGTTTATTTTGACCTACTTCCTTTTCGCCTTGATATTGGGTGTCAGCCGGCCGGATGAATATATGACACAGCAAAATACTAAAACTATATGTATAAGCGCTTGCGATGGAAAATCATTCCTTAAATTTTGATCTTTACAAATTATTTCCTTTATGACACAAGCCAAATTGCTGACGCGTACGGCCATATATCTTCCTAAAATAATCGGTTCTTTGGCTACAGAAATGTACCGTAGTATTTAGGATTTATTGGAAGTTTCTTACGGAGTATGATGTGGTTACATCATTTCAAACCACGATACTCGTTTTTTGTGAAAGCAGCTAACTTGAGATTAAAACTCTCAGAGGGAGAAAACAGAATTTGTCACAACGTTATATAAAATTTATTTTTCAGGTTTAACAGTAGTTATGAATAATATTTTTGGGTCCAGTGTAACGGTTTGTTTCTGTAAGCTCATTGAGTGGACAAAGATAAAGCAAAGAGGAAAAAACTGTGCATGAAGAGAAACTCATAAAGATGGTACATATTCCAAACTCACCAAAATGTTTGTTTTAACGAAAAATAAGAAACACCTTACGCAGTGGCATATGTTTTTCCGAAATCCAAAGTGTCGGGGGTTCGTTTCCATTCCCCATGGCGAGACGTCGTGTGCCAGTACGCAGTATAAATACTGTAGTTCTACAAAGAAAAAAATAAGAAAGTTGACACCAAACTTTCGGGTGTAATAACCACGTCCTTTGAATCCGTTCTGACCAAAATTAAATTTATCAAAGCTATTCAAAGCCAAAGGAACTGGTATGGAAAATAGTAGATCTGACCAAAGAAAGAAGATTTTCAATCGGGTTTTTAATCCCTCAGATATTGCTGTAAACAGAATCGTGTGCTTACGAACTCTTAGAAACAGAGATATCGACAAAAAATAGATGTGACTTTACGTTCCCTGGTGGGAAAACCATGCATTATTTTAGGAAGAAAGTATTCTCAAAAGGTTTATATATATAAGCGGTATCGGTCGAAGAAAAAAAAATTAGTCGAGTTTTCAGGATCCCAGATTTTGCAACAAATACTTCAGAAGCAGAAATTAACACACATGACCCCTGTTGGCTAAACCATTCTTCACCAAACATTAGAAATTATGTGAAAAATATTTTCCATCGGGTCTTGTATGCGATACAGGAAGAACTTTTCAAATCAGAGCTTTAGGAGCAGAAATAACGCAGAAAAGGCAATTTACCTTTGTGCCCCCTAGCGGGAAGTGTATGATTTACTTGGAAATTTTGAATTTATAGGGAAAACATTTCGCATCGGAAACACTATTCAACAAAGAAGGAATTTTTCAACTTGTACTCTTAGAAGTAGAGATATTGACAAAAATGAGATATACATCTACGCCCTCTGGCGTAGAAGCCATGCATTTTTTCAAGAAGAAAATTTTCCTAAAAGGTTTGTCGACATGAGTAGCATCGGTTAACAAACGACGTTTTTTTCAATCGAGAATTTAGAAGCTCATATTTTGCTGCAAATACAACAGAAGCGAAAACTAAGATTTACGCACCCTGGTGGCAAAACTATTTTTTACAAAAATTAGCAATTATGTGCAAACTATTTCCCATCAGGAGCTGTATCCGGTGCAGAAACAATTTTTCAAATCGGAGATTTAGAAGCAGAGATATAGGGAGAAAGGCAATTTACCCCCTGGCGGAAAGTCTATGAATTACTTGAAAATTTTGGAATTATATGAAAAACATGTCATACGGAAAACACTATCCAACAAAGAAGAAATTTTTCAAATTGGACTCCTAGAAGTACAGATATTGACATAAATAGGATGTACATCTACGCCCACTGGCGTAGAAACCATGCACTATTTTAAGAAGAAATTGTTTCTAAAAAGTTGGTCGACAAAAGTAGTATCGGTCAACAAACGACGTTTTTTTCAATGGAGAATTTAGAAGCTCATATTTTGCAGCAAATACAACAGAAGCGGAAATTACGATTTACGCAACCAGGTGGCCACATTAATTTTTTACAAAAATTAGAAATTATGTGCAAACGATTTCCCATCAGGAGCTGTATCCGGTGCAGAAAAAATTTTTCAAATCGGAGATTTAGAAAGCAGAGATACAGGGGAAACGCAATTTACCGCTACGCCCCCTAGCGGAAAGTCTATGAATTACTTGAAAATTTTAAAATTATATGAAAAACATGTCACACGTAAAACACTATCCAGCAAAGAAGGAATTTTTCAAATCGGACTCCTAGAAGTAGAGATATTGACAAAAATTAGATGTACATCTACGCCCCTGGCGGCGAAAGTGTAGAATATTTTGAGAAGAAAATATTCCGTAAAGGTTTATCGATGTGAGTGGCATCAGTCCACGAAATAATTTTTTAATCGATATTTAGAAGCTACGATTTTATGGCAAATACATCAGAAGCAAAAATTAACACTTACGCCCCCTGGTGGCCAAAGTATTCTTTACCAAAAATTTGAAATTATATGCTAAAGTTTTCCATCAGAAGATGTATCCGCTGAAGAATTTTCTTTTCAAATCGGAGTTTTAGAAGAAGAGTTATCCGGGAAAATGTAATTTAATTTTACGCCCTCTAGCGGAAAATCTATGAATAATTTGAAAAAGTAACTATATCTAAAATACTCTTCGACATAAATGGAATCGAAAGATGTAATTTTTTTTTCAATCGGTTGTTTAGAAGCAAATATGTGGATTAAAACGTAATTTTGAATTCGACATCATCTGCATTTACGCCCACTAGCGGCGAAATTGTGCATCGTAAAAAAAAACGAAATGAAGGATCACCATTCGCATATTGCAAGCTTTCGAATGCAAAAAGAATTTTCACTTAGGACTAATAGTTGCAGAGATACCGTGGGTACAGACGGACGGACGGACGGACGGACAAACCGATAACAGAAGCACGATCTATTTTTAGAAAAGACCTGCTAAAAAGAGAAAACAAGAAAGATGACACCGAATTTTCGGGTGTAATAAGCACGTCTTTTGAATCCGTTCTAACCCAAATAAAATTTATCAAAGCTATTCAAAGGCAATGGAACCTGTATGGAAAACAATAGTATCCAACGGAAGAAAGAAGTTTTTCAATCGGGTCTTTAATCCCTCAGATATTGGTGTAAACAGAATCTTGAGCTTACGAACTCTTAGAAACAGAGTTATCGACAAAAATGTTATGTGACTTTATGTCCCCTGGTGGGAAAACCATGCATTATTTTAGGAAGAAAGTATTCTCAAAAGGTTTATCCATATGATCGGTATCGGCCAATGAAAAAAAAAAAGTCGAGTTTTCAGGAGCCCAGATTTAACTTCAAATACATCAGAAGCAGAAATTTACACTTATGGCCCCTGGTGGCCAAACCACTCTTACAAAACATTAGAAATTATGAGAAAACTATTTTCCATCAGGTCTTGTATGCGATACAGGAAGAATTTTTCAATTCGGAATTTTAGGAGCAGAAAACGCAATGTACCTTTATGCGCCCTAGCGGAAAGTCTTAAATAATTTACGTGAAAATTTTGAATTTATATGAAAAACATTTCGCATCCGAAACAATATCCAACAACGAATAAATTTTTCAAATTGGACTTTTAGAAGTAAGAGATATTGACAAAAATAAGTAATACATCTACGCTCCCTGGCGTAGAAACCATGCATTATTTCAAGAAGAAAGTGTTCCTATAAGGTTTGTCCACAAGAGTAGCATCGGTCAACAAAATACTTTTTTTCAATCGAGATTTTAGAAGCTCATATTTTGCTGAAAATACATCAGAAGCGGAAATTAAGACTTACGCCACCTGGTGGCCATACCACTTTTTTACAAAAATTAAAAATTATGTGCAAACGATTTCCCATCAGGAGCTGTATCCGGTGCAGAAGGAATTTTTCAAATCGGAGGTTTAGAAGCGGAGAAATAGTGGGAAACGCAATTTACCTTTACGCCCTCTAACGGAAAGTCTATGAATTACTTGAAAATTTTGAAATTATTTGAAAAACATGTCACACGGAAAACACTGTCCAACAAAGCAGGATTGTTTTCAATTCGGACTCCTAGAAGTAGAGATATTGACGAAAATAAGATATACTACTACGCCCCCTGGCGAAGAAACTGTGAGATATTTTAGGAAGAAAATATTCCGTAAAGGTTTATCGATGTGAGTGGCATCAGTCCACGAAAGAATTTTTTTAATCGATATTTTAGAAGCTCAGATTATATCAGAAATAAGTCAGATGCAAAAATTAACCCTTACATCCCCTGGTGGCCAAAGTATTCTTTACCAAATATTCGAAATTATATGCAAATGATTTTCCATTAGGAGATGTATCCGCTGAATAAAAGGTTTTTCAAATCGGAGTTTTAGGAGAACAGTTATCGGAAAAAATGTTATTTACTTTCACGCCCCCTAGCGGATGTTTAGAAGCAAATATGTGGAATAAAAGGTATTTTTGAATTCGACATCATCTGCATTTATTTAGCGGCAAAATTGTACATCGTAAAAAAACGAAATGAAGGATCATTATTTGGATATTTCAAGCTTCCGAATGCAAAAGAATTTTTCAAATCGGACTAATAGTTGCAGAGATACCGTGGGTACAGACGGACGGAGGGAGGGACGGACGGACAAACCGATAACAGAAGCACGATCTTTTTTTACAAAAGACGTGCTAAAAACAGAGAAATGCGCGCATGCTGGTAGAATAATAAAAGACTTCGGTGAAGTTAGAGAACGTTCATTTGCTTAGATGAACTTTAATATGCAGTTAACTGACTTTTAAAATTTGCTTCCGTTTAGGAGCATCTGATTTGGCACTTTCGTCAAAAGAACAACATTAGTTGATACCATTATTCCAGACTTTGTTTGATCTTTATTGCAGTTTAATGGATAGATAAATACAAAAAATATAACTGAATGAAAAAAATAAGAAGGTAATTGCTGTTTAGATATTAATATTATATTAATCGAATGTGAGTTCGAGTTTTATACTTGAACTCAAATTATATATATATATATTTTTTTTATTTCGTGATGTTTCATACCAGAAAAGTACAGCAAAAAATAACGTTCGTCCTATCAGTACAGTCCCACTATATTTGCAATGGACTGAATCAATGGGTTTGACTGACATAGCATTCGAATCAATTAAACTGAAATGATTGAAGAGAAATACTTACTCGGTCTCAATTGAAATGCGAGTTGCCGTGGGAGAACTCAGCGAAGGAACCAAATATTTGCTGTTCAAAATGTCAAAGGCTTGCCAATTTGAAAGAAATGTATGCTATATAAAGTTATTTATAAATTAATTACGTCAGCACATGCAAAAACACTTTTAAATATTAAACAATGTGAAAAGATGTTAAACACTTAAAAGTTAGCCCGATCATATATGCATGATATTATCAAAACGAGGCTTAGCACTAAATCAACAGAATCAGAGTTCGAATTCTGTTTCTTTAAAATGCTTTACGTCTAATTTGAGGAAAAGCGTAGCCCAAAAGTTACATTTACTTTATAAAAGCGCTGTGACATCAGATTTCAGTTGGACGATAAATAATGTTGCAGAACATTTTAGATACGCTACGTACCTCATAGGATATCTTCCGCTGCAGTACGACTTTCTCTTTAATTTACTATATTGGTACGTAATAATGTATCATTAAAAACTTTCCAAAGCAACATAAATCATCCAAAATTACCCTACTTAAATATTCTACCGTTCTTCCAATTCTCTGGGCTGTGCTGCGAGTTTTTATGCACTCCAGTTGGCGATAGATGGGGCCACACCTGATATTCTGAAGGAGGAGCATATTGGTAACAGTTGCGTTTTCCTCTGTCATGTTGGAAGGAATTAAATCCGCTGTAAATAATTACCATGTTACTCAGAAATTAGTATTTATTTAGAACAAATACGGAAAAATGCAAACACAATATCACCTGATACAAAGAAAATACACTAGTATTCATAAAAAAAAAAATACGTGAAACGAGTTGAGCTACGACTTTGA
Organism: Macrothele yani; assembly: GCA_039090855.1. Lineage (NCBI taxonomy): Eukaryota > Metazoa > Arthropoda > Arachnida > Araneae > Macrothelidae > Macrothele > Macrothele yani. The sequence goes on from CM077015.1 coordinate 117,888,179, forward strand.
TTTATGCAGTATATATATATGTTCATTGGACAATACAGAACATAGGACTGGCATCTCGGTGTCATACATACGAGATGCGTCGATGTACCTAACAATCGGTGTAGCCCCCTCTGGCTTGTATCACCCACTGTACGCGCTGAGGCATCGAACCAAAAAATGTGTAAATGGTGTCCTGGGAGATAGTCATCCAATCAAGGCTGTAAAATTCCTCAAGAGTTTTTGGCCGAGGTTGTGCCGCTGAACCTGTTGCTTGAGCATCTCCCACAGATTACCTATTGTTGAAACATTCAGCTATCCCAAGTCACTTGTTGTTGTTACAACATGCGGTGCGGCATTATCCTGATGAAATAAAGCCCCGGGGACGTCCTGCGGGTACGAAAGGTCTAAAAGTACGTCCCTGGTTAAAGTGCACTTTCCACTTCAAATTATTTCAAAATTACCACTAGACACAGTATTTATGTTGCTGTTAATAAATAAGGTTTTTGCGTTTGCCTACGAAATTTCTTCTCAAACCGAAAAATTTGCAGCAGCAATATTGCACCCCCAGTTTGCTGGAGGATGTTTTAAGATTCTGTTGTGATGTTTCGACCTGAGTGCTGTGCTTTCCATTCTTTTTCAGTTGCCAAGGAACGGAATTGTAAGTTCTATAAACAGAAAGACATTTATTTTTTATGTTCTAATAACTTCGAAAAGGTTTGCTAAAAACAGAAACACATTTGCAAAAGTAAAAAGGCCGCACCGGTGGCGCAGTGGTCTAAGCGATGGCCTCTGATCATTCGTCCGAAAGAGGTCCGGGTTCCAATCCCGGTGAGGCGTGGCTGTTGTGTTTGTCTTATGGCACTGGTTCTCTCCCTTCCCTGGAACCAGTGACCCTAAATTAGGGACGGGCGACTATTTATAGCCCATTGAGTTGCTCACGGTGGTCGTTAAACCTTCAATCAATCAAAAAAAAAAAATAAGAAGTATTTGCCAAAACTTAATATATACTTTTTTAACGATAATGTAGCTACTTATTTTCGGTGATAAAAAGATAATATCAATACTCAGCTTATTAATCACAGCTATACCCTTAATGAAAAAAGTTCTTCGGAGTTGCAGTGGGCAACAAATCTCAACACGATATTTTCCGTCGCAAATCTATACTTATTGTCACTTATGTAGAATCGTTAAGTGCAAGTGTTCCAATGGCAAGTTTTGCGTTTCAGCTTTCAGCAAATATAATATGGCTTTCTTTTTCAAAATCTGCACAGTTCAAATTAGGTCCATAAGTATTTGTTTCTTGAATTTTTTAGTTGCACGTCATGTATGGGTAACAAATAATAATAGAATTCGGTTCAAACCAATATGCATAAAAAACCGAAATATTTATCAACAATCTGACTGAAATCACTGATTCTTCAGTAAAGGATTTTTGGAAGTCTTCGTATCTACTATTTCTTTGTTGAACGATACATGTTAATTAATTATGCTTTTTAGAATTCAGTAATTAATTAGAAAAATAAAATATTTGTATAATAGGAAGCTTTTAAAAGTATGTGGTACGAAATCGCATTTTGCATATTTTTGAAAGATGTCATTCCGCGGTTTCGTTGGAACAGGCAGTCGTTAAGGACTTGAGAGCAGTATAATTATTTGAATATCCGAACGCCTGGTATGGCGCCCAATACGGCGATAACATCATCCCACACTCCGTAGGCCGACGATGCAGCCCCTCTCGAACTCCTCCAACTACTCGAACTGCTTCCGAACTTTTCTCCGAATACTTCACTTGCAAAGGATGCAACCAACACAAAAGCACGAGTCAGAATGGCAAGCACGCGCAACGGGACGGCATTATATAACCGGTCAGGCAGAGCGATATGACCCCTCCTTGCTTGCGTCTTTGCGCTGCCAAGCGTGATACTTGAATCATTTGCGTGTCTCACGATATTAAACCTACTGAACAAGTTTCATTCTGTCAGATGCTTCCTTCTGGGTGCCACAATTTTTTTGACGATTAGTGAAATTTTAACTCATCACCCACTCCTCCCCTTTTTTTAGAAGTGTGCAGTAGTTTCGTATTTGTGTTGAACTATAGATGTGAAACATTCTTTAATGGTGTAGGGAAGCAGAAGATACCAAGCAAGTGGCATGACTGAACTGATATGTAATGTATACGTTTACAGCTCACATGAGCAAGCAAAGAGGACTGAAACTGAAATAAGGTGAGCGTATATATGTAGCTCAATAAGTTTCATTGGTGCTTTTAACCTGCTGGCTGAAATATCAGCTTACAAAATTTAAAGGAAATATGTTGATTATGTGGTGAAGTTTTTAAGTTCTGGTACAATATTTCATTATCATTGATGTCAATTGGTCGTTTCTGCGCTCCTGTACAGTAACGTGTGTAACAGAATTTTATGGGACTTTATCCCAATATGCATTAAATCGGGATTCAACTGTAGGATAGGTAAAATCATAGAAATGTTCTTAAATTCGGCATTTTCTTAAACATTTTCTTAAAGTGCGTTAAGTATATTCTGCTGAGGGGAATATTGTTCTTCTCAATAATTCTGAATTTTTTTTTTGAGTTACATCCTCTGGAATGTGAGTCACCTTGATATGAAAATCTCATTTAGTTTTAAAGCTATGCATAACTTGCTGATTTGTTCACAATATTCCAAAACAAATCTCTAAAATTATTGAAAAACTGCCGAAGTGTGGATGCCCATTGCAGATGTAAAAGTTTCTTTTTTTAGCACGTCTTTTGTAAAAAAAGATCGTGCTTCTGTTATCGGTTTGTCCGTCCGTCCATCCGTCCGTCCGTCCGTCTGTACCACGCTATCTCTGCAACTATTAGTCCGATTTGAAAAATCCTTTTTGCATTGGAAAGCTTGAAATATGCAAATGATGATCCTTTATTTCGCTTTTTTTTACGATGTACAATTCCGCCGGTAGAGGGCGTAAATGCAGATGATGTCAAATTCAAAAATACGTTTTATTTCACATATTTGCTTCTAAACATCCGATTGAAAAAAATATCTTTCGATTCCATTTATGTCGAAGAGTATTTTAGATATAGTTACTTTTTTCAAATTACGCACAGATTTTTGGCTAGGGGGTGTTAAAGTAAATTACATTTTCCCCGATAACTCTTCTTCTAAAACTCCGATTTAAAAAATGTTTTCTTCAGCGGATCTATCTCCTGATGGAAAATCGTTTGCATATAATTTCACATTTTTGGTAAAGAATACTTTGGCCACCAGGGGACGTAAGCCTTAATTTTTGCTTAATGTATTTGCCATAAAATCGGAGCTTATAAAATGTCGATTGAAAAAATTCTTCCGTGGACAGATGCCACTCACATCGATAAACCTTTTCCGAATATTTTCTTCTTAAAATATTCCACATTTTCTCCGCCAGGGGCGTAGATGTACATCATATTTTTGTCAATATCTCTACTTCTGGGAGTCCGATTTGAAAAATTCTTTCTTTGTTGGATAGTGTTTTCCATGTGACATGTTTTTCATATAATTTCAAAATTTTCAAGTAATTCATAGACTTTCCGCTAGGGGGCGTAATAGTAAATTGCGTTTCCCCCTATATCTCTGCTTCTAAACCTCCGATCTGAAAAATTCTTTCTGCACCGGATACAGCTCCTGATAGGAAATCGTTTGCACATAATTTTTAATTTTTGTAAAAAAAAGTTTGGCCACCAGGGGGCGTAAATCTTTATTTCCGCTTCTGTTGTATTTGCAGCAAAATATGAGCTTCTAAATTCTCGATTGAAAAAAAATGTTGTTCGTTGACCGATACTACTCATGTCGACAAACTTTTTAGAAACATTTTCTTCTTAAAATAGGGCATGGTTTCTACCCCAGGGGCGTAGATGTATATCTTATTTTTGTCAATATCTCTACTTCTAGGAGTCCGATTTGAAAAATTCCTTCTTTGTTGCATAATGTTTCTAGTGTGACATGTGGTTCATATAATTTCAAACTTTTCAAGTAATTCATAGACTTTCTGCTAGGGGGCGTAAATGTAAACTGCGTTTCCCTTTATAACTCTGCTTCTAAATCTACGCTTTTCAAAATTCTTTCTGTACCGCATACAGCTCCTGATGGGAAATCTTTGCACATATTTTCTAATTTTTGTAAGAAATGGTTTGGCCACCAGGTGGCATAGTCTTAATTTCCGCTTCTGTTGTATTTGCAGCAATATATGAGCTTTTAAATTTCTCGATTGACAAAAAAGTCGTTTGTTAACCGATACTACTCATGTCGACAAACTTTTTAGGAAAATTTTCTTCTTGAAAAATTGCATGGTTTCTACGCCAGGGGGCGTAGATGTATATCCTATTTTTGTCAATATCTCTACTTCTAAGAGTACGATTTGAAAGATTCCTTCTTTGTTGGATAGTGTTTCCGATGCGAAATGTTTTCCCTATAAATTCAAAATTTTCAAGTAAATCATACGCTTTTCGCTAGGGGGCACAATGGTAAATTGCGTTTTCTGCTTTATTTCGGCTCCTAAAGCTCTGATTTGAAAAATTCTTCTTGTATCGCAAACAAGACCTGATGTAAAATATTTTTCACATAATTTTTAATGTTTGGTAAAGAACGGTTTAGCCACCAGGGGTCATAAGTGCTAATTTCTGCTTCTGAAGTATTTGTTGTAAAATCTGAGCTCCTGAAAACTCGACTAATTTTTTTTTCTTCGCCCCATACCGCTTATGTGGATAAACCTTTTGGGAATACTTTCTTCCTAAAATAATGCACGGTTTTCCCACCAGGGGACGTACAGTCACATCTTATTTTTGTCGATATCTCTGTTTCTAAGAGTGCGTAAGCTCACGATTCCGTTTACAGCATTATCTGAGGGATTAAAGACCCGATTGAAAATCTTCTTTCTTTCGTCAGATCTATTATTTTTCCATTCCAGTTCCATTGACTTTGAATAGTTTTGATAAATTTAATTTGCGTTAGAACGGATTCAAAAGACGTGCTTATTACACCCAAAAATTCGGTGTCATCTTTCTTGTTTATTTATATTCCTGAGGTTTTAAAAATGTCCTGTTGACAGCAGCTTCTCAGAAGAAATCGCAGGAGGGATTTTTGGACGTGTGTTTTATATTTTGATAGCAAAACTACATCACAGTGTTCTACTGGGATTTCACAATATTTTTTTAATTCTTCGCAATTCAGTCATTCGTTACATTATTTCTTAGTGTTCTTTTCTGAAATTTTGTAAAAGCTGTTGAGCTTCATTCATGTGATTCATGAAGGAAAAGTGAACTCCTAACTCTTACTTCAAGAAATTAGAGAAATAAAGTATTATTTTAGAATAAGGTAGACACATTATTCATTGCGTTTAAAAATTTTCTATTATTTGCAATCAACCTTCCTAAACTTTCTGATTATATTGCGATCATCCTTCTTAATTACAGCGTGTTTTGCAAATGTAAAACAATCGAAAATTTAATTCAGTCCCCCCCGCCGCTTCAGTTCAAAAACATCTAATGTAGTGATCTGTTAGATGGTATTAATTTTTGTTCCGAATAATTTAAATATTTGGAGCAAGTATTTTGCCGAAATACAAATATTTTTCCAAAAGAAAAAATGAGGGACCGTACCTTTCCGAAGCAAGTCCAAATGCCTTTCAATATTCTTACCACGCATATTTCGTTTCAAAGCATTGCATCGTTACCAAAAAATATCAGCAGAAAACATAGGTTGCCCACTCGCTACCAAACCAGTCATTTCTTTAATATTACTAACACCAGTGAAGATATTGCAAAGAAATTTAAAGTGGACTTACCTCATCTTCTGCGAAATGTGATGACATCACAACATGTGCTAAAAGGGGCCACCATTTGCGTCCAGACAGCATTGAACCTGGCGCTGTCTGTCAGCAGGCCGCAGTTCTTCTTAGAGGTGGATACATTCCTAAGTGTGGTGCCACTGAGGACAGTCCGCAAGCCAGCCGGACGCACCTCTCTGTTTCTTTGTTATGCGATTTCGCTGAGCGTGTTTACTCAATACGGTTGTTGATAGTGAGTGCTCTTGCTCGTCGCTGTTCGCGTACTTGTGAAAATGTATCGGTATACTCTGGAGGAGCGAGTGTTTATTGTTCCGACTTATTGGAAAACAGAATGTTGTCAACAGCTATTCCTGGATATATTTGCAGGCAGACATCCACCGAGCAAATCCACCATTTGAGCATTGTCGAAGAAATTGGAAACCAAGGAAACTTTATTAGACGACCTTGCACTTTCAGTCCACAAATGTACAAGGGAACGATCCGTAATGAAAGGGCCGACTACTTGCGTCTCCAAGGAAGTCACTTCGCTGACTGTCACAGGAAGCAGGGTTGTCCAAAAGCACTTGCAAACGTGCGGGGAAACAGCGAGGATTCATGTGTACCGTATCTCCGTGGTCCACGAACTGAAAGAGCTTGACCACGTGAAACGAGTGACATACTGTCGATGGTTTCAGACATTTCTTCAGGAAAATCCGGGCATTCTGGACTACACGTAGTTCCCGGACGAGGCGTGTTTTCACCTGTCCGGATACTTCAATTCTCAAAATTCCTGTATCTGGGCCACTGAAAATCCCAACGCGATACATGAAGAACCCCTTAATTCGCAGAAAATTGGTGTTTGGTGTGGGATGACCTGGCGCCGCATAATTGGTTCCATCTTCTTCGATACAACCATCACAACAGCTGCATATATGGAAATCTTCAACACCTTTGTAAATCAGTTGGACTATGAAGAACTCTCTATTGCATATTATCAGTATGATAGAGCGACATCACACACATCATACACATCCCACACCAGTATGGCAGAATTTCCGTTCTCTTTCGCGACAGCGTCACTTCGAATGGTGTATGGCCACCGCGCTCGCCCGATATGACACCTCTTGATTACTTTTTATGCGGATATCTAAAAGGGAGAGTTTACCAAAAGAATTCGCGAACCATAGATGACTTGAAAGCAAACACCACCGAAGAAATTAAGGCAGTGACGGTGGACGTATTGGCAAGGACTTTCCACAATATGGTGCGCCGGGTTCAATGCTGGGTGAATGCAAATGGTTGCCATTTCCAGCACATGTTTTTATGCCATCACATTTCGCACGAAATAAGGCAAGTCCATTTCTAATTTCGTTTCAATATCTTCTTTGGTGTTAATATTATTAAAGAAATGCCTTGTTCGGTAGCGAGTAGGACGCCCTGTACCTTATAGTTTAAACATCATTGTAGTAATACGAAACCTAGGAAGTGGAATGCCAATTTTATTGAGAAGTTGATAAATATATGCCATGTACAAGTATGTACTTGAAATACATTTTCGAGATAATGTTCCACTCTTTGATATTCTTAATAAATATGGCGGTATGTTAAAAGTACATTATACGGATTGTTGTGAAGTTCTATGGAACTCACTTTCTCTTTTGATGCAATCAAGCTCCATTACGTATTTTAGAGATCGGTAAACAATTTGAAAAATTATAATAAGTATATTAATATTTCAGTAAAATTGTAGTTTCAGAAGGTTCGGCAGGCAACTCTACCCGTAAATTGGCGTTTCCTTACATAATGAACATATCTCTGTTTTCCGAGCTAATAGACATTCCTCTTACGCCAGAACAGAGGTGATGAGCATAGTTCATGACACCTAACAGACGATTGCCTATTGTATACTTTTTCTTCGCTTCTCATTCTGACCACCTTGGAGGTGGGTCTTGAGCCTTTCACACTCCGCTTCTGTTTCTCTCAGACAGGAACGTAGTTAAGGCTTCAGTGCTACAGTACTTGGTAAAAAGTTTGCTAGCCTTAAATCGGTGTACACACTCCTAAGGCAGACCCTCTATAGTCAATAAAAAGGTTAAACATTTCCTACTTTCAGCTAGTGGGTGCTGATTTATTTTGCACTTTTTGTATTTAAAAATCAAGTAATTCTCACATTTGAAATTTCAGAAACATATTGAAATTAGTATTTCTTGGAAGTACCTGATGAACCACGTTTTTCTTAACAAAGATCTTGGACATCATTTTGGTTTTGTCCAAAATGCTTCAAAATTAATTATTCGTTAGGTACTCGAAAGCATATGTACATTGGACATATCAATTTACTTAACACAATACAGGAAAAACAGTATGCCAAGAAATAAATCATGATAATTGCACGATGCTTGAAGAGTTGTCTATCAAAATAATTGTGCCGTGCTTGTATGGCGGTCTATGTACATACATATATATGTACGTAAAGTTACGGTGGTTCTTGTGTTTCAAAAACAGATTACTTATGTATAAATGGTGAAATTTCAAGCAGGATTATATCACAGTTTCTAACGAAGGAATCGCTTTCATTTCCAGCAGAGGTAAATCCATGGCAGTAAATTTCGAAGAACTCCAATATTCTTTCAAGAACTCAGTGCCGTTTGGCTTCCTATAAGAACACATTTGTTAATATCTGTTGCACCACCTGGATTCTTCTTTTTTTCGTGGTGACCTCCATAATCTGCATCAGAATAATGGTTTCTGACAGGGTCAAGAAGAATAATTTACCTGAAAATGTCATTCAAAAAAGCGGTAATTATTGTGCCATTGTGAAAACTTCAAAAACAGGTTTCGGTCAAACAGGTCCTATTTTTTCAACCTTTAGAATTGCAGATATTACAATTTCAAGAGTTTAAATTGTGCAGTTCTTAAAATATGTGAGTGAACCGCAAAAATCCTGTAGAGAGCTTCATACTTCCGACACTTTACTGAAATCCTGAAATGCATGTCTACCATCGGACTTGCACCTGTAATCAGAAAACATGGAGTCAAAAATAACCTGCAGTGTTGCTTTCACGACATCCTACAGTATCACAGCACGAAAATAATGTGCATTATTCGCCTACATTTTCTCTTGACATTATTTCAAACTTTCGTACATTTTTTAACGCTATGAACCAAATGTTCCAAATTCAGTGCTTTTCAATTTCATCAAATTTGAGCCCGTTCGGCATTTTGAAGCATATTTTTATTTGAAATATTTTATTCCAAATTAACTTAATCTTTAAAACAGTATTTTTTGGGATTTAGCAGTACGACTCAAATTTAGTGCCTGTATTTAACTTTCCAGAAGCTGTTCACGAGAATTATCTCTTCTACTGCACCACAACTCATTATTCTAAAATTTGATCTCAGCAACTATCAAAATAATTGTAAGATGTAGAAGAAAACACAATAGTCTCTCTAAAACAACATGAATTGACGAGATGACATTGTTCGAAACTAAACGTACACATAAGATAGACGGGGCATCAATAGTCTCTAGAATCTAGGAAGGAAATAGTTTGGGTAAAAATAAAATAAAAAAAACACGAAGTTATTTTCAAACAGAAATAATTTCTGACCCATCAGACTTAACCGCCAGTTACTCAAGACCAAATATGTGTACGAATGAAGACGGCATGAAATGACCTTTCGTAGTGTGACACCGAGAACCTCTTCAAGTCGATGCCACGACTTGTACGAGTCGTCATCGCCGCTCTTGGTGTTTACACGAGGTACAATGTTTTGTGTGTTTCACATCACTTGCTGCTTTGTACGTCTGATAACTTAGTTCTTGTGTCATAAGTAATGTACCCTGTAGATCTCTCTTCAATATATCAGGTCTTTTTTGTTGTTGCATTTTCAACAGATAGCGGTGTATGTTTATATTATGTGAAACGACATTTCTGCTCCAACTAACGCGAGAAGAACGGATGGTGCTGAGAATAATCAATAATATTAATGAATAAAATGATGAAAATTCAACCCTCATATTTCATCATTTATATAACTATATTGAGCTATCACTGACGTTGTTCCTCCGGTAACTGTTTTTTTTATTGCCTTACGTCTGGCGCTCTTTGGTAACACATGGCCCTTGCGCCATAAAAAATACACAAACCAATCAACCTCCGGTGAAGGAGAAGGACGGTACTGAAATAATCCAACAACTAAAGCAAGACAGAGCAGAGATAGATATCACGTTTTTTTTTCAAGGTGCACAACGTGAATTAGCCCCGTGGAAGTTTGTGCTCCGATGATTTTTTTCAGAATCAGGAAATTGGAAAGAAATTTTATCTTTTCCGAATATTGACTCTAATGATTTGTGAGCTACTTTTAGAATGCGGATATTTCTTCGTACAGTCTCCGGTTAATTGACTTGAAGTTAAATATCCTGGCATAAAGGAGTAAAGCAGGTTGATCCCCTACAGCAAAGCGACATTTTAGAAAAATGTAAATCAATATGCTAAAAAAAAAATGTTAATCAAGGTTGTAAATAAACTAACATTTCAGATGAACTTCGAACATTTTAAAATCATTTAGATTCATATATTAGAAATGTATTCACTAATTTATAGGTAAAGTTGATAGAAACTGAAATGACGCATTAAATGAAATGCGAAAGTTAAAATCTAAAATGTGCTTACTTTTTAAAAAAAGTGAAGCACAAAAATTGTTGCTTAATAATGTTATAACGCCAGTTTTATCAACGGAACACGGATATCCTACAAAAATCTGAAACTTTTTATGGGATTTTTTAAAAACATGATGAAATGTCATTATAGAAACTTGATTCTTCTTGTTTCCCTCTGAAGGAAACACACACTCACTTCATGCTTGATGGCTAAGTGTGCACTGTTTTTTAATTTACACGCAAAAAGGATTGTTTTTAGATAAATTTAGATAGATTTACCATCTATCTAAATCTATCTAAAAACATAACAGTATGCCTGCTGTTATGCATTGCGTTAACACTTAGCTAAGCCATACGAAGTATGTCAACGGAACGTACTTCGTATTGCTTAACTAAATGCTGACGAAACTAAGGTCTTATTGTTAAATAAATCTTATAATTCTTCATCGGAACATGAATCAAACTTACGTAAATAAAGTGTCTCACCTCAAATTATTCTCTGTGTAATTATTTTCAATTTTTCATACGCAAAAAGGTGACAAAGATAAATAATTCCTCTCATCATTGGGGACAGTTACTTAAAAAATAGTGCCAATGTATTTGAAAAATATTCTAACTTTGAATTTTTTTAAATAGCTTCGTTGGTTCTGCTTTGGATTCTGTTTTTATATGTGTCGAATAATTTCGATCATGAGCTTTATGATTACACTTGTTATTCAAACATTTCTTTTAAACTGTTTCAAAACAAATCGTTCTAATGGGACATTGTTTCATGTACACACACCAGAGAAACGCGTCTACGTCAAACATAGATTTGTTCACCGTTTCTTAATGAGAAAAAAAATTAAACATTAAGAATTCATAAAGCACTTTAAGTTTTGTTGTGATTAGGACACGTTTTCTTAAATTCGCGTATTTCTGTTTTGAGAGTCAACAAAATAAAGATGCAAATGCGACACTAACACACAAATACAGATCAAACTACAGATTGTACATCACAAATTACAGATTCTTAACAACCCGTTCTATCCACGCACCTATTTTAAGTAAGTTTTTCTTGAGTATGGCGATGTCGTTGGCGTATATTTTGATTTAAATGAATATCAGCAATTTTTATATTGTATTACCCTGAAAGTAATGTAGTCTTATTAATAACCAGGAACTGTACACCAACTATACTTAAAATAGTATAACTATACTAGTAATCCGAATTTCTTGGTGGTTCAAGAAAGGTAGAGAGGAACTGCAGACTACATTACTTAAATAGCATAACTTGCACTTCATTTTTGATAGATGATAGTTTGCTGTATACCTCCCTTGAAAAAGCCGTCTAGTTTATGTGTGAAATCTTGGAAACTTTGATTTCTATTCTACACCAAGAAATTCGGATTACTACTGTAGTTATACTATTTCAAATAATCTAGTTTTGTTGCATAAATTATCAATTAGCACACTTCTTTCCGTGGAGTTTGAAATAAAAACTCAGCCATCATATGGACGCCAGAACAAACACGAAGCTAACAATCACCTTTCACCTAACAACTCATTCTGTAATTTCAAACCGATTGTACTTTAGTTTTGATAGATTTCACTTTTCTAAAGTGTATATCTTTAGATATATTAATCCTAAAACCAACAGTTCCAACTAACATAATTTACTAAACGCTACTGTTTAAAGATAAGCTATCACTTCATAAAAAAGCATTTGAATTGGAGAGCGCGTAAACACTTCTTTTTCAAGTCACGTGATCTGACGACTTTCATGTTGTGACCGAGTCTTCTGTGTTACTTAGCTAGCGTGCGATCTATCAGTATACATGATCGAAGTTTTCAAATAAAAGTACAACCTATTTACGGTTTAACTCCGGAAGTATTATACTTTGATAAATTTCATCTTCAAACTTATTGCTTCTGACTGTTGTACTTGAAAATGTATATTTTATGCTTTACTTAACTGAAGATTCTACTATGTTAGATAGCCCGAAGGCTCGTTCAAGAACACCAATCATCATCGGAAATTAAGGTAAGCAATAAGTTACACTGATTTTCACTTAAAATTTAGTATCTAGGTAAATTGGTGTTGATTATTGTTTTGATGAATACTAATAAAGAATTTTAATAACCACATATTTTTCAAAAATATTCCTCGGTCGGCAAAGATGAAAGCAGAATAATAACAGATTCTGCCACTGGACAATCTCACTAGTAAAGGTAGAGAAAGTATATTCTTTGAATTTTGGAAGAACTTTAGAATCAGATTTATAACTTACGTAGTCCTACGGAACACTGAGACTTATAGTATCTCTGGGGAGCTGAAGCGATGCACTAGTATGTTAATTGCTAATGCGGTAAAATATGGAAAGTTTGCTAAACTTGAAGTTAATTTCATTTTATATATTCTCTTATGCAATTCCCATTCTTTGGGGTTGAAAATCCCAGTTAGTGGGGCTGGCATCGAATACAAGATTTTCAGTTCTGGGTAATAAAAACTTGCTGGTCATTGTTAAAATCGCCAAAAGCTCAAAATCCAGAAAACCATTTAGAATTACGTGGCGTGAAGACGAAATCGTCTTTTACTACGAAATTTGTTCCTTACAGCTGAATATGAGAAACACGGAACTTGAAGGAAAACTTTAAAAATAAATGTTCACAAGAAATTAAAAATTTTAATTTTTGCCAAAATACAGTTCGGGTGTAACTGCGTTCTACATCACGCCTCTGCAATTTTATTACTGAAACTAAAGGTCAACTGCTTTTTATTAAAAATTTAGTATCCAGATAATTTGGTGGTGATTACTTTTTTTTTTTTCTTGAATACTAATGAAGAATTTGGATAACCACATTCCTCGTCCGACAAAATAAATACAGAATCAAAACAGATACTGCCATATGGCAAGCCTATTAGTAAGGTTCGGAAAGGGATATTCTTTGAATTCTTGAAGAATCTAAGAATAAAATTCATACGTTACGTAAGTAACATAAGTAATTCTTGTCATGTTTACTGATACACGTGCTCATGTATCTGAACAGTATAGTTAAATACTAACCTATTTACAATATTCCTCGGCAATTTTACAAATTGAAACTCGAGCAGAAAGGGATAAACTCACAATGTATAATTGCTTAATTAGTTTGATAAAACATCATTTCAGACATTTCTAAAATGATGCTCACACAAGCACGCTAATGAAACTAAGGATCGGCAGAACGTGAAGAAAAACTTATTTTTCCTCGACGATGGAATTACAACAAATATATTTTTTGCTTCCCACGGGAATTACTTATGACTCTCTGGATACTCGCCTGCCGTCTGTCGGTACCGGTATAAACCGTTTTCAAGATATTTGCGGATTTGCCCAGGACTGCTGTCTTCTGGCATACACGTGATATTTTTATCCCATCACTTTTAGGTCACTCATGCGGTCAGTCCTGGAACATTTTGAACGTACTCTGTATTTTTAAACGGAATTATAATCGGTTACCATGCTTGTAAACAGACGTTGGGAAAATGTCTGTATGAAGTCCCTAGACGAATGTCATAATTATTTCTACCCATTGTAGGAGCAAGTAATATCGACATATATTTCACGTTTCCGATGGCATAACGTTCTGTTTCATCTGCAGTGTTTTCATTGATCATACAAGAAATTCTGTAATAGATTAACATGCGGGAAGTACACGGCATGAAGAAAAGAAAAGTGAAGAACAGAAAAGTGAAGCAATAGAACTCTGACAAGCAGAAAAAGCATCAAGCGACTGTATCATCAATTTTCGGAAGACAAAGAGTATGCGGCAAAATACGCATAATCAACTGGTAAAATCCCATATCAGATGGCCTACCTGGACAATGAGGACGACGTAGTGTTCAAAAGTATTACACGAATTGAATACCCGTCAGTAAAACATGACTTTCCTTCATACAAGGAGTATCTAAGGGAATGTACGGCTCTCTATGTAATCAAATTCTGGAATTCAGAGGCAGTTTCAGAGGGATTTCCCGGACAAGCACGATAAGCAAGGCAAGAACTCTCGGTGTTACCTAATTCTGTAGACTGCGAAAGAGCAGTGTCTTGTTACATCCAAATATTTACATAAAAAAAGAAGTCAGTTTACATGAATTTTCGGCTACTGGACTAACGTTTCTTTATTTCAACGAATTCTAATCATTGCTGTGGTAATGATTATTATGAATACCGAAATAATCTACTATTGAACCAGTCCTGTTTTGTAACCATAACAAGCAAGCAAATTAGGAATTTATCAAATAGATATTTCATTCGAAACGGATTTTTTTAGTACGAATGCATACTAGTATAGTATTTTTCATAGTTCGCGTATTGTCCGTATAATTTCAAAAAGTTGCCGTATCAATTCCGCATAATTTCGAAAATATTGTCGAAAAATTTATAGGGTCTTACTTATAAAAATCTACGGTTCTTAAGGTTCACCAATACACGTGTTTCAATGTTGATTCGAAATTCGTACTTCAACAAGATCTGCTATTTACCTTTTCCGTACAAGGAGCATTTTATAGCAACGAATTCGACGTAATATCCATTAATTCAAGCGCCGCAAATATTCGTCCTCAATTGTATTTCAAGGTACACAGTTCGTAGTAATGGATCATTGAAATCTTGACATCTACACACATTTTGTAATCAATTGAGCAATGGTTGTTCTTAAGAAGACGAGGTTAACGAATTCATTGGAACTAAAATCGAGGTCCATCCCTTCAGAGAGAATTTCTAAGCAAACCTTATAATCCTGTACACCATGAGCTATTAAAAATGATGCAGCAACGACAATTTAGAGTAGAACAGATTCCTGGTTTGTTTGATGTATGCCAATGAACGGGTACTATTTTGTAGTTACTGCTAATAATGTTCTGAGGAAATGGACAATATTGCGTACTGGTTTATTAAAAAGGTTAATCACTTCTTTAATGCGTATATATGTGGCAGACTTAAAGGTTATATTCCAGTAGTTCTCTTCTAAAAAATTCTCAAACTTCTTTGCTCAAAATTTACTTTCTAATTTGTCAGATTATTGTTACTATCGGGAATGAGTTCTTTCTATATATATATATAAATGAAACATCAAGATCTATTCAGGCTTTTATTCGCAGAGATACCACCAACACACAATGCGAAAATAAAACAGACTGTTTGTTTCCTCAAGGAGTAATCGCGAAAATCCGTCCAAAAATTACCTACTGTGCTGTGGAAGCATATAATGTATTAATTAAAATTATGTGAAATGACTTTTTTTTAAACATGAATCTTTCCACTTGGAGAAAAATTGCTTACACTTTTAATGCAAAATATCTATTTATATATATAGAAAGTAATTTAACCATCGCAGATCTATTCATAACAATGGATTTAAAAACACTTCACACCTAACATGGGGAGAAGTACTTTTAATTTGGTAAAGAGGCTGCGGTTGATATTCGTATCTTCAGTTGCCTTATTTTAGCATTTTTGAAAACAGAAAAAAGTTTAGGACAAATGTTCTCGTGAAAAAACTTGCTTTTTTATCTCTTATTTATGGTTAATTATTAAATGCTATTGCGAATAATAAGATTATATTGGGATAAAGTTATATTAGGTGTGTGTAAAAGTTCTACCTGTTTTTAATAATGCGAATTCGAAATAAAAGATTTAAATAAGGAGCGCAGTAACAGAAAGCGCGTGTGATAACCAAATGCTTCGAGGAGTAGGCTATAATACGGCACATAACATGATAGCATGAAGGTGTATCTCATTTGTAAACAAGTCACATAACGGTTAAAATATCAAGCAATAAGGATCAAATTAGGTATAGTTTGCTTTATGAGTTCGACAAAGGCAATAAGGCAGCTGAAGCCTTCCGCAACATTTGTGATATGTAACGCAAATATGCTGAAGATGAAAGCTTACGTCGCTGTTGGTTCCGAAAATTCGGTGCAGATAGAAGCCGCAGATATCATCCAAGTACTGGAAATCCAACATAAGTTTCTGAAGAAGGACTCAACCAAGCCATATCAAATGTGACCAACAACTAACTTTTTAAGAATTATCAGAAACTTTTTCTGTACACAGAACAACAGTACAAAGAAGGACGCAAGAGCTTGGTTTATCACAAAGTTCAGCCAGTGGGTACCACAAGACCTATCCGCAAGAAAACGATCGGACAGAATTAGCCACCTGTCTTTCTTTGCTTGCGCGTCGCAGAAATGAATCTTTCTTGGAACGATTAGTTACGGGTGTTGAAACGTTAGTCATTTACAGAAATGTAAGGTGTCAAAGGGCTGTATGACGAGTTGTAGAGCCTGCTCCATCGACTTCAAGTGGAGGACTGCATTCGAGAAAGGTTTTGTTAAGTGTATTGTGGGATGTCAAAGGGGTAATCCACTTTGATCTTCTTTCACGTAAGCAAACAATATATGCTAAACTCCCAGCAAAAACTGTTTTCCTGGGCCAGCACTCAAGCCAGCACTGGTAGTCAGCAGTGGCCGAGCACTATGTTGCCGCCGCCCAACCGTCAATAAAATGTCACGGCGGCCAACACATGGGCCAGCAGTTCAAGCCAGTAGCTGGCCAACAGTTGGCATCCCATCAGTTGCCATATGCCTGAACAGGGCCATCAGTTATCCATCACAGGCAGTGGCTGCCACTAGCGGCCCTTAAGCGGCCCTGCAAGAACGTGCCATAATCGACAGTTAGTCTAATGTGGTCCGCTAGTTTCCCGGCAGTGGCAACCGGCAATCACGTGTCTTAACTGATGGCTTGCCGAATCTTATCCGTACATTTCCCAGTAATAGACAGAAAAAAATAACGGGAATTTCCCAAAGGCACAACAACGTTTCCCCCTACGAAACTTTTGCATCACGGCACGATGCTGGGGACATTTTCTCAACAGATCCTGAAAATCGCCCGTTTGGATTTGGCTGGCATCGAACCAACGTCAGTCTGCTTGAGAAACGAACGCTCTATCCACTACACGGGTTTTCCACGCTCGGGCCTTTGCTAGAAGCTGAGCTTCTTTCCTGTACGATATGAAACGAAGGGTTCTCTTTTTAATTTTACAGTATTGCGAGGCATTTTTCGTAAATGTCCATTTCATATAATTCATAAATTTATTTTTTCAACGTAACGATTGTTTTTATTTATTTTAAGGGAACTTCAAAACAAAAAAAAATATAAAATAAAAAAAATATATTCAAAACAACTTCACTCATTTCAAACGAGTGTACTTTACAATTTTGCGCAGAGGCAATGTCATAGCCAGTGAAGTGAAGCTGAGACGTGACTCTTGCTAAATTAAAACTTTTCCCAATAAACAGCCTGGTTGACATGAAATGCCGTCTGCTTAGTCGGTTTTTTAGGAACGCTTTCGAGGTCTGTATTATAGAAAGGAGATCTCATTTGCTCTGAGTGTAGATGTCTTCTTTGAAATTTCCAAACAAAGTAGTTAAAAGCTGGTGCATATTTTGATTGTGGAGTCTCACAGCAAAAATGATGACTGCATACGCATTTCTACAGCCGAGCTGGTCTCACAACTTACACTGTAAAAAAGTGCTTTGAATTCTCGGTGTTTCAACTGTATTAAAACGGTTTACAGACCGTAAGCACGCCAACGGGCGATGAACCGTAAGTTTTTGGTAGATAAACAACATGTTCACGGTGTTTAAACTGTTTTAACCATTGCGGTATAATACCTGTTTTTTTACGTGCTGTCGAATGGCAACGGGCTGGTCGCGGACGCCATGTTGGTACGAAGCGATGGAGGTCTCTCTATACACAAAATAAGGATTCTATGTTACTAAATAAGCACCGCAGCATTTATTTTCGGTAAGTATTTTTTTGTTTTGTGTAAGTCACAGTGCATTATGATGAGAATGTTAGTATTAAGTGGTTTTGGTAACAATTGAAACAAGTTTGATGTTTTATTTCATGTATGAGTTGCTCACGGTGGTCGTTAAACCTCCACTCAAAAAAAATAAAATATTTCATGTATTTCGTTCAAATTATTTGTTAGGCCGAACAAGTTCAGTAAACGAATGCAGTTGCTAACTAATTTTCCTCGCTTGTCCTGTGACTAGGTGACAACTAGTTTTGGAGAACGAGGTACAAATTGTATAATTGTCAATTTTACCCAGACCACGTGGGTGCCAGGAAATTTTTATTTAGCATTCGCAAGTGCTAAAAATTCTAACACTATGCTCCTGCTTCCTTCCTTTTTTTTTTTTTTTTCAGTGCCAGACAGCGTTTTTTGGAATCTGGGCTACTGAATATTTTGTGGCCCCTATTTCTGGTCACAAGTGCTTGTAAAATACGAATGTCCTATTGACTATACGATAGATATGTATGTCTTGTACATATGTTGGATACCTATTTCCTTTATATATGTAAAGGCTTTGTAAAATACATCTTATGTGTTTGCAGACATAAGGAAATGTATTATTTTTAATATTTATTCTTAAAGAAATGCAAACATTGAATCAAGTATAGATAACAAAAATTTGAAATGAATGCACAAAAACAGAAGTTCACACATAGTTCAGGAGTTTGTCTTTAAAATGTCTGTTTAAAGATGCTGAAACATTTTTTTCTGCAAACTAACACATTGAAGAAATCTCATGTGAGCAGTGTGTATACCTCATCTGTGGTAAGATAGAAATTTATCAGAACCAATCAATTTCTTAAAAATTAGTTGAAATATATCAATACACAGGTATTTGTGTAGTAATAACTGCCAGTGTTTTCTGTAAAATTATAAAAAAATGACAGAAATATCACTCAACTCATGCCCAACGCACAACTCGAGGCGCGTCGCGTAAACTTAATAGCAGTACCAATATCTGTTTGTTTTATTTATAAAATGAGTACCCCAAAAGGTGTATTTCAATGCAAACACAATTGCACGTAGAAAGTTTTACAAACAGGTCACTTACGCTAGGCAGTAATTACATTAGAACTGCTTCGTGAGCTAAGAAAAACCCCTCAAAAAAATCACTTCAGGTGTACTGTGCAAGAAATAAACATTGCTAGTATACCCCAAAATCTTAAGTGTCCACATATCTTACAAAAAATTTTATACTAAAGAAAATTCAAACATTGAATCAAGTGTAGACAACATAAATGAAAAATGAATGCACAAAAACAAAAGTTTGCCGCCCCGGTTGTGCAGTGGTCTAAGCGATGACCTCTGATCATTCGTTCGAAAGAGGTCTATCGAATCCTGGTGAGGCATGGATGCTGTGTTTGTCTTACGGCACTGGCTCTCTCCCTTCCCTGGAACCAGTGACCCTAAATTAGGGACGGGCGACCGCTTATAGCCCATTGAGTTGCTCATGGTGGTCGTTAAACCTCCAATAAGGCCGCCCCGGTGGCGCAGTGGTCTAAGCAATGGCCTCTGATCATTCGTCCGGAAGGGGTCCGGGTTCGAATGACGGCGAGTCATGGATATTGTGTTTGTCTTACAGCACTGGCTCTTTCCCTTCCCTGGAACCAGTGACCCTAAATTAGCGACGGGCGACTGCTTATAGCCCATTGAGTTGCTCACGGTGGTCGTTAAACGTCCAATCAAAAAAAAAAAAGTTCAGGCGTTCGTCTTTAAAATGTCTTTTTTTGCTTTGAGGTTTGTGAAGAAGTGCACAACATCGTCAAACTAACTGCTGAGCAATATCATGCTCTAATGACATGATAGCAAGACTGTTAAGCCTTTGTTGAAGCATTGTCAATCACAAGTTATTTTTTACCAAGTGTAGTTTTAATACGGTGAATGTACATTTGGGAAAATATCATATATATATATATATATATGTGTGTGTGTGTGTGTGTGTTTTGCAATGTCTTGACAAGAACATTTTTTGTGCAGTAGCTACATTCACACTTGATAAAGTCATAGAACTGTGAAATTTTACTATGTAAAGATTCATCCAAATCCTCACTGTAAAAATCTAAACAGTTATTTAGAGAAATTTAGTTGACAGTTAACTAAGAACTGAAATGGAAATTGAATTTTTTTTATAAGCTAACAGACATTTGTTATCCAACTGATCAATAATCACATTAAATGTTTCTACTTCACATTTTTTCTGTCCTTGAAGAATAGTTTCATTACGGTTATTGCCATGTGCATATTTTTTAATTGTGATTAGACAAAACTTCCAGAAGATTTTTCACTTAATGTTTTATCTATTTCTTCATATTTTTCAAAATTATTTCTTTCATTGGCAATGAAATGGGATAATGACAGAAGGTTACGTCCAGTTAACAAATCTAGTGATGGCTTTTGTAATTTAGTATCAACTTTATCACATCTTTCTAAAATGCATCATAACTTGCGTAATTATGGTTCGATTTCAGTGAAATTTTAGTATGTGGTAGGGGACCACTGGGGACGAACCCTATTGGAAATGGGGTCAAAGGTCACAACATAGGAGCAGGATGCATTCCATTGCCATTATGCGTCATAACTTGCGTAAATATGGTTCGATTTCGATGAAATTTTAGTATGTCATAGGGGATCACCTGGGGACGAACCCTATTGAAAATGGGTGCCAAAGAGCACACATGAAAATAGATTCAAATTTATGAGAGAAACTTGAAGAAAAAACATCCAATCTCTGTAGGTAGAAGAAAAAGATTTAGGATTTCTAGACAATGGAAGTCCTAAATTTAATATGAATAATGCAAATTATTTCTTCAATTTGCGCTTTTCGGAACTTTTTTACCCACACAAAGTTTTCAGTCCTCAGTAAAACAGGTGTGGGCTCTACTAGTTTTGTTGGGGACCAAAAAGTTCCAAATACTCCAACCTCCTTTAGCCCACCAAACACCCCTGCTCTGACAACTGGTTTTGGAGAACGAGGCACAAGTCGTGGAATGATCAATTTCACCTGCAGACCACATGGGCGCCAGAAAATTATTTAGCTAGCACTGTTACAATTGTAGGTGATTTAACAAGAATTCTGACACCATACTCCTGCCTCCTATATCTTTCCTGTCCCAGCTGCTAATCATTCATCAACTTAATCCATTAAGAATTTCATTTGCTGATTTTTGTGTTCAAATTTGTGCTTTCATCCTAATTTCTTTACATAGTCTGTGACGGGTTTAAAATTTATTACATGCCAGGATGCTAGATAATATTTTTTAATCGCCGGGATGCGGCCCAACTTCGAACACTTTATTTCTATGGGTGGTCAAATTTTATTTCTGTAAAAACACATAAGTTGTTACTCAGAGTTAAAGTTGATGCCATTGTTTTCCAGCCAATAGCTATCTCAAATAGCCTGGCAAATCCCTCTTTTTTTCCAGGTAGAGTTGCCATTATGTTCCAAGCTTAAATCTAAGAAATTCCTTAGTCAAACTCTGCATTAGCACCAATGCTAAACATCATTGTTACCCCCCCCCCCCACCCCTCCCGTTAGCTTAAAATACACTGCTCAAAACTATTGGGAGATATCGTGGTTTAGATATGAACTACTGACATCAACTGTTTGTATGCTAAGAGAAATTGAAGGAAAGTTATTACAATGAAACTTTTGCATACTTCCAAACACCTCAGTATGCAAAATTGATTGTGGGACGTTAAAAAGGGTATGTTTCTGTCAACGAATGAAAAGTGAATTGTATCTTATGATCGTTTAGTCCAGGATAAAAATGACTCGTGCTTTGAATGTGATGTCCGAACAGGATTTACCCGAATCTGTAGCCTGAGGGCTATCGGTCACTTAGAAGCTGGTCAAACCCAATCGCAAGTAGCGGACGCCATTGGAGTGTCTCGAAGCATGATTTCCAGATTTTGGAATTGGTTTTCAGATACCAAAAATTTAAGGCAAAGACCAGGGCAAGGTCACAGGAAAGCAACGTCAAGAAATGAGGATCGTTTTTTATCACTGACTGCCAGGAGAAACCGGAGTATGAGCGCCCCTCTTCTGCAATGCAAACTCCATACGGCTACTGACACAAATGTTTCGACTCAAACTGTTCGCACCCGACTACACAGTGTTGGTCTGTATGCTCGACAACCTATGGTATGTGTTTCTTTAACCGCATGCCACCGTGCTGCCTGCAGATTTTGAGCACGTGACCCTGCTGATTAGAGAAGAAATTAATGGAGCAACGTTCTCTTCTCAGACGTGTCTTGCTTTACTGTACATCCTGATTATTTTGAGGGAACAAGGTATTTGTAACAACCAGAGGTAGAAAAATATTCTGAAATCTGGTGGCCAGCTAAATTTTTTAGTGGCCAGACATTGAACCTGCGGGGAGGAGGGGGCTATATATAATGTCAAAGTCGTACACTTCTGTCCAAAAATGTTCTGCCCTCAGCCCTGGCAAAAAAAAAAGGTACTCGTTTTTTTGTTTTGTTTTTCATCTGGGGCTCGCAAATTCCTGAATTATCATAATTTTCATCGTTTATCCTCAGACCCTGGAAATCGCACTTTTTTTTTTATTTTCGTATAATCTGTGCCGGCGTATAATTCACAGATTGTGACATTCAGAAGAAAAAGAAAAAAATAGCCATATGATCTTGTATATCACAAATGTTGATCCAGAAGCGGAATTTTCGACAGAAAAGTTAGGCACATAAAGACCCCGGAGTCCGAAGAAATGAAACAAAGACTTTGGTCAAACTGGCAAAGGACAAACTAAAATACAAGGCACAGTGTACACGAGATTCAGAACATAGAACTTTGAAGTGAAGCGTGCATGTTTAGGTTCCTGCAGCAAGCACTGTGCATACATTTTTATTGGCCAATTGATGAGGAGAGGGCACAAGCACAGTCAGCATTTTGTCTTTCCCGACAATACAAAGACAAAATAACTGCCGCCGCCCCTTCCTACAGCTTTCCCGGTCTTTCATTATGACATCCCTTTTCCGTCCTCTTCACTTCGTGCAAATCCTAGACTGAAATTTTTTTCCGAGAGAGTTCCTTTTCCAATTATATAGCCCCTCTCCAGCACAATTACCCTGCAGATTATTTTTTAAATTGAACGGCAGCAAAAACTTTTTTTTATTTTATTTTTTTTAAATCGTTTATTCGTGGCTTATACAATGCAAATTGCCGTACATGTTTTTCAGTGAGAAATTTACCTTTATTTTCATTTTTACGATATGATCATAAATATGCCTTTGTACATTTGTCTCCCCAAAAATTATTAAATTTAAATTTACTAATTGTTTTGGCCATATTTTTCTTTTTGCATAGCATACTAAGTGTATGTAGTTCCTATTCCAACCTCTAAAGTTTTCTGTCACTCAGTTTTAATACAAAACTATGATATTCCCTATTCCCTAATTGTTTTTAGCTGTATATATATAGTAATAAAGTCAACCACAGATAAATTGTAATCCTAATACAGAACCCAAAATAACATCCTGAATTCCTGATAAGATAATTTTTTTCCCAAAGACCAAACCTGCCCCCCCCCCCCGCCGCATTAAAAATGGCAAAATCCAATAAAAAAAATTTGCAGCGTGTTAGTGAAAACACCAAATATAAATATAATCATCTGGTAATTTCTAAACCTTACTTTACCATGGACTTCAATCAAGATGGCTGATGCCATATTTGATATATCTCAAGGGGCCTCTCTGTCCCTCATTGTCAGTTTGTCACTATAAATGAACTGAAACAAATCTCCGAGAATGTACATCATGGAAGGGTGAATCCGTGAAAATTTTAATCACAATGTAACATTCAGGCCTCTTGTGTCGCCATTCTGATTGAATATCAGCAATGAAGTCACATCACCAGTGAAGCATTATCTCCATCAGTGCTAAATAAATGAGGCTGGAGACAAGTTTCTAGAAATGAAAATCTTATTTTTTTGAAAAACTGGAAAAATAAGAGGTACATACAAGTACCGGATTTATTTAAAAATAGAAAGTAGTCATGACTACTCTTTTTTGTGCAAAGTACATCACAATTTGCATTTCCTTTGACATCTTGGAGTCGAATTTTTCATGATTACAATACGTTCTCATGCTAATGTATGAAAAAGAAAAAAGTCTTTTTCACATAAAAAAAAATAACTAGGAACTCTCATAAAATTGCAGGTCCTGTTAATGTGGTGCTCCACAGAGCTGCACACATAAAATCTTTACTGTTTCTACCGGTTTTCAAAATCTTTTGGATTCAAAAGTCTTAGTTTCTTATTTCCTTCTCAACAAATAAAATTCTTGTTTTTATTCTGTTGCATTTATTTGCTACAAAAATGTATATATACAGGGTGTCCGAGAATTATTGGACACATAACAAAATTATATAAAACAAAACATTAAACAGACAGAAATAAACTGACTGTATTAACTTACAATGTAACTGCACAAGTTAATAAATTTCGATGTGAGATCCCTTGGTTGCTCGTAGTACGTCTAAGCGATACTCAATTTCATGCCATGTATTGGCAAGCATCTGAGGAGTTATGGAATTAAATAGCAGCTGTGATACGCTACTTTAGTTCCTGCAAATCAGTACAAGGCGTCTTATAGACACGATCCTAATCCCACATGAAATAATCCAATGAAGTTAGATCTGGAGAGCGAGGAGGCCACAGAATGGGACCACCACGGCCAATCTATCTGTTGGGGAAAAGGCTCATTTAGGCACTTATGTATACATGTTGACCAATGCGCAGTCGTACCGTCTTGTTGGAAAATGACATCATATCTTTTGATCTGGGTATAGCGAAAGTTTCTATCGTATCCAAGTAAATGTCATCATTTGTTTTTTTTGCAGAAGGAAGGGCCAATCACTTGTCTTTTTGATAGGGTGCACCACACGTTAACTTTTGGCGAATCGCGTTCCAGTTCATTAGCAGCATGAGGCAGTTCACTACCCCATATCCTACAGTTGTGACAATTCACAATACATGAAATGTGGATTCATCACTGAAAATGACAGTACTGAGAAAGTTTTCGTTGTTTTTCACTCAATTTAGCATAACCACAGCGAAATCGTTTCGCTGAGTGTGATCATTTACATGCATCTTTTTCACTATTTGGATTTTATAAGCATAAAACTTTAATTTCTTGTGCAAGATATCGTGAACTGTCGATTTCGGAATGCACAGTTCTCTGCTTGCTTTACGAACGGATTTCCTGGAGCTTCGTCGGAAACTTCCATTAACTTGGTCAACCGTCTCACCGCTGATGCTAGGCCAACCGGCTCCTCCACGAGGTTCCACATTGCCAGAACTGTTTTATCCATTGCTTAATTGAATTCATTGATGGAGGATTATTATTGAGTATCCAATATTTCTGGGACACCCTGTATATTGCTTAAGACAACAGTGCTGACAATTACGGAGGATCATACTCTAAACGGTATCGTCTTTTAACTTTAATGACAGACTTTAATTTCGCAAGCCATAACACACACACATCGCCTTGTGCTGTACAGATGACATTACTACCGATTGCGCATTTCTCATACATTCCTCATCAGGCCACACCTAGTGCCATCTATCGGATTCTGGGAATAACAATTCTGCAAAACGAAAATATAGAAACCGTGTTTGTAATACGTGACATAGAAAAACCGACAATGCTCAGTTGTTTTTTACATAATTTTGTAATGTATCCAATATTTCTGGGACACCCTGTATATTGCTTAAGACAACAGTGCTGACAATTACGGAGGATCTTTTTTCGGACATATTTTTTGTATTGTAAATAATTTTGGTAATGAATCTTTGTTCTGCATGCTAAATTGGTTGAATTTTTAAAAAATATGTAAAAGAATTTGGTTTCAGATGAATCAAAGCCTTTGGCAATAAGTGTCAGTTATTGTTTATTTTTGATACATGAAATTTTACATTCAATACATAAAGTGATTCCTTCTGTTTTTCTTAGGAATATCTCATATTATAAAACATTTTGCATAAAAGTGCATTCTTAATACTTAACATCATGTATGAGTGTGTCAATTGCAACTATGTTTCTTTATCTTTAAAGAAATATGTTCACCACATGAGCATTCATAGAAATGTAAATAATTTTAGATTTCAGTGTGGGGTGCGTGGTTGCTCCAAGGCATTTGGCTCTTACTATGGCTTTAATACTCATGTCTCGCGATACCACCGTGGATTGCGTGGTTTACAACTTTGCAATTCAGAAGTGGATTTAAAGTGCAACCAAAGATTGTGTCATAAGGCATTTAATAGAGTTTCTGATTTAATATCGTACATTAAGTCACATCTAACCTCCGGGGGCTTTATTAGATGCTGTTTTAAGGGGTGTGCCAAAACATTTAAAGTCAGATCTTCATTTTCATCCCATTTATCTAGATATCATCTGAATCACAGTACAAAATTCCTATCTCCACAGTTTCTTAATTCTGAGCCAGTTGCCCTGACCTTGAGAGTTGACAGTACTGTGGAACTAGTCACTTCTGACATAAGTGAACAACTTAATCAGTCAGACAGCCATATCTCTGAAGAACTCACACTGAAAAATATTGCTCTTTTTTGCTTGCTTTTGGAATCAAAATGCCTAATCCCATGTAAAACAATACAGTTGATAACAGAAGAGATAAATTATTTACTGATTCAGGAGGATTCCTTTTTCACACAGAGTTTCACTGCTAAATTGAGTGAATTAGTAAATATATCTGAAGATGAAAAAAAAATTGTAAAATATGTCCATGACTCAAAGTTTTTAAAATCTGCATTCGATACTGAATCGGGACTTCTTAAATCTATCTATTTAAGACAAAAATATTTTTAAAAAAGCATGAAATTTGTCAAACCCATTGAAATTTGCATGGGTCGTGATGAGGTAAATTGCTTGCGTTACTGCCACTACATTCCAATTAAAAAAAAACTTGTTAATCTGCTCCACGATAAGTCTGTAAAGGATCAAGTAGATCATCCACTGAAAAATGAAGTAGCAGATCGAATGAGTGATTTTACTGACGGTAGCGTGTTTCAGCAATGCCAAGCAGATGGATCAATAAAAATCCTTCAGCTTATCCTTTTTCAGGATGTGTTTGAGGTTGTTAACCCGTTAGGTTCTTCACGAAATAAACATAAAATTCTCGGATTTTATTTCACATTAGGAAACATATACCCTCAGTATAGGTCATCAGTTCACCAAATGCAGCTTCTTTTACTGTGCTGTGAAAAAGATTTAAAATTGTTTGGCCAAAAAGTAGTATTTAGGCAATTGATTGGTGACCTTAAAGAAATTGAGAATGGATTTAATGTGGATGGTGTATGTTATGTAGGGAGGGTTTTTGTATTACTGCTGACAATTTAGGAGCACATTTTATTGGTGGATTTAACCAGAATTTCTCAACTTCAGAATATATGTGCCGTTATTGTCTAATGCAAAGAGATACTTGGAAGAGTATCCATATTTGAGTGCTTCATCACGAACTGTTGAAAATTATGATGCATCTGCTTTGCAATTAGCCATGGGTAGCCAAGGAATCATTTCTCCCGTCTCTGTTCAATGAGTTGCAGTACTTTCATGTTTGTCTTCCTGGGCTCCCTCCTTGTGTTGGTCATGACTTGTTTGAAGGGGTTTGTGACTATGATTTGTCACTTTACCTAAATTATTTTGTTCAGAAAGGCTGGCTTACGTATACTTTATTAAATGATCTAATACGTGGCTTTTCATGTTTTGAGTATGATGCTTCTTGCAGGCCTGCTGTGTTTCACCCAAAAAGCAAAAGGTTAAATGGCAGTGCTTGTCAGAACTGGGCCTTACTTCACTTTTGCCAATCCTTCTGTTCTCTAAGATAGATACTGATGATTCTGTATGGAATCTACGTAGTTGTTACACTCAGAGAAATTGTGGAATTTGCCTGTGCACCTAGCATAAGTCATTCACAAATTGCATATTTCAAAATCATAATTGAAGAGTACTTGGAGGGAAGGAAGGTTGCTTTTGCAGATGTGCCTCTATGACCAAAGCACCACTTCCTTCTGCACTATCCTGAGTTAACGATGAAATTTGGACCACTTATTCGTCTTTGGACATTGCGCTTTGAGAGTAAACATTCATATTTCAAAAGAGTTGCCCGAAGATGTCAGAACTTCAAAAACCTCACTGATACACTGTCAAACAAACATAAGTTATTGCAAGCTATTCTTCTAAATGGCTCACTTTTTGCTGAAAGGGTTCGGTTTGAAGACAGTCAAACTTTCATTATCGAGTTGTACTCCATTCAAATACAAAGGGCAATAAAAGAATCAGAATATCAACCTCTGCACATTTCAAACAAAGTGAAAATTTTTGGTACTCCCTATACTGTAGGCCAGTTTTTGAACGTAAAGAACAAAGATAATGATTGTGTCTTTGGAGAAATACTGTTCATATTAGAAGATAAAAACAAGGAAATATTTTTATTGTTAATGTGTGGGAGGGTCGTTGGTGCTCAGATAGTGGTTTGCACATTTGTAAAAGTACAGACAGAGTTTTGTGTGTGAATGACAAATAATTAGGTGATTTCTACCCTTTATCATGCTACAGTTGTGGTAATAAAAAAGTTATTGCTTTGAAACATAAGTTTTTTAATGGTTTAGCAACAGCAATAGAGCACTAGATAATGCATATTTTATCAGCTATTTGTACACTGCCATTATTGCTACTGACACAGCTAGCTGAATATTGGTTCCAGGAGTGCAAAATGGTCAGTAGAAGTAAATTATTTTCATCTTGTTCAGTAATTTTTTTTTTTTTTTAATTAGTCAGTAAAGTTCTCCCATGGGGCATTTAAATTCCTAAAAGACAGTGAGAAATGCTGCTGTGGATATGTATGGAAGAATCTTTATCTAAAAATTATGATTCAATTCACAAGTGAAAAATTGGAAGGTCTCTTGTAATGAAGAGGAAGGAAACACACCTGGTTCCCTTCCTAGCCCAAAGATAGATAGTTATGGATGCATCAACTGGGCACCTAACTGGCCTCACAATGAGACTACAGAGTCCCTTCAGTTTAAAAAACCCAGCTCAGCCAGCTCACTGAGGGAGATGAAAAACTAATTGAGCTAATCAGTGACACCTTGTACTTACAGTGCCTTGACATAAATAGTGGAACAAGCCTGGTGAAATTAGTTGAAGACTGGCCACAGTTGTTTTCGGGTGTTGGCCTTTTGCAACACTTTCGATTACTAACAGGCATTGATATATACAGCCAATTCTGCAAGTCAGTTGAAGATCGAAAGGCCGAACTTTTGACTTATTTTCGTGCTCAGAAAAAGACAAATTTACTGCAGCTATTTGCAGAAGCCGATGTGTGAAATGGCAATCAAGTCATTTTGCTAATTGCAGCAGTTGCTGCATATTTTGATGAAGATGTAAAATTTCTTCTGGCAGTTTCTGAGGTAATTTTGAATTTATTCTATTGATTTCTTTAAACTTTATAAATCATAATGATCATTGCAATTACAACCAACATAATTGTATGAAATTTTAGCTTTTACAGAGAAACCAAATATTTGGAATATTTTCTTTAGTAGAGAAATGTAGTGTAAATTTTATAATTGATGATCAGTATATCTCTTAATATTGGCATTACCCTCATATCTACTTGAATATTGTGATTTCAATAATTTGGATATTGTCAGCTGGTATACTATCACTATGTTTTAACAACCATTTCATTGATAATCGGCTACACATCAAATGATACTGTTGTATAAGTATGAAGATCTACTAGCAGATTTTCAATAGTTTAATGTGCTATATCAGTAAGATGGGTCATTTGAGGGGGTGGGGGAGTGCGTCTCAAAAAAGTTTTGAAAGGGTGAAACAGTCTGTAGTACACTTATCTATTATTTTTCAAACATTGACCTACTTACACCAAATATATGAATTTCTGCTAACATCTATTTTTTTGAAGAGTGCCCCACATCTATTTGGATATTACTTTTACAGATGTCTGGTGTGGATTTTTTTATGGACCTACGGATAAAATATGTTGGTCCACAGTTGTTGTTTTTTAACTCTCTTGTAGACTTAAGTGGGTTTCCATTTACATGTGTGCACGTTGTGGAGATTTCCAACAAATTTGTTGCCCACCCTTTCATCTACAGATATCTCCCACCTTTATTTTGGGAAATACTGACCCTTGGATGCAGGAGTAACAGAAGGTGCCTTTGCGGGTAAGAAGTGGATCTAAAATTAAAATCTGACCTTTTGTTATCTGTGATCACAGATCATAATTTTTTGCCTACAACCGTGTTCTCTTCATAAGAGTTACTGGAGGTGTTTTTGGCATAAATTAGCTTATTCAATGCAAATGGCCTTGAGCGTGGGTGGTGTAATTCAGGGAGCAGGATCATGGAAAGCCTTACCTGATTCATTTGCAAATTCAGCCAACATAGAAGGCAACACGCAGCATTTTTTAATGTTAAATTATGCGTTTTCTTGGCCGTTACAGTTTTATCACTAGTAAAAGGAAGTTAAAAAAAATATCAGCTAGCTTAACTTTCTGATTGCTGGTATTCTGATCTAATGTTGGCAAAGGGATAAAGATATGGGAAGCTGTAGAGTGAAGGGCTGGGTACAACACAATATTCTTTGGCTGATAAGTCATATTAATGTTTTTAATTTACAAATAATTGGCAAAAATATTAATTTCTCCCAAGTTTTGAAGGTTTATCATGGCAAACGCAAGGGTGAGGGTTCAGCCACCTATACTATATATATATAAACAGTCTAGATGGAATAATATGCGCAAAATAAGCCTGCTTCACCCCCCCCCCCCAAGCTACATCAGTCCTCAACATGCTGTATGTTTTAATGTTGGTTCCTTTTCTTATTTGTAGAATTTTAGAGCATCACTAAAATGAAGTGCAACAGTATTTTATCAGTATCTTGATTTTGTGATTCAAAAGTAATTGATTTTTTTTTCAGGTGCTCAATCCTCACTGTCCTCCTAATGAAGCAGTAACATCTCCATTTCTAGCTGTAAAAGGTAACACTATGATTTCCCTCTTGAATATTTTGAATTTTATTCAAACTGCGTATGGTTTTATCATACCATAAAATTTTGTTTTCTTAGAATATGATGACACCACACGTCATATTCAGGGTATTGGCAAACATGCACTTCCAGTTTGTATGTTAAGGGAAATGCACAGTGGCCTAAAAAAGCCTCATCTGCAATAACCCACGTTTTCTATATCATAGTTTAGCAATTATTGTACATTTTCATACTGTTGTGTATTAGAAGAATAAACTGTCTTTTAATGGCATTAACTCATAAATTTTGAAGTAAATTACCTGCACTATTTTTAAATGTTTTGATTGCTGTGGTGAATAGCTATGTACCTTCCCCTTTGTAGAGAGGTGAGAACAATTATGTAGACATAAAGCTTGTTAAATGAGTTTTCTTTTCCCTGTGCATCAACCTTTAAGTCGTTGCTTTCGCAAGGGAAACCAGCTATGAAAGCTGGTGTTGACTTTACCACTGTGGTACATCCGAGTTTCAACTTCCAATCTTTGTTCCTCTTTTGGGCGGAGGATTAACTTGGAACAGACTATTGACTAAGATTAACTAGTCCAGTAGTTTGCTGCTAAGGAAAAGGGATTGCAAATAAAAGGTATTCATGATGAAAAAGTAAAGGAACTATAAAGTTGTTAAATACATGAATTTCCGTCAATATAGGCTAATACATTGTTATTCTCTAAAATTTTCTGGAAGAACTAGCAAATGTTCCTAATTTTCTATTGGAACTCCTTACATATGTAAAGAAATTAAGAAAATGTTTTGTGTAAGATCGTGATTTTTATTTCTAAGATTTTTTTTTCATTTTCCGCCAACAATAAATTATTGATATGAAGATCTCCTTTGTGCTGATTCATAAAAGTGGAGTGTTTGGCAATCAGTGACATATTGAAAAAGTTCTGCACGATTTTAACCTTTATATCTTATTGTGGGTCTATATTTCAGTGTATTCTGTCCATTTGTTGCATGTGGGGAAAATGGGAAGGGCAACTCTCGATATTTGCTTCGGAGTGTGCTTCCGCATAGAGAAAACATGTGGAAGCACACTTCCAAACTATCTAATGTTTTGTCCTTTGAGTGTATGTACACACTGTGTGTGTGAGAGAGATGTGCTGTTAAAATAGATACCTTTCTAGTAACCATGCTGAGCCACCTGTCTTAATAATGCATACATTTTTTTCACCTTTTGGCTGAATTCAGCCTTTTGTAACATTGTTTTGGTTATTTTTTATATTGTTACAAAACTGAAGTTGTTCTTTTTTTTGGCGGGGGGGGTTAGTTACCCTGTTATAAAAGCAATTGAACTGTGTACGTACAACACTTGAAACCAAAGAGAACTAATTTTTGTTTTCTTTAAAGAAAAAGTTTTTCTGAATCATCCTCTTTCCTACTATTGTATTACAGTATTAATTTATTGCACTTTTCTGAAAATCAGGCTCTTATAAGAATCACTTCAAAATTTTTAGTAATTTGGACTTCTTGATGCTGCTATATAGCTCTCTGAAAACATCAATAAACTTTTTTTTATTCTGACAATGTGTGACTGCTCAACCTACTGAAAATGTGATTTTGATTTTTCTGCTACAGTCCTGTGGCAGTGTCATTGTTGGACTTATTATTATAAGGTTGTCTGATATAATAATTCCCCAAGAAGCATTTTCAGTGTGTCTTGCCAAATCTGATGTTGCACTGGTTATTTAATTGCTCTAACAAAGTTCCAACAGCCTGTGAGACACCACAGTGTGACTTGGTCAGGAAAAAAGTTATTTTTTTTGTAGTTGTAATTAATAAAATTATTTTATATTGGCTTATACAGGATGATTGCATATTCTGATGTGCTTAGTAATTATAATGTTCAATGCTTTTTTTTCCCTCGCATCGCTAAAAAATTCAGCCTTTATTTTTTCATTGGTCAGTCTCGTGTCTGTTTCATGCGGCAAAATGCCGAACATTTTCAAAGCTTGTGAAAATATTCTTCAAGTATTGCCAGCCATACCACCTCCAAAATTGTCCAAATTTTGCTCAGGTTCATGGCCAAATGGACCCGTGCATTTTCAAAGCTTGAAAATGCACGGATCTTTTAGAGAAATAAAAAGCTGCAGTTCTAAGAATGACATACTTCTTCACTTATCATTGTTTGCTGAATGTTTCTGCTTTGAAAGTTTGTGCCATGCTTTTGTTAAAATTCTGCCTAACCAATTGTTAGTATCATATTTGGTTTTCACACTCTTAACAGTACAATGTTTTGATTTTTTAAGTATTTGCTTTATTTCACTTGTATGTATATTGTCCTCTGCATTTTTTTTATAATACTGTATTTTTTTAATTATTGTATTCTTACATTTATGCAAGTAAAAATGTCATATCCAAACATGCCAACCTTCAAAATCTGAAAATCGGGAGATTATTACAGCTCGTAAAATCACATGAGCTCTATTTTTATCGATATTTTCCAGAAGTATTATTGGTCCACTAAAAGTTCTGGAGAACAAAACAAAAATAAAACTAAAAGCAATACCCATTTTATTGCATTGTTAGTTTTTGTATTGTAAATGTATACACCCCAGATATTTTTTTCCTAACTTAGATAAAGATCATGTAATCTCGGTGTCCATTACGTATAGTTATTGGGGGTGGGGGTGGGGGTGCAGTTTAAAAACATTCAAGCTCTTCGTATTCCTAAGGGTTGTGGTCTGTTTTTGGTTTTGGAAATTACACTCTTCATTACGCTCCTCCCTTCCACGGATCATCCAACTCCCTACTGAAATAGGTTTTTTGGGTACGTAGATTCTGCAAGATAATAAAAACGTAAAATGGCCCGCGTGCTATAGTCTTCTTTAGGTTGTGTGCGACGGCAAAAACAACAAAAAGCATCGTACTAACATCGCCTTTCGTTACAAGGCAAGGCCAAATTTTGTCGTTAAGTGAATTCGCCGGATTTCTTGAGGCGAAGGGTTGAAAGACTGAACTGCAAGAAGGCAGGGCAGCTGCCATCTGTCAATTAATTATGGACCCTCTCCGGCATTCCTACTGCCAGAGCAGGTCAGCTCTTTGCTGAAGGTGTCATATGACAATCGGGCTGGGGGAAAAATTTTTAAAGCAAATTTTTTTGGTCGGAAGCTAGCGCTTAGACCGCTGCGCCACCTGTGAAGCTTTCTTTTTTGCAGATAGGAGGAGAGGACAAATACAAAACTGATGACTGCAGTTGTCGCCTCGCTTTGACGCAGAAAGAGAAAATTATTTCACAGGCGATTCAAAATCATGGTGGTGGTTGATGGAATGCTGACCATCCTAATGGCTAATTCTCGGTGAAAATCAGGAGAATTTGACATTCATCCGGAGAGTTGACACATCTGCATACCCCATATGAACTGAATTCAACTTGATATGATTTTAAATTTCCATGCCTGAGCACTCTCAGGCAGTAATTTTTGCAAAGTTATTGCTATTATCAGGGGTGAAAGAGTTCCGCCTTTTTGGAAGTCATTTGGGAGTTCCCAAGATCGGCAGTTAATAAATGGGTAGTGAATTAATTATTTTGCAGATGGTTGGTTGGGTTTGACTTAACCAGCCACTTCGGAGATTTATAAAAATGAAAAGTTTTTTTTTTTTACATGTCCATGATTTGACCCTTTTTCCCCCACTACTTAAGTCTATCTTAATTTGTTCTGAAGTTGTTGGAAGCGAGCCCTGCTTCTGCAGTGAGTGTTAGCATTATTAAAGTTACAAGCAAAAATCTTAACTAAATTTGATGACAGTAATACAAAGATCCTGATGTCTAACAGGATAGGGGTATCTTGGTTACACCATTTTATAACTGCTGTTTGATGCAGTACAAAAGTTAAAACTGCATAATTACCATTGTTAAATTTGTTAATTTTACATAAAACTTTAGGAATTTAATATATATATATATATTATTTTTTTAGGTTCCTCTGTTCTAAACCCAGAGAACTTCATGTTAATAATTGACAGAATGTGTGTCAATAGTGTGCAAAATCCAATAAAAGCAGTGTGCATGCTGTTTTCTGCTTATTTTGTGTTTAATATTCACTACCCCTTTGAGGCAAAAGTGACATTGGAATTTTTGCAAAGGTTAGTATAGGAACTTTTGGATAAAACTTTGTTAACATTGGAGAGAAAAAAACTTCAAT
Organism: Macrothele yani; assembly: GCA_039090855.1. Taxonomy (NCBI): domain Eukaryota; kingdom Metazoa; phylum Arthropoda; class Arachnida; order Araneae; family Macrothelidae; genus Macrothele; species Macrothele yani. The sequence continues at coordinate 117,923,730 of CM077015.1, forward strand.
AAAATCAAAGTGTATAAAATATATTTTTTACATCTATAATTGTGTATGTATTGCATGATATACAAAAATAGTGACATGTCCTTTATTGAGAATATAAACCTATTTTTTTTAAACAAATTATAATACTAAAATAATTTTGGTCTTTTCATCTGTTCTAACCCTAAGCCTCCACTTTACCGAGGAAAATAAGTAGTCTCTCTCTTTCTTGAGGACTGGGTGTAAAAATAAATTGTGTCCACCTATTTACTAGAAGGGGTCTGCTGCTTTTCCTGGATTTTTGCAGTTGGTATCAGTCTCAGAATATAGACGTGCATGCGTATGCCATGCACGGATAGTTTCCAAATTATTAGCAGCTTTTGCAGATAGTTTTTGCTTGTAGATTTAAAAATGTTATTTACAGCAATTAAAACACTTAAGGCTTTACTCAGATTAATATATTTACTTCTATCTCAACGAGAAATTTTCACATCTTCCGATAGGGACTTCTTTTGGTTTTACAGACTTTTCTGGCCTCTTGATTTTATCAAAGCCTGTTCTCAATATATAGGAACTGTAACAAAAGTTTCATTTACACAGAAAGACTATAAATTATATTGCCAGGTTCCTCTTGCAGTTGCTAGTTATAAAATTAAAGTCTTTTCCTTATGTATTTTATAAGTCTACTATTTTTGAATTAAGTTGAAAATGCTATTTATAATTTTTGAAAGTTCATTAACGGAACTGCTTTTCTAGATATAAAAACTTTAATTAGTCTTGTTTTTATGAGGTTCATAGTGTTCTGGCCTTAAGGTCCATTTTACACACATTTCTGCGCATTCAGTCTTGATATACTTTTGTCCTCTCTAGAATCTGTAATGTTCTAATAATTATTTATTGTCATATTAATTTTTCTTTAAATTATCTTATTCTATTGTTATGATTCATGGGTTTTCAGCAAGTTTTCTGTTTCAATGGTTGTGTATGCAGATACATTTAATTTTTATACAACTCTGCTAGGTATTAGGAATCTGCTCAGTCCATGAAGGCATCAGTCTTTTATTTTTCCATGAAGGCATCAGTCTTTTATTTTCAGTTGCCCTCTAGTAATTCCACCTGCCTTGTTAATTTTCAGACCTGGCCATTGTGACAATTTTTTTTGGTGGTCTTCATTTTCTTGAGTTGACTGCAAATTTTTACCACTACACTTGCCAAATATTATGAACATTGTATTGTATAACCAGTATTCTTATTGTGGGATAAAAATAGTATTCAAATTGATCAAATCTTTTCCATTATTGATGGTCTTCAGGATTTCTCACTACACAAATAATTTAGTTTTTGTAATAATTTAAAATCAAACTAGTAGTGTGCTGTAAAGATACATATTATTTTTGTATATATATTGTTACTTTTTTAGAAGCCAGAATTTTTATGATGTATTTCATTGTGTTAATTTCTCACTTTAATCACAGGTGCTTTGTGGGTATAAATCCTGTATGTGGATCAAAGGAAGAAAGGGAAGAAGCTTCATTCTGAAGTCAATCCAAAAATTGCAAAGTTATGGCACAAAGTAAAAGACCACAACAGTTGGCTAAAAGATATCAGACAATAAGTGGCACATAATAAAAAAAAAAAACATTGTCTATGATATTAGTTGATCTGTATATATATTGTTACACCAATTAAGTTTGGTTTTTTTTTTTAATAAAATAAAATGCAATCCAGTTGATTCGGTACTTTTCCTGTGTATCTAAGCTTCAATTATATATCAGTATTTTGGTAATGGTAGTCCTAAATCTATGAAACAATAAATTACTTTTTGCCTGAGCACATTGGAAAATATCTGATGGTAATTTGTTTCTAGTTCTCTGCATATGCAACATTTTTTTTTTAATACTACTGATTCCCTGGTGTCTTCAAGCCAACTGCTATACACCATTATCTCTGTAGTTTTGACATCTGTTTGTTATACTTGCAAACAACGTGCACTTTGGCTTTCTGACTCCTTCCAATTTAAACACCTACAGTGAACTGCAATTGTCACACCAGAAGTTGTAGGGACAAAAATGAAAAATGTGTTACTTTGTGCTGTCATGTAGAAATTAACTGTTTTTAGTAGTCCTTTGGAAAAATCCGAGGAAGCTGTAACAATTTGCTCATCTAGATTTTCAATGGCATAAATATTTTGCACAGGACTTACAAGTTAAGTCATTCACCCCAGTGATCTACGTCAGTAAAACTGCATAATGCATATTGTTTCTTAGATGAAAATGATTCGACAGTACTCATTATAAACAAGTTTGGTGGTATTTGTATTTTGACCATTACGGTAGACTAAGAGTGGCATTCTAGGGTTGACCACATTTTTGAAATCTTTACAGAAATGTACACTGATCAGCCACAACATTAAAACTACCTTTTCGTGACTGTATTCCCTAGTGGAGATGGCAGCTTTCAACAAGACTTGAAATAAAGGATGTAATCCATGTCACACTGCAAAGAAAGTTCAGCAATGGTTCCAAGAACATAACTGGAATTCCCTTTAATGCCATAGGCCCCAAATTCACTGGACATGAATCCTATTGAGCATTTGTGGTTTCAGTTGGAGGAAGGGGTATGAGCAGCATCACCCGCATAATTTGCAGGAAGTGTGGGATCTGTTGCAGTCATGATACCAAGAGATGGCTACCAACATCTCATTGAATCTGTCTCATCAGGTGAAGACACATTGTATTAGGTAGGTGGTTTTAATGTTTTGGCTGATTGATGTATATATTATACGGTATTTTTGAGAGTTTTACGAATTATGAAAACAAAAGCTCAAACACATTATAGATCGTGAAAAACACATGCAATTTTGCAAACATTTTTGTAAAAAAAAACTGCACCATATTTATTTAATGGGCTTTGCCGTGTTTTTTCTTAAAACTGCGGGTTAAGTCCGCCCCAAAAATTGGCTGAAGCCCTAATTAGACCAAAAAAACATATTAAGAAAAGGTCATTAAACCAAATCTAAAAAACAGTGGCTAAACATTTTTGAAAAAACAACAACTTTGCACCGTGTTTATTTAACAGGCTTTGCCATGTTTTTTCTTTCAAATATGGTTTATCTACTGTATGAAATTTACAGTTGCTCTACTGTGTTAGGCCACATTTTCTGGTAGTTTGACCGTTTTTTATTTCCCGGTCATTAGACCGTTAATGAACATTACAGTATGGTACTGTAAAATTACAGTACTGTAAAGAAAAAACGGTCTTTACACCGTATTTATTTAACAGGCTTTGCCATGTTTTTTCTTTCAAATACGGTTTATCTACCGTATTAAATTTACGGTTGATCTACTGTGTTGGGCCACATTTTCTGGTAGTTTGACCGTTTTTTATTTCCCGGTCATTAGACCGTTAATGAACATATCGGTACGGTGCTGTACAATTACGGTTTATTGACTGGCCACTCAGCTGCCGGTGTATCTACCGTAATTTGACCATGAAATTTTTTACAGTGTAGTATTCATGTAGGTAGGGGAGGTTCTGTGGGTTGGATTATTTGCTCAAAAATCAGCAAAGGTGCGTTTACGGTTTCACTGTTATTGCCTTCAAATTCTCGGGTGAGAGGGTCATGTGAGAAAACTTTATGGCACTTCTCTCATTTCAATGTAAAAAGTGCTAGCTATACAAAGACCGATTGTAAGCTGAAAACTATCCCCAGTATTCCGCCATGAAATGCCGTCGGTTTCCCCAATTTTTTGAAGAACATTCAGGGGATATAATTTCAAACCTAAAGCACGGTTATTAAGTAAAGTTCCTTTTGACTGAAAAACGTTCCTCTTCAATCAGATACCTCATCTAAGGAAGGAATATATTTCCCCCAATGCTCCTTGTGTACATAGAGCACATTTTTCTTGGAAGAGAGCCCAAACCCATGCCTTGTTTAGCTGCATATCATTGTTTTTCACAATCTAATTTTAAAAAAAATGATAGTAGAGTCTGCTTGTAACGAGGAGCTCGGGACCGTCGTAAATCCACGTTAAATCCGGGCTCTCACAACAGCCATTGTTCAACTTCAATAAATTAAAGTAATTCTTCATCTTCAATAAAATTTACGTGTTCTCATAGCACGCGCAGCAAAACAAAGTACATTTTCTTTACTCCTAAGCATTTATTTGTTTTTATTCTTAGTTTCAAAGTACCATATGACTCATGGCTCTGCTGGTTAGCAAATTTCTGGATATATCGAAAAACTGACGACTTGAAATTAGTAATAATATATTTTAATTTAACCTTTAAAACATTTAATAAGATTACCTTTATCGCACGATCTTCATTACATTATTCTATTCCAATGCGTGGGACTCCGCTGACGAGTATTAATAACATTTTGTCCTTATTTCTCTAAACCTGTCTCCTACGACTCCTGGGAATAGAAAAATCGAAATTGCTTGTGACAAAATAAAAATATTCACATTTTTTTCAAACATAGGCAGTTTGATTATTTGAAACATCGTTTCTATAACTTGATATTCCTTTTCAATTCGTCGGGTAAACAAATATTCACCTTCCAGCACTAGTTCATTGTGAGAAGCACTGCATCTATATTTTTCAGAAACATCTTAAAGTCTCAAACTTACATAAACTACAAAAGAATATAAAACAAGAAATAAACTATTTTTCTCCCATCTGTGAATCAATACTTCTGCTGAATATTTTGATACTTCCTATTTTCCCTGTTTTTCATCTGCGGGCCAAATAAACAAAGCAGATGGGAAAATAGCTACTGTATATTCGAGGTAAATACTAGTTGCACAGGCCTAACCCAAGGTACTGCCACAATGATGAACAAAGGAGCTTGAAAAATAATAGTCCCCCAAAAGGTGATACATGTCACAATACTCTCTCAAACTGTACAACATATCGCTACACACACTACTGTCAAATGTACCAAAGCAGTATGAGGTTACCTGCTACCGTCTCCAACCCTTTTTATCCCTACCTGCCGTATCGCGCAGACGTACAACTGATGGCTTCACGCCACCACGTCCTTCGAATTTGCATACCCACCCATTGTCACAATTTTAAATGTTGATTGCCTTCTTTCTTTTTTTTTCTTTCTTTAATTGGAAGTTTAACGACCACTGTGAGCAACTCAGTGGGCTATAAGTAGTTGCCCGTTCTTAATTTAGGACCACTGGTTCCCGGGAAGGGAGAGAGTCAGTGCTGGAAGACAAACACAATATCCATGCTTCACCGGGACTCGAACCCGGACCCCTTTCGAACAAGTGATCAGAAGTCATCGCCTTAGACCACTGCGCCCGGCTTGATTACACTGTGATACGTGCGTCTGTATAACTATCCACGTCGCTCTTCACCGAGCATGTGCGTTACCGGATGTGACGTCACGAAACTTTCGGCGCGTATATCTCAGGAACACGACGTCCGATCGGACGACGTGCAAAGGTTTTCGGCTTCTTGCTCCACGAGGAATCATTCGGTAGGTTTACTGTGCGGTCGATTCGGATCACCCTGTATATATACATTTTCAATAAAACCTCTCACTAAGTGCCACGCTAATGCTTTCTTTAGTGCCAAGCTCATGCTCTTTTAGTGCCACGCTCATGCTTTTTTAGTGCCACGCTCATGCGTTTTTAGTGCCACGCTCATGCTTTTTTAGTGCCACGCTCATGCGTTTTTAGTGCCACGCTCATGCTTTTTTAGTGCCACGCACACATCATCCAGGTAACATTTCACTTTTGTGCAAGAAATTATGATCATGTAAGGAATTTCCCTTACCAGTTATTATATTGTGTGATTACAGAAGATGTGGAAAGATTTAAGAATCTGCAATCGCAATGTGCAATGAATTGCAGAGTAAAGAACACACGCGCGCGCACACACACATAAGAAAAAAAACTCGTCGATGTTCTACATGAAACCGGGTTCCAGTGGTAGACTCCGAACTTGTGCACTTAATAAACATTATAAAACGTGTACTTTTTTTTTTGAAATGTGAACTATAATAATCAGTGTCCTTTTTCACTTTTCATGGTGATTTCCCCTGTTTTCGTTCTTGAGCGGGTTAAGCAACCTATCCTTGAATAGTTAATGAAATAGAGATCTTTTTTCGACACTTTGGAGCCGAAGAAATAGAGTTTATTTAGGTCTGTTTATGTAAAAAATGTACCGATCGTGACAGGCAAAGCACAATGGAATTTGATTAGTACAACATAACTTCCCAAGCCCGCTAAAAATTTCACACAGCAAACTCCTTGCAGGGTGTAATCAAAGTTTTCCGTGCTTCTTGTCCTATAACCGACGACAACATACCATAATATATCATAAGGAACAAGAACATAGTCCGCGTTAAAATCTAATAAATAATAATTACTTGAGAAGATATCAATTTGTACCGCAGCTTAAGTCGATAAATTCCAGAACATTTTGCGAAAGGAACATTGAATTGCAGTAGTTCATCACGTAATACATTTCAAAAGCAGTGCATCAGCAATGAAGGTATTGTTATATTGTTTCGCATCATGTTTAACATAAAAGACATTTAATAAGGTAATTGGGTGAGATTATTTATCACGTTTGATCCTTAAGAACCTAAAGTTATTGTTAAGAATTTAAAGTATTAGTTTTCCTTGCGGTACCGTTGTGAAACTGCACTTTTGCTGTGATGAGAAACAATACTCGGCCGAGACAACATATTTTCTCCTGCAAAATTCTTTTGACTGTCCGTCGTCACTTAACAATGGAAACAAAAATGAGTGTCGAGTAGGCCAAATCAGTACTTTTAAGGTGGTTCCGCTTAAAATATCTGCCTAATGTTTCCAATGGTAAAACTTCTTTACATATTTTCTTCGCAAATAATGTATTCCAGAGGATAAATATTTGCACATCGATAAAACTAATTTTAAGTTATAGCATGGGATACCTAATACTTGCTAAAACATAACCATAACTAAGCAATCTAACATTTGTTTGTTAACTGACGTCATCAACGTGCAAGTTACGCCATCTATTAATAGGACTGAACAATACACAAAGAAAAATGATCAATTTTTAATATAATTATTGTTATGTTATAGCAAGTATTAAGTATCCCATGCTATAATGTAAAGTTAGTTTTATCGATGTGCAAATTTTCAACCTTGGGAATACATGAATTGCGAAAAAAATATGTATTGCAGTTTTACCACTGGAAACATAAGGCAGAGATTTTAGGTGGAACGACCTTATCTCTGGTGTTTGAGTTTTGGTGGATATGCCATTAATTAAAAAATAACGCAATTTGAATGATTAATCATTTTACAGAGTTTGAACAGGTCTTTCGTGAAAATTTCAGAGCAATAGCTGTAAAAATAGGAGAAACGCACATTTGTCTGTGCAAGATGGTAGACACCTGCAATGAAGCCATAAGATTTTAAAGGGGTTGGCCCCGCGTTTACCCTTAGAGAATGTCCCAAAACTTATGAAACCAATTTATTCTACGTTTGAAGTATTTGAAGTGACGCTGAAAGCATCCACTGCCATCACGTATTATGTGCACCCACAATAGCTTCTTACGTAAAAGATGTCCTTGTACCATTCGATGCTTAAAAGTTTTACTTCGGCGACGGGAAATTCCTATGGTTGAAAGAAAAATGCACTGTTCCAAAGCTAGTAGATTCCATTTTAATATTTTCCAATAATTATCAAAATATCCTACCGCGATATCTTGAATAAGACTTACGGTAATACATATTTCTCGAATGTGTTCCAAATGCACCAAACGTATTTACCTGAGAACTTCAACCTGCATATCATTGTTCAGTGCTGTTATATTGCAAAACTATAATTTTCTTCGAATCAGTGTGTCTGTGATTAGCGTTCGGTACATGTATCTTTGCCTTCTTCTGGGTGTAACACATCCAAATAGTCACCTACCTGATATCTTCCGTTTCGTCCTGTAAAAAATCAAAGCATTCTGATTGCAATGCATTTATACACTGGCGTGAAAAAATTAAGGACGAGACGGTTTTTCGAATGTAACGTCGTGCAGAACTGCTCCACATCAACTCAAATTATACCATAAGATCCCCAAGATGTAAACATATGGGACAAGTGAGCAACACCGTCCAAACAAGAAATCCAAAGGATACAAAGGCACTTTATTGAAAAGGTAACTTCGAGCACAACTGGACAGAAGACAGAAACGTCCATGTGACAGGCGGCTACAAAGAAAAATCCAATCTTTAGTAAGGGATATGATCACCCCTGACTGCGTTGCAGGATTTACAACGTCTGTCCATGCTGAGGAAGAGGTTGTCAAGCAGCTGTTGAGGCATCGCGGCCCATTCCTCTTGTAGCGACAATCACAGCTACGGAATCGTTGCTGGCGGCTGGTGAAGGTCTGTTTAGCGTCTCCCGAGACGGTCCCATACGTGTTCGATTGGATTTAGTACTGGGGACCTAGCGGGCCAATCCATGCGTTGAATATCTTCACTCTCCAACAGCTCTGCGACGGCCACTGTACGATGAGGTGTAGCATTGTCGTCCATGAAGAGGAACTCAGGACCCACAACACCTCTAAACAGACGCACGTGAGGCAGGAGAACCTCGGTACAATAGCGGACAACAGTAACTGAACCTCCTTGGAAGATGTGGAGGTCAGTACGGCTACCAAGCATGATACCGCCCCAAATGAGAACTCCGCCTACTCCAAACCGGTCCCTTTCGTTGATGTTGGAGGTGTGATTGCGTGTTCCCTGCTCTCTCCAGATGTGTATACGTCCAGAATCGCTCGTCAGACTAAATCGGCTCTTATCCGTAAAGAGAACTCGATCCCATTGCTGATGTGTCCAGTTTTTGCCTTCTTCGCACCACAGAAACCGCCGTCTCCGATGAGCAGGCGTTAATGGCACACACCGTACTAGTTGTAGTGCAAATAGACCAAATTTGTGCAGCCTCCTGGCCACGGTTAAACGAGATAACGGACGTCCAGTTGTCTGTGCCTTGCGATTTCTATCGCTGTCTCCCGTCTGTCTCTTCTCGCCTGTAGGACAATATACCGTCGTCCGCCGCCGTGGTGGCTCATGTATGACCACTGCTAAACTCTTGGACAGCTGCTTCTGTCGTATGAAATGCTCCTCAACTCGTGAAACGATGCTGTGAGCGATCCCGAACTTCTCGGCCACACTAGTCACACTTCGACCTTCTTCCAAATTCCCAAAGACGCGACATCGGGTAAAGTCCTCCAGATGTCGTCTATTAGATTGCGTGTTGGCTGTATCACTCGGTGGCAGCAACTCGACGTCGTTCAAACTGATGTACACCGTTCAATGGCTTTCACCGAAGTGCTGATCGTACAACACCCGTGTGCTTTATACCCTTCCAACACTCCCCCCCCTACGTCATGCTGCATATATGCGCATGCCCTACCGTACCGGACACTAGTCTATCTCCTGAGTGGTATTTCCGTCCGTTCAGCTTGCTCGTTCCGCTGTTATGCTAATTTCTCCTCTTCGTCCTTAATTTTTGCACACCAGTGTATTTACTGGGTGTTTTAAATCAATGTGTGAAGATTTATTCTGAATACATTACACTAAACTTGTGGTGCAACTCTATGTTGCGGGCCACAGGCTGTTGTGAGTGTAGTAAGAAAAACAGTGTTTGCATTTCTTTAGTGCTCTTTCATTTCTTCCATGACATTTTTAACCCCCATAGAAAATCATTTCCTTCCTGAAGACGAAAAAGGGCTATGTGTTCTGAAGAACTTTTTAATAACTTACGGGCCATTATAACATCTCTGGCAGAAAACAAACGTAATCATGACTGACTACAGAAAGAATGAAGAATCATGAATTTTAATGATACAACCGAGCGTCACAAAACAGCTTTGAAGAGTTTTCTGAAAAAATATTCTTTTAGCTGTTGGTTAAAAGCGTTAGAGCCTCAGGTACGAAGGCATGAATTATGGAGAGCCCTTGACCTCGTTTTGGGCATCAGCGAAACTGGTGGTGATTGACCTTCAGGTCAGTGTATCGCTACTGTTCAAGGGGTCGATGTGCAGGTATTGTGTCCTCGTTATCACCAAATTAAGGGATACATGATTTTCTTAATATAAATTACGGTCACAGAAGACACTAAATACACTGTGTATACCCAACTTCCGAAGATTTTGTATCTCTCTTTCAAGTACATAATTTAGTAACCCTCCAACAACAGGTTGTAATTATTTTCGCTCTTCCATATTATGGCTTCATCAAAATCATTGTCACCTCCTGGCTGTCCAATATTTCGTTCTGGTTCAAGGAAACGTTCACGGAGTTTAGAAGTATATAATGAATAAAATTTTCCGGCTGGACGTGTAGTGCAGGAAAGCTTACGTTAAGTCACGTTAGGGTTATTGAAAGGTTACTTGACGTAGCTAAAGTGTGCTTAATCTTCAAAGTGCTAGAGTTTGTTTAGGTAAGACACGCACGTGCAATAAGTTCCAAGAATATGGAATTTATTTTTACTCAGCGTTCCTCATTATCTTGAATATCAGTAATATAACTTTGGTTTTAGTACATTAGTACCTTGAAGGCTCCTTATTAGAGCGGTAAACACAATATACCCTGAACTTAACGTAAACACTCAATGAAATAGACTTAACGGCCAGACAGAGGTCTGACAATAAAATGAACTAAGAAAACGTACTCACTTTTAACCTTTTATTGCTGAGCTCCTGGTATTACTCAAATACACACTCCAAAATAACACAACTACTGACAGCCCGAACTTTCGTACTATCGTAATATCGTAGAAACGTAGGTAAATCGCATATCAATAATCAGGAAGAACCTATCAGATATAAAACGAAGCTCTTTGGTATACTTGAGCGCGCCTATATATACTGCATACCACCACGTCATGACTTACACACGTTGCCACATATAATTCAGCGGGAAAAACAACATCTCGTTAGGTGAGAAGATAATTTGCATAGGAAAATAAAATAACAAGAGATAGTAAAATCAAAAAGAAACTGAATCTAGAGTATACGTTACATCATCTCCCCCTTATATATATATTTTTTTTATTTGAAAAACCTATCAAATTTTTAGTGTAATCTTACATTTCGCTGACTGACGTTTATCGTCCTACTTTTTTTTTGTGGCAGCAGTATTTACAACTTCAAGCTTGGCATAACAAATTCAGTAAACCTGTGTCCGCAGCTATTGTCGTCTGTGAAGCAGGAAACACTTTTTATACGTGTACAGAACAAACCTGCATCGGCATACCTTATTTTTATTCTGCCCAGCAGGAATCACATTTTTGATTTCATTTTACTTCCTCATATTTTCAACTCTAAATATATTTATCGTTGATTACAAACAAACTGTATCAGCAGCGAAGATTGCCTGTAGCTGCCTAACAGTAACAATTTTCACTATTTTACCCCTAACACACACATATATATATATATATAAATTCGGATTAGTAGACGGATGTAGAATATATATAAAAAAAAACTACATATATACACAAAAAAATGAGTACCCCCACACGGAAAAAAAAAATTCTGTCACGCCAACTGGTCGTGCAGGAAAAACAACATAATGAGAAAATAACTTATCCACGAGAACTCACTTATCTCGAGGACGCATAAAAAACCCTAGTACGATATCTTTTTTCAGGCCTAATCGGACTGGTAAATTCTGGTGGCGCCGATCTTTTATGCGACTTGAATGGATCTGGAACATCTGTAGTCTGTCGGTCAAGAAATTCTGAAGTCTGTCGGTCAAGAAATTCCGAAGTGGGTCGGTCAAGAAATTCTGAAGTCTGTCGGTCAGGAATTCCCTGCGTCTGACAGGAACGGTGAGGAACGGCTGAAGTCTGTCGGTCAGGAATTCCCTGCGTCTGACAGGAACGATGAGGAACGGCTGAAGTCTGTCGGTCAGGAATTCCCTGCGTCTGACAGGAACGGTCAGGAATTCCTTGCGTCTGACAGGAACGGTCAGGAACGGCTGATGTCTGTCGGTCAGGAATTCCCTGCGTCTGACAGGAGCGGGATCCCCCAGGCTTTCGATATGTTGTCCCTTTGTGCTGGGGCCCGTGTTGTCCTTCCAGCATTCTTTTGAAGGGACGTGGTTCCGACCACATCGCTTGTTTTCTCTTTCTACTTTTTGGCATGACAGTAGAAGCAGGCATCGGCCCTGTTTGCTCTGAGCGTAAGTTCCAGGGGCAAAACCCGGTCGGATGCAAGGATCTCTGCCTTCGTCGCTGTTGCGGCGAAGCAGATTCGGGAGACAAGTTGCGTTTTCGACCAGCTTTTGGTGTTGCTGGACGGTTTGTAATATGTTTCTGACGTTTAGGAATCGTCAAACTATTGTCTATATCTGGTAAATCAGAAATATGTGATGACTGAGTCGCTGCTGTAAGTTAGTGGTCGTGCAGGGCGATGTTTATTTCTGCCTATTGGAATACTCTCTGACGAGGTATTCAAATAAGTAAGAGCTTGTGTTGGTGCAGAGTTATTAGGGAATGGTGCAGCAATTTAATGACAACAAAATTGCTGGTAATTGATATTACACAACCGACACTTCAGTGTGTTTCCTGGCTTATAGATACAAAATCAGGTACTGTAGTACAGCGGTCCTCCAGGACTAAGTATGGATATGAACCAGCACTACGTTGAGTGGAACAAGAAGTCTACAGAAAACAGCACTGTAGCGCATCAAACACTTTGCTTTTATAATTCCTCAAGGTTGCAAATAAGTACTATGTCGCCATCTCTCCATTTGAGGAAAGTGCTCAGAAACAGTTTTTGGTAAATGTGTAGATTAGTGTCCTAAATTATATTGTCGGAAAAATGGTAGTACCTGAAAAAAGTGCGACGTGCGGATTTTAGAGTATGGAAATTAAAGGCAAATGGTGCAGAAATTTCATATATTAAATGTATTTTAAATATTTTATTGTAATATTTACCTGTAAGTGCGGTGCTGTCAATAGACACTGTAGTAGATCTAACGCATCGCTACCGCGACGATGGCAAGCTTTGCTTCGTTGATATGAATATTCGGTGCGCCGTGTATTTCACGCGCGGATGACTACAAGTGCAGACGCGTACATTCTTGCCAGGGGAGTGAAGCATTATGTACTGATACGCTACATAACATAGTTCTTTCATGTTCTCTCATTATTTTAAGGCAGATGTTGAAAAATGTTTCGTTCTTTTACATATGATTCCCTGATTCGAAATAGAAAGCCTTAATGTGCTTTGCTATATTTCACAGAAAACTGGGGAACTATAATTTTCGGTTTTGGTTGGAACAGCTTCCATTCGTAGCTTATTTGCTGGGTCACTGCACTTTTAATTCTCCTGTTAATAGTTAATTCGCAGGTCAGTTTCCATCCTACGCATACGTTTGTTTTACAAATCTGAGAGGTTTTATCCGGTTTTTCCCGCCAACGATGTGCGCGACACAACAAAATAAAGGGTGGATGATGTGGACCGATTTTCTCTGGCGTATCACTACAACATTTATCGCTCTCCTGCCAACAACGTAACCTCTGTCTCTTGTATTCTTCCGCCCGTCATTTCGGCACAGCCACGAACCTTCGTTTTAACAGACCAAAGCTTCACATCGTCGCCGGAGCGATGCGTTAGGCCTACCGCAGCTTCTCTTCGCAGCGTCGGACTCACAGGTAAATATATTACAATAAATATCTTCAAAACACATTTAAAATAAGAAATTTCTGCACTATTTGCTATCAATGTCCAAACTATAAAATCTATACGTCGCACTTTTCCTGGTACTAACATTTTTCCGACAAAATAATTTAGGACGCTAATCTACTTATTTACCCAGTTTTTTTCTGTTGCACGTGAGGGACCTTAGTCCCATTTAATCAGCATTTCCGTTTCTTCACGGTGTCCATAATCTGAACTAAATGGCATTCCCTTGCTTGTTCAATTTTGATTGGCTGTTCAGGTTGACTGGCTTTTCCTTTTTTGTCCTGAGCTTATTGAATTATTAAAACTATTGAACTTATCCAAACTTATTCTATAATGTACCAACCGTTTTTGTCAGTGTGTGATGAACGGGTTCTAAGTATTTATGTTTTGAAACGTGTTTGCTTCGCCTTTTCTTACCGTATCTTATGGAAGGAGTTCAGTTCATTTGTAAAACGGACCCCGGCACTTTAGTCTATTAAAAAGAACACGTAATATCACTACATGCACTTTTTGGCATCGTGCAAATGCTTAAGCTGGTACTACTGCCTTCTTCGTTTGATTTTTTGGCTGTTAAAGGAACATTTTGTTATATGCATAAGCAAAAAGTATTCTTTGAAAGAAAAAGCTATGTTCCGTTTCTCACGAATGCAACGCCATGACCTCTCTGGCAGGTACCTGGAATTCCTGACTAAGCTTACGCTGTCAGCTCATTTGCTTCCGCTCGGCTACGAGCTTCCACTTACCTTAAGCAACCATAGATGCTTCTAAGTTCAATCTTCTGAGGTAGACGTAGCGTGCTTCTTACAGCCAATGGCGCTCTCCTTTTGGGTGCGATGGATTTGAAACAAATGGTACATAAATATATAACTAAGGCCACACTAAGAAGGCATGGGGAAGGATGTTTCCCCGAATTGTTACACTATGGGTGTCTATTTACACTGTGGCGCCGTACAAAATAGAAATGTGCATAATATGATTAAATTTAACGAAAACTATTACTGGAAAAGACAAGAAGACAAATTTCTTTTTTTTCCTTTTTTTGAAGAATTTATTTAACTGGACACATCACTGTGCACTGCTTAGCTGGGTACAGAGTAGCCGACTCCTTGAGCTCTTACTCCAGGTCCGTGCGAAAGAAATTTTCATGTATTGCGGAAGAAACTTTTAGCAGCCGAAAATATAAACCACGGAAAGTCTAATTTAAGTAAGATGATGCTTTGAAAATTAGAATATTTTGTGAAATGGAGAGATTGTAAAGATTAGTTACAAGAGAAAATAATAAGCGTGTAAATGAGGCCATGTGTGAATAATATTAAAATTGCGGTCTAAAATCCTATTAACTGTAATGTCATAAATAAAGCTAGAACTAACATTATCAGGAACACGGAGGAGTACGGGAAGCGTGGAGTAAGTCCGGTGAAGATCTCAACTGCTCTAAGTGCGACTGATTTGTTTTTAATTGATAGGGAAAAAAGCACAAATTAGTCGTAATAACCCGAAATCATGAATATCAACTACATTATATCTGTTGGCATTATGTCAGAAATACTCTAATGAAATCAACGAAGCAGAATTCGTTTGCGTTTTATGTCTTTCTGTTGCTTAATACAGAAAAAGTAAGATCCTAGAACTGCCCTTTTCTCTTACGTTATACACTTGTACCTGAATATACGAAGCATATCCGAACGCAAATGTGATAACAAATTGCTGCTGACTATTTTAGTCGCCGTTACTTCTTATGAAACAACACGTCACTACTCAAAAGTGATGAAAAATTATCTGAGAACATCGATGTCACTAGAACACCTTTCTTATAGGCAACCTTTTTCAGAGATAATTAAGCAGTTGGACACTGAGTGAAACAAGCCTAATTACCTCATGTGCTACTGCAAAAATCTGAAATAGAATGTATTGAAGTAATTAGCACACAATTGAAATTTCGAAAATCTAGAGCTAACAGGCAATTGCTGTTAAACTTCATTCTGTTCTTAGTTTTCGAGTAAATTCAATCCTTACTGAAACAAACTTCTTATACACTCAGATAAAATGACATATGGCAAAACGAAGAAAAAGGGAATGAATAGTCTACCCCTACAGTGGCAATGGAATAAAAAGCAAACCCTTTTGTGAAGTTTCATATTACATTGAGATGTTCTGCAAAAAGGTCTTCCTGTCTTAATGTTCCTTTCAGTGATGTATGCAAAGTTCTTTTACTTTTAGACGACCACGGTACATTCTGGTAACAGCGGTATGAAAAAGTAACAAGAAAGATGACACCGAATTTTCGGGTGTATTAAGCATGTCTTTTGAATCCGTTCTGACGCAAATTAAATTTATCAAAGCTATTCAAAGTCAATGGAACCGGTATGGAAAACAATAGATCTGACGAAAGAAAGGAAATTTTCAGTCGGGTTTTTAATCCCTTAGATATTGCTGTAAACGGAATCGTGAGCTTACGAACTCTTAGAAACAGAGATATCGACAAAAATAAGATGTGACTTTACGTCCCCTGGAGGGAAAACCATGCATTATTTTAGAAAGAAAGTATTCTCAAAAGGTTTACCCATATAAGCGGTATCGGTCTAAGAAAATAAAATTCATCGAGTTTTCAGGATCCCAGATTTTGCAACAAATACTTCAGAAGCAGAAATTAACACTTATGACCCCTGGTGGCTAAACAATTCTTTACCAAACATTAGAAATTACGTGAAAAATATTTTCCATCAGGTCTTGTATGCGATACAGGAAGAATTTTTCAAAGCCGAGCTTTAGGAGCAGAAATAACGCAGAAAACGCAATTTACCTTCGTGCCCTCTAGTGGAAAGTCTATAATTCACTTGAAAATTTTTAATTTATAGGAAAAACATTTCGCATCGGAAACGATATATCGAACAAAATATGAATTTTTCAAATCGTACTCTTAGAAGTAGAGATATCGACAAAAATAAGATATACAACTACGCTCCCTGTCGTAGAAACCATGCATTTTTCAAGAACATTTTCCTAACAGGTTTGTCGACATGAGTAATATTAATCAACAAAAGACTTTTTTCAATCGAGATTTTAGAAGCTCATATTTTGTTGCAAATACAGCAGAAGCAGAAATCAAGACTTTCGCCACCTGGTGGCCAAACCATTTCTTACAAAACTTAGAAATTATGTGCAAACGATTTCCCATCAGGAGCTGTGTGCGGTGCAGAAGGAATTTTTCAAATCTGAGATTTAAGAGAAGATATATATGGGGAAATGCAATTTACATTTACGCCCCCCAGCGGAAAGTCTATGAATTACTTGAAAATTTTGAAATTATATGAAAAATATGTCACACGGAAAACACTATCTAACAAAGAAGGAATTTTTCAAATCGGACTCCTAGAAGTAGAGATATTGACAAAAATAAACTGTAGATCACGCCCCCTAGCGGAGAAACTGTTGAATATTTTAAGAAGAAAATATTCCGAAAAGGTTTATCGATGTGAGTGTCATCAGTCCACGAAATAATTTTTTCAATCGATATTGTAGAAGCTCCGATCTTATCAGAAGCAAAAATTAACACTTACGCACCCTGGTGGCCAAAGTATTCTTTACCAAAGATTTGAAATTGTATGCAAAAGATTGTCCATCAGGAGATGTATCCGCTGAAGAAAAATATTTTCAAATCGGAGTTTTAGAAGACCAGTTATGGGGAAAAACGTAATTTAATATTACGTCCCCTAGCGGAAAATCTATGCGTAATTTGAAAAAGTAACTATATCTAAAATACTCTTCGACATAAATGGAATGGTAAGATAAAAGAAAATGTCAATCGTATGTTTAGAAGCAAATATGTGGAATAAAACGTATTTTTGAATTCGACATTATCTGCATTTACGCCCTCTACCGGCGAAATTGTTCATCGTAAAAAAAACGAAATGAAGGATCATCATTTGCATATTTCAAGCTTCTTGATGCAAAAAAAAAATTCAAATCGGACAAATAGTTGCAGAGATATCGTGGGTACAGACGGACGGACGGAAAACCCGATAACAGAAGCACGATCTTTTTTTACAAAAGACGTGCTAAAAACTGAGCAATATTGTAGTAGTAGGGAAACTTTCGACTGGAAGGGAGTATTTCCAGATTTTGCCTCCCTCCAATACAGAAAAGCCCTCGCTCCTATCCTGCATGTAAGATTATCTTTATAAAAGAAATGAACTCATGAAACGAAATGACTTCTTATTTCTTTCGAATTCTTTCGTATTATGGTGATGGTTGAAAGCTGTACACCGATTTCGTTCAATTATACTATCAGCTGTTGCTATTTTTATTACTAGTAGTAATGCCGATATTATTTCCTATGTTTTCCAAAATGATACATTTGAATTCCGGTAAATGTGTTGTTTAGCGTCCTACATTGTTTCTCCAGAAATGTTGTAGGATTTCAAAAAAGTAAGACGTACAAATTTTACAGTATGCAATTTCATGGCAATTGGTGAAAAAATTTCATCTGTAAAATGCCTTTTAAAGATTTTTACCGTAAAACTGACCTCCAAATACGACGACGTGTGCACCGCTACTGTAGGAATAACACAACGCCGCGGCGACCACGTAGAGCTTGCCTGTGGTGAAACGATGTTCTCAATCCGGCGGCCATTTTGATGGCGCAAGAGTACAAAAGGAACGGGAAACGCTCTTGCCAGGAAAGCGTACCATTTTGTAGAGATGCGCTACAGAAAATAGCTCATCATTTCTGTCTCAGTTTTTTACATCACAATCTGACAATTTCTTGGTTTTTCGCGTGTGATTCTCTGATGCGTAATGTATGAACTGACTTCTACTTCGAGGTTGTTGTTTTTTTGTAATCCAATTTGAATTAACTGCGAACCACGCCGTGAATAGGAGGAGCAAAACTTTCATTTTCCGATACCGTGCAGCTTCTGTTGGAGAAACCGCGACATCTACTTAACGCTCTTCTACGAGAAAGGCATCTGTATACTTTCTATTTTGTATCAAGGAACCATATGCGTCAGAACGAAGCAATTGTCACCATATTTTTTTGGAAAAGCTGAGGTAGAAATGAAGAACTATTTTCTGTCATGTAGCACTACAAATTTGGAACGCTTTCCTGACAAGAAAGTTCGCC
Organism: Macrothele yani; assembly: GCA_039090855.1. NCBI lineage: Eukaryota > Metazoa > Arthropoda > Arachnida > Araneae > Macrothelidae > Macrothele > Macrothele yani. The sequence goes on from CM077015.1 coordinate 117,942,530, forward strand.
GTTCCTCTTGTACTCTTTCGCCAGCAATATGACCGCCGGAACGAGACCTTCGTTTCAGCTGAGCGAAGCTTGTCTGTGGTAACCGCAGCCCTGTTCACGTTGTCGTACTTGGAAGTCACTTTTACGGCAAAAATCTTTAAAAAGCATTTTACAGACGAAATTTTTTCACCATTTGCCATGAAATTGCATACTGTAAAATCAGTAGGTCGCACATTTTCTAAATCCTTCAACATTTGCGGCGAAATAATTTAGGGCGCTAATGTCTACCGCAGAGAGCCTTTATCACATGTTAAGACAATCTGATTTCTCAAATTGCTCTTTATAGAGACATGGAGTGGAGTTTGCTGTGTACCAAATCATCAATCATCATATTTCCCAACTGCTCCGTATGCCGGGGAAGATAGAGTACATTCGCTCTTATTTCTGGATTTCCCAAGTAGCTCCGCATAAATGCTTATCCAAGTGGCCTTTATCTATTATTATTATTATGATTATTATTATTATTAATACTAGTAGTAGTTTAGCCGATATTGCTTCCGCATCTATGAAATTACTCAGCATGAATGAATGTGGTCAGTAACCTACATCAGAAATTAGATGCCATCAACATATCTTAGCTAAGTGTGAGGCTAATATGTGCTATATATTTTATAATATTTTTATTATTACTTTTATGGTTCGTTCTTTTAATAGAGGCTGTTTCCTCGTTGTAACATTATTTTGAAGTGTTACTATTCGTCTGTCTGCATGCATTTTCAGAAAATAAATGAAAAACTCATTTTCGGTTGCCAGATGGGTTAGATAAATTTCATTCATGTTAAAAGTCTTAAGGGGACTCCAAAAATACAAGGAAAAGGACCTTTTATAATTACGATTGATCCAAAAGAGGTGATGCTGAATCGAGTGTGGGGCACGTGTTTAACTTCTTCTTTTGCAGTTCAGATGTAGTGTCATCTATCGCTACGAGGTAAGTGGAAACTCGCAGCCGAGCGGAAGCAAAGCAGGTAACTGCTCAAGTTTATATTCTTTATTATTGTTATTTCTATCGTTTATTTCATTATTGTAGCAAATTAACTTCTGCTAAACTTTTAGATGGAATCGGTGAAGATTGAATTCTTAGCAGTAACACAGAATGCCGGTAGACAGAAGGCAACGTGATCCAATCTCCAAGCCAAGGACTAAGGCCATTGGATGAACGAAGGTATGACATCACAATGTGCGTATGAAGCACGTGCATTTCATTGGCTGATAAAAGGAGTGTCGTTTCTCTACGATGTATTGGAAAGAGAGAAGTAATATCGCACATTGCTGATTTCGCAAATGAAGGGTAAGTTCACCCGAAAGAAGAATGATCGCATTACTAATCGTACGGATCAATTATTCCCCATAGCTCAACCTCCGCATCACGGGACGACACATATGTGAATATAACCGACAGAACATCAGAAAATTATATTAGGGGCTCGCACAATAAGTGTTTCGCTTGTTTGTAACGTTCTTAAATCAATGGTTGCTGATACATGGTGACACAAAAGCGAAGGGTAATCCAAATGTTACGTTACTGTTCCCTGGCCGGTGGCCCAGTGACCCTAAATTAGGGACAGACGAGATCTTAGTTATCGAGTTTCTCACGGTGGTCGTTAAACCCCCAAGCAAAATAAAAGCAATTCTTCGTTCTTTACCAAATCAGGTGTATCGCCTGATTTAGTATAAGTATGGGCACTTTAAGTAGATCTTAATTTATGAGCTCACTCTGTCAGTTCTCCCGCCACTAACACATGTTAATACTTATTCAGGCTTAATCTCTCTAAGTAATCGTGGTCTTTAGAGTCCTTCAAGTGCATACACATGTAACAGCATCTCAAAAAGTCGCTTTCGCTATATCGTTTTGAAAATGGATTTAGAAAATTTTCCTCTTTCGTAATTTGTGATCTCTTATTTACTAAGGAGTCATTCTTTCGCAATTAGGAAAGATCTCGTACTTATTGCTTCCTATAGCTGATGAGCAGGTCAACAAGTCACCTTTCATTATCGTTTGAGAATGGATTTAGCAAATTTTTCTCTTCCGTAATTTGTAATCTCTTATTCGCTATAGAGTCTTTCTTTATCAACTGAGGGAGATCTCGTACTTTTTCTTCCTATAGCTGCTAGGCATGGAGGGTCGTATTTAGAGGGGAGGCCAAAGAGCCATGGCCCACTCTGAAAGTGTTTCATTTTCTTGTTAAAATGCGACTTACATTAGAAAAATGCTTTAATTTAATGAAAATGCCCCAACTTACATTACCAAATAATGTTTTAATTTCTTCTTCCGTTTTTCATTAACTTTTATTTTGGGTTCTGATGGTTTTCAAACATTATATTTTTTTGCCGCCCTCCTCCCGAAAAAGAATGTTTAGACGCCCTATGGTCCGAGACAGTGTTAAATGAGCCGAAATACAGATTCATTGATGTCATATTTGGCATTTCTTTGTAATACAGTGTGATTCATAAAGAAGTGTACAATTTCAACGCGCTATTAAACAAGAACAACGTAAGATATTTTGTTACCTGTAAGAGAATTGTAGAAGAATGTTACAAGTTTTTTTAGAGACAGTCACAGATGTTCTATGTTTGCACCCTTAGCCACGCGACACATATCGAGCCGGTAATCCATTTCCTCCCAAACGCGAGGTAAGGTGTCTGAATTTTGAGAAAGAAGCTGAAAATGTATGGAATCATTTTCAGTTTCTTTCTCAAAATTCTCCAGACAGTGGGCTGTGAAATCTGCACTTCACCACTCACCCTCCTCGTTGATTTTCCCGTGCTTCGTTAAATGGCGCTGCAGACACTATCGACGATTTCTTCCGATACACGCGGTCGTCCAGGAATTTTAAATTTGCACAAACAGCCCGTAGTTTCAAATTTTTTATGCCAGTCGTAGATATATTTTCTGGTTGGAGGTTCTTTTCCGAATTGTGATCGAAAATGCCGTTGCACAACAGTTACAGACTCTGTTTTGCTCATTTCAAAAACACAAAACGCCTTCTCCACTGCGGCAGCTGCCATTTTAACTGACTAGTCACGTGACACGCGCGCTATCGCCTACATCACTGCCCTCAGTAGCGGGACACACATTTTATGAGTACATCTACCTAACAGTTCGCAGTTGTGGTTAGTGTCTTCAACTTGTACTGTTTTACAGCATCTGGAAACTGTATACTTACTTATGAATCACATTGTATAATGTACATCTTTTATTTTCAAGTTGAGTTAATACACCATTGAAATAGTTAAACCTTTCTTACCAGTAAGGATTCTGTGAACATCACATACTTCCATGTAGCTTACAACGAGATAGGACTCAATGGAAGCCCCTGTACAGTGTTAAGACTTTGATAGACCACAAAACATATTTTGCGTTTTAAAGGAACTAAAGTCAACATTCTCAATAAGCCAGTGTACACTACTGTGTAGTTGAAAGCAAAGTATGCCACGATTCAGTGTTCCAAGTTAGGAGGATGATTTTACCGATAGAGTACGTGCGCATAGTCCAGTCCCTTTGATTTTTTTAATATTAAAAGTCCATGTAGAATGAAAAATGTGTTCAATAGATTTATGGGTACAACGTGCTTGTGGCTTAAACCAGATACTTGAATACTATATATGTATTTTTTTGCATTTTTTATCGAAAATTTCCAGGTTTCGTTTAGCTTGTAAATTATTTTGCGTATCAGAACAGAATTCAGAACCAGCTTCTTCTTTGTAAATTGAGGAAAGTTCTATAAACTTAGGCATCATGAATTCGCTATTGTTTTAGAATTTTGTCACTGCAGCATTTTTTTCGTTTGGCATCCATAAAAGCTGGACAATTTTGTCATCGCAGCGAAATCGTTTGGCATCCATAAAAGCTGGCTGACTCTGTTAGTCTGCGTTTTTTTAAAGTGTCAGTTTCGCGTTTTTATTCCACCTGCTCTTCTTTTCCAGCGAATTACGGCAGAGTGGAAACAAATTTCATTGAATTAGCGAAAGTAGTTGGAAAACATTGACACTTGCTATGAAATTTTAAAAATATGGATGCTCGAAAAACTGTTTCAATTTTATTTATCAAATGAGAAGATACATTTTGGAACTAAAAATTTTAAAATTTCCTAGACGACTTTATTCCCGTCGGTACTTTATTAGTTTAAAACCAATGTTGTTTAGTTGAAATATTTATAAAGCGTTGTAAAATTTTCCGTACAGTTTGTATAATATTTGTAACTACGGATTTGTACTTCTTATTGGATATTAATCAAGGTTAGCATTGTCTTTCATTGGAATAACAACTATGATTTTCATACGAACTATATTTAAAGTTAGCTGACATAAATTCAGAGCAACACTTACTACCCGTAGCTCTGTAGAGCAAATTTCATTACATATTATGGTCCAGTGTTTTACACCTGCGTTGAAATGAACGATTCATTAGATTAATTCAAACTAGAAAACATACCGAGTGAACTGACAGCAAATACGGTAACCTGTATGTAAAGCAGAGAATATGAGAATAAAAGCACAGAATGTGATGTGAATGGGTAAAAGAAAGAAGTATTAGAAAAAACAGTTCAACGGACAAATCTGATTCGCAAGATTGAAATGTAACTCAGCAAAGGAAACTTGAAGCACGAATAAAAAGGGTTCCGAAAAGATTAAGACCAGTTGAAATCCCTCCAACATTTGTGATACCAATAATATATTTCGCACGAAAGCTGTAGAATTACTATATACACATGCTGTCGAAACGTACGATTAATTCAAGCTGTGCCTCCAACTGCAAATTACAATTTATTTATTGCAATTAAAAACACTATTTACAATAAAAAGGCAAGTACTTTCAGGGATCTCATATCCCTATCATCAGGCCTATGTGCCACGAATCATGAGGAACTATCCCATATATATACATCACAAGGAAGCCCCCGTCACACGTCTGTTTTACATTCCTGTGTTGCCAACTTTAAAAAAGACACAAACTATAATGTTTAAACATAATTATACAAGTCAAAGTTATATCTAAGTTACATTCTCAATGTTTATGAGGGTTACCAGCCGTCTCCATGGGTTTGGTATATAGGTAGGCAAGTCAAAATTACAACACTTGTTACCATATGAAATTATATGTAAACTTTCGGACACAAATATTGTAATTTTTGTTACATGTAAGCTGAGAATTTCAGCATTATTCCAGTCGGGGGAGTACCCTCCTTGCCCAACAGCAGTAGTAAGTGCTGTGTTTATAGTTCCTGTTCGTAGAGCATATTTTGTTCACTCACTCTCTTATCCAAAGTCCAAAGTGTAGAACCTATATAGTATGTAACGTCGGTATTGGTGTCCTCATGAATAAGTGGGATACTATAGACACCATGTCTACAAAAATCTGAAACCTTATCACGATCGTTCCGATATAGTGAAAAGATATTTCTAGTGCATATGCCGAATTTCAAACCATATTTTCGGCATGCCTTTTTGAGGATAGAAATAATTGGGGGAAATATTCCACCTTACCAACATACCTAAGGGTCCCGACATCCGTAGACAATGTCGTGAATCTCAAATTTGTGAAGTTTCTCAACCACTTACAGAAAACCCGATCTGCAAATCCAAACGACCAAGCTGTAGCCTTAATAGTAGAAAGTTCCTTATTTCTGGCTCTACAAGTAGAAGAATGAGTGAAAGCTTGTCTTATCATGAAACGAAGGGCTGAGACCTTTTGTTCATTAGGGTGTGAAGAATCAGAAGGGATAATACATGGTGTAAACGTAGGTTTTCTATAGACTGAATATTTGACTTGATGTGACGAAGGGTCCCTTGAGAACATAAAATCCAAAAAAGGTAATTTTCCGTCTTGTTCTAGTTGTCTAGTAAATTTAATAGTGGGAAATTATGAAGAGAGGTGTTCCGTAAATTCATCCAGGAGAGTAATAGAATGGGGCCAAAAAACAACATAACGTCCACATATCTAACAATGAGATCAGGATGAAATGGGAAATTCAATAACGCTTGGTCTTCCAGAGATTTAAGTAAGATCTCTGCTAAAATGGGGGACAATGGTGACCCCATAGGTGCACCTTCTCGTTGTTGAAAAAATTACCCGTCGAATTTGAAATACAACCTCCTGGCTACCAATTTAAGAGTGGAGAGGATAGCTTCTGCTTCAAGTGGAGGAATGGATGAATCAGCCCGTAATTTGTCAGCAATAATGGAATGTACTTGGGTAAGTGGAACACTAGGAAACAAAGAGACAACGTCTAATGAAGCCATGGCAAACTGAATCCCCTGAGAGTCAAAAGCTCTGACACAATTCAAGACCTGGATAAAACTCCTAATGGAAATCTGAGAGTATAAGGTTAAAGGTTTCAGGTAAGAAGCAAGATCAGTCTCCAGGTTGCGAGTTGGGTTAGCATAACCCGAGACCAAAAGCCTAAGTGGTTGACCTGGTTTATGAATCTACAGTTTCCCAAAAATTTCCGGAACTCTTGGTCCTATTGGGGGTTTCATCCTAGAAGAAACAGAAGTTGGCAGAAAACCTTGGGTTTGGAGTTTAGTCAGATCCGAAACCGTAGCAGAGGTTGGGTCTGACCCGAGTACACGGTCAGGGACTAAAGCGATAGCTTGTAACATCCTATCGCAATAGTCTGAACGGTCCATGAAAATGACCTGTTGAGTTTTATCAGCACTAATACTGGATAGGTTAGGGTTATTCGCCAACTCCAATAATTGTTGTTTTTCATACCTTATTTTTGGGGTGGTCTGAATTTCTCGTGAAATAGATCCTGCCAACGAGTATCTAATGGATTCACGTTCATCCTCCGGAAGCGCCCTAATAACATTTTCCAGAAGTGGTATTGTATGTAGAGGTCGAACCTTGGAAACAGGGAAACTAAACTTTGACCCTCTTCTGAGGGTAGAAACTTGGCTGGCTGATAATTGAACTGAACTTAAATTAATAAAAGGTTCTGGATGTGCGAGTTCATGATGAAAACCAGTAGATAGGTCTGAAGGTTGTAGTCTATAAGTACGCCCTGAAACCAGTTCACGAAGTTTTTCTATGTGTCTGTCAGTAACATTGTTCAATTTATTTTGCAGTGAGGTAAAAAACTTCATCAATAGATTATCCAATATAATAGGATGGGTAAGTTCCGTCAATTTAACGTATTCTGTATAGGATTGACGGCTGAGTAAATCAATGAAACTTCTTTTTCTTCGTATCTCTGAATTCAATCGCTTCTTCTCTGCGTTAACGATGACTCGGGCGTCTCTCTGTGACACTGCACAACAGTGGATCCTGAGGAACTTTGGTATAACTTGTAAAAAACGGTAATTAGTCAGCAAGTTCAGGTGGGCCTCGTTGATCGTTAATTTGCGACGTACTGCACAAAAGATCTTAGTAGCCATCTCCATTCTCCGTGCACAATTTTTTTTATATATACTGTGTAGCCTCCAATGGCCATACCGTAACAAATCAAGTTTTTGCAGTTAAAAAATGTAATACCAATAATATATTTCGCACGAAAACTGTAGAATTACTGTATACACATGCTGTCGAAACGTACGATTAATTAAAATTGTGCCTCCAACTGTAAATTAAAATACATTTATTTACAATTAAAAACACTCTTTACAATAAAAAGGCAAGTACTTTCAGGGATCTCATGTCCCCATCATCTGGCCTATGTGCCACGAATCATGAGGAGCTATCCCATATATGTACATCACCAGAAAGCCCCCTGTCACACGTCTGTTTTACATTCCTGTGTTGCCAACTTTAAAAAAGACACAAACTATAATGTTTAAAAAGCCGCCCCGGTGGCGCAGTGGTCTAAGCGATGGCTTCTGATCGTTCGTCCGAACGGGGTCCGGGTTCGAATCCCAGTGAGGCATGGATGTTGTGTTTGTCTTACGGCATTGGCTCTCTCCCTTCCTTGGAACCAGTGACCCTAAATTAGGGACGGGCGATTGCTGATAGCCCATTGAGTTGCTCACGGTGGTCTTTAAAACTCCAATAAAATAAATGTTTAAAAATAATTATAAAAGTCAAAGTTATATCTCAGTTTCATTCATGATGGCTGCGAGGATTACCAGCCGTCTCCATGGGTTTGGTATATAGGTAGGCAAGTGTGATGTTGCGCCATTGATCTGGAAGAAAGAAATATAAATATTTCTTTCCTCCAGATCAATATCGTTTGATAAAGAATCATACCAGTTATTCATACATCGATTCGCATCAATTCAAACAGTTTTTGCCGAATAGTGGCACTCCACTGACAGTACTCTGTACAAACTGCTCCGTATTAATTTAAGGCAGGGTGACAACGAAAGACGGAACACTTGAATTTTCTGTACGCAAACACTCGTATTGGAAGAGTAAAAGTGGAAAAATTCCGCTTTTATAAGTGAAGCCCATTTTGTTATATAAAATCTACTGAAATAAAAATTGAAAGGAAAAGAGTCGGCATTTATATTAAGATATTTCCGTTCCAAAACTATTATTGGACATGTGTAAAAATGCATTTACCTCTAGTGAGCCGGGGTTTTTTTCATCAAATATTTTTGTTTCAGCAGATTTTACATAACAAAATGGGCTTCGCCTATAAAAGCAGAATGTTTTCACTTTTACTTTCCAAGACCAATGTTCGAGTACAGCAAATTCAGGTGTTCCATCTTTCATTGCCCCCTGCATTGAATTAATATGGAGCAGTTTGTACAGAGTAGTGTCGGTGGTGTGCCACTATTTAGCAAAAACGGTTTGAATTGATGCGAATCAATGTAGGAATAATTGGTATGATTCTGTATCGAACGATAATGGCGCCCATGTCTAACACTGCCTACGGATAGCCAAAGCAAGGCTCACGTAATAGAGTGCACATAACACAGAACTAGTGAGAAAATGTCGCTTCGTAGCACGATTTGCAAAAATGCAATTACACCACTTTTTTCTGAATTATAGTAAATGTGAATGTTTTAATAAGCTATCCCTGAAACCTCTTAAATTCCCAAATAAAACAATAGAATATCTAGGTACAGTAGAGGAAGTATTTTCTTTAAAACAGTTTTTACTTATAAATATAATTTCAGAAGTTTGTGGGATGTTAAAAACTGTTTGAAGGTTTAATGCTACCGATCCGTTTCCTTGTAAATGGATAGATTAGTTATAAAGAGAGATTTTACCTGTTTACTATAGTGTGAAAGTTTTGAATAACGGTTACCGCTCGAACCGGAAAAAAGTGACTGTTGTTGGGAGGTGCCTTTCTTCGGAGGTTAGGCCTACGTTAACATTATTTGTAAGGTGCTTTTACATAAAAGCCAACTAAGGTATGAATCTGAATCACACAGAAAATGGTTGCAGTACTTTTTCCAAATGCTGAATAAAATAATGAGCATATTATATCAGAACTACTGTGACACAGCTAACGTATACTCTCGATTCACTTTCCTTTTGATTTTTACTATCTCTGGTTATTTTATTTTTCTATGTAAATTATCTTCTTACTGAACGAGATGTTATTTCTCCCGCTGAATGAGATCTGGCAATGAGTGTAAGTCATGACGTGGTGGTAGCCAGTATAAATAGGCGCGTTCAACGATACTGAGGGAGAGCTTTTTGTTGATGTGTGTAGGGAGAGCGTTTGTGTTGCACGGAGAGAGCGTTGGTTTATGTGAAGGAGAGCGTTTGTTGTTGTACGGGAAGAGCGTTTGGTGCTGTATAAAGAGAGTTCGTTTATGTGAGAGCGAGAAGTCTCAATAATAAAGAATTTTTTGTAAGTACGTTTTTCTCAGTTCATAGTTACTGTCAGACCTCTGTCTGGCTCTTAGGTTTATTTCATTTAGTGTTATTAGTAACAACCAGCATAAGACTTTATTCATCTTAATTACTACTACAACATTACTACCAGTTATAAGTTTGTTCATTACTATTACTACACTACTAGCAGGAGACTTTATTCATGATCTTAATTAACTAGTAACAACAACCATTTGAATTCACTATTAGAAGCTTAGTACAAGCATTGAATTCATTATAATATTAGTGATAGCTATATTCACAATAATTAGCTTGGCTTGGTAGCAAAAGCCTTATTCATTATAATTGGCGCCCGAACTTTTCTCGAACACGAGGTCTTGACAATTATTACCCATGTCTTCGCTACCTGAGACAACTTCAATATTTCACCCTAAGACAAGTTTCGGTGGTGATGGGATTAATCTCGACCATCTGCAAGAAGCCTGTGGGGGCTCACTTTGATATGAATGATCTACACGTACCCAGGCATTCTTCACAATTTCGTAATGCACCAGCTTCCTATTACTCTGAGTCGCGGGTCGTACCTGAGGGAGTTCAATCCTCTCAGCGAAGTAGAATGCTTGCCCATTTCGTGCCGCATGCAGGAACAATTCATTTCAATGGGTTGGAGGGATCCTTAAAGTTCCTCGAAGATCTGGAAGATCATTTTGATCTATACAATATTCCTGAAGACTGCAAAGTACAAATCGCAGGCACTTGCTTGAAGGATACCGCTAAGACCTGGTATCGGCAGTGGAGAGTGTCGAACCCGGATTCTCATTATGAGAATTTTCGTGAAGAATTTTTGGAGGTCTTTCCTTTCGGCCTCAGTCGAGCTAGATTTGCACAACAACTTTTTTCTCGTCAGCAAGGACCCAACGATAGCCCTGTTGCATTTGCGTTGGAAACAACACGCTTATATAACTTATGGGATCCACATGCCAGTCATGTTGACATGTTGGATACCCTATTGCAACAGCTCGACCCATTTTTACAAGATTTTCTTGAGGTTCGACACCCTGCTACAATTCATGAATACCTTCGCCTCATACGAACGTATGAAGAGCGACATGGCAAACATGGTTCAACTCACCATGCTCGGGCACCCCGCGAGGCTTATTACGAAAACCCTCAGCGGCATAATAGGCATAATAACTTTCAGCGCGAGCATGCACAAGTGCACACTTAAGCTTCATACGTTCCACCACACAGAAGAGTGGCAAACCAACAGGGAGTTTCTGAACAATCTTTGGGATATCGTACAAATGCACAGTATGCTCGACCCCGTTCCGATCCGCAGCATTCGGAACGTTTTCATGCTCAGGGCAATGATGATTTTTCTGCCCGTGCTGAGGGAAGAAGTAATAGATATGACAATGTAAACAGACATGCGGAGTTCCCGACGCAGGGGTTTCACGCAGTTTTCCTCATCGTGAAAATTTTCCCGATACCCGGCAGGGTCGATGTTTCAGACCGCATGATAATCCAACCAGGAATCCTTTAAACTTCCAAAGGAAGTAGACCAAGGGTCGGTCCTGCTTCCTGATACCAAGCATTCTGACCCTAAAACAGTATTAGTGACTGTCCAAACTCCTCAGTTGCCTGATGTATTCTTGACAATTGAAGATATTATTGTCGAGACAAAGTTCGACACTGGTTCTGAAATATCAGCCCTAAATACGAAGTTTTGCACTGACAATTTTCCTGCAATACACGTGCAGCCTGCGACGCAGTATTTGCGAGGTGCAAATAACGAAATCTTCAGTATCACAGGAACTGTCACATTATCTCTAGGGCTGGGAAAGGCTCGTTTTACGCATTCTTTCCTGCTTATAGACGAACTACCTGTGAAATGTCTAATGGGCATGGACTTTATTCATACGTTTCAAATAACTTTGAATTTCGTACAACATGTGATTTCCTTTCCGGAACCTATGGAAGTGATTCCTACGGTTCCTATGGATATAACGAGTTTGTTATTGAGTAACCAATTAAATGAGAGGCAACGAAACCAGCTTTCTCTACTTTTGCAGGAAAGCCCTGGTTTATTTTCTGATCAACCGGGTTTCACACAGGTGGTTTATCATGTCATTGACACTGATGGTTCGAAACCGAAAGCGACGATACCTTACCCTTGTGCTCCACATAAGAAACAGGAAATGCAACGTCATATTTCTGAAATGATTAAACAGGGCACAATAAGGGAATCAACAAGCGCCTGGGCTGCTCCTGCCTTTTTGGTTCCAAAGAAACAACCCAATAAATTTCGTTTCGTGACAGATTTCCGCAAGCTCAACCAAGTCACAAAAACGATCAATTATCCACCACCTGTCATGTCACATATTTTGCATGACCTGTCGTCAACCAAATGGATGTCAACCTTGGATTTGGCGAGTGGATATTGGCAGGTAGCAGTACATCCGGACTCTGTCGATAAAACAGGCTTTGTGACTCCTTTTGGGGCTTATGAATACCTGCGTATGCCCTTTGGACTAGCTTCTGCACCTGCTACTTTCCAAAAGCTTATGGATACGGTTCTCAGACCTGTTCTCGGTCCCCATGTGCATGTATATTTGGATGACATTATTATTACATCCGAGACTTTTGACGAGCACCTTTTTCTGCTTAAACAGGTGTTCCAACTCATATTCAATGCTGGCTTGTCGTTAAAACCTAGTAAATGCCAGATAGCGAGAAACGAGATTGTATATCTGGGGTTGAAAATCACTCCCCACGGCTTATTTACGGATAATGAAAAGATTAGGCCTATTGTTGACTTTCCTCGGCCTCAAACAGCAAAAGAAAAGTCACGCTTTCTGGGAATGACCGAATGGTATCAGCAGTTCGTCCCCGCTTATGCTACAATCTGTGAGCCATTGCATGCTTTGAAACGTAAATACAAGAAGTTTGTTTGGACACCTGAGGCTAACGCTGCGTTTGAAACACTGAAGTCTGCGTTGACTCAGCCTCCGGTGTTGGCTTTCCCGGATCATACTAAGGAATTTGATATTTATACCGACGCATCCGGAGTTGGTCTTGGTTGCGTTTTGTCACAAGCTGGGCATCCAATAGCTTTTGCGTCTCGTACTTTAGCCAAAGCTGAACGCAATTATCCAGCTACGGAACGTGAATGTCTTGCTGTTGTGTATGCTCTTGACAAATTTCAATGTTATCTTAACGAATTGACAGTTAACATAATTACGGATCATTCTGCCCTTCAGTATTTGAATTCTGCTAAGCACCTATCTCAAAGACTTATGAAGTGGGCTCTGAAGTTACAAGAGAGCAATATCAAAATTTCGTACCAGCCAGGTCATAAGAATCAATTACCGGACGCATTGTCTCGCGTTCCGATTAGTGGGATGCCCACAGAAACTACTCCTGGATGTCAGCCTTTACTTCTAATAGCTGATATAACATCCAGAGAGCAGATAATGGCAGAATTAATAAATGATCTAGATTTCGGGGATATATATAATTTTTTGCTTGCGGGTTCGCCCCTACAAAGTGATCCTTCTCTGGCTGGAAGGTCACAACATTTTGAAGTCATAGAGGGTCTTCTTTACTATACGAAATCTGGGACTACTAGGGCAGAGTTTCGCCCATGTATTCCGCGAACCCTTAGAATGGCCCTTTTAAACGAATTTCATGACAAACCTCTTGCAGGCCATTTAGGTATTCGCAAGACCCGTTGTAAATTGCGGGATGTTGCCTATTGGCCTGGCATGTACCAAAGTGTGCTCGCATACGTTCAATAATGTCACTTGTGTCAGATTAATAATTACCGTAATGTAAGACCGGCCGGTCCTTTGATTTCTAGTTCAAGTTCTTATGTTTTTGATATTATTTCCATAGATTTATTGGGACCTTATCCTTTATCTGTTAAAAACAAAGCTCGTTACGTTTTAGTATTAACTGATAATTTTTCTAAATGGGTTGAAGTTTTTCCCATTAAAGCCGCTACGGCAGAAGTTATTTGTAATGTATTAGTTAATGAAGTATTCTCTAGATATGGTGCACCTAATAAAGTAGTTTCGGATAATAGTCCTCAATTTATTTCTAACATTTCTGAAAGAACGTGTGCGAGACTACACATTAAGCATAAATTCATTTCCCCATATCATCCCCAGAGTAATCCTGCGGAACGCGTAAACCGCACGCTAGTGAAAATGATTGCTACATTTGTCATGGATCATCATGAACGATGGGATGACCACCTTGAGCTTTTTTCGTTCGCCCTCCGCTCGTCTGTTCACGAATCTACTAAAATTACTCCTGCAGAACTTTTTCTGGGCAGCAAAATTAAATCCCATTTTGAAAATTTAACGGGGATTATCGACGAACTAAACCAGCGACCAACTCCGCAATCCGTACGAATCATGGCAGAAAAAGCTCGTGTTGCAATGCTAGGAGCACAAGCGGCTCAAGCAAGATATTATAATACTAGGCGTAGGGAACCAGATCTTGTCGTTGGAGATCTCACTCTCGTGGAAACGCACTTCCAGTCTTCTGTTTCTCATACTTTAGTGAAGAAATTTGCACCCAGCTACGAAGGTCCATATCGGGTGGCAAATGTGTTTGAAAATAATATTGTTCTTGAAAAACCTGACAATCAATTTCAATACGTACACGTTACTCAGTGTCGCAAGTATCATGAACGAAATATCGATTTTATAATCAACCCTACTCAACCTTCTGTTCCACAGACTCAAGAGTCTATATCTCACGATCAACCGCCAGAAATTTTGGACGAACCAACAAACATTTTTGAAGAATCTCCCGTGATTTTTTCTTCACCCTCCCCTCCTCAAGACGGGTTTCCAAACACGCAACCTGATTCTCTCATGAGACCAAGGCTCGAATCAAGTTCTTCAAATACTAGTATTATTCCTTTCCCTCCAACCATTGCCAAGACTATTGCTGCACCATTTCCCGATAACTCTGCAACACCACAAGCTCCTACTTCCTTGAATACCTCGTCAGAGAGTATTCCTATAGGCAGAAATTAACATCGCCCTGCACGACCACTAAATTACAGCAGCGACTCAGAGGCTTCGGATATTTCTGATTTATCAGTTATGAACAATAATGTGACTATTCCTAAACGTCTAACACCTATTACAAACCGTCCAGTACCACCAAAAGCTGGGCGAAAACGTAACTTGTCTCCCCAATCTGCTTCGCCGCAACAGCGACGAAGGCAGAGATCCTTGCATCCGCCCGGGTTTCGCCCCTGGAACCTACGCTCAGGGCAAACAGGGCCGATGCCTGCTGCTACTCTCATGCCACGAGGGCGAAAACGAAAGCAAACGATGTGGCCGTAGCCACGTCCGTCCAAAAGAATACTGGAAGGACACCACGGCCCCCAGCACAAAGGTACTACATATCAAAAGCCTGGGGGAGCCCGTTCCTATCAGCCGCAGGGATTTCCGGACAGACAGACTTCGGCGGTTCCTGATCGCCGGACTTCAGCCGTTCCTGACCGTTCCTATCAGCTGCGCGGATTTCCGGACCGCCAGACTTCAGCCGTTCCTGACCGACGGGTTTCAGCCGTTCCTGACCGTTCCTATCAGCCGCTGGGATTTCCGGACAGCCAGACTTCAGCCGTTCCTGACCGTTCCTGTCAGCCGCCGGGATTTCTTGACCGACAGACTACCGATGATCCAGTCACGTCCTTAAAGAGATCTACGCCACCTGAATTTACCAGTCTGATTAGGCCTGGAAAACGTTATCGTACTAGAGTTTTTTATGCGTCCTCGAGATAAGTAAGTTCTCGTGGACAGGTTCTTTTCTCCGTTTGTTGTTTTCCTGCACGACCAGTTGGCGTGTCAGAATTTATTTTTATCGTGTGGGCCTATGCATTCTTTTTTGTGTATATATGTGTTTTTTTTTTTTTAATTTCTTCTATGTCCATCTACTAATCCAAATTTTTTTATATATATCTATGTGCTTAGGGGTAAAATAATAAAATTGTTACTGTTAGGCAGCTCCAGGCAATCTTCGCTGCTGATACAGTTGGTGTGTATTCAACGAATAATGAGAACGTAATTTGAAATTAAAAAAGTGATTCCTGCTAGGCAAAATAAAAGGAAGGTATGCCGATGCAGGTTTGTTTTGTTCAAAAAATACAAGTGTTTCACAGACGAATACAGATTTCTTGATTTTGTCATGCCAAGTTTGATATTGTAAATACTGCTGCCACCAAACAACAAAACAAAAAAGAGGTCGAGAAACGTCAATCAACGAAGTGTAAGACTTACACTCCAAAATTGATAGGTTTTTCGGAAAAAAAAAAAAAGGAAAAAAAAAAAGAAAAATTAAGGGGAGATGATGTAACGTATACTCTCGATTCACTTTCCTTTTGATTTTTACTATTTCTGGTTATTTTATTTTTCTATGTAAATTATCTTCTTACTGAACGAGATGTTATTTCTCCCGCTGAATGAGATCTGGCAATGAGTGTAAGTCATGACGTGGTGGTAGCCAGTATAAATAGGCGCGTTCAACGATACTGAGGGAGAGATTTTTGTTGATGTGTGTAGGGAGAGCGTTTGTTGTTGCACGGAGAGAGCGTTGGTTTATGTGAAAGAGAGCGTTTGTTGTTGTACGGGAAGAGCGTTTGGTTCTGTATAAAGAGAGTTCGTTTATGTGACAGCGAGAAGTCTCAATAATAAAGAATTTGTTGTAAGTACGTTTTTCTCAGTTCATAGTTACTGTCAGACCTCTGTCTGGCTGTTAGGTTTATTTCATTTAGTGTTATTAGTAACAACCAGCATAAGACTTTATTTATCTTAATTACTACTACAACATTACTACCAGTTATAGGTTTGTTCATTACTATTACTACACTACTAGCAGGAGACTTTATTCATGATCTTATTTAACTAGTAACAACAACCATTTGAATCCACTATTAGAAGCTTAGTACAAGCATTGAATTCATTATAATATTAGTGATAGCTATATTCACAATAATTAGCTTGGCTTGGTAGCAAAAGCCTTATTCATTATACACGTAGGTATATGCAATCAGTTAATACATGAAATTATGGTAAATGTGTACTTCGGCGTCCTAAATAATTTAGTCGGAAAAATGTCACTGCGTGGGGAAAGTACGACGTGCAATTTTTTAAGCATGCAAAATAATGATGAAAGGGGGCAGAAATACAGTAATTTAAGAGAACGTTAAATAATTTTGCCGAAGTATTTATTTGCGAGTACGATGGTGTGCAGCAGTTGGTGTGGGAGGCTTAAACGATGCTAACGACGACGTGAAGCTTCCGTGATTCGAAAGGGAGCTGAAGTTCGTAGTGAATGCGCGGAAGATTACAATAGGAGTGGGGTGTATTTTTCGGAAGAGTGTGATGCGTGCTGTAATCCTGCGCAAATGGAAGTAGTTCAAAACTCTATTCTTAGTTTTTGAGAAAGAAATGTGCGTAATGTCGTTATTATTAGTTTCACAATGTCTCCTAATGGAAAGAAATGTTTTCATGTACGACAGAAGTGCTGGGTAAGGAGTTTTGCTTCTGTGTAAAACCCAAGTTTTGGTTATGGTTTCGCCAATGTACATTGGAAGTTGATTTTTTAAAGCACTTCATTTGTAGTTGTGCTGTTATTCCGTACATCGTAGCTCATATTCTTTGTCCTGAAACGAATATTTTTGAAAATAAAGGAGTTTCTTCAATTCGGAAGCCGTAGTATGGCATCGAGGCCAAGAGCTTCTTGTCGTATTGTGCCGGATAAAGAAATGTTAAGCCCTGACGAAAACTGAAATGAAATATGGAGATTATCGACTTTGGAAAGAGCCACTAACACTGTTGAAAAAAGCTACTGACATCACTTACAATTCTGCGTAAAACGGACCTCTTTCCTCCAGCGTATTCCTACAAGACGCTTCCATGACTACGTACTGCTCAACCGCTTCCTGTTTTATTCTTCCGCCCGTTACTTGCCTTTTTCAACGAAGCTTCCATTCACCGGACTACACCTTGACCCCGTCGCTGTCGGTCGTCTTAGGTCTACCGCACGTACCGTTCCAAACCACCGTACTCCCAGGTAAATTCTTCGGACAATTTATTTCCTGTTCTCTAAAAATAATATAATTTTGAAACTTTCCCCATTATTTTGCATGCCTAAAAAATGTACGTCGCACTTTTCCCACACACAGTAAAAATTTTCCGACTAAATAATTTAGGACGCTAAGGTACACATTTACCGAAATTATTTATTACATATAGATTTATCTTTCAGAAAGTGTGCACACTTACGGTGAGTTTATTCAACTTGCTTCGGAAAGTTTGTTCTTACCATATGTGTGAACCTTTCGGAAAGTATGCACACTTATGGTAAGTTTATTCAACTTGCTTTATATGTACATATATAGAACAACAACCTCTCCCATTCACTGTCATTCTGTTTTAGTGCAAAAGTCTGGATGTCATTAAATTTTGCAAATTTTCTTGGTAGGTTTTCTCCCTACAGTTGCCATTTTCAGTCTCTGTCTCATTAACCTCAACTTCACTTTGATCCCCTGAAACCTTTGCACTAATAATTTCTTCTTCAGTAAATTCAGTAAATCACCATAACGTTCTGCTAAGCGGCGAACACTTATTTCTTTTCGAATAGCTTCAATAGTTTCACATCTTCTGCTAATGTCAAAAACTTCCTCTCTCGTTCTTCACTTACTTTCATGAAACTGCAGGAGCTCACGAATTTAAACTGCAGAAAAATGTGCTTTTTGCGAATGTCGAAAATTCGTCATGAGTACTGCACGTCTTCCGCTTCGTGCATATGGAGCTAGCTTTCTGAGAAATGGGGAGAAAGAGACCCGTCCATGGCAAAATAATTTCATTTCTGTATGCCAAACAATTAATCAATCAGTTAGGTTGAGCATATGCTGAAGGTCAGTACGGAAATAGATGCAGATGGCCGGTGGTCTAAGCGATGGCTTCTGATCATTCGTCCGATATGGCTTCGGGTTCGGATCCTCGTGAGGCATGGATGTTGTGTTTCTCTTACGGCACTCGCTCTCTCACTTTCCTGGGGTCAGTAGCCCGAAATTAGGGACGGGCGACTGCTTATATCCCACTGAGTTCCTCACGGTGGTCGTGAAACCTCCAATAAAGAAAACTGAGGCAGATGTGCTATGTGCCTCTATCAAAGAAGGGATCAGAAAGCAAACGCAGTTGTTTGCCAACGAAAAAATAACTGAACTAAGTTCACGAGCGACATTGGTCAGATTCAGGACAGTAAAACAACTGATTACTTACAGCTGAAATATTTTAAGCAGGAAAAGGAGTAATTAGTATGACTTGCAGTTTAAATGCACTACCGTCTCTCGTTATCTTACCATATTGGTTACTAAAATTGGGTAGCTCTAGCAAATCTTTTACAATCAATCAATCATGTTGAACTCTAACAGAAAACTGTTACAGACAGTGAAAGTTAACTGCAGCATTAACCGACCGCAAGCGGAAATTATGAACAGGATTCACAGGGACAAAATTAATCGACACCACAGCCGACGGGCAACATTTAAGGCACCATACCACTTTCAACTGACGCGGAAGTGGAGGATATGGAGCACTTACACGGGATATGGTGCTCGGCTTAAGTAATTACTGCCTCACGTCCAATTAAACTTTAACTCTTTTATTTTTCCCTAAGCATTCCACTGTACTTAAAACGAGCTCCATATCCCCTTATGTGTGCTCATATATATATATATATATATATATATATATATATATATATATATGTAGAGAGAGAGAGAGAGAGAAACTGGATGTTGTTGTAGATTATGTTGCAGCATAGTCTACAAAACAATCCAGCCCGAGATGTCGGTCCAGTATCCATTTATAAGATGTTCCGCTCCACGGCATCACAGAGAGATTCCACAGGGTTCAAATCCGTTGACTTTGGGAGTCTCTAAAGAGCTCTACACCCAGACGCCTTTTCCTAGAGGCATGCTTGGGTGATTGCGGCCCGGTGGGGTGGCGCATTGTTCGCTGGAACAGACTATCGGCCGTAGCATTTGCGAAGGCCATGAAAGATTGTAGCTGATCAGCCGGCACACGCTGGTAGAGCACGCCGATTAAGCACCCCTCCAGGCTCACTAAGGGACATAATGTGTACCATAAGAAGGCTCTCCAAACCATCTCAGAGCCACCACTGCCTTCAACAGAGCAGACCTGGCACGACGGGGCCATGCCTCATGCTGTTGATGCCTCACCCGTTTCCACCCGTCAGCTCGGTACAGCTTGAAACGGGATTCGCCTCTCCACACGACGTGGCAAAGCTATGCACATTTCCAGTTTTGATGTTCCAGGCACCAGGGGAGGCGTAATTTCTGATTACGATCAGTCAACAGTGTTACAAAAGAGGGGCGTCTGCTCGCGTAATCCAGGATATGCAGCGTGCTTCGTACTGCTCCCTCGCTGACGTTGCTTGGACCTCCAAACTAAACTGGGTGTGTTTTGTGTTGCCGTTGCCAAGCTGTTGGTCTGTTCGAGCGTGGAAATTCTACGTCGACCCCGGTCATCCATGGCGTGTGGTTAGCCCCCCTCTGGCTTTCTAGGCACTGGTACGTTCGTTGATGGTATATTCGCGGTACATCCTTGATATAGCTTCCCTCTGGAACTCCATAATGTTTCCACTTAGAATGACCCATCTGCCTTGTGCTGACAATGCGTCCACTATCAAAGTCGCTCAGATCACCACGTTTATCCTATGCTCGTCGATTGCGTTTCCCTGTTTAGAAATACCTACTGTTCCCCTATTGATAGTCTGCGTTCTGTTTGGGTCTGCCCCACTCTGCTTTGGAGATGCCCATTTCAACTGCCCACCACCCCTGTCTTTAATGTTTTTTCTGTTGAGTGTATATGATTTACCAAATTCATTTTCTGTTTCGTTTTCTGAAAATATGTTTTTTCTATTTGAAGGTAGGTGAAAAAATATGAATTTCCTCACTCCTTAATTTATCTCACTTTAAACATAAATTTTCATTGAAGTTCTTGCAGCTACCTTATACATAAAAATTTTAATTTTTTAGGAATGGTTTCGTAATTATTTCGATTTTGATTAGTCTCCAAAAAAGGAAAAAAATGGCATATTTGGATTTTCCTTCTTACTAAAATAAAAAAAATTAATGCCTCCCCGGTAGCGCAGTGGTCTAAGAGCTGGCTTCTGATCATTCGCTGGAAGGGGTCTGGGTTCGAATCCCGTTGAGGCATGGACGTTGTGTTTATCTTACGGCACTGGATCTCTCCCTTCCCTGGAACCACTGACCCTAAATTAGAGACGGCTGAGTGCTTATAGCCCATTTAGTTGCTCACAGTGGCCGTTAAACCCAAAATCTAAAATATCTTTTAAAAAAATCAAATTAACAATTCTGAAGTCAGCTGTCGCAATAAAATTCGTAAGAGTAGAATAAAATCTTCGACTGTGTCTTTGTTGGAGAACGTCCCATGTCTACTGCTTTTGCTACGAAAGTAATTGTTCTTAATTGAAATTTGCCCCGGATAACTAATGCTGCGTTCCTGAAACATGGATAAAATGCGATTCGTAACTTATTCTTTGAACACCGACAGTTTAGCAAAAGTTTAGACTCGTGTTCAAAAGACATTCCAACAGGATATTTTGTTGGTGGAACGCCATTAAATTTATGCTATGATAACCTCGATAACTTTTCCCAAACAGCGGACCGAAAAATTCCTCTTCTAGGACCGTCTATAGGCATTATTTCTCATGGAAATTTAAATATTAGCCTCTGCCAATTAGATATCTGACTTGTTTTAGCAGCTTAAAATAAACTATTTTAAAATGTTTCATTCAGTGCTTATTTAAAGGCCATTATATTTAAAGGTTTTTCCTAATATGAAGTTTATTTGAGCTAAATATCTGATTTCTGAAATTCAGTAAGCAAAAGAATTTTAAATCAAATACTACGCAATAGCATTCTATCACACTACATATATTTAGGGACTTATTTCAAAAACATTTATGACATGTCTCTGCTGCTGCTTTTTTATTTTAGCAAATCAGGATGCAATGTGACTGAGTTTTGATTGACTAACCATGCGGAGGGGATAAAACAATAAATAACTTCAAAACTGAGGTGAGTGGGAACAGCGTTTCAAAGAAGTATTAAATCTAGTGAACTATTAAGCATTTTCTGCCTTTCTAGGTTTGAAAACAGCAAACCTTTGAACAAGCAAGCGCATGCATGTTTCCAAAAGTGAACAAAAACGTTTCATTAGAAAATCCCGTCCGCTTAATGATGTTGCAGGACGCTGCCTTAGACATATTCTACTGAGGAGAAAGATTGGTAAAAAAATGCTTTATTTGAATTCTGTAATAAAATTAGTTTCTTAAAGAATAAAGGTCACTTTGGATGACATTTTCAACTAGCAGGAACGGAGAAAATTGTCTTATATTCTTATAAGGTCTTTTCCGATGTTCCCCAAATTGCATCGTATTGTTATCTAAAATAAAATGTTTATCTAAATTTATGAGTAGTAGCACGGATCAGTTGTTAGTTTGGGAATTACGATGTCTCAGACCCCAGCAAAATTAGTCTACTGATAAATTTAGTAATACTGTTAGTTTCGAATACAAAGTACCATTTTGTTTCGTATTAGGAAGCAATAATGTGAGCTGGTTAACATGAAAGTTTCCTTGGAGAAAAAATCGTGCGGTTCTGACATTGAAACATGAAACCGAAAATAAAATTCAGACTTCTGAAATCGTCATGTGTATACGCTAATATCA
Organism: Macrothele yani; assembly: GCA_039090855.1. Lineage (NCBI taxonomy): Eukaryota > Metazoa > Arthropoda > Arachnida > Araneae > Macrothelidae > Macrothele > Macrothele yani. Next base: position 117,965,097 of record CM077015.1, read on the forward strand.
ACTATCATTTGAAGTATACTGAAAGCAGTGAACAAAGCAGATGAAACATATATTTGTAATTTGATAACCAGAAAATTGATTTTCGTTACCCGCACGTCCTCACGTCTATGTAATTAATACTTTGCATGCAACAGCATTTCCTTCCAAAACCCATTGTATGAATGCCCTTATTAAATATTTTCGTGAATGGTTGCAATTTGTTGAATTCCTGTGGCACGCAGTCTTTCATACTACCCTATACTGTATTTCAGGTTTTGATTTCCAGAAGGTTTTACAATTACATAATGTACTTTTAATAAAGAACAGTGAGGACACGTATAGCCAAATTCTGAAAGAATACAAGTCGAAAACTTCGTGCAAAAGGATCAATCTGGATACTATGCAATATCGTCTTAGCACGATTTATTAACCCTTTAACCGGCCGGTCTGCGGGAACAAATTGTCGCCAAAATCACCCGAAGCTTGAACGCGTATTGTCTCCAAATTCCCTTCCTCTTTCGAAAAAACTGGTCCCATTTCGGCGGGATTTCAGCTTTTCCAACATAGCGATTGCTGTCCCCCTTCTCACCTCAGCGGGTGGAACGCAACCCTGTGACAGGGATTAACGATGCCATCAAGTGTCCTTTATGCTCCGTTCTATGACCCAAGGCGAGAACAGGAAGGCCAGTCTCCTCCAACACAATTCTTGCTGAGTCGGTAGGAAGAAAAAAAATTAAAGGAAAGAATTAACATGTAAAGACAGTGATGCCCACTACATTGAAAAAAAAAAAAAAGAAAACAGTTTTACATCCGCATACATTGGATTTAACCATAGGGGTTGAATCGTATGTAGACGGGAACTCACGTTCCCCTCAACTTCCGTTATCGAGAACACCCCCTGAATTTTTGAATAAAGTTTTTCACATAACATATTACTCTTTCCTAATTTTTTTTATTTCAAAACTTTGTATGTATAAAATTTCAATATTAATTCAAAATAATTATGTTCTATATTTTTCTAAAACCAAATATATCGATATGAAGTTACTTTTGTTTTCATACCACTGTGTGTTATGAGTGGCGCACACCCGGGCAAAACCCATAAGGTCCGTCCCCTTTCCCCACCCTTCCAAAAATTCTTGTCCATTGCTCAGATGAAGGAACAAAAATTACCTTATTCCAACGGATCCAGGAAAACTCGTACACTTTCTCATGCCGCTGAGAAAAGTGCAAACGGCGGAAAACTCGTACACCCTTTCAAGTAAGGGGATATACACAAATTGCGTTTCGGTCCGAGATTTTGACAAAGTGTACGAGTTTTCCTAGCCGAACAAAACGGAATGTACCAGTTTTCCTAGGGATCTCAATGGGTATGTAAGATCAAAATGGCTCAAGGTTTATGTAGAACGTTTCTGACTAATTTAATCTTGAGTTATGATTTTAATATCTCCCATGTGATAACAAGCAATAAAGGCTAATTAACAGGGGCTCAACGAATCGATATTCAGGTGCTGATCCTTTTAGAAGATTTTAAATTACAACCTTGATATTCCGTATTTCTAAACATTTTATAAAACCTAATAAAAGGCACTCAATGGATCACAAGCCACCTAGGCAGCGGGCCCTTTTAGAAGATTTTAAGTTACAACCTAGAAATTTCGTATTTGTAAACATTTTATTGAACCTAATGAAAGACACACAAAGGATTATTTCTCACCTATTTACAAGCCCCCTAGTCCGCGGGCCTTTTGAATAGATTTTAAGTTGCAACCTAGATATTTCGCATTTGTAAATTAAACAGTGACAAACGGTATTGATTTGGACATGTCTGCTGTAGTATAAATTCCACAAGAGCCGTAGCTCTTAGATTATGCAAACGATGTACGTGTAAAAATATCTCATTCCCTTCGTCACCTTCCCCTTTTAATTTTTTTCTTTAGTGAAGGAATGATGTTATTGTACCTTAATGAAAAAGAAACAGTTCCAACCCTTCTTACGAAACCACAGTATACATTTCAGGGAAACTTTTTTTTCTTTTTTCTTGTGGGGGGGGGGATTAATCTCTAGTAGGACTCCGAAGTGTACGGGGTACCCAGGATTCCCTACCACTCATTACCCATGCTCTTTTTCGGGAAACGATCGCACCATATCATATCGGTAAACGGTAAAAAATACCCCCGGCGAAAATAGCCCCCCTGAAAATACCCATGAAAATTTAAAAGCAGTAAAGGCAATGTTCCGGTGAGGCGATTTACCGGCAACCCTGCCACACCTCTTTCAGCAACTTGGAAAATTTCCACAGAAGAAAATTGCCACGTTTTTCATTAAAGGGTCGGGTACAAATTGCTGTTCCTCCGAAGAACACTTTGAATGTGTGACAATTTTTCCAGTGGGGTAGTTTTCTAAATTCCCGAGTTATGTGTGGCAGTTTTCCAAGGTACCTAAAGAGTGGAAGGAACTCTTTTGTTTGTCTGAATTTTTATGCGGGTTCATACGTGTTTAGGGCAACTGGCCACAAGAGTTCAAGGGGGGCTATAAAGATTGCCGTTTCTGAACCTATATTGAGAACTTAATTGGGAACTCCAAACGAATTTCGAGAAAACGTTCCATGTAAGCCGAGCGAGAATTGTACTTTAATTTGAAGAAATAAATTGCCGAGGATTCGAGGTACACTTGGTTTGGGGGGCTCTACCCCCAACTTCCGTAATATTATATTCTTGGCCGCTGGAGTTTGTCAGTGTATCCAGGATGTTCCTATTGAAGCGTCCGCAAGGTCCGTGGGCTGGGGGCGGGTACCACAAAATGTTAGAATGGACGTAGAGCTGTAAACATCAGTACCATGTTTTATATAATGATTCTGTACACGACCACGAATTTTCAGGAGGGTGGGGTGAATTCAGCCCCCTTCCCCCTCATGTGTCTAAGAGCTCTTCATGGATAACATCGAGGATACACTGACCGACTCTAGAGGTCCAGAATATAAAATTACGGAAGTTGGGGGTAGAGCCCTCCAAACCAAGCACCTCGTATCCCTTTTACAGACTTCACCAACTGACCGGGGCAGCGGGGAAAGGCATACATAGTCTGCCACTAAACACAACATGAAGTATAGAAATTGCGAGCAAATCCCTTACCTTGAACACCTGTTTGCACTCTAAACGGCCCAGAATATAATATTACGGAAGTTGGGGACCCCCCTCCCAAACTAAGTGTACCTCGGATCCTCGGCAATTTATTTCTTCAAATTAAAGTACAATTCTCGCTTGGCTGGCATGGAACGTATTCTCGAAATTCGTTTGGAGTTCCCAATTCAGTTCTCAAAATAGGCCCAGAAACGGCAATCTTTATAGCCCCCCCTTGAACTTTTGAAGCCAGTTGCCTTAAACTCGTAAGAACCTCAATGGAAATTCAGACAAATAAAAGAGCTTCTTCCCCTCGTTAGGCACCTTGGAAATCTGCCACATATAATTCGGATTTTTTACTGTCACGTATAAATCGGAATATATTTGGAATTTGGACTACTACCCCATTAGAAAAATTGTCACACATTCAAAGTGCTCTTCGGAGGAACAACTATTTGTGCCCGGCCCCTTAATGAAAAACAGGGCAATTTTCCAAGTTGCTGAAAGATGTGTGGCAGGATTGCCGGTAAATTGCCACACCGGAACACTGCCACACATCAGTGTTCCTGTGTGGCAGTTTACAGTGAACAGTTTGTTCTGGGGGTATTTCCTTCGGGGTAACTTTTACCGCTTTTAAGTTTTGAGGGGTATTTTCCCCGGGAATATTTTTTCCAGGGGGTATTTTTACCCACATCCTATCATATTATATGCAGAGGTTTTTAGGAAAGGAGTGCCTGACCCCAGTTCTTAAACAACCGTTAGAAATAGGAAGCTAGGAGATTTGGGCTAGAGTGCCCGATAGGAAAGTTACACGGAAGCGAGGTAGAAAGGGGGTGGAAGACACCCTTATTTATTACCGGGGTCCAGTACCCGGAGTCTGATGGCTTAACGTGCACATTGACGCGTCCGTGAAGGGCTCGGGTTTAAATCCCGCCCGGTGAGGCATGAACGTTGCGTTTGTCTTACGGCACTGGGCCACATTCTGATTTCTTATCTATTCAACACTGGCATGAGATCATTCTGGTTTCATGCCACTGTTCCCTTCCCTGGAATCAGTGGCCTTAAATTTGGAACGGGAGACAGCTTGTAGCTCATCGAGTTGCTCACGGTGGTCGTTAAACCTTTAATCAAAGAAAGAAAGAAAAGAAAGATCAGAATTATCGTTCTTTTGTTTTCGTTGTAATTTACACTTTTAGGACAAACGGCATAGTAATAACACAGGAAAAAGAACTGAGGAAGAGTCTCACATCTCTATAATACACTAAATATCTCAATTAAAAGGAACACAAAATTATGAGGGTCGTTATGAGTCACAATTGGGAATGTTTACATGGAGCAGTCAAATGGACGATTATTATACGGTCCCTTTATATATTTGTGTTCAGTTCTCTGGGTGGCCACTTCTCTTGCACCTATATCATCATTGTCGACTGTTATCATCCACTGTTGGAAGAAGGTCTCCCTAACTTTCCTCCATAACGATCTGCCTCAAGTCAGTCTTCTCCATGTCCCTCCCGCATGCTTTCGAATTTCATCTATCCATCTCCCATGCGGTCACCTTCTGGGTCTTTTCTAGTCCTGTGGAGTCCAGTCTAAAATTTCAGTTCAGCTTCGGTGGTCCGTTCCTCTGGCAATGCATCCAGCCCATTGCCATTTCAGGGATTTTGCACTGATCAAGCTGTCTTCCACTCATGTCATTTTCTTCATTCTCGAGATCCTCTTCTTTTCTTTCCTGGTTATATTAAGCTTCTTTTCAGTTGTCCGTATTTTTTTAAGCCTTTATTCGTTAAGGTTCACGTCTCCACTCCATATGTAAGCACTGGAAGGATGCATTAATTAGGCACTTTTCTTTTAAAACATAATAGCATATTGCTCTTTAAAAATTCACTGTTTCTTCCAAAAGCACGCCGATCAAGTTTTATACGCAGATTAATTTATTCATCAAAGGGACCATCGCTTGATATCTACTATCGAAGGTGAATGTAGGTATCCGTTATCTCCAGCTTCTCCCTATCAATCAGTAATTCTTTATTTCTTGTAAAATCATTGTACATCATGAATGGAATACAGGATTACACCATACAATACAAATCTGGAAAATGTGAATCCGTTTTTTAGTGTAAATATGGCATGGATGATAAGTCAGATAGTATCCGAAAACTTGAAAATGTCGTCGTCCCGGAGCGGGAATCAAATCCGCGTCTCCCGGATAGACTAGGGCGCTATTAGGGTGACGCGGGTTCGATTCATCAGGAAACGCGGGTTCGATTCCCGCAGCAGGACGACGAATTTTTAAAGTTTTCGGATATTATCTGACTTACCACCCACTTCGTATTTACACCAAAAAAAAAAAAATGATTCATATCTTCAAAATTTGCTTTGTACATCAGTTTTTTCTTCTGCAAGTTCATTTTTAATTCCACTTCTTCACTCTTGTCAGCAAGTTATTGGAACATACTCTGCAGTTTTGATGTGCCAGTTCCAAAAATGACAACGTCTTCAGCAAAACGAAGGTGAATTAAATAATCTCCATTGATCTTTATCTCTTTGTTTTCCCAGTTCAGTGACTGCATGACATTTGCAATGTGGCATTAAAGAGTTTGGGAGATACAAACACCTGATGACTAATATATTGTTTCAAACATCCGATGACTGATATGTTGATATCCATTTACCACTTTTTCTTATTTATTTAAACATATCAAACATTATGATTGTAACAAAAATTCTGCTGAAAAAGCCTAGGGAGCTTTGCACGAGTTTCATGTGCAGCACAATTTTTTTGTTGGTAATTGTCACTCGTATACAAAAATGAAATATCAAGCATTTAACGGAAAACGTCGTAAAAAGAGCTTAGAACTTTTTGTTCATGCAGGCATCTAAGGATTGATGTACTACTTCTCCTATCCCAATTTTAGAATGTATATTTGAATACACCTCACCTTAAAACTCCAATGTAAAAGCTAAATTTTGTTGAAAAGTCCAAGGCATAGGAATTTTGTAAGCGTTTTAGGTTCAGTCCGTTCTTGCTTCTTAATAACATTTGACTACAAGTTCACACTTACGAGATATTAAAATTGCTGAGTTTCTTCGAACAAGACTGTTGTGAAATTTTCAGAACTGTTCAATTTCCTTGTAACGCTAGGTAAAGTTCTGCCGCTCAGCAGAGGAAATGATCTGACTAGTTTTGTCGATTGCTTAGTTAAAATCAAGATATTTCTTAGTGAAATTAAAAATGACCACTTGTTTCTAACAGACGTAAGAAAACAACACACATCTGAGTATTATCTTGTTTTCAAGACGTGGGCATTTTTTTCTTATTTTCGAGGAGTGCGATTTTTTCTGTGAGCAATATTTCTGTGCGCATTCGTTATTCACATCGGATTAAACATAACAGACACGAGATTGTGCATTAGGAGGCGTGAGCTGTTTTTAAAATAAATGCAAGTGTTTACATGACTGTATTTATGAAAAATTAATCCTGTCTGATCTCGGGTACTGAGAACTGGCCACCGGAGAACTGGCCACCGGAGAACTGGACACATTGCAATTTCAGTGCCATAAAATTGTTCTGCATAAACAAATTTCGTGTGGCTATATTCCCCACTACTTGAGCAACTTCTGTTCATAATTTTTTTTTTTAATATTTCATTTTCAGTAAGAAATTTAAAATTTAGACATTTCCAAGATTTTCGGAGCTAAGACTAAGCGGAGAACTGGCCACCGGAGAACTGACCCCGGAGAAGTGGCCACCGGAGAACTGGCCACAAATTTTTTCCGTTGCCACGTCTCCCCGAGATTGGTTATCTGACACACATAAAATGTCCGTAATTTCGTATTTTCTTATTCACGATATTTTTCTATAAACTACTACTAAACAAATTCTCTGCGAGTATGAGCAAACCCAGGAAACTTGTCGGGTGTGGGTGGGGGGACTTAAAACCTAAAATATGAAATATGAAGAATTTCTGGTTCGATCGGGAGATTTCCAGCCATTACAAGCTACAAAGTAATCGAATTGTCTGAGGGCATCTGCTGCCTCAGGAAACTAGTGGGGTGGGGGCAATACCAAAAGCGTAAAATATCAAGAATTTCTCATTTCTTTTCCGATCGGGAGATCTTCAGCATTTACAAGCTGCAACACGACAAATTTTCTCAGCGCATGTGCACTCTCTGGAAACCTGTCGGCGAGATGGGGTTAATACCGAACGTGTAAAATATGAAAAATTCCTCGTCCGATCAGGTGATTTTTGGCATTTACAAGCTACAACTCGACACATTATTTGAAGGCATGTGCCTACTCCTGTGTATGTGGAGGGGGAGGGGGTAGAAACCGAAAGTGTAGAATATGAAGAATTTCTCTTCCGATCGGCAGATATTAACTATTTACAAGCTTCAACTCGACTAATTTTCTGTTCTGAGCGCATGTGCCTACGCAGCAAACCCGTCCGGGGGGGGGATTTCAAAAGTGTAAAATATGAAGCATTTCTCGTCCGATCGGCAGATTTTTGGCAATTTACAACTCGACACATTATTTGAGGGTATGTGCCTACTCAGCAAACCTGTGTGTGGGGGGTACCAAAAGTGTAAAATATGAAGAATTTCTCGTCCGATCGGAGATTTTCAGCATTTAGCAGCTACAACTCCAGACATTATCTGAAGGTATGTGCCTACTCAGTAGACCTGTCGGGGGTGGGGTGGGGTGGCTTGTAAATGCTGAAAATCTTCGGATCACACGAGAAATTCTTCATATTTTACAGTTTTTGTATTCTCCCCCCCCCCGACAGGTTTCCAGAGTAGGCACATACTCCCAGATAAGATAATACGTCGAGTTGTAACGTGTAAATGCTGAAAATCTCCCGATCGGACGAAAAATTCGTCATATCTTGCACTTTTGGTATCAATTCCCCCCCGAAGGGTTTGAAGAGTAGGCACATGTCATCAGATAATGTATCGAGTTGTACGTAGCTTGTAAATGCTGAAAATCTCCAGATCGGACGAGAAAGTTTTCATATTTTACAGTTTTGGTATTACCCCCACGACAGTATGCTGAGTAGGCACATGCCGTCAGAAAATTTGCCGAGTTGTCGCTTATAAATGCTAAAAATCTTCCGATCGGACGAGAAATTTTTCATATGTTGCACTTTTGGTATAACCCCCCCCCCCCCGACATGTTTCCAGAGTAGGCACATACGCTCAGATAATGTGTCGAGTTGTAGCTTGTAAATGCTGAAAATCTTCGGATGGGTCGAGAAATGCTTTATATTTTACACTTTTGGACCCCCCCGCCGACAAGTTTCCTGAGTCAGCACATGCGCTCAGATAATTTGCAGACTTGTAGTTTGAAAACCCTGAAATCTTCTGTTGAAATGTAGATCATAAACATTTTTTATAAAAATTACATTAATTATCGCAATTAAGAAAAGACGAAATTACGGAAAATGTATATGACTCAGATACCCAACCTCTGGGGGTCGTGGGAATAAAGCGGTCAAAAACGCAATTTTTATACGACCCCTTAAAAATTTTGTTGCCAGTTCTCCGGTGGCCAGTTCTCTGGTGGCCACTTCTCCTACACCCGTCTGAACTCGCTCCTCAAAATATGTAGGTTCAAAAAATCCAACTATGGGCAACTCGATATTAAGCTTTCTGATAAGCATAGCTTGTAATATTATTGAATTCTAAATAACATACAATGAATGATAGTCTGACTGGACTTCTGCAAGGATAGCGCGATTTTTTTCTCGCAAACCATTTTTCATCTCTGTGAATCTGAAATCATATGTGTTCAAAAGAATTAGATCAACTGTCTTCGTACAAAACATGCTGATTGACAACCGACCAACTATTTCCTCCTGTTAAATTAATGAAAATCGCTTTTGTGTCTTGTGTGTTTTATGTACTTTTTATTGCTCACACTTATATCTAACTATCTGTTCTCACTAATAGTTCAAATCGTTGCTGTTTTCATTTAAAATAGCAAAGCACTTTTGAAAAATCCTAAAATAAAGTAATTTTTGAAATTTAAATTTTGTTTTCATTACCACCTAATCAGAAATCTCACGTAAAAAAAAAATCATGTCATATTATTTCAATTATTTTTAGGTTGCTGTTGCAAACCGAAAAATCAGTTTCACAGTGGATTTCTTATTTCTTTAAATAAAATTGCGTTAATTAAGTATTTTAAAATTAAAAGATTGTGTTCCCGAAAGTAAAATTTTTTCTTGCCAAGTTGATTACAGAGAATTACTGAAATACTCTAAAGTTTTCCTTAAGTTTTAATTGTCGCATAACTACAGTTCAAGCTTCGTGAATTTATCTTTCCAAGACAAATGTAGAAACTGCAATGACATCCAAACTTCTCTCCTTTTAGATTCAGTGCCATTGTCCGAACCCTTTTAGCAGGTAATCAATCAGAAAGGATTAGTGTCAACAGTCCCGGTAAACGAGCAGTTTGAATAACAAAGCAAAGGGGGAATGCAATGTTCACTGTTAACCGGAGTTCGAGGTCACTCGGGTGAGCTGGGCAGTGGACAGATTGCGTACCCCGAGTTATTTCGTGCCAGCCGCTATGGGCCACTGAAACGTACCCCGAGTTATTTCGTGCCAGCCGTTATGGGCCACAGAAACGTACCCCGAGTTATTTCGTTCGAGCCGCTTAAAGGGTTAAAAGATGAAAATTATGTACAGGTTAAAAACACACACACATTAACACTTTCGCGGTGATGTTCATCTCATCTTCAGATGTACCAAAAGCTCGCCAACACGACGTCTTATATACACATGTGCACCATAGTCACGTGACAAGACAGGGATATTTGTGAACATTATATGCAAATCATGATGACGGTGAGTTGGGAGAACGAGATTATTCCAGAATTAAACACGTTATGCTACTTGCAACAATAATTTGTCACGAAATGTATGAATGAGGTGCTCCCAATTTCCAGATAATTCAAAAGGGGTGTAATCGTTACAACATTAGTTACCAAAGGCTGTGATATATACGCTTTCCATGCATAGTAGTGAGTGGGTAGAACAGGGGGTTGCTAGTAATTTGGTGTTTTGCCAGTCTGGGTACACAGCTCCAGAGTTAACATTCCTTGCCAGGTCTGTGCTGTGTAGGTTAGATTTTATACCATATTTATGCTCTTGCCAGCGCAAACCTACTTGCCGTTTTGTAGATCCTATGTAGTTGCTGTGGTCTCACCTGAGAATGGATCTACTATAAGAATATTGTAAACACCCCATTTTTGAAACATGTCAGCTTGTAGCGGTCTTTTCTAACATACGTTGACAGACATCTAGTGCTAACCCCAATACGTAGGTTATGTTTAAAGCACAGGCGAGATAGTACTTTACTGATGTACGGCATGTATTCAATTGAACCCACAAATGTCCAACTATCACCAGCTTCATGTCTCGCAAGAGTAGTGGAACGACGAATGGATGTTTTTCTACGGACGTAAATATCTTAGAAATCATGGTGCAGTAGAAACAAGCAAGTACAAAACATCTAAAGGTAGACCAGTTTTTATACGAGAAAACGTTATCCTACATGATTTGCCAAGCTTTCACACACCAACGAAAACTTTTCAAAGGTAACAGAAGAACAAAGGCTAAAACTGGAAAAAACAGAAGTAGAACGGAGGAGTTTAAATTAAATAAACTATGATCCCATGAGAAAACCTCCTTAGGTTATCACTTTTTGTTTAAATCCAGCCATGTTTCTAGTCTTATCAGAGCAGTCAATGCACATGGTAGACCTATCGATAAGAAGTAGTCCCGCACCAGGCTGTGAGAGAGTGCCTGAATAGTCTCTCTCAGAATACTTCACCTTGCTGTGGTGTAGAATATAATAAATACCCTTGATGTTGTACCAAAGTTGGTTTGCTTCATTATTTGGTACCTTACTTAACAGTGCAGTCGTTATCCTGCAATATTTGATTTATCTTTTATTTTCTTTCAGTAGTGCAGAAGAGTAAATTTTCGTCATTCCTATGTAGGCCTTTTTGGATCCATCAGGGGACATTACGGTAATGGAGTACACTACAGCACGTACAGATGCATCAGGTTTGATATCATGGCGCATGAAGTACTTTTGGGAAAGATCCCGTGAGAAAAAAGTGTTTGGAACATCTGTGGCGATTTGAAAGTAATTGTTTTTTTGCTTAATTTGCACCTCGGATAAACAAAATGTTGAAATTTCCTATGCTAATGGGATGGTAAAGAAAGAATAAATCCCACCAATAAAGACAAGCTGAAACGTGAGTCACTACTTCAGGGAAGCAATATGTCGAAAAACATCCACACGCTAAGCCATAAGTTAGAGTTGGAGGCACTATCGATAGCATCCATAGTTTTGTACAACTCAGTACCTCGATAGTGCATCGATAGTTTTGTACAACTCAGTACATCGATAGTGCATCGATAATTTTTCTCAACTATCGATAGTTTTACGTTTTCAATGATGTAAGTGTAATGTATTCAGCTTGTACCGATTGCATTGATGACTTGGAACGCTTATTTTTACTTCATTTATACTGGCGTCGAAAAGATCGAGCGCAGCCATATTTGATAATTGCGAATCTAAGGTTAACTCTAACCGAACGAGTAAATAGTGAAGATATGGGGATTTTGCACTCTGTTGTTCTTCATGTTAAGTAAAGTTGAAATCGAAAGTGTACCTTTCAGTCAGATAAAGACAAGGTCAAGAGCGTTGCTTTCCTGGTTTGCACCGGAAATTTGATCGTGCGTCAGATGCTGAAACAGTTATTTGTTGAAAGCAAGTAATCAGTAATAATGGATGAACGTAAAATATTTTTTGCGCAGCAATACTTTCTTTTGATGACATAGTATTGCAGTTGTTTTTCTCTTAATGGCATAGTATTGCAGTTGTTTTTCTCTTAATGGCATAGTATTGCAGTTGTTTTTCTCTTAATGGCATAGTATTGCGTCCATAGCATTACCATATTTTTCTTTTGATAAGGATTAGTTCTACGCAAAATGTAACCTTTACGAAAGAACTACAAAATGTCGGGCCATGCGTTAAATCTGAAATATCATTTAAATCGACAGCATCCAGCTGCTTGTTCGAAAAATCCTTTGGAAGAAAGTCTGACTGCCCCAATCCTATTTCCTCTTGTCTCCTCAGAAACGTTGCCGACATTCTATCGGTAGTTATCGATCGTTGTTTTTGACTATCGAAAAATAACGAAAGTTCTCCATCTGTATTTAAAATACCTACTTATGCCCTCTTCTGCACTTTAAACTAAGACTTATGAAAGACTTTGTCGCTGGAATCAACCATGCTGGAATCAGGTTCTACGTCAATTCGTCGCGTGCGTCAATTCGTTGACTGCGTCAATTCGTCGACTGCGACGATTCGTCGCGCGTCAATTCGTCGCCTACGTCAATTCGTCGCGCGTCAATTCGTCGACTGCGTCAATTCGTCGCGCGTCAAATCGTCGACAACGACGATTCGTCGCGCGTCAATTCGTTGCGGACAAATTCGTCGACTACGTCAATTCGTCGCGTTTACAGATTTTGGTTACATGCAAAACGAATGCAGGAAAACGTACGATTTCGAACGTCTTGCTCCCTGATCAAATTTATAAAGTTTGGAGACGCAGACAAGATAGGAATATTACGTTTTTCTTTGGCACTAAAAATACTAGACGGTAAACGGTTTTTGGAACGGGGCAGGGCCCAGTTGGTCAGAGCCCCCCATATATAAAATTTTCATAAAATCTACAGTTTTCAATTCAGAACCACCAAATCTGGTATACTATCTCGTGGTATTCTAACTTAGGCTGTAGACGGTTTTGGGAAGCAGGTGGAGAGGGGATGGGTAGAGCCCCCCCCCCCTACAGAATTGCCGTAAAATATAGTTTTCAATTTAGAACTACCAAATTTGGTATATTATCTCATGGTACTCTAACTTAGACGGTAGACGGTTTTCGGAACGGGTCAGGAGCCCGGTTGGTCAGAGCCCCCATACACAAAATATTCGTAAGATCTACAGTTTTCAATTCAGAACCACCAAATCAGGTATCCTATCTCATAGTACTCTAACTTAGACGGTTGTCGGTTTTTGGAACGGGTCAAGGCCCGGGGAGTCAGAGCCCCCCCCCCCCTACATACAAAATTTTCGTAAAATCTAGTTTTCATTTCAGAACCATCAACTTTGGTATCATAAAACTCTAACTTAGACGGTTTTTCGAAGGGGTTGGAGCCCGCGGGGTCGGAGCCCCCCTCATAAAAATTTCGTAAAATCTATAGTTTTCATCTTAGAACCACCAAATTTGGTATACTATCTTATGGTACTCTAACTTAGACAGCAGACCGTTTTTGAAACGGGTCAAGGCCCGGGGGTCAGAACCCCCACATACAAAATTTTCTTAAAAACTACAGTTTTCAATTCAGAACCACCTAATCTGGTATACTATCTCATGGTACTCTAACTTAGACGCTAGACGGTTTTTGGAAGGGGTTGAAGCCCGGGGGTCAGACCCCCCGAATAATTTTTTTTTTGTAAAATCTACAGTTTTCAATTTAGAACCACCAACTTTGGTATACTATCTCATGGTACTCTAACTTAGACAGTAGACCGTTTTTGGAACGGATCAAGGCCCGGGGGTCAGAGCCCCCACATACAAAATATTCTTAAAAACTACAGTCTTCAATTCAGAACCACCAAATCTGGTATACTATCGCATGTTACTCTACCTTAGACGCTAGACAATTTTTTGAAGGGGTTGCCGCCCGGGGGGGGGGTAAAGCCCCCTCATATAAAAATTCGCAAAATCTACAGTTTTCAATTTAGAACCACCAAATTTGGTATACTATCTCATGGTACTCTAACTTAGACGACAGACCGTTTTCGGAACGGGTAAAGACCCGGGGGTCAGAGCCCCCCACAGTTTTTAATTAAGAACTATTAAGCATGGTATCATGAAACTCAACCTTAGACGCTAGACAGTTTTTGGGAGGAGTTGAAGCCCGTGGGTGAGAGCCCCCCCCCCCCTCCGTCGTAAAATTTTCGTAAAATCTACAGTTTTCAATTTAGAACTACCAGATTTGGTATACTATCTCATGGTATTCTAACTTCGACGGTAGACAGCTTTTGGAACGGGTCAAGGCCTGGGGAGTCAGAGCCCCCTACATACAAAATTTTCTGAAAAACTACAGTTTTCAATTCAGAACCACCAGATCTGGTATACTATCTCATGGTAATCTAACTTAGACGCCAGACGATTTTGGAAGGGCTTGCAGATTTTCTTGTGAAGGGGGTAAGGACCCCTTTCATAAAAAAATCGCAAAATCTAGTTTTCAATTTAGAACCACCAAATTTGGTATACTATCTCATGGTACTTTAACTTAGACGGTCGACGGTTTTTGTGACGGGTCAAGGCCTTAGGGTCAGAGCCCCCCCCCCGCGCACACACACAGACATACAACATTTTCTTAAAAACTACAGTTTTCAATTCAGAACCACCAAAATTTGTATCATGAAACTCTAACTTAGACGCTAGACGGTTTTTGGAAGGGGTTGGAACCCCGAGGTGAGAGCCCCTCCCTCCTCATAAAAAGTTCGTGAAATCTACAGTTTTCAATTTAGGACAACCAGATTTGGTATACTACTTATGGTTATCTAACTTGGACGGTAGACGGTTTTTGGAAGGGGCCGGGGCCCGGGTCAAGGTAGCCCCATGCAAAAGTTTCGTAAAAAGTTCCGTTTTTTACTCTTAAGAATTCCTATCTACGTTTTAAGGCGCTCTTTGGCCCTTTGAGGGCCTTGCACCATAAACCATCAACCAACCAACTAACCAACCTACGGTCTAATTTAGGGACTGTAGATAACAATAAAGTGCAAAAATATGCGTTTAATGGTGTATTAAAAACACAAATCTATATAGTTTAGCTTTCACTACGAACGAGCGGCTTATCAGAAAGAAATATAATGTAATGTAAAAAGAGAGTTCCAGATATTCAAAATTAAAAACGGTAAGAAAAAGATGATCAATGCCAATGTGAAGTCGTATGCATGCGACATCACATAGATACATATCATTTCTGTGTCGCGGGATTCACAGAAGCACACGCCAGATGTACGGCAGTTCTATAGAGGTTTCCTAGAAGGTAAGTATTCCCATTCCTTTTTCTTTCTTTTTTGTTTCGCAAATTTAAATTAACTAAATCAAAAAATTTAAAATAAGTTTACTGGAAAATTGCAGGAATATCTTTTTCATTCATTAACTTTCACCCGCTGAACTTGGTGATTCCACAAATAGTAATATGTACCTGGCAAATAACTGGTATCCCTGCTAGTAGAAATTATATTAATGATTTATTTGCGTCTAGTTCAATCTAGTATGTCCATAAGAGCGTTTGGGGCCGTATGAAAAATACATTTCAACGTGTACCGCTACGGCGGCGGAGTCATCTAGGCGCTGGCTTCTGACCACTTGTCGAGAAGGATCCTGGTTAAAATCCCGGTGAATCATGGACGTTGTGCTTGACTTCTGGCACTGGCTGTCCCCCTTCCCAGGAACCAGTGGCCCAAAATTGGGAACATCTGACTGCTTATAGCCCACTGAATGTATCACGGTGCTCGTTAACCCCCCCCCCCCAAAAAAAAGATTACGACGTGTCCATTGCTATTTGTTGTGGACCGTACAAAAAGTATGTTTTTGATATCAACGTGTCCACTTCCATGTAGGCTGGCCATAAAATGTTAGGGGACCGTACAAAATTGCACTTTTGTTTTCACCTTGTCAGCGCTTCGGTATATGGTTGTAGTATACGTATATATAGTTGGGCCATTTCAGCACGAAGTTTGGTTTATATAGAAAATCAAGATAATGTTGCATTTTTACTCAGCTACAACACATTAATCCCAAAGGCTATTTGTTGAAATCTTTAATCCGCCGTGTTCGTATTCACAACGTTAACATAACATGTCAAGTTATTAATGTTGCAGTTTTACCCTGTCACAAAACTTTAGTTACAAGACCTTAGGCGTAAACTTTTTTTAGGAATTTTTAGTCCGACGTATTCATAAGGTTTCGATAACATGTCAAGGTTATGGCACTGCGTTTTGACTGAGGCACAAAAATTAATAAACAGGCCTTAAGCCTTTTTATCAGTTTTCAATCAACCGTGCTCATATACATAAAATTTTCAGAGAAAGTCAAGTTTACTGTATTGCGCATTTACTCGAGTACAAAACTATAAACAGCCATTAACTTTCACCCGCTAAACTTGGTGATTCCTCAATTCATCAATTAACAAGTCTTTTAAGTGATTGTATGATATGGTCATATTGATACTGTTTGATGACAAGTCAGGTTAATGATGTTGCACTTATTAAAGACTTAAAAAGGTGTAGAGGCTAGTAATTATTATTTTAAGTCTAAGTAAAAGCTCATTTTTAACTTGACTCGTCATGAAATCCTTATGAATATGGCATTTATTTTACTTTGTACATTTTAAAAAGCGTATGCATTTTTTTTTTTGGCATTTGTTTTATTTTGTGTTGTACTTGTTACATAGCGTTTCGCATTTTTGTAATGCTTCTGACTTGTGATTGCATTTTGAATTTTTATTTGTTTCACATTTTAGATTACTTTTTGACATTTTATGTTTTTGACATGCTATTTTGAAAAATTTGTCTTTTTTAATTTTGCTTTGTGTTTTACATTCTTGCATCTTCGGCGGAATTACATTCTTGAAAAATTCAAATACAAGTTAGTAAAAGGTATAATTCAATTAGTGAGAAATACCAGCACATTTTAGTAAAGGGTAGAATTATATGAAATTCCTCTTGAAAAGTCCAGCATGTTAACATTGTCTCTGCGCACCAAAGAAGTTCGAAAAATCTTTTTATCTTGCCAGCGTTTCTCTTCTGGGTGGATTTGTTGGAATCTGTGCTATCACTCTTTCGATTTTAGCCATAGTTGTTCTCTGCTCTTTCGCAATTTCACTGATTATTTCGTACAGTCACTGTTTTTTCTCTCCCAGAATTGTATTCCAGCGTCTGTCTAATCTTTCAAGTTTTTTTTGTGTTCTGGGAAAGCCAAATAAATTGTTTTCACTTACTGACCAAATTGTTGGCGGGAACAGCGGAGGGCTTCTGCTCGGATCGTTTCTTCTGCTTCCACGAAATTTTCCAAGAACATAATTTTCCTCAAACCACTGAACTACAGAATCTGCATATTCTAGTAAAATTGATTTCACTTCTTCAAAAGCAGCTGGAATTTCATCAGATGAAAAAAATGCGAGTGCTTGCAAATGTCTGACTTTGAGAGCAAACTCACTGTTTTCCCTATATTCCAAGGTTATGCCAGAGGATGGATATTCCTCAGCACATTTTTTTCCGAGATGAAACCAACAACATTTGTGTGTGCTGCTTCCAAATTCCTTTTTAGCAGCATTATAACGATAGCTATTTCAAAATCTATTATTATGCGTATATTGTGGTGCAAGCTGAATATCATAGTCTGATGCATAGTCTTGTAAATCCTACAAAAATACTGTATAATAGTATTATATTCTTTATACTTGCTGGAAAGTAACCCATAAACTAGTGGGATAAGTCTGTGCATCTCTGGATTCGTTTCAACCATAGCATGAATGGAACATAATTGCCTAAAAAGGGTTGGACAAGTTTCATATGTCCCATCCATAATCCAGAGGGGTGCTTCTTTAAGCTTTCGTAAATTATTCTCTGTTAAAAATAAAATAATTCTTTGATGTCCAAATGCGCTATCTCTGCCAAGAAATTTTGCACCATCTTCTCCTGTAAATTTATTGGGGCATCGATCCGTTCTGAAGTCGTAGGCTACGCAGGAATGTCTTGGCATGTCTTCTCTTTTTTACAACTTGTCTTAGTGTATCCATATTAGGCATGTAAGCTGCATTTACTGTAGCCATTGATGTTGTCACGGTTTGAATAATTTGTGCAGGGGCTTCGTCCGTATTTCTCGCTCGTTCTTTTATTTGCGCTCTTGCAACAGCAACATCACTTTTCTCCGGTCTTGGAGCATGATTATGTGGTTTCTCATTAAGCATCCTGTGTTCACCTCCAATAAGAATAGTACTAGCAAAGCCAGTACAATTTCCACAATTTCTTTCAATACAGTGACAATACTGTAAATCACCTCGCACTCTGTTATGCCAAAATAAATACCCTTTCCATTTCAGCAAATCATTTTCTTTTTGTGAGTTAACTATTTATGTTGCATTCTTCATCTGCATAGTGCCTTCGGGAAACAATGCACTTTCTTTTTCCACTATATTTAGAATGATATATTTCCACTATTATCACTTGACAACGCAAAACAAAGGTTTCAACAAGCACGTTCTCTGTTCCCCAGTCAACTACGAACTAATGAGCAACCATTCAATAAAACACTCAGAATACAGACAATCACGTGAAGCTTGTTCCTCCAGTTAGGGTTTAAGCGAAGTTCAAGATTTTCGTACCTGCGGTCACAAGAAGTGGTTAATTTTAAAGATCGGCATCTTATCTTTTGTTTTTCGAAAACGCAGAGGTACATGTACTTTACCGCTGGGACGCTCTAGGCGGGGGATCAACAGATGCGAAGAACCCGGGAGCCAGGTTCCGGAGGCGGCAGCAGGCGCGGACTGGGCAGTGGAACTCTGGGCCGGTAGGCGTCATGCTAATTCTCAAAAATAAATTCAAATTTTTTGTGCTGCACCATGCGTATGAAAGAAAATTGTTATACTGAAAAGACAATTTGTTTACCCCGTAACATATTAAACGAAACCTACGTCCCTACGTGCCAAATGATCTGTAAGCCAAACACAGTTTTTCATGCAACACCTTCCCCGACTTTCTAAGTTCAGATCTGTCTCGTTCGACTTATTTCCTGTACCGCCCCTCTCTTTCGCTAATTGCAGTTAATTGCCGTGAAATTGGTGTTTTATGTTGGCGTGTATTGCCGTCTGTCCTGAAGACTATAGTGAAAGCGGTGAACCCCAGGGGAAAAGTATTCCATCAAAAGCAACAGAAATCCAATGCGAGAGCAAAACTTTGTTCGTTGGCATTACATCCAAGCAATTTAGGCGAAGTAGGAAGTGTGTTTTTCTACTACGACACCAGAAGTTTGTCGCGAATGCTTAGGCAATTGCGATACAGATGTGTCCTTAAGACTTCTCTTTCAAGACGTCGAAAGGCCGGCACTAGGGGATGGGGAGGGATACAGTGCGGATGCTCTTTTTTGTTGCAGTTAGAAATTCTTAAGCTCATTCTTCCTTAAAACTTTGCCTGGTTACCAGTAAGTACTGTCTCATGCCTCAACCATTGCACAGATTTGTTGTTTGTGTTTTCATTCTTTGAGTTAACAGCGGGAAAATATCTGAACTGCGTTGTTTCAGTTGAAATTTTTTTTACTTCAGCAACAGGGCTTCACGTATAATTGCAAAATACTTCGATAGAATAAACATACCTTACATAAAGAGTTTGCATGAGAAAATAGATTAATAATAAGGAAAATATTCTAAAACCAAAGAAAGAAATTGCGGAGCCGAAAAAGCTAGGTAGAGGAAACAAAAGGCTCTAAGAAAAAGTTCATATTTAAAGAAACCTGTAGTCGCTTAATGAGTAAGTGGTATAACTCAATACAAAATCATGTGCTGTATTTGAAAAAATATATATAAGCAAGTAGGCATCGTGACTGTCCACAGTTTCCCCTTTTCATCCTGTCGACATTACAACCACCACAGAAAAGAAAATAACAAAAACATAACAAAAACACCCATACAAAGTAAAATGCCCAAAACATAAAAAGAAGTAACCACACAAAATGAAATGCCCAAAACATTAAAAAAACTGCAACCACACGAAACAAAATACCCAAAACATGGTAAGAAATTCTGTTGAAAGCACAATGAAGGTATACGATAGGAGAAATATATGTTTTTAAAACTTAATACAAGTGTCAAAACTGAAATAAAAAGAAAGAAAAAAGAAATATTCCAAATTTCATTGTTACTTTAGATATTTTGACCTGTTGACATTTCGTAAATTGTACTTGCACTCGGTCAAAAAATATTACTTACAAGGACTCTTTAGTAACTTTTAATCGCAGTGGTCGTATTTATAAGGTTTGCATAACAAATCAAGTTAATTATGTTGCGCTTTCACTTAGGCACCAAATGCTAATTATTGGCAGCTAGGCCTAGGCCTTTTAAATAATTTTTGATAAGCGTAACACTCTTAAATTGATTTGTCATGCAAACCTCATATAATCACAGCATTATAAAAATTACTATAAATGCATATGCCTAGGTCTCGGGCGTATCTATTAATGCTTTGTGCTCGAGTAACATTTAAACAGAATTCATTTTATTTTCTCTGAAAACTACATAAATATCAGCTCAGAGGACTGAAAACTATCAAAAATCTCTATGCCTAAGATCTGTTTAATAGTTCCAACCTCAGAAAAGCGCATTGCTAGAATCTTGGACTTCTATGAAAACATTATGAAAATTAGCACGGTACACTGAAAATTGCTAAACAAGCCCAGTCCTAGGGCTTTCTAATTATGGTTTTGTACCTGACTAAAAGTGTAACATAATCTTTAGTTCTTACTAGCAGGGGTACCCGGTATTTCCCAGGTAAATATTACTATTTCTAAAATCACCAAGTTCAGCGGGTGAAAGTTAATGAATGAAATAGCTATTTCCGTAAATTTCCAGGAAACTTATTTAAAATCTTTTGATTTAGTTAATTTAATTATACGAAGCAAAAAAGAATTTACATTATTTACATTACATTGTATTTCTGCCTGATAAGGCAACCGTTGGTGGTGAAAGCTAACGTTTATTAATTTGTGTTTTTAATACACCATGAACCGGATATTTTTTCACTTTATTGTTATCTACGGCCTCTAACCTAGACCGTAGGTGGGGTAATGGAGTGCTGTATTGGGATGCAGTTCTTAAGAGCAAAAATTGTAATTTTTACGAAAATTTTGAATGTACCCCGTTCACACCGGGCACCGACCCTTTCCGTCTGCGGTCTAAGTTACAATACAATGAGGTAGTGTACTAAATTTGGTCGTTCTAAATTCGAAACTGTAGGTTTTACAAAAATTGGCATGGGGGGGGGCTCTTAACCCCTGGCTCCAACCGTTTCCAAAACCGCCTCCATTATCAGTTAGAGTACCATGACATAGTATACCAAATTTGGTGGTTTTAAATTGAAAACTGTAGATTTTACGAAATGTTTTTATGGGGAGGGCTCTGACCTCGTGCCTGACCCGTTCCCAAAACCGTCTACAATCTAAGTTAGAGTACCATGAGATAGTATACCAAATTTGGTTGTTCCAAATTGAAAACTGTAGATTTTACGAAAGTTTTTTATGGGGAGGGCTCTGACCCCGTGCCTGACCCGTTCCCAAAACCGTCTACAATCTAAGTTATAGTACCATGAGATAGTATACCAAATTTGGTTGTTCCAAATTGAAAACTGTAGATTTTACGAACATTTTTTATGGGGAGGACTCTGACCCCGTGCCTGACCCGTTCCCAAAACCGTCTACAATCTAAGTTAGAGTACCATGAGATAGTATACCAAATTTGGTTGTTCCAAATTGAAAACTGTAGATTTTACGAAAATTTTGTATGGGGGGAATGATCTAACCCCCTGGCCCCGACCCGTTCTGAAAATCGTCTACGGTCTAAGTTAGAGTACCATGATATGGTATACCGAATTTGGTGGTTCTAAATTGAAAACTGTAGATTTCAAGACATTCTTTATGGGGGCTCTGAACCCCGGGCTCCGACCCTTTCCAAAACACCATCTACCCTCTAAGTTAGAGTACTATGAGATAGTATACCAAATTTGGTGGTTCTAAATTGAAAACTGTAGTTTTTACGAAAAATTTTTATTGGGGGGGGGGGCTCTTACCCAGGGCCCGACCCGTTCCAAAAACCGTCTACCGTCTACGTTAGAGTACCATAAGACAGTATACCAAATTTGGTGGTTCTAAGTTGAAAACGGTATATTTTACGAAAATTCTTTGGGGGAAGGGGTGGTTGCTCTTACCGCCCGGGCCCCGATCCGTTCCGAAAACCGTCTCCCGTCTAAGTTACAGCTTCATTATACCAAATTTGGTGGTTCTAATGTGAAAACTATAGATTTTACGAAAATTTTGTATGTGGGGGCTCTTACCCCCGCGCCTTGACTTATTCCAAAAACCGTCTACCGTCTAATTTAGAGTACCATGAAATAGTATACCAAATTTTTTGGTTCTAAATTGAAAATTTTAGATTTTACGAAAATTTTGTCGGGGAGGGCATTCTAACCCCCTTGCCCCAACGTGTTCTAAAACCGTCTAAGTTAGAGTACCATGTTATAGTATACCAAATTTGGTGGTTCTAAATTAAAAACTGTAGATTTCACGAATTTTTTTATGAAGGGGGGGGGGCTCTGAACCCCAGGCTCCGACCCTTTACAAAAAACCGTCTACAGTCTAAGTTAAAACACCATGAGATAGTATACCAAATTTGGTGGTTCTAAATTGAAAACGGTCTATTTCACGAAAATTTGTACGGGGGCAGGCTCTAACCGCCCGGGCCCCGACCCGTTTAAAAAACCGTCTACCGTCTAAGTTAGAGTGCCATGATATAGTATACCGAATTTGGTGGTTCTAAATTGAAAACTAGATTTTACGAAATTTCGTATGAGGGGGGGGCTCTGAACCCCGGGCTCCGACCCTTTCCAAAAACCGTCTACAGTCTAAGTTAGAATACCATGAGATAGTATTCCAAATTTGGTGGTTCTAAATTGAAAACTGCAGATTTTACGAAAATTTAAAATTTTGTACGGGGGGTAGGGTTGTTCCGACCCCGAGTCCCGACCCGTTCCAAAAACCGTCTCCCGCTAAGTTAGAGTTTCATGACACAAAATGTGGTGGTTCTGAATTAAAAAATAAAGATTTTAAGAAAATTTTGTATGTGGGTGGGGGAGGGGTCTTACCCCCGGGCCTTGATCCGTTCCAAAAACCTTCTACCGTCTAAGTTAGAGTACCATGAGATAGTATACAAAATTTGGTGGTTCTAAATTGAAAACTATAGATTTTACGAAAGTTCGTGTGTAGGGGGGTAACCACCCTTGCCCCGACCCGTTCTGAAAACCGTCTACCGTCTAATTTAGGTTGGTTGGTTGGTGGATTTTAGTGGCGCAAGGGCCAATTTTGGCCAAAGAGCGCCAGACAAAGAACTATCAGCCACAGATTTTTAAAAGCGTGGAAAATGATTAAGAGCAGACAGGCTTGGTAAAAGTTGAAAAAGAGTATGATGAAAGCTGTGAAGACAAGGTAGTTAATTAGGTTTATATAAAAATTTATTAATTTACTATTATAATTATAATTATTACTTTTTTTTTTTTTTTAAACACAACTACACAAAGGATGAGTCACTCTCCTCCCCCCACACTCCTCTGCAATGCTGGCAGAGGGCGGGGACGAACTGTCACTCTCCTCCCCCCCATGTTCCTCTGCAATGTTGTTTGAGGCTGGGGACGAACTGTCACTCTCCTCCCCCTATGTTCCTCTATAATGTTGGTTGAGGGTGGGGACCTCGCTGAGGCCGAGACAGTTGGATGGACACTGCACACCTTTGCGGATTGAGGGCCGGGTCTTCCGTACGTGCAGGCTTTCGGCTGGAAACTGGAAGAGATGGTCGGCTGCAAAAGAGAAGGCCCAGAATCAGGTATTCGAAAAATCTCGAGCTCAGGGAAAAACACCTGTGTCGCTTGGTCAGCTGTAGATCGCTTGGCAAGGGCGGCGAGAGCTACAGGGCGCGGAACAAAGGGCTGCACGGGTTGTGGCAGAGACTGAACTACTGCGGCAAAAGTACGCTGTCGGGTGGTGGGTATACCCAACTTGGCCTTGGCAGCAGGGTACGAGAGGCCCTCCAGGGTCTTGAGGCGCTGGATCGCCATCTCGTCCTTCCATTTCATACAGTTGCGGGAGTAAGCTGCATGGGCCTCACCACAGTTAACACAGCAGGCCGCAGAAATGCAACCATCCCCGTCATGTTCACTGGAGCCACAATTTGCGCAACGAGCGGAACTCTTACAGAATCGTTGTGAATGCCCGTACCTCTGGCACCTGAAACAGCGCAGAGGACTGGGAATGTACGGGCGAACTGCACAGACCAAGTAGCCAGCCTTGATTTCGGTCGGAACTTTCGGGGAGTTAAAAGTCAAGATTACATTTTTAGATTTAATCAAAGAGCCATCACGCCGGAACATCATACGACGTGCAGCAAGAACACCCTGATCCGCAAGTTCAGTCACCAATTCGTCCTCACTGCATGGCAAGAGATCAAACTCCGAAATAACACCCCGAGAGGTGTTAAGAAACGGGTGAGGTGTCACTTTTACAGGAATGCCTTGAAGACTAGTGAGGTGCAGAAAAGTGTTACTCTGAGAAACACTGCAAGTTTGGACAAGCAGGTCCCCAGAGCGAAGCTTCCTCACAGACTTCAAGGGGCCAACTGCAGCGTCCAAAGCTTTAGAAATGAAAAAGGGAGATCTGGTGGACAGTCTCTCATTCGGATCGATGGATTCTACAAGTAAGTGTGTAGCATGCGTAGTCACAGCAATCGAGGGGAGACGACGCTTCGGAGCGACTGGTACAGCTGCCGAAGAAGAAGTTCCACATTCTTGGTCCAGGTCAAGGTCTAAAGATCGTTTAAGGTTATGAGACTTGGTAGGTTGAGAAGACGAAGGAGAGTCAATGTCAACTATCATTTTCTCAGGCGACTTAAATTTGGAGTTTTGTTTTTTGTGTTTACCCATGGAAAAAACAAGGAAGATTCGTCTGCAGACTACTCCACCCACCACCGAGCCCTACAAGGGAGAACTGGAGGTCTGCAAGCCAAGAAAATGACGCTGGACATAGTTCTGGAGCTTATACGTCGCAGATATAGTCCGTTGGCTGTGATCACACGCACTCGGCGGACACTTCGGCCTCCGGGTACCGTCATGCCAACGCCTTTGGCATGATCCCACAGCCCCCGGGCTCACCCTGCCGTGCTATACGACAAAAAAGCCGCTAAAGCCCTGCACACAACTTGGTACAAGACTTCTGACTAGAGGTGGGTTAGTCTCTAGCCTCCCGTTTACAGCGAAGCCGGGGTCGAAGAGGAGTGTTGGTACACAGGAGGCACTTATCCGGTCTCCTGCGACCTCAGCCGCCAGACATCCCATTTCCGCCTCACGGGTCTCCGCACGCGGCAAACATGCAGGTAGGTCTAGCACCCAAACCAGCTAAAAGGAAAAAAGAAATCCAAAGAAGACAAATCCTGGCAGGGAACCTAAACGGAATCTCAGCAACCTACGAACTGAGCGGTTAATATAAATCAGTTAGTGGTGGAGGGTAACAAAACCACAAGACCGGGGTGTTAGTACATAACGTGGTAGCGATTAGGTAGAGAACACAACACGGGCAACTAGCCAGTGGAGAAAATAAATAAAAACGAAAAAGCGAGACACAAGACCAGCTCGGGATCGTGGGGCCGCGACTCCCCAACAGCTGGATGAACAGCCGTCCCTGCAAACACTAACAGCACCGAAATAAAAAACAAGCGGTGGCATGACATCAGATGTTGACCAGTCACAAGGTCAGCTCGGGCCGTGGGGGCGCCGCTCCCCAAATAACTGGAAAACCAGTTATCCCCGTGCGGGCACCGTCTAATTTAGAACACCATTATATAGTATACCAAATGTGGTAGCTCTAAATTAAAAACTTTAGTTTTTGCGAAAAAAATTTATGGGCGGGGGACTCTGACCCCGTGCCCGACCCGTTCCAAAAACCGTCTACCGTCTAAGTCAGAGTAATATGAGAGAGTATGCCAAATTTGGTGGTTCTAAATTGAAAACTGTAGATTTTACGCGACATTTTTATGGGGGGGCTTACCCCCGGGCTCCAACCCCTTCCAAAAACGGTCTACTGTCTAAGTTAGAGTACCATGAGATAGTATACCAAATTTGGTGGTTCTAAATTGAAAACTGTAGATTTTACGAAAACGTTTTTATTCGGGGGGTGGTCTGACCCCTTGGGCTCCAACCCCTTCCAAAACCCGTCTGGCGTCTAAGTTAGAGTACCATGAGATAGTATACCAGATTAAATGGTTCTGAATTGAAAACTGTAGTTTTTAAGAAAATTTTGTGTGGGGGGGGGGCTTTGACCCCGGGCCTTGACCCCCGGGGCCTTGACCCCCGGGGCCTTGACCCGTTCCAAAAACGGTCTGCCGACGTAGTTAGAGTACCATAAGATAGTATACCAAAAATGGTGGTTCTAAGATGAAAACTGTAGATTTTAAGAAATTTTTAATGAGGGGGGGGCCCGACCCCGCGGGCTCCAACCCTTCCAAAAACCGTCTAGCGTCTAAGTTAGAGTACCATGAGATAGTATATCAAATTTGGTGGTTCTAAATTGAAAACTGTAGATTTTACGAAAAAGTTTTTATTCGGGCGGGTCTGACCCCCCCCGGGCTCCAACCCCTTCCAAAAACCGTCTAGCGTCTAAGTTAGAGTACCATGATATAGTATACCAGATTAGGTGGTTCTGAATTGAAAACTGTAGTTTTTAAGAAAATTGTGTATGTGGGGGGCTCTGACTCCCCGGGCCTTGACCCGTTCCAAAAACGGTCTGCCGACTAAGTTAGAGTACCATAAGATAGTATACCAAATTTGGTGGTTCTAAGATGAAAACTGTAGATTTTACGAAATTTTTTTTGAGGGGGGCTCTGACCCCGCGGGCTCCAACCCCTACCAAAAACCGTCTAGCGTCTAAGTTAGAGTTTCATGATACCAAATTTGATGGTTCTAAAATGAAAACTAGATTTACGAACATTTTGTATGTATGGGGGGGGGGGGCTCTGACTCCCCGGGCCTTGACCCGTTCCAAAAACGGTCTGCCGACTAAGTTAGAGTACCATAAGATAGTATACCAAATTTGGTGGTTCTAAGATGAAAACTGTAGATTTTACGAAATTCTTTTTGAGGGGGGGCTCCGACCCCGCGGGCTCCAACCCCTACCAAAAACCGTCTAGCGTCTAAGTTAGAGTTTCATGATACCAAATTTGATGGTTCTAAAATGAAAACTAGATGTACGAACATTTTGTATGTATGGGGGGGGGGCTGTGACTCCCCGGGCCTTGACCCGTTCCAAAAACCGACAACCGTCTAAGTTAGAGTACTATGAGGTAGGATACCTGATTTGGTGGTTCTGAATTGACTCTGCCCTTTCCTCCCCTCTTGAACTCAATGTCCATTGGCAATTTCTTCACCTTCGTCTCCCCGCCCCATCAGTACTATTTCGCATGACCCTTCTCACCTCTCCGCAGTGCTCCTTTTGCCCTGAAGTCAGCGACGTCCAACATCAATACCTATTCTGCCCCGTTCTCCTGCCAGTCCTAAACACAGCTTTTCGTCTCGCTGATCGAATTTGTGCTCGATCGTTACCATTTCTTGCATATGCTTGGCTACTCCAAACAAAGCATCCACCTACTCACTTGCCTCCTGTGTGCCGTTATATTTTTCTTCTTCTGAAGTTCACTGTCTATGCTTTCCATCTTCAACAACGCTTCCCTGCTCTTATTCCGCCTCCTCAGGAGGCAAGTGCTATCATTCGGAGACGCTTCCTAGCACGGTTAACCACTCGTCTCCAAATGGAGCACTCTCGTGCTGCCTCAACAAACACCGATAGCGTTTTTCAATCCACCTGGGTCCAATCGGCTGGGTGGTTCCATATCCACAATTTGCAGTTACATCTCAACCTATAAAGTGGATTTTTGTTGTCGCCCACGTTCACTGTAACAAATCATGTTTTTACGTATTAATTTTGGTGCTTTGCTATTTGTGATTATTCTGTTTTAATGTGCCATTGAAGATAGCTCACCATGTTTCCCATGTTCTCTTCGATAATGTTGGGTTTTATGATGTTGTATATAATTTTTCCTTCTGCACAGTTTACTGCCCACGCAATGTCCCCTTCATTATGTTGAATATATTTTTAAAATATTAGTCACTGTGTGTATAGTTTAATGTAACAAGATGCCCTTCTAAGTACATTTAGCGTTATTTCCCCTTGTCACTGAATACTTCTGTACATATGTTGTAAATTTTGAATGTAGCATCACTGTTGCATTTCTGTTTCATGAGAAGCTGCCCTTCTGGGTATGTTTAGCGGCTTTCTTCCTTGTCACTGTATTGTTCTCTACATATGATATGAAACTTGTGCATTGCATTACTGTTCGACTTCTGATTTTTTGTAAAGTTGCTCTCCTGGGTTCGTTTAGCATATTTCTCTCTTGTCACTGCATAATCCTGTACATATGATAAGTATTTGTGCTTATTTGTTTCTACCATTACTGTCATATCTCTAAATACTGTTGCACCTGTTAGTTCCTTCTCACCCATGGTCTTTAATGAGAATTAGTACCTTGTGCATGTTTAATCTTTTGTATGGTAGTAATGCTTAATTGGAATTTGTGCATAGTATAGAATCATGTCTTTCCCTGTCTACAATTCTGTAGGTAAACATTTTCGTTTTTATCGCTCGAGCTTTGTTATCTGCCTCTCCTCGCCCTTCGTGGCGAAATAATTTTATGATTTTAACAATATTTTGTTTTACGTTTCACTAGAACTTTCCAGCTGATGTATATACCACTGTATTTATTGGCAGAATTCCATTGTCATGTACATAGAAATGTTATTTTACTGAAGAATAAAGGCAATTTTGAAATGTAGATCTTACGAATATTTTGTGTATGGGGGCTCTGACCAACCGCGCCCCTGACCCGTTCCCAAAACGGTCTACCGTCTAAGTTAGAGTACCATGAGATAATATACCAAATTTGGTAGTTCTAAATTGAAAACTATATTTTACGGCAATTCTGTAGGGAGGGGGGGCTAACCCCCCTCTCCAACCGCTTCCCAAAACCGTCTACAGTCTAAGTTAGAATACCACGAGATAGTATACCAGATTTGGTGGTTCTGAATTGAAAACTGTAGATTTTACGAAAATTTTGTATATGGGGGTCTTTGACCAACCGGGCCCTGCCCCGTTCCAAAACCCGTCTACCGTCTAATATTTTTAGTGCCAAACAAAAACGTAATATTCCTATCCTGTCTGCGTGTCCAAACTTTATAAATTTGATCAGGGAGCAAGACGTTCGAAATCGTACGTTTTCCTGCATTCGTTTTGTATGTAACCAAAATCTGTAAACGCGACGAATTGACGTAGTCGACGAGCTTGTCCGCGACGAATTGACGCGCGACGAATCGTCGTGGTCGACGAGTTGACGCGCGACGAATCGTGGTGGTCGACGAATTGACGCGCGACGAATCCTCGTGGTCGACGAATTGACGCGCGACAAATTGACGCATGCGACGAATTGACGTAGTCGACGAATTGACGCACGCGACGAATTGACGTGACAGCCTGGAATCATATTTAAAAGACAAATTTCCAAGAATTAGTGGCGCTTAAATTAAAGAAGTGAATTTTTACTTTCTCAAATAAGGGACTTGATACAGGACGAGCATATCTGAGTAGAAATTTAGCTCAGTCGAAAAAGCGGCTTGGAAATCTTTAAAAGTGTTACTAAAAAATTCTAGAAAACTATAATAGAATGTGAACTCTTTGATTCATACAGATCTGTGTGTTGTAATATATCCCTGGAGATTCTATCCCTGGATTCCACTTTGATTTCTTTCCTGGATTCCACTTTGATTTCTTTTCTAAGTTGTCAAGGATGAACGTAGAGGGACATTTTATCAAGCAGGTTTGAACATGCGAAGTGGCAGCAAGCCAATTTTACTCCTCCTAAGCTGACTCAATACTACTGCACATAAAAAAGGGAGATGCTGGGCAAGTAAAATACATCAGTAAATCTTCAGATGTGTGGTTTTAGGCAATTGATTTATGGTTCATTCAAAGTAAGCCCTGCATTATTTATAAATCTGGGGTAACAATTCAGCATAAAAATGCTGTGAAAATCATATTTTTTCTAGAACAGTTTTTTTAAAATAATGTAAAAATGTTGCAAAAATTTGTAATCAGTTTGATTTCCTAATTTTTTGCAAAAAGCATGAGTATATGCTGCGACGACTTATACGTGCTGCAATGACGACTTGGCTTATAACATACCGCTGCCATGGACAACCCTGTTTTCGAACTCTGATCCAACAGAGGAGGATATGCATAATACATCCACGCATGAATAAACTATGCTTATGTCATATTGCATGTCACGCCGCTGGAGAGGAACTACACAAACTACGTCATAAGACATTGTATTACCTCATAAGCGCTGCTGTAACCTTTTTGAAACCCTGCCTTAAGATGGGAGGATGGTAGACTTGAAAGATCTTGTGCTTTAAATTTTTTAATGAATGCGTTTCTAACAATCGAAGTAGTCTTCTGTCTTCTTTTTTTGTTGTTGTTTAAAATCATGATTTACTCTTTTTATTGCAGGGATATATTTTACGGACTTTAACCGTGTCAGTTTATAATTAAACAAACGGTGCAAGTTCACAACGTTTTTAACGCAGCATGAATCCATTTATTTCGGGGCTTAATAGAACATGTTCAAAATGCAATGTTTTGCTGTCCGTTACGAGGTTTTTTTGAAGCAGTTGTTAGACATAAAGTGTCTAACATTTATGGTAGTCATATGCCGTAGTTGTGCATGAAATGCTTACTATTTTACGCGTAAACACAAAATTATTAAGTGCACTTTATGTCATACCCAACTACTTTGATTTCTAATCATAACCTTTTATATCCAACAGTAAAATATTTAACAATTTTTAGATATTTTATGGTTAGCTGCTACCTTGAAGAGACTCCTAGGCAAAGCGAAAACTTGAATACTTGTGGGTACTGTATTACGACATTAAGTAATCTGATATGTACTATGCTCTGATGTGGGCATTTTCACTATTTCGCAAAGTACTCTTGTTCAGTCTAAATTGCGTTCAGGTAATTTTGACCAGAAACCAACATTCAAGTAACAAGCTGAATGCTTGCAGTAATATATTTTGATTATCAGTTAAAATGAGATTTTGCCAAAAAGTTTTTTTTTTTTCTGTAATGAGGTATCCTATTTGTTCCTTTAAGGGGTGAGAAATACCGTTGAATTGGAAAAGTTTGGACCTGCACTGTTGATTCTATAGTGTTTATTACCAAATGTATTACTGATAGCTGAGAAAGAATTCGAACGGTAGACTTAACTTTACCTTGTCCAACAATCAACGGAACGGAAATCTTGATATTAAAAATCATACTACTAAAAATTCTACTAGACAGGAAATCTAGTAATTTTTGAGTCAATCCTTTGAAAACCCGTTTTTAGTAAATAATTCGAAGCAAACTCTGCTTTCCGTTTAATTTCAGTTTACAAGTGTTTCCTACAGGCATTTTATCGGAGCACTTACTGTATCTATCAAAAATGATTCGTCTGACCACCAACAAAGAAAGAACTTTCATATCGGTGAATTGCAAGCTAGATATTCCCTACTGCAGTTAGTTATCTTTACAGAAACAATGTTTAGGTGATAGCACCAAACGTAAACAAATACACCCTTTTGGTTTTGGTTTTTAAATTATTTTTTGTGTACCGTACTTTTCTTTATTTAATAGATACTTCCGTCAAACAAGAACATATCGTTGGAAAAAATAATATTTTGTTCTGTGTGTCTTATTTCTACGTCTCTCTTGTACTGTCTCAGTGCGACTTTATTTTTACTACTCAACGTATCATTTATATACATATTACGTATAGTTCAAGAACTATAAATATATTATTATTTTATATTCCAACTGAATCATCTGCGTGTTCTGCATTTCGTTTAAAATTCACATTATATCAGTGCCGTTACCTTATTTTCAAAAGACATACCGTAGCTCACCAAAACTACGTAAGATTTTACAAGTGTTACGAATAAATGAAATTCTTCAATTGTGTTGATGAGATATAAACATTTCATAATGGTATTGTAATTTCTATTAAGTTTGGAAGCTAAGTTTTCCTTTCCTTTTCGGGAAATTAAAACCTGTTGAAAGTTGAACAGTTCTTGTATCTGATAAACGAAAGAAGAGAATTTTGCTGATGATATTATAAACACTTCACTTAAAAACGTGCTGCAGCATTGAAAGGTGTATCTTACGTCCACCAACGTGTAGGTTAAGTGAAGTGCTGATAGTAAAAAATATGCGAAACTCGTATTTCAGGTGAAAAATTGGCACTACCTTTCCAACCGTAGGTTATGTGAATATATATGCACCATACTGTACAAATGTATATAGTCTTACTTGTTTTCTCTTTGATTATAATTTTTCTACCAGTACTAAGACATCGTAATTCCGTTTGCCTTAGGTTTCACATTGTCTACTTTGTCATCTACAGTTCTCCTTTTGTACAGTGCTTCATTATAATATTCTCGTTCTGTTATTTGTCAGCACTATAATATATTTATGCTTCGAGACGAAATGTTTCGACAATCAATCTTATTGTTCTTGTGCAAAATGCCTGTACCTCTTACCACGAGGCTCCTTTGTGAATCAATACATCGTGCTGTAAATAATGTACATAGAATTTTAGAGTTTGTATATTTTACCGTACAATATATGTACCAGGACGCCCATGTTCGCCTCCTGAACCCAACCTTGTTAATAAAGAAGCTTATATGCTCCAGCATTGTCCGTCCGTCCGTCCGTCCGTCTGTCCGCACGCTAACTGGCGTAAAAATGAGTCGATTTCGATGAAATATTTAGAATGTGGAAGGGGACCACCCAGGCACGAACCCTATTGAAAAGGGGGCAATGGGGTCAAAGGTCACGACGTAGGAGAGGGATCATTTCATTACCCTTATGCGTCATAACTTGCGTAAATATGGTTCGATTTCAATGAAAGTTTACTATGTGGTAGGAGACCACCTAGGGACGAACCCTATTGAAAATGGGACATATGGGGTCAAAGGTCACGGCGTAGGAGCGGGATCATTCCATTACCCTTATGCATCATAACTTGCGTAAATATAGTTCGATTTGAATGAAAGTTTACTATGTGCTAGGAGCCTGCCTGGGGACGAACCCTATTCAAAATGGGTGTAGTGGGGTCAAAGGTCAGGGCATAAGATCGGGATGCATTCCATTGCCCTTATTCGTCATAACGTGCGTAAAAGCGGTTCGATATCGATGAAATTTCAGTATGTAGTAGGGGACTACCTGGGGACGAACACTATTGAAAATGGACGAAATGTGGTCGAAGGTCAGGACATAGGATTGCGATCCATTCCATTGTCCTTATCCCATATTATTAAGGTGGACGTCAAGTAATTTTGCTTCCTATACTTCCAATGGAAAAACTTTTGTACACATTTCCTTCACAATTAATGTGTTCCCATATATGAAAATTTGAACATCGATTAAATTAACTTCATATTATAACTTGGAAAACTTAATATTTTCTAAAACATAACCATAATTATATTAAAAATCAATAACTTTTCTTTTGGTAGTGTTGAAACCAGAGAAAAGATGGCGCGACCTGTACTTTGATGACGTCAGTGGACAAAAAAATGTTGGATTACATAAATACGGTTATGCTTTAGAAAATATTAAGTATTGCAAGTTATAAAATGAAGATATTTTAATCGATGTTCAAATTTTCATCCTTGGGAACGCATTAATTGTGAAGCAAATGTGTACCAAAGTTTTTCCATTGGAAATATATGAAGCAAAGTTACTTGACGTCTACTTTTAAGTAGCAATTCTTGTATGTATGTATGTATATTTTATTTTGAAAACGGCTCTAAGAATTTTGATGAAAGTCGTTAACCTACCGTTTTCTGGTACTAGAAATCGATTTAGCTTGATCTCGACTTTAGAAGAATTCGTTTAGTGGATTAAATAACCACAACGAATTATAACGTTTTTAGTGATGGCGTTGTTCCATTAATGTTACCAATGCTTAGATATTTTATGACGTCACAACTCGCGTTTGAGAATGTTGGCGCGCGGTCCCGCCATCTGTCTCTTTACGTCACGCGTTGTGTGTGGATCCTATTAAAGATTTATGACATCACACTTTTGCGGCGGGCAGCTGGTCGCGAATCCCACCTGCCGCATTACGTCACGCGTTGTGTGCGTATGCCCGTCAGCACGATAACTCGCGTAACAACCGTTGGATTTCGATGAAATTTTAGTATCTGGTAGGGGATCACCTGGGAAGGGACCCTATTTAAAGTGAACGAAATGGGGTCAAAGGTCAGTACATAAGAGAGGGATCCATTCCACTACTGTTATGTACCATAAGTGACGTAAAAAAGGTTCCATTTCGATGACATTTTAGTATGTGGTAGGGGACCACCTGGCGAAAAACCTTATTGCAAATGGGCGAAATGGGGTCAAAGGGTAGGACACATGAGCGGGATCTATTCCATAGCCCTTATGCATCATAACTTACGTAAAAGTGCTTCGATTGCGGCAAAACTTTATCATGTTATTTCGGAGGTATACCAAGCCGGTTCTTTTGAATATCATCGAAATGGGATCAAAGGTCAGGGCACAGGACCGAGATTTATTCCGCAGACATTATTCTCATAACTTGAGAAATGATTTCTGTAATGTTGGAAAGCGTATTATAATCAATGCATTGCATGATTTTACTAACTTGTTTGGAATAAATATGTCTGCATATCTGATGGTATTTTGATTAAATCCACCGATTAACAACTGAATTATTGGTCTCATTCCTAGTCAAAGAATTTCAGGTATCTTGATCTTTCTTAATTTTTACGGTTTCTTTTATTTCACCCTTCTTGCTTGAACTCAGTTGCTTTTCTCCAATTAGTTGATTCACTTGAGTACCCCTGAGCCTGCGTCTAGCATTTCAGCTTTCTCGCTGTACCCTGGTTCTTGCTTCAGAGGCCTCTCCCTTATCTTCGACCTTGTCAGTTTAAAAGGAGGTAATTATTACTTTCTGGGGAAGGGGGAATTCATGTACTCATCTGGTGTTGGACCCGAAAAATCTATCGCCAGGACCGAAAATTTAGGTGTTGAAAAACCTTCATTAGAAGAGACCTGAGGCACTCGTCCCTCCAATACAATGCCTTGAGTACTACACGGTATTGTTGAAAATGTCACTTCAGGAACCCTACCTTGGGCTTCACACCCCATAGGGTGTGTTTTCTCCGATTTCCTTAAGTCTTCCTCAGGTAATTCTTTTAGATTCTCATTAATACCCTATGCTTTTGTTTCTTGTTTATCTCCTTCTATTGTAACCTATTTATTGTCTGTTATTACGTTATAGCCCTTTGATTTCTTTCTCGAATTGAAATTTTAAAATATCATCTGTTTCTTCATTGTTTTCACCTCATAGTGTCATCGCAAATTGTTCTCTCGCTACAAGCAGGTCTCCTATTGGCTTCAAAGCTACATATTCCACAATGTGCTTCACAGGGATACAGATCATGAATTAACGCCCGACATTTCTCACACAATGTACCATTGCAACGAAATGCTATGTTGTCACCTTGTTCGCATCTACAGAAAATCGTCACTACCACTGCATAAACACACACTGCTTTTATACATTTAATTAAAGATACATGACGCTTCGTGTCTCTGAATGAATAACTTTATTCACATCATCTGTTCCTTTATTGTCAAGTCACCGCGTTCTAATTGTTGAAGCATAACATTATTCAATTGGCAGTTTGCAGTCACCTTCCTTAAAAAAGCCATCTGGTTGATGCAGAGAGGGCCCATTTTGATGCGCTGTAGTAAAGACATTTTTGGCGACTCTCGCAAGATGTGCTTGCGGACGCAGATCATTTGCTTCAATCGTTTGTTTACCTGAGGTTACTGTTATTCTTGCGTTTATTTAGTGGTATTTGATCAGTTCTTTGTGATTGAGAGTCATTTTTATTGTGATAGGATAAAGATAACTACTGTAGTAACAAAAAGAAATCGTTCTACTGCTTTGTGTTTGTTTGTTAGAAAACTTGCCGACCCACCGTTCTGTGCTATCATTTTGTTAGAACGATGCCAAAATGTGCCGTTGCTCTGTGTCCACAGCAGAATAAGAAAACGAAAAGAACTGTGAATATTTATCACGCATTCCAAAAAGAGCAGATGCAGCAAGAAATGTGGCTAATCAAATGTAAACGAAACAGTGTTGTCCATGTGAAACATGCCATGCCAGAATTTGCTCTAAACTTTTTACAGAAGATGATTATGAAGGTGATTTAAAAGAAAACTGTTTGAAAATATTCGGAAATAAATTTATTTAGAAGAAAAATTGTTCAGTGTTATAAACAAAAACGTTCATATACTGCAGTTAAAGTCAAGATCTACAGGTTGCATTTCCGAAATTTTAGCGACTTTCTAAGTGAATTTCAAGCATAATTTCTATCCGAATTTTTAAAAATGCTCGCCATTTCGAGGTCAAAATGTGAAATAGAGATTAAGAAAGTAACAATGCTATGTGATATAAAGTCGACTGCATTTCGGTAGTGAAAATAAACATATTATTTTCTGGTATAGTTCAACATAAACCTTTATTTTGTATCGAAATTTTATGTCTAGTGAACTATCTATAAGAATAGTTCTGACGCTGGTTTTTTAAAACTGCGCAAATTAAAAAAAGATCGCGGAATTGTTTTTGTCGATATAAATATCTTATTTGTTTTAGTAAAAACCTCTGGCCCCCACTGTGTGGTTTTACAAACGCATATGACAAACAGTGAACGGAGATCTATTCTATTAAGAATTAATTTTGAACTGGACACTTTACTTTTTTAGCAGTTGCGTGACGAAGAGAGAAAAAGTATATGCATTAAAATTTGAGTTTGTGCTCATAAAAACTTTGAGTACTCCTCTTTGCTTTGAATTGCGTATGAACGTTGTGCTTTGCTTCCCCACAGTATAACACCGAAGCCACCGGCCTGTTTCAACCTAACAGCGCATCTAGGTGCCATAGCCTCCGTTGGCAATCTGCGTATCCGCGCTCGGCCATCTACGTGATGCCCCAGGAATCTTGATTCGTCAGATAAAGCCAGTTTTTTCAGTGTCGACTATCTTGTGCCCATTTTATGTATTCTTGGCGATGAGGATCCTGCTGGGTCTTCGGTTACCCAGACCCATACGCAGAAATTTGCGATGAACTGTGTTATGTGATACATTGCCCTGATCACCACTGTTGTAGCTGCGGATGATTTGTCACACTGCGGCGCAGCAGGTCGCTGTGAACAATGCGCTACTCTCTCCGCTCCCCTCTGGCATCAGTGAGATGAGGACGACACACGGCTGGACGACGGTTTGCCGTTTGGCCATTTGAGCACCACGTACTTACTACAGCGGCACATTAAGTTCCGAGGCGCCATGCCATCACAATTTATCCTTTATCAAACTCCGATTAATCGGCCGCTTTTCCGATTCTGACTGCGAACAGTCTACTAACCGAAAGGCGGTCATCAGGTTGTATATATACTGCCCTGTAAACTTCATCTGCGCCACCGGTCGGTCTCCAGTCGCTTATTTTTCTAGACTGGGGCTACTCATAATGGAGTGGCCCATCGGTGTAAATACTTGGGCAATAAAACCATCCTGCTGAAATAAAAACGCTATTGTCTAAACAGAAAGTTTGGAAAGTCAGTTCAACTGCGTATTAAAAGCCATCCAAAAAAAAGATGGACACTGTTTGACTTTACCAAATTTTACTATTATACTGCTACCGAGGACGCACGAGCTCTTTTTCATTTCGTTGTGGAACTTTTTATATCAAGAAGTGGGACACCGAGCGTCACGATGGGTGGCGAAACGAAACCCGGCGATCTGCAGAACTTTGAAAGCTCTTTTTACCTTTCTTGGTTACATCAAGCATGCTTTTCTCCATGCTTCTTTTAGTTGTCTTCAGTCTGTGTATGTCTGTTTAAGTTAAGGTCCAAGTCACTTAAACACTGGGAGGATGTATTGATTAAACACTTTTCTTTTAAAACATAATGGCACATTACCCTTTAAAAAGTTGTACTGTTTCTTCAAAAAGCTCTCCAACCAAACTTTATACGCCGATTAATTTTGTTCATCAATGTGATCTTCGTTTGTTATTTGCAGCCCAAGGTAAATGTAAGTAACGGTTATCTCCAGGTTTCCCCCATCAATTGATATGTCATCCTTTCTTGTAAAAGCATTGTAAATTAGTTTCATCTTCTAAAGTTTCATTTTTAATTCCACTTCTTTATTCTTGTCATCAAGTTCCTGGATGATATTGGTCAACCCTGAAGGCGTAGTTGCAAAAATGACGACGTCATCAAGAAAACGAAAGTGAGGTAAATGATCTCCGTTAATAACTTTATCTTTTCATTTTCCCAGTTCAGTAATTGAAAGACGCGTTGAAGAATTTGGGAGATTTAGTGTAAAATTGTCTTAGTCTCCTTCCAATTGTTATTGGTGCTGTATCCTCAAATAGTCGAACATTTCCACCTGCATTTTTATAGATTAAGTTGTGGGATCATTTAGGTATGGGTGGATTTGGCCATATCTCAACAAGTTGGCTAAGTGGGTTGCTGAGTGTGGGATATCATTTCCTGTAATCCCGGTGGTAGTGTTGTACTTCAATTGGCTGTCGTCAGATCCCCTTTAGTGGGAACAGGATGCACCCCGAGCAGGCGTGGTTGACATTTGTCAAGAAGAGTCTATGATATGTTTGCGCATCACTTGACTTTGCAGCCCGTACATACGTATGGTATTGAGAAACAGAAACATGAGGGAGAAAGATTTCGATTCTTGCTATGTCTTTGTCTGTTGCGAAATGTTATAACTAAAATTTCAGGATTACATTAGTAAAAGAAATAATAAAGACACTCTGTGAACAATTTTCCTATTTTTTTCATGATTCTCGCGTGCCAATGTAGAAACAGATCAAAGAAAATGAGTTCTTAAGGAATATACAAGCTGTTTCATACTTAACTAAAAAATAATTTATCAAAAACTTGCAAAAACTAGAACATCAATCATATATCAAAATTGGTAAACAAGAAGTTAGAAAACATTAAAATGAAAAAAATAATAATAAAAATACGTAAGCTGGTGAAGGCAAAAAGTACAGAACTATGAGCAATGCGAACAGAAAAAGCAAGAGCACATCTTCTCTAACCTGGTCATAACAGGTAATTATGCGCTACTCAATGTAAACTGGGAAGTAATTTTCTAAGAAGTCCGAGATACCTTTTTCTTACTGCTAATTGAATGCATTCCAAGTGTCACAATTAGGACCAAGGCTAACTGAAATCCCGGTAAAGTACTGTTAAATGGTTGGTGACAAATCGATGCACTGTTTGAATACACCGCACCTGTCGGCTTGAAGTGGAACTACACTTAGGAAATGACAGGGTTTACTCTGCAGTAAATGCGTTTTCGACCAGGACAATGTGTTATCGTGAAATCACTTTGTCGGAGTCTTAGAAATAAATTCTGCATATATTGGGTGCTGAGTACTGTATAACTGCTACGAGTGAAATTGGCACAAATATTCAACGTAATGGGCAAACTTGTCAAATAAATTTATATCGACAGAATTGCAGGAATTCATAGCAGCGGGAAATGAACCCAAAACTGAATATTAGGACAAATTCTTATCATTCACATTTCGTGCAAATATCTGCCGGATAAACAGTCTTTATTGTTTGTAAGCTGTCTTTTCAGAAAAATGTTATTCACAACACTGTGTGCGAGATGATAAAATACCGGAATTAATTCATTTATTCAGTGGTGCATGATCCAAGTATATGTTTTCAATAATTAATTTCATAGATTCAAATTATCTGAGAGTATTTGTGTATTCACCTCATTAAATTCTTATGTGACGTCAGGAGATTTCATTAGACATAATTCAAAATGTGTCTTAAAAGTTTTATGAAATGCCAGGTAAGATAAACTCTAGAAAAAATTTAAATTTTTGCAAATCGAAAATAATATTGCTGATGTAATATGTTGTATTTGGTGCAGCTTATGCTTTGATGTTGGATCCATATCTATAGTGTAATCATTTTTATCTCGGTATACATTCCTATGTTATAAACTGATTTCACACACGTATTCGAATAAATAAAATATTTATAAAGGGCTCGCCTCAAAAGTATATAGCTTGCGTATTACCAAACTTCCTTGATTCATATGTGTCTATGCACAGCCGGCAACAGTTGAAATTTAAAACTGGATGTACCTTCGCTTTAAGAATATCTCTACGTATTTAATACTTAATATTTTTAGCATTCGATAACTAACGGAATCTTGCCCACTCGATAATTAACGGAATCTTGTACACTCGATATTTAATGGCATTGACCTTGATTAAAATTTGCTACTTTTTATGTTGCTTATGCTTTCTGATTCATGAAATAAAATATTTTTATAGGTGATTCGAAGAGGTCGTCAGTTTGTTACCATTATATATCCCCCTTTCGATTATCTTGGACTGATTTTAAGACTATTAAGGAAAACCATTTGTTTTCCGATTTCATTTTGAACTTACACATTCATGTCTTTTATAATTATCAACATTTCAATTATTGTAAAACCAGCATAACCAAGACATTACGTAATGCGGTAACCTGTTAGAAATAAAAATAAAATTCTGGGCTGTACTCCCGAAGTGCTACTGGTCGGCAATCGTTTTTACGTTTCCGATCGTGACTGTCGCGAGCCACTGCGTAGCATAAACAGTTCCACAGCGAAATGCAAAAAACAGCTTGCGCGCTTGCGAGTCGAATAACAACACTCTTGGTAAAGACAAATACTGTTCTAAAGTTGTTTAGACTGTATTAATACGCAGTTCGACTAACTATCTAAACTTTGTAACGATCCTAAAAGTACAGTGCACACGGGGCATCAGTCGCTGCGTAAGGATACACGTAGGATTTTGAAGTTGTGACCTAGCAAAATGTATAAAGGGTTCAATTTAAAATCCTGTTCACAAGACAAAATTTTCCAATGCGTACAGGAAACCATGTCTCTCTTTACTTGCCAAGGTACGTAATATGTTCTAAAGGGAATGTCTTATTATTTCAATAAATTATGAAGCATTACAGAAGAAACTTTCTTTACACTCATCAGCATCAACCTGAACAAAAGGAATCTACTAAATGTGATGACGAGCAAACGGCTTTCTTGTTGTAAGATCATATGCAGATGATAGGAGGAGTAGTATTTAGAGCAGGAATTACAAATAAAACTGGACATTTGCCCTACGAGCGCATTCTCCCAGTCATTCAGTAAGAAATATTCTTTTACATAGCACATATTGCCTCTGCGTCACTACTATATTTGTTTTAGCTCCTATCAGTTCTATGCTGAGCGCAATCACTTAGAAGTTTTTTGAAATTTCTGCATTTAATTATTTAGTGATATTTTTATGCTAAAACTGTGCTTGGACTTACTAGAATATTATTCATTAAATAGTGAATTCATTTACTCATTATCAGAAAGTAAGTAAAAATTCGTTATTATACTTTTGAAAAATTCCAATTGAAACATCACCATGGTAGATGTTTTTGAGACTGATTTTTCTGATGTTATATGAGTTACATTTAAAAGTAGGAAATAAAAAACGGGTTTTTGGTTGGTGTTGTATAATACGATATTATCAAACTGCCAAAGAACAGTATCATGATACGCCCTACACCGAGACATTTATTGTGCTGGGGAAGTTTTATTTCTTTATGAATGTGTGGCTGTCTATTTGGTAGACAAATCAAATAGATTGCTGGCAATAACAGTCAAAAGATCTGTGCATACGACACTTTCGTCGGAATGAATATTTCAGAATTAAGTATGTCGCAGGTTATTTTACATCTTACTCTGTACAGGGGGCGCTTAATAACTGTACACGCCTTGAGGGTGAGCTCTTGGAACGCTACTCAAAACATTCAGGGAGTGATAAAGTGCTGGAGAGAGAGAGAGAGAGAGAGAGAGAGAGAGAGAGAGAGAGAGAGCGAGAGAGAGAGAGAGAGAGAGAGAGAGAGAGAGAGAGAGAGAGAGAGAGAGAGAGAGAGAGAGAGAGAGATGACGTAGTATTGCAATATCTGTCACAAGCGAGGGGAACATCCCTTTGCCGAATACGCAAAGTTAACAAAATTATTCATCATTCCCAAGTCCAGAAAGACAACTTGAGAAGTTCGGCCATACTGAAGTTTTCAAGCTTTCACATATTGGTAATAAACTGAAAAAGACAGATCAATGACAAGGAACCTTCAGCGTAAGAACGTAAAAAAAAGTGCATTCTTAAATCTCAGAAAAGTAAGTTGGTTTGTTAGGTTAGCAACAAGAATAACATTCTCTTTTATAACCTAACTGTTCTCCCATTATATGCACAATCTTTCAGTAATTTGTTCTCAAAACAGCAATATAAATAAAAAATCTCACTCTGACGTTTATCAGAATGAACAGTGAGAGAAAAAGTACTTTAAATCGGCTGCGCCGATGTAATATCCATGAGGAAACATTAAATACAAAGATATGATCGATTATGCTGCAATCAAAAACCTTGGAGGAGAATAGACGGGCGAACGTAATGCTAGCACTTCGGAAGCAACGAGAAGCAATTGAGATAGCAGCACCATCTGTAACCGCTAGGAGTTGGTGGGAAATATATAGCTATTCGAAAGGTATGTATAGTGTTTGATTCAATGCATAATATAAACGCAGAAGGAATATTCGGGTGCGAATGCGAACCAACAAATTTCTAGATCAAAATTTAGTTAGCAAGTTCTGAATTTCGATGAAATCAGCTATGAAATAGAAAATACGCCGCAACATACAACGAACACCTGATACGTGAAGTTGCAGCAATGCGAATTTAAATGTACCGCATTATCGTTCCTTCATCACCCGATTTTGTTCCTCAAATTGTTTTAGTGAAAAATATTTTTACTCCACGAGCTCATGAAAAATGAATATCGAATAAAATAAAAAACGGGGTCTACTGATATCATGTATACAAAACTATCACGGCTTTTCCATAGACATGCGGAGCTCTTTATATTTACTATTAATTGCAGTGCCGTACTCGCAGTCAATAAACTAATTTTAGAAGTTACTACTACATATAATTTGAAAGAATAGCACAGCACTTTATCTCATCTGATTTTCTAACAAAGCACGTCTATGCGTCAGTAAACACCGTATGCTCTTATGAAGCAAATGAACAATTAAAACATCACTCCCTCTAACTGATACATGCGTACAAAAATCCTTTTCTGACCTTATTATTTTCTTTGACTACAGACTTGCGTGAACTGCTTTCTTCTTTCTTTTTTTTTTTTTTTTTTGCTAAGAAAACATGACTATATAAACATTTTTTCAAATTTCCTAAAAAGTACAGAAAATTCATTTCACCCAGCTGTGATCGAATAAAATGAGAGTTGTGTGACACTTTGACATTTTGACATGAACACATCTTCCACTTGAAATTGTTCTGGTTGTTATATAACACAACATTCACTTAACCCAACTGTGATCGAATAAAATGAGAATTATATGACCACCTGACACTCTGACATGAGCATGCCTTATATTTAACATTGTTCTGTTAACATATTGACACCTTGATATTATGCAGTGGCTCAGCGTTACTCGATAACCATATCACATGGGCTTACAAAACCGTCAATGGGGTTATTGGCTAAACTTTCACATTCTGCCAGGAGCTAGTTTTCGAAAACAATGATAGATGGCGCGACGGTACCACTTCAGCTCTCCTCCTCTCATAGTAACCTCGAATGTGAGGAAGGAATGCTCTGCGGTGATGGAATCATCGTGGAAGTAGACGAAGCGAAAGTACAACTGTGGTCGTCTCGTCGACGGCACCTGGATTCTTGGCATCTTTGAACTAGATACCATGACAGGGGCGCATACTCAAGGAGTGAGAAGCAATTATCTTACCCTAAAACATAAATTAACACAGGGCAACCACAAAATGTAATTGGCAGACCATATTCTGGAATATTTATTCCGACGGAATTGCCGGGTTTCCTCTAAAACACTGCTTTGAAGTCTTCCCTGGCAGATAAAACTTTTTTTGCTTTTTATACTGCTAGTTAGACAGCTTAATATTCATGAGAAAAACAATTGTTCCGTCAAAATAAATATTTCACACATGCGCCACAATCAACGCTCAAAGAGCTCTTTTAAGGACCATCCTAAATCATATCATTGAATTCCTTTGGCACTTTCACAACGTAATGAAACGCTTAACGATGTAGCTGTAAAGTGTCGCCATCTATCGTTTCTTTGAA
The DNA here is from genome assembly GCA_039090855.1 of Macrothele yani. Lineage (NCBI taxonomy): Eukaryota > Metazoa > Arthropoda > Arachnida > Araneae > Macrothelidae > Macrothele > Macrothele yani. The sequence goes on from CM077015.1 coordinate 118,009,542, forward strand.
AACTTTATTTCATCATGTTTTGGGTAATCTTATTAAAAAAATATGATTAAAAATTTTAATCCATGGGTAAAAATACTTTCTAACTGGTGTATTTCAGCAAATTAAAAAAATGCAAGGCAATGAATATATTTCATCTTTCCACAGGGAAGGAACAGCATGTCGATTTTCACAGGAGTGACTGTCGAGGAACTGTACTTGCATTTCTAGTGCTCCCAGGCACAATTTAGAAATTCTGATGTCTGGAAACACACATTTTTTGATATCTTCGGTATGCCATGTGCAAAAACTTCAATTGCAAACAATCCTTAGTCCCCAAATGGGACTATTTAGATGTCAAACATGTGTTTCGAGATCGAATTTTTGAACATGGAATACAAAAAATTGAAATGAACAAGAGAGGGTGTTCCAAAATTATTAACAGTCCTGTATTCAAACCAAAAACCATTGTTCTATCGGTAATTATTATATTTTAAACATGATGTAATGCCCATATATTCCTTCATACTTAAAACATATATTCCTTCATACTGATAAAAAGCATAATCTGTGCAATTACAGCCAAAGACATTATGAACAACAATGATCAAAACATTTAACTTACTTCTGAAAATATATCCGTTCTTTATGTCGGCCGCATTCGCCTTAGTGTTACATCCATATCTAGCACAGTAACTGACCCAAATCTGACCATATTTACTATTTATAACAGCTATTTAAAGCACGATTTGCAATACGTACGTAACTGGCGTATACTCATGAACAGCTTTCCGTCCTCGCTAATGGCGGAACATCCGGTTTTCAAACACTGACGGAAGTAGCTGGGTATTTGCCAGTCTATTCTCCTCCAATGTCTTTGGCTGCAATAGGGTCGAAAGTTTCTTATGGCTTCCTTTTGCGGCACCGGTAACGTTCTAATACAAGCAACTTTGTAATCCAGCGGCAGATGTACGAATTCTAGATGCTGTAGACCGCGAGCAGAGATTGGATCTTTCTTCGCTGACGGCAGTCGACTCGGGAAAAACCAAAGGGCCTGTCGGCAAATTGTGCTTGTAACAGTAACATAGGAAACCCATCCAGGATTCTCAAAGTGCAGCACGCACATATTCAAATCTGACTTATTATTGTACATTGACAGGAAAGCATCTGTACTGTATTATTGTGCGATGACCTGCTATTTCCATACGCTTGCATCAAGCAATTGTGCAGTAGGAAAACAAGTGAGGGGCCTGATAAGGAAAACAAGGGGTCAATGTATGCAAACGAGTTGACACCAAGAAATATCTCCTGAACTAAGAACGACGCATAAATCTAATACCACTCGTATTAAAGCTTATAACAAGCCCTGTTGAATGCATTGTCAGAATGGAATCCGGGCTAATACCAAAAAACTTATAAAATGTTATTAGCCTGACAGCATGTTTCACAGTGAGGCAATAGTGAAAATAAAGCTACTTCAGAACTTGAAGTTTTTCTAATGAAATAACAACACTTGGACGTTCATAGACTTTTGCAGATACGCAAGACTATTGGGAAATACCAGGGACCATATAAGAAATTTTCAGTTATTTTCATAAGACGGACTTTCCTGATTTGCATAAGTAAATTGATCGGAATTATGGGAGCATGTCGTTTCGAACTCCAGTGGAAGACGTGACAAAGAAATACAAGTGTATGTAAGACATTTGCTCTGGTATATATAGGATTGGACAAAATAGCAGGGTACCAGCCCAAAGTAATACCAGTGTGTAAAAGTAGGGAAAGCAGTAAAGGTGGCTCTCCCAATTCTATGTTAAAACACCATATCTTGTTAAGAGGGAAACGTGTTAATAAGAGATAAGATGAGGACATGTACAACGGTAGGGACGAATGACGTCTTCGATCTACAACAAAGTGCAGATACTTTCTGTCAATTTAGTAAGTCAGATTTAAATTTGTATGCCGCCCTTTGACAATCCTGCTTCTGTTTCCTAGGTTACTGTTAAAAACGCAATTTTCTGCCGGGCCCCTTAGGGGTCCAAGAATCGACGGCAGACAGCAGAAAATGCTGTCGGCTCACCGTGATACGCGCATCTACCGGTGCAACTCTGAATCAAACGATTCAAATTTGCTTGAATTAGGACATTACCAACGCGCCTCCTAAGTAGAGTTGTGGGCGTGGTAAGGAGACATCACGTTCCACTACATAGTTGAGTAAGTTTGCCAAGCTGAAATTTTCCCTTCACGTGGTCGGCTGAGTCAGTCGCATGACGGTTCTGGTGTCGGACGTAAGGACCCATCTACGTGACTCGATCACCACCATTTTTTCTGTTAGAAAATTTAATCGAGTGACGTGACAACTCCGAAGACATTTTCTCGGTCGATCTGAAAAAATGCGTTGTAGGTCAGGCAGTACCAAACACACGATCCATCGTTCAGGGAATCAATTCGTTTCGCTATGATTCATTTGGCGATTCGGTTTTTTTCTTAACATGATTGGTGCGAACTTAAGCATTTTCAAAAAGGTTTTAGTGTTTCGAAATATATTTGAATGCTTTGAAGGAAATAATAGAATTGAACGTCATTAATTTTCAACGGATGTACCAACTTAAAGACGGTTATTCTAAATTTTATGCTCCCCTTGAAAACACGAAACGTTTGTTTAATGATACGATAGTGTTAAAGTTCGTTCTTGATTTTTCTTGAAAAATGAGGCACTTATATCTCCATAGCGAATGTATTTAATTTCAACAGTATTCCTCCTGGTATGCATAACAAATGTTAAAAAAATATGAAATTTTTGATTCCGTATTTGGCCTAACTTATCTTTTTCGTTTTTTTCGAAGCATTGTGTTTTTGATGAACAATACAGGGGAGTGATAATCCCCCAAGAATACAGTGAATTTAACTTTTCCCGTTTTCTGAATTATTTTCAGATTCACCTTTGCTCATAAAAATAACAGGTATTTTTGCTATTTTCATGTTCGCTAAGATGCTTATTATTTCCTATATGACTTATCTTTTACCTGCTTTTTGTTGTTTTTTTCAGGTCGTTTACAGTCTTACTAATCAGAACATCCATCATTCTTCAATCGATCGTTAATAGTTATTATTTTACCTATTCATTTGTTTTATTTTTCACAGTTTTTAACGCTTACATGAAATCTGCATTAATGTTGTCCCTTTTAGGATTTTCGCAGTTTAACTTTAAACTGCTAACTGTTGGAATGCCGTCGATGCATGATATAGCATATTACTGAGTCAAAATGAACGATGAAAACGACTTTATATACACTGAAGTAAAAGTTGAAGGCTAAAATCACACCACTAGATCTTTCATGCTGGCTCCCAGCATATCCTCAGGTGAATGTTAAATGAGATATTTTAAAAAATGTGAAAAAAGCACCGTGGAGTGCCACTCTTATTTATGCACACCACGTTCAGCTCCTAATTGACTTCAAGAAAACGTCCACACACTCAGACAAATCGTCGTTGTGCCTTAATTATTATTGGGTGAGTTCTGAAATAAAATTCGAGTTAGTAGTTTATTTGGTCCTTTTTGTTCGAAATTAACGGTATCCGAGATGGAATTATGAATCTGGGTGCTTCATCATTACAACATTTATCAGCACTGTTGACGATGTGTAAACACTCTCCGCTAGCAAAGTCGCAATCTTGTTGTTGTGACTTTAATAACTCTTACCTCATTTTATAGAGGGATGTGAGCTCTTTGGTTAACTAATCTTGCAAGTGCGGTAGAGTTTGAAAGTGATTTAATACTGTACTTATCTTTCGCAATACGAATGTTCAAATTCTTCATGGTGGATCCAATATAAATCCGATCCATGTCAACGGAATCCAGGGACTTCAACGGTGTTTTATAAATTCCGAATCTGCTATTACACGGGACTGGGTCCCGAACTTTTTTAACAGTTGACATTAGGTTTTAAAATTCAGCGCACTTTGATAGTTATAAACTATCTGGATTTGAGTTTCTTATTTGTAGAGCTTACACACATTCCTCAAGTGTTGCCGCCAGGAGACAAGAATTAAATCAAATATTTGCCATAGAGAAAGAATATGGGGTACCCTAAAAATACAATAAACCAGATCCATCGAAAATAACACTTTTTTCTATAATGACTGAAGAACCCAAGCAACGCAAATATGTTGGGTCAGTGGATTATATTTCAAAGTCATGAATATACTTAAAACTTCCTGTAAAAATTACAATTTGGATTTTGGGATTGAAACTTAAAACCTAATGTCAGCTATTAAAAAATGATCTGGACCCAGTCCCGTGTAATAGCAGATTCGGAGTTTATAAAATACGATTGAAGGCCCTGGATGCCGTTGACATGGATCGGATTTACACTGGATCCACCATGAGGAATTTTACCGTTCGCATTGCGGAACACAAGTACAGTGTTAAAACACATTCAAACACTGCCGCACTTGCAAGATTAGTTAACCAGGGAGCCCACATCTCTCTATGGAATAAGGCAAGAGTTATTTCAAGTCACAACAACAGGAGTGCGACTTTGCTGTAGGAGAGTTTACGCATCGTCAATAGTTCTGATAAATGTTATAATGATAAAGTACCCAGATTCGTACCTTCACCTTGGATACTGTTAATTTCGAACGACAAGGAGCAAATAAACTACTAACTCGAATTTTATTTCAGAACTCACCTAATAATAATTAAGACACAACTACAATTGGTCAGAGTGTGGTAACGTTTCCTTGAAGTCGCTTGATAGCTGAACGTGGTGTGTGTAAATAAGAGTGGTGTTCCACGGTGGACTCCTTTTCACATTTTTTACAATATCTCATTTTAACATTCACCTGAGGATGTGCTGGGATCCAGTATGAAAGATCTAGTGATATGAATTTAGCCTTCACCTTTTACTTCAGTTTAAATAAAGTAATTTTCCTCGTTCATTTTGGCTTTCAGCAATGAGTTATGTATTGCTACGACGGCATTCTAACAGTTAGTGGTATTGGCACGAATTTCTTCAAGATCTTACGTACTTTAAACTGGTTGTATTTATGTCATTTAGTATTTCTTCGAATCACCAATGCTCTATCATTTATATTCATTCCTTTCTTTCTTTATTTTATGGTTTTTTCCTTTGTGTCAGAACATTTTACACCATTGCCTATGCTTTCTTCATTTTCTTTCAGTTTCTTAGCATATATGGGTTAGGATTGGAATTCTTTGTATTTTTCCATAGAAATGTGTAGTTTAATGATATTAAATAACGAGTTTTTCCAACTAACTCATAATTCTAAGTTTTTGCAGAAACATTTTTTCTTGTGTTTTTATTGTGTCACCTTCAGCTGAGGACTGAAGATATTTCAGAATTTTACTAAATTGTATACGTCAATATCATCCAACGTTTTTCAATATCTAATATTTTTCCCTCATCATTTATTTATTGTTTCTTATACATTTTTCTGTCTGTATGGCTGAATAACTCACATGACTGGAATATTCACTTAAGCTTAAACGTATTTTTATGCTTAAAATCTTATATGGTTATCTCGGAATTCTTTATTTTTCTTCTGATTTCTTAATAGAATAGGAGAAATTTCTTCGATATCTAATATTTTTTCTCTCATCATATATTTATTGTTTTTTATTCCTTTTTTGGTCTGTATGCCTAAATAACTCACATGACTGAGGTATTCCCTTCCGCTTAAACTTACTTTTATGCTTAAAATATTACAATTTTATCTCGGAATTCTTTATTTTTCTTCTGATTTCTTAATAGAAAAGGAGAAATTTATTTGTATTCTGCGGACCAGATACTTTGAATAAAACAGTTCTTACTAAAACCATCATGAATCGATTTTGACAACTTCTTTTTATTTCTCTTCAAGTTTGCTTGTTAGTGAAGATTATTTTGTTGCATCTGCGTTAAATTATATTTCGCATTTTTTCTTTCGATTATTCATAAAATTTCTTAGTTGTTTCTAGAAAATTGTCTTCACAATGAATGCCTTCTTTTAATTTTTATCTTCACTCAAACTCGCTCTGAAATTGAGTTCTCTCAGCAGCTAATTTCTTTATACAGTGAAGACCAAGGAATCTGCCATAAAAAAACTATTTCGTAATGTGTGTTAGGTTGTGAACTTTTTAAATGCGAACGATAATCGTTGCTGAAATATTACTACTGATTAGTTGAAGTGATGTTCCTGTTCCAGAAATTGTTTTTGTTCAAAAAACTCATTCACTTGCTTATTCCTTTATCTGTAGATAATAAGCGGTTTGATCACACTTCCACAGTTCTTTAACGAAACAAAATCCTGGAGAGTGGCCCTATTTTGCACGTCTTCTGTAAAGAAAAATCTTGCTTATGCTATAAATTTTTTCTCTCGTCAGTCTGCCTGTGAATATGATATATTTGCAGTTATTTGTAGGATTTGAGAAATTCTGTTTGCATCCGAAAGCGTAAAATAAGGGAACGGTGATCCTTCCTGTTAATTTTTTCCCGATGCACAACTTTGCCGCTAGAGGGCGTAATGCACATGGTACCGAATTCAAAATATAATTTATTTTACATATTTGCTTCTAAATATCCGATTGAAATTTTTTTCTTCATTTCAATGCCTATTATAACGGGTACTATTTTATTTACAGTTCTATTTTTCGAGTAATGTATAGATTTTCCAAAAGAGGGCGTTAAGTTAAATTAGGTTTCCTCCGATATCTGTGATCTTAAAAGACCGATTTGAAAACTTTTTCCCGCATCAGAAGCAACGCCTGGTGCGAAAGGTTTTGCATGAAATTTCTAATTTTTGAAATGGAATGGTTTGGGCACCAGGGGTCTTAACTGTTTTTTCTGCTTCTGATGTATTTGCCGCAAAATTTCAGCTCCTGGAAACTCGACTGAAAACATTTTACGTGGACTGACACCGATTACTTGGGAAAACAATTTGAGAATATCTTCTGCTGAAAATAGTGTATAATTTTTCCGACAGGGGCGTAAATTTATATCTTATCGGTACGAAATATTTTACATATAATTTCCAACTTTTCATAGCGCACAATTATGCCAAGAGAGTGAGGTAACTCACTAACCCTGATTGAAAAAAAATTGTTTACATAGGGTGAGTGTTCTAGTAAATAGCCAGTTAAGAATCACAACATGAACATTTCCTGATTGCTGTATGAAATTCAATCACAATCAAATAGAACTTCCTGTAAAAAGACATCTAGAAGGGTTATAGAATACTACTAACATGTTGGTTTCTTTCTAGCAGTAGAGAGAAAGTCAGAATAAAGAAGACAAATTTCTCTCACCTTCAACCCCAGAGAGTGACCGTTTCTTTCCAGTGGCTGACTACTCTGGCACCAATAAATAACCGCAGGCAGAAATTATTGAAATGTGTTTCTTAAACCAATGGAAATTGCGATTTTCCTGTCCTTTAACACGGATTTCCTATGAAGTCAGACAGAGTAATTTTCTCTAGTTTAACCTCTATTAAAATGTGGAAATGTTACTGATACTGTTCATTCAAATTAAATTTAGAAGGATCAACTTTGGAAAGAGGAAAATCAGGCCACCTATAAACAAAAACTAAGTTTGATTCAGAGTTAAAACAAATATAATTTATTAACATTTAAGAAAAACTACAAGCAGCCTATCCTGTACACTCTATTAGGAACTTGGAATTAATAACAAATATAATTATAATTCGGAATTATTTAAAGTTCATAATAAGCAGAATACATATCATTAGAGGCTACATCAGTAATTATCCATTTGAGGAACTTTGAAAACACAAGACCCTTTTGCAACTGTCTCAGGCTCTTTAATGCGCGCTATTAAGTCGCTATGCTGCATCATATTTGATGAACTTTTTTGGACATTTCAATTTCTCTTGGTTGGCCTTTGCTATTATTTTTACTTCGGATTCAGTATTATCTTTTGTCACAACTGTTCCTAGATAATATTTCCCCTCACATTTTACAATAACATAATCATTTTCATTGAAATCAATGTTATGGACATCAAACAGGTCAAAATCAAGTCTATATCAGAAGCAAGTGGCATTGCATCTAAATCAATCTCAGTTTCACTCTCCCAATCTTTGCATTTTCTTATATGTTTTTTCTTAGGATTCATTTTTTGTTTTTTTCTTTTCCTCTCTTTCTTCTTTACGTTGTTTGCTTTGCACTTTCTGTCTCTTCATTTTCACTTAATTTCTTGTCATAGTATTTCTTCCATTTTTCCGAAGTCATAGCTAAAGGAATTTTTTCAGTTTTTTTTCTTCTTTCCAATATCTTTTTCATTTCCATGTTTTGGCCAGTGTAAGTGATTACTCTTAGGATTAGTGACACCTTTTGATTTAAATTATGTATGTGGAACAGCGGCAGTGCTTGTAGATGGTCCGGGAAGTACATTAGTATAATTGTCAGACTCATGAAGAACTGCCGTTTGGATGTCATCTGATACATACTAATTTGATTCCCATTGTTTTCACTATCCTGTACAATAATACTTTCTTGATAGGTATTATCTTCTGTTGAAGCAGAAATATTGATTGATCTTTCTGCTGTCGTGCTTAGGACACGCTGAGAATTGTTAACGTGAATTTTGGATTTTATTGTCTTCCGCAGAAAAAACAATACTTTTTCAGTTACTGGCTCCATTCTGGTTGCATCTGCTTCCCTAAAGGACACTAGCATATCTAGAGGTATCACCTTCTCTATCACCCTGAGTGCAAAAATGTATTATTCTGTATTTTCATATCTATTGGACCCTTGTCCTTGACTGAATAACTCCGTTAGTCTAGTTGAAATGCATTTAATATAGTCGACCCCATCATCATCAAAATTGAATAATCCACGCACTTGCAAACCTTTCTTGATGGTATCAGCTTTCAAACTTTTCTGATAAACTTCGCTGAACAAAATAGCAAAATTAACTTTTGAAACTGGTCTTGAAGCTCCTTGTTTGTGCTTCTTGATAACGTTTCTCCACTCGTTTTTCAGAGGTCGAAAAATTGCTACATCACAAGGCTGTAGAATATGAGTTGCACTTGGTAGAAGACAAAATATTATAATTTCCTTTTCTACACAGAATTTGTACAGCTCCTCATTTATGCGGGACTTATATCCATCCAGAAGTGAAAGTGTGGGGAACTCAATTTGTTTAGCAATAAGTCATGGATAAAACACATTTGCAATATATTCGAAAAATGTTACACTTATCATCCATCGAGATTTGCTTCTCCAAACTGCATATCCGTCGGGGTCAGATTAGGCAACATCTCCAGGAACCCGCTGGTAAGGATAAACAATAATTAGATCTACCGTCGAACCATTTGCTGAATAATTTCAGGGTACCGTGATGCATTGTTTTCTCTTGAACAGGTGCTATATGTCATAGAAATTCCTATACATCTTTGGCCCTAGAAGTTTGCCTGTGTTAGGACAAAATTCCATCCCTGTCTCATCTGCATTGAATATGCGGTTTGGATCTTTAAACAAATCATTAGCTCCTACTTCTTCCAAAAACCACTTAGTTCCTTAAAACACTCCCGTATCATTTCTTCGGTAACAGCAATTCGCGCTTCCGATATTATTTGTGTATTTCTTTTAGCTACAGCCGGATTTCGTTCCTGGAATAACTCTAACCATTTCCTCCCTGGCCGATTGTTTTGAAATGGATTACTTCGTTCAGTTTCTACTATAACCTTTCGGACGGCATCCTTCACCTCACCAGGATGCATAGGGAAACCTAGCTTGGCTTTCCCAATTTTCGACTTCACCAAGCGATCTTCTTCTTTCGTCAGAGCGGAAGGTGGCCACATTTACCTCTCCATGGATACCTTATCCTGCAGTTTATTTATGACAGTTCCTTTAGGAATATTGGAAGTTTTACTAGCTGTTTGGCACTAATGTGTCCTCTTGGTACTGCCGCTTTAACTTCAACCAAATCATCTTCTGTACAGCGGAAGCGAAAGTATGAGCTTTTCTTCCCCTCTACAGAATCTTCCATGTTGGAATATAATCTACATAAACGAGATGACTAATATTAACATAGAATTTTATCATATCCAGTAATTAGTGCATGAACAATAAATGACTACTGTCACCCAGTAAAAATGACCGACACAAAATTTTTGTCAGTCATTTACTGGTAGCAGTACCCTTTTAGGTGTTTCAATGGTACAAAAATATTTGCATTATTTATAAGGTGGTCATTATACTTGGTAACAGAGCACGAGACAGAATCTATTCTAACACCAGTGTATGACTGAAATTTTTATTCACTGGTACCATAACAGGAAATTGCTCCAGTATGTGATCAACACTACTACTGCATGCATTTGAGGTTATACGTTTTCTTTGTATGAAAAATATATTTATATATTTTAAGTTCCACAACAATTATAATAAAAGTAAGAAGGAAGTACTATAATATGTGATATTATATTACCACATGATTAATCGCACAAGGCTTACCTTATTGTGGAGTTTTAACAGAACAAACAATCTCATTACACTCACGTGTATACCACCCTATTGGATTCTGTATCACGTAATTATGGTCAACCAATCACAAGACTTACAAGAGACTTCGCTGCTTCTCTTATTTGAGAAACGTCATTGGCTAACAGGCCTGTGGAGCTTATTTTAAACGTTTTAAGTGGAAATTGGTGATTTACTGGATCCGGTCATTCACTAGTACATTCATCATGCTACTAACTATGAAAACCATTTGTACAGTATATATTTTCTTCCCAAAATAGTGCACAATTTCGGCCCTAGGGAGCAAATATTTGATCTGTTTTTCTCAATATTTTTGCTTCTATATGTGCCGTATAAGGAATCTTTAAATGCCCGACACTAATTAGCGCTTGAATCACTTCAGATTTGTGTTTGAGGAGTTCTGTAATCCAAAATTCCGCCGCTAGATTGTGTTTCTATATTTCTGTTTCCTGGTGTAACGCCTTTTCTAAAAACACCATTGAGAAATTTCCTTTTTAATGTATGTCATTCATTAAATTAAAGATGGAGAGCATTATCGTCTTTCAACAATGTACAGCTTTCCCGCGAGGGGACGAAAAGAAGTCAAAACCTTTTTCTCGCTATACTTTCTCCCGGGGTACGCATTTGAAAAGTTGTTTTTCCTTAGAATAGCTTTTGGTATGAAGAATATTTCCAGCCTACTTTTAACTTATCCATTACGCAAAATTCTCCAGGTAGACAGTGTTGAATTATATCATATTTCCTTCTACATCTCTTCTTTTAGCTGTTCGATCTAAGAATCACTTTGTCTCTGATACCTTCCTTCTGTTATGAGAAACTTTTTGTGCCCCATTTGTGAATATTCGTAATATACTTTCGTAAGTAAGTAATTCTTTCTACCGACATGTCCGAAATTTCAGCACGAACAACTTTTTCACGGGTTGCACATGCATATGTAGTTTAATCGCTGATGTCTACATACAATAATGCATGTCCTTCAAGAGCACAACATATCACAGAATTACCATTCATCTTATACTGATACAGAGTGTCCGATATCCTTAGTATGCGAATCTGGTACAACTGCCCGTAACGATGATATCCAGAATAACGCAGAAGTAAGCACACCAGAAAAAAATAGTCACCCCTGTCAGAATTTACGTAATAACGTGTAACGGCGCCTCTTGCCTTGATATCAGCGTAAAGTCGGTGTGGTAGAAACTCCTTGAGGTTCTGGGTGCATTGAACATCGATTTGCAGCCACTCGTGCGTCAATTGGTCTCGAAGTTCCGCCAGAGTACTTGGGTGTCTATTCCGCGTTTCCAAATCTGGGGATTTGGCGGGTCACCGAGTTGAGACAGTGTTGCTCATTGTTCGCCGTCCCACTCAGACACAGTTTTAACCCTATTAACACGGCAATTTTCGTCTTAGAAAACAGGAGTGACAATGTAGTGCTGCTCCAGGAGGTGTAGGACAAAGGGCAACGCTTCAGCATTCAGAATGCAAAGGCACGCATGCTAGTTCAAATTCAACTCCACTGCAACGAGAGAGCAAAGTTCGTGGTACAAGAAACATCCCCAAAACATGACAGAACCCCCTTCAGCTTGAAAAACACATTCAACATATTCAGGATTAAATTGTTCATTTGGCCTGCGATGCACTCGTCGCCTCCCATCATTGGAGTACAAACAAAAACAAGACTCATCAGACCAAATTACTCGTTTCCAATTCTCCACAATAACGTTTTGGTGTTTCTGAGCCCATCGATAAGGTGAACCTTTGTGACTTGCAGTTAAAATAGGCCTCTCCCGTGGTCCCCGTGCTCCAGATCATCGTCGCATGCAATTATTTTCGATACGTTCTTTCGGACACTGGTTGGAATGGACTTTCATTGACTGTTTGGAGCAATTGTTGTCTGGTTTGAAACCGATTTGCAGTTACTAGGCATGAAACATGGCAGCGGTCACTGTTGGCGACAATCGTTTTTCGGCCTCAGTTACGTCGCCGTTTTTCAGTCGACTGCAAACTACACCACTGTTTGTAGACCCGATGGACAGTACCCTTCGACACACCAACAAATTGGGCGACATCATTTAATTTGTGTCTGTGGCCAAGGCAAAAGACGATGGCTGTTTTTTTCCACTCAGTAAAGTCTGTCTTACGATCCATATGACAGACCAAAGTCAACACACGCGTTGCTCTACACCACTACACGAAACAGAAATGATCCTGAATATTACGTGAGCGCTATTTATCTCTCAGCAATGTATCGCGGCGTCCTATGTGCAACCGGTAACTTCCTGATGTCATTTCTGTCATGGGTGACTAATTTTTTGTCTAGTGCGCTTATACTGTACAAAAATACCTACAGGTAAATCAGTATGGACAATTCCCTCTTCTTACAGATATGCGCGTTTGACACTGGTGGAGCACACTCAGAACAAGATGTTGAGCAGTTCCTGAGGCAGAGCTTACCACTCCTCCATCAGTGCTCTTCGAAGCATAGGAATAGTTCCTGGTAGCGGTGTCATCTCAGCTAGACGTCGCTCTAAAGCATCCCGAACATGCCCTGTTCAGCTGGGAACAGGGAAGTCTGCTGGTCACTCCATTCGATGGAT